>JARFIW010000936.1:2465000-3665000 GCA_036346225.1 Platerodrilus igneus | reverse complement strand
GCGGAAAATTCAATAAATTCCTGTACAAAATTATGTCTACGTGATATTCCAAGCATAAAATTACAACACTTGTTAAGAAATCCCAATACAAAATTATGTCTACCTGCAAAGCTAGATGCATAGACTAAGCAAGTTTGAATAAACCCAACAGGTTAAAAGATAGGAGGAAACGAGTTTGTTCTATATAAGGAACATAAATTGATGAAATGCACTCATTCCTTTGACGACGTACGTCTGTACCAGTTTAAACAAATTTATTACGTGAATCTGAAATTAAGTAAAGTCAAAAGTGACAAAATTAAATACCATAAAGAATTCAAGTAAAAAAATAGTAAAAGTGCGTGAATTACGAGTTAGTAAAAATCTGCCGTTAGAATTAAAGACGTAAGTCTAATTTAATTAATGTAAACATAATCTTTACCATTTGTTAATTTAGGGCTCTAAGCAATTATCTATGTAATGGTCTATAACATGATCTAATTAATTATCCAAGTGATATTGTTAAATTAAATACGCAACTACAGAATTCGCTAAATAATGTCTACAATTTAATGAAAAACTGGAAATTACTGGGTTAGAAACCAAGTTAAGGGTTAACGACTGGAACTAGCAATCAATCTCGCTCAACTAGCTTTCGAAAGGGTTAACAGAAAGATACAAGTTCAGAATTTAATTTTATAATTTCTTGAATTTGCATGTCTTATTTCAAACATTTATAAGCGAAAAACCAACATGTAATATAGGTAACTTTTTGAGTAAAAGATAATCAAAAACTTTAGTTGATACGTAAAAATTGCGTTAAAAGGGAAATAGTTTTTTTGAACTTTCAACGAAGCTTTCAATAAAACATAATTATTTTTGTTGGCTTTAATTGGTTAAAATTTTGGTAGTGAACAAATTTAATAAAAATATTTATTTTCATATAATATAAAGGTTTTTATAGCTAATGATATTACAAACACGTAGAGTTATAAATTGTAAATTTTCTTAGCCTATTACACAAAATTTGCTAAATTTTGTTTGTCTTATTTAAGTATATAAAGTATTTAAGGGGAGTAGGTAAATATTCTTTGTTATAATATTGTCGTTCACTCTGTGCAGGGTATAACTGAGCTAGTCGAGACATAAATTTATTGTGTTGATTTTAAATTAATTTAGATATTTTGGAGGTACAGACAGGTGGTGTGCGGCGATCGTATCAAATAATATATATATATATATATATATATATATATATATATATATATATATATATATATATATATATATATATTACAGGTGAGTTTTTAGTTGCAACGGTCGATAACTCCGTTATTATAAAAGCTACGTAAACCAAATTTGCAGAAATATTAGGCATGCCTAAAGTGCACATTTTAAAAATATTTGGAAGCATACAAGGTGTTTCATAATTCCAGAGCATATTAAACTTATATTTTTTTTAATGGAACGCCCTATATATTATTACATTTTTTAAAAGCCCATAAAAAGAGCTTTAATTTGATATCAAATTGTATTTGTCTATTCCTTTTAGTTTTTGAAATATTCAACTGTTTTTAGAAAAAATGACCCTGATTAGATACATTGCCACTGCACTAATACACAACTTATGTTAATTTTTAAGATGCAGAAAATTTTACTATATACCATAGTATATTTGTAAATATCACTTTTTTGAAATTTTTTCACAGTATACAGGGTGTCAGGTTTTGCAAAATGCAATTTTTAAAATTTTTTTTAAATGCCACCCTACCAATTTAATTAAACGTAGTTATCGACCGTTTCCACACTAAAAACTCACCCTGTATATATATTGCTATGAATTAACTGGAACTTTTGCTCGCCGACTTTGGGCTGTCCAATAAATACTTGATGTGATAACACCGTACTCGGTATCATTGGCGTATTCAACTTATAACTCCACCTCTCTGTTTTAATTATCAAATTACACTCCCACTTATCTTATTATTCAGCCTCGACTAGCTTTTATTTTGAATTATAAAATAAAGTTAGTTAATTCCATATAATAAAAAAAAATATTATGTACAGGTTTTGAAAATTATTAAAATACACTTTTCAATCAATTAATGTTATAAATCTTATTTATCTCAAAAAATCATATGCTTTTCAATCAATCTAAAGTCACCAAAAACTATTCCTTCTTTTTTATAAAAGAAGCCTGAAACGTTCAAAACCCCTTAATCATATTACGTACTTTCTACGTATGCAAGTTCGTTGTCGACTCAGTTACACTATTTTATATTAATTAAGCAATTCAAGATTCAAATTCAAATAAAAAAATATGTCTTAAAACTAAAAGGATCTAACCTGGTCTGTGTGCTTCTTTATTTCCTTCTCGCAACCAAAATTATCGACGCATCCATTATCAACTAACATCAATTAGAATTCTCCATGCATTATTATACCATCCATCATATTCGAAATTATTTTCCACCAATTCGGAATTATTATATACCCATTTGAAATATTATCTATCCACACGCTTGAACTATTGCATTTAAATTATTGTCGTCACCCTCTGGATTATTATTATTAAACTTAGATTTATTATCGTCCAATCACCAAACTTAGATTTAGAATTATTCTCACCAGCCTCAGAATATCATTTCAATTATTATATTACTTGAATTATTGTCGTCAGCCTCAGACTTAGACTTAGAGCCGTTCATCGGCAATATAAATTTTCATATTCCTAGCACTATCTGTCATTAAACACTTTTACTATCAAAATATTATTACGTACGCGTTACTCTTTGATTCATAGTGACACAGCTTGGCCTTGTTGAGTTGAAACCTGACCTCCGTTATCATTCTCGCTGCTAATATAAGAGTGGATCCCCCTCTGTCTGTGGGTTTGGCCTACTAATTTTAACCAATCAAGTCTTTCTATTTCCTGCACTTAAAGTAGTTTTCTGATGTAACATTCTCGGCCTTTCGAGTAATTGTTGTTTGCTTGCAGCTGCTTTGTTATCAGACATGCGGTGTTTTGAGAAATATAATCGCTTTTCCATATTATACACAAATACCTGATGCAATTCGACGTTTAATTTTTATATAATGCTTATTTATTTACGTATTTTTAATTACCTTTACTTATCAAAAATTGTTAATTGTTTGTACGCACTTACGCTACGCTTTTTTTAGTTTTAACTCTTATCTCCGTATTATCATAAATAATTAGAATTCTTTTGATTGCGTGTTTAATTATATAAACTATGCTTACTTCTAAATACGCGTGCTTCCACTGAAAATTATAGTTATTTGCCTAACGTACAATTACTAAAACTCTATATATCGGGTGTTAAATATTTATTATTTACCTAATGCATGAATTACTTATTTCTACGCTAACTATGCGTCTTGTTGTGTCTATTTGCGTCGCCTAAAGCTACTTATACTCTATATACAGGGTGTTAAATGCTTACTATTTACAAACTATCCCAATTACTCCATTTTCTATTAAATAACTGCAGTAGTCTGCTTCTCATTGTGATTTCTCACCAGAGTAAAAAGATATTCGAACCTCTCGAATTTGGCACCAAGATTTGCTGTGATTCTCGCCCTGTTGAATCTCTTCTGATAATCGCCTCTTTACTCTTTCCGCCTCGGCTGCTCACCTAGTTAAAACTTTCATCCTCATTCATAAAAAAAAACAAACACATTCCTACCACAAACATCAACGTTAACTCTATTTACATCAATATTCATAATACATTAAAATTTCAAAATTAAATTGTAGCATAAATTTCAGTATCACAAAATTTCAAGATTAAATTTGTCATCATTTTAATTTGCATCCAGAATTAAAGTCCTTGTAGGATGCCTACTAATTAATTTAACAATATGTGCAGACCTAAGTCTGAGTACAAAGGGAGCATCTCCCACCCTTTTACGTTAATCAAACAGGTTAGTCTAATTGAGCTCAAAGACAGACCCAAATTTTCATCATAATCAAAAACATAAACTGCTAAATACTCCTTTCTACTTAAACAAGAAAGTTTCACCTTAAAATTAAAAATTTGTTGTTTATACAAATTCACTACTGTCCATTTTTTATCAAATAAATTATAAAGATATCCAACACACACCAAAACATCAAAGTTCGAACAAAATTGTATAATTTACCTGAAGGTTACTGCACTAGTGGCTTCAATGTACATCGTCCTTGCTAATTTTACCATTCCAACTGGGTTATGTTTCCGTCCTCAGATTCCTGGTCGCCTTTTAAAATTCATCTACAACACCATTCATCTAAAGTTGTTTCAGGGCTTCTCTGGAACTCATCTAAGTATATCTAAATCTTGTTTTGTGGATCCAATCACGATTACGAATAACATTTCATTATTAACACCCCCGAAAAATAGCAAAGAAATTCCTAATTCTTTCACGCTATACCCCAAAACTGCCTACTTTTGTTTATTCATTTATCGTTACAAATTTGGATAATTGGTACAGTAATACTCGCAAATATAACTAGACTTTATTACCTTGTATCTTCTTTTCTAAGTGCACTAATGCATAATAACTTGTATCGTACCACGTAAAGAACAAACTGTTTTAAAGTATTCAATAATCACAAAATATAAGAGCAAACTGTTTCAAGTATTGAATCAAAACCGAAAATCTAAGAGAGCACTGTTTAAAGCATCGAATAATCAAAAATCTAAGAGGGCAAAACTCATATAAACACGGGTTTATATAATAGCTCGCCTACATGTCGGTTTTGTCCCGCGACAGCCAGTTTTCAGAATTTCGCATACTATGTTCTCTTTTCGACAGCCCGGCACAGCGATTCTATTAAATTTGCACACGCGCCAGTTGAAAATCTAAGAAATTTTTCACACGGCACGCAACGCGTCTGCAAACAACTAATTAATTTTGTATAGAAATCGTTACGTTTACACCTCTCATATCTGCATCTTATTTTCACCAATCGCAAACTCAGTGACGTTGCTGCAATCCCGCCTTTTCTTATTCGTGTCTCTGCCTTGCGCGTTTTATCTGTCTCCCTCTACCCTGGTCTGAGTGGTACAAATCGATATTCTTTATTATGGGCTATTTCAATCCATGTGGACCCGCGACGTGACTTACTTGAGTTAAATAACCCCGTATCTAGCCTTCCCGTTAATATAAGCTATGGTTTATCCGACCGTTTCCAATATACGCAGAATTTTCATGTTTATCCAAACAAATTAAACTGAAATTGACTTTTAAAAATACGCAGGTGTGTGCTCCTAATTAACGTTTTAATATAATTCTCAGAGCTTTTGTTTCATGGTATTTTAACCTTGGATTTTCACAGGCTTTTATGCTTATTATCTTATTAATAATAGTTCAATTAACTCCAACTAAAATAATAATGAATGGCATTGACTTCTACCCTTTAATTTTTAGCGAATACGCACTAAATATCAATTTATTATTTGTACACTTTGTTTAATACCCATTACTTAAAAATTGAATTATTTAATATAAATTTTGCACGTAATTTCTATTTGTTTCTTGGAACAATTAAATTAAATACACCTTGAGCATTTTAATTCTGCTTCTTTTTATAGAAAGCGTCCTATATATTGCCGTGACAAAGTCTCTGTGTTGGGTATCGCTAAAATTTTACTGTGGCTCAGATTCAGCAAACTAAATTAATGAAAATGCAGTAGGAAGATATAAAATTAATGTCTTACCTTCCTGTTCGTTTTTCTTATCCAGCTAGATCAACAAAAATTATAATGTGAAATTTACAAAATGAAATGAAACACAGCAATCTCTAGAAACATACGATATATACATTCAAAAACATTTTTTTATCATACAAAAAATTATGGAACAGTTTACAGTTTAAGTTCATACAGGGTGTTAAATGCTTACTATTTACAAACTATCCCAATTACTCCATTTGTGCTAATTAAAACAGGTTATAGCTGCTTTCATTGTGATTTCTGATTACTACATGACCATTGCTACATAATACTCCTTTTAAACAACCCCATATCACAGCAATATATATATATATATTTGATAGAATTCAAGGTTAAATTTGGGGTAAGCAATGCAATTTCAAACACCCTGTTTAGAGAAAGAAACATTTTATTTACGCGCAAAATTTATTTCATTTATTTAATTTAAAACGAACAAGTATGGACGTATTATTAGTAATGATTGAAAAGTTAAAGGTACATAAAAAAACAGTTTAAAAACAAATAGGAACGCATAATTAATTTAATTTATTTTAATTCAACGTGTAATAGCATTAGAAGACGCACCAGGGTATAGAAAATCAATAATCCCAAGGCAAAGGCTTGTTGTAACCGAAGGACTTCGTTATGGATACCGTGAAATATAGACTCCAAGAATTGTTATTTTAAACGATCAATTTTAAGAACACCTGCAATGTTTGATTAAGTTACCTTTGAAATTATCAACATAATTTAAATAGGTTCATGGAAAATAGTTCTCAACCGTCAGTTGCCTTCGAATTTACAGGCTAACAAAGTTTTTAAAGAGCTGAGGAGATTGCACGATCAGTAATATGCAAAATGAAGGCGGATATAGAAGCATTAGTTTTTAAAACGCACGTTTCTTATCCACGTGGATTGATGAGACGCGGTTAGCTATATTGATTCTCTATAACAATGGTTTTTGAACGCGACATCAAATATGCATAAAGCAGGGATAATAATATTAACGATTTTGACGACACAGAACAGTATTATTTTTTGAAGTGGATAGTTTTATAAACAGACAAACATGCGACAGGTAGGAGCGAATTTCGGATTATATAGCGCGTCCACGAGGTGAATTTCTGGAAGCTTTAAGGCGGTTATATCAAAATTTGCAGAAGTATTATTTTAAAATAAGTTTTTCGCGTAAAGAGTGGCCTAGAGGTGGCATTCTAACAGTATAAATACTTTAAAAAAATTAGAAGGACTCTCTTTGATTCTCTTTGTATTTTTATCGTTTTAGACTATTTATAACAATAATGAATAACCAATGAATGGTTTTTCATTTTAATGGCAAAGAAATACGCTTATATTTATACAGGGTAGAACAATTAACTATTGGGAAATTTTAATTTTTCTGTATTTCTTCTCTTTGGGTAGTAATTATTTATAGAAAATGGGTTTCGATGACTTCTCGTGACCTTTTTATTACATCAATATATATTTTATTACTATTTTTAATATAAGGGATTGTTAAGTATTTAGAAGTTATGGTAAACAAGTGACTGAAAACAATCCACCATCTTTTTTATTGTTTTGTTTAATTGTGTTTTATATGCAAATATTAGGACTGATGTGTAAATTCTCCGGGATATATTTTGGATAAATTTGGTTGTCTGAGCGGGTTGGTTTCCCTTTTTTGTAACTTGTTTCTTTTATTAGAGGTTTTGTAATTAAAATTCCGTTCTTGAAGTATTCTTATTCTTTCTTTCTAACCCATCCAATTCGGAACTTGAGAGTTACCAAAGTTTTTTAGTGTTTTTAATTGCGGTATCCGGTGCGGGCTATTTTTATTTACTTTACTTTTCACTTTCTTCGCGGAATACCGTTACATGATTACTTGGAAAACTGTACATTTGTTTTAACGCCACATAAACTATATTTGTTAGAAAGTCATTGACTTCCGTTCTTATTTATTGGTACCAATTCATGACAAGTTTCATATGTAAATGACAGATATGCTGGTTGAATAATAATTTTAACATTAATGTAAACGTTTTAAAATATTTTTTAATTACTAATTATATCTGTTTGCGAAATACTAAAGAATGACGAATCGTTAGTAACAGTAGTGCATAATCAACCGATTATAACAAACATACCTTTCTTTATATGTTATTAACAAATGGAACTGACATTTAAATTTTAAAATTATTTCAGTTAGCGGTTGATAACTAACTGAATAAAGAAACGGTTACTGTAAAGAGCCGAACTTTAAAGGTCACCTTTTTTCAATTTATTGCTAATAGTTTTTGAATTTTAACTGGAACTATTAATAAAGTGAAAGTTTTAAAAAAATAATTTACATTCTTGTTGCATCAATCAACAAATATTGTTGACTCAAAAAGGTTGCAAAATCATATTACCGATAAGAACTTGACAAAGTTTATAATCTTAAAGAATTCATTCTTATTTAGGGAAAATTGGTTTTATAAATTACCAATTCGCTATAAGTCTAATTTAGTCGCCTTCCAAATGTAAAAACCCAGAACTTTAAACATTTTTTCCCAAATTAATCTAGGAATATTTCATTTTAAAGCTATTAGAATATTGTATGTTTAGTGTACGCATATAAGAGAATTTTGTAAATATTGTTTAACTGTAAACTATTTCTTTTCAGCTCTCTATCCGATTTCTAACCCGACGATATATTGGGGAATACGACCACCAAGGAGGTAAGCTATATTTTTAAGCTTGATAATTTTTATATAAATGGGTTAATGCTTTGTACTTTATTAGATCAATTATATTTTAGACATTTTAATAAAGGATTTTTAATGTTTAAAATTATGGTAAACAAGCGACTGAAAACAATCCACCATTTTTTAATTGTTTTGTCTAATTCTGTTTTATGTAAATATTAGGGTTGATGTGTAAATCCTCCGCGATATGATTTAAATAAATTTGGTTTTCTAAACGGGTTAGTTCCCATTTTTATAACTTGTTTTTTTTATTAGAAGTTTTGTAAATAGAATTCCTTTCTTGAGGTTTTCTTTATTTTTCTTTGTGACCCACCCTACTCTGCGAGTTTCGAGTTTGCCCGGCGTTCTTTAGGTTCTCTTTTTTGGTTGCGGTATCCGGTGCGGGCTATTTTCTTTGTTTACTTTACTTTTGTTTCTTGTCCGCGCGGAATATCGTTACATGATTACTTGGAAAAACTTTACATTTGTTTTTAACGCCACATAAACTGTATTAGTAAAGAGAGTTCCATTTGCCAGAATCGATTGTTTATGTACCAATTCATGACAAGTTTCACATGTAAATAACAGCATATGCTGGTTGAATAATTTTAAATTTTAGTGAATACGTTTTAAAATATTTTGTATTTTTTATAAATTCGATTTGCAAATACTAAAGAATGACGAATCTTATAACAGTAGTGCATAATCAAACCGATTATAACAAACATACCCATAACTGTTATTAAATGAAACTGACCATTTAAAATGCTAAAAATCATTTCAGTTAGCCGTTGACATAACTAACTGAATAAAGAAACGGTGAGCTGCAAACGGGAGCCGAACTTCAAAGGAGTGTCACCTTTTTTCAATTTATTGCATATAGTAGTTTTTGACAATTTTACACTGGAACTATTAATAAAGTGAAATAACAGAAACTTACACATTCTTGTCCGCATCAATCAACAAATATTGTTGACTAAAAAACAGTTGCAAAATCATATTACCCGATAAGAACTTGACAAAGTTTATAATCTTAAAGAATTCATTCTTATTTAGGGGACAAATGGTTTTATAAATAACCAATTCGCTATAAGTCTAATTTAGTCGCCTTCCAAATTAATTCGAAACCCAGAACTTGTAAACATTTTTTTCCAAATTAATCTAGGAATATTTCATTTTAAAGCTATTAGAATATTGTATAGTTTAGTGTACGCATATAAGAGAATTTTGTAAATATTGTTTAACTGTAAACTATTTCTTTTCAGCTCTCTCTGTCCGATTTCTAACCCGACGATATATTGGGGAATACGACCACCAAGGAGGTAAGCTATATTTTAAGCTATATGCATAAATAATTTTATATAAATGGAATATGTTGTTAAAGATATAGTCCGTGTACAATTTATAGGTTAAACAAAAGAAATAAAAAATTATATATTTCGGCGTATACACAGATATATGTGTGTTATATATATATATATATATATATATATATATATATATATATTATAATAAGGTCTTATAAAATTTAGTATATATATATATATATATATATATATATATTACTCATATTTAGACCAGGATAGAAAATTAAATAATCACATCAAATAATTTTAATCACCGTGTAGAAGCTTTGGGAAAAGGTACGCTTTATTAAAACCGTGAAGCATAAAAAGTCAGTCGTTTCATTAAAAATAAGAGATTTAAATCATTTACAAGACGCTTGCTATAAAAAAAAAAGGGAAGCAGTATTAAAATGCTCTACGTGTAATTTAAATCATTCCGAGTAAAGAAACAAATGGAAATTACGTGCAAAATTTATATTAATTAACTCAATTTTAAGTAACCGGTATTAAACAAAATGTACAGATAATAATTAATATTTGATTAGGAGTCACTAAAAATTAAAGGGTATTATTTTAATTGAAGTTAATTGAACCATTAGTAACATATAATATTTATAAAAGCTTGTAAAAACCCAATAATATTCAAATTGTAGAAGTATTATGTTTGAACACCTGCGTATTTTTAAAAAAGACACGTTCTGCGTAAAATTTGCAGATAACAAATGGTTACAGAGAATGCTGGAGAAACCGTAGCTTAATAGTTACGGGAAATGCTAATAAGGTCGGTTATTTCACAGTCCACATGGACTGAAATAATCGATAATAAAGAATATCAATTTGTACCACTCGGAACAGGGTAGATAGAGACAGATAATATGCGCAAGACAGAGACATATATAGTAAAAGGCGTGAGTGGAGCAACGTCACTGGGTTGCGATTGGTTGAAAATAAAAGGCAAACTTGAGAAGGAAAAATAACATTTCTGTATAAAAATTAATTAGTGATTTCCAGACGTTGCGAGCCGTGTCGAAATTTCTGAGATTTAACTGGTGCGAGTGCAAAATTTAATAAGAACCGACTCACAGGCGGGCGAGATGGGAACATAGTACACGAAATTCTGGAAATTGTCCGTTTTGGGGACAAGACCGACAGACGGGCTAACCTCTATATATACCCGGGTTAATATGAGTTTCTCTCTTAGATTTTCGAATTGATTCAATGCGTTAAACAGTGCTTTTTAGTTTTCCGATTTTGATAGAATAATTTAAACAGTTTGCTCGTATATTTTGGTGATTTAAAACAGTTTGTTCTTTACGTGCTACAATGAATGTAATTTAGTGCACTTAGAAAAGAAGATACAAGGTAATAAAGTTTAGTATCACTGTACCAATTAGTCAAATTTGCAACGACAAATGAATACACAAAAGTAGGCAGTTTTGGCGTATATTGGTGAAAGAAGTATGAATTTCTTTGTTATTTTTCGGGGGTATTAATAATTAAATGATTCGTAAACGTGTCTGGATCCACAAAACAAGCTTCAGATATACACAAATGAGTTCCGGAAAAGCACTGAAACAACTTTAGAGGAATGGTGGTGTAGAAAATTTTAAAGGCGACCAGTAATACGAGGACCTAAACATAACCCAGTTGGATTGGTGTGATTAACAGAGGACGATGTACATTGACGCCACTAGTGCAGTAACCTTCAGGTAACTTATGCTTTGTTGTTCGATTTTGGTGTGTTGGTGTGTGTTGAATAACTTTATAATTGATTTACTTAAAATGGACAGTAGTGAAATTGTACTAACAGCAAATTTATAATTTTAAGGTGAGATTTTCTTGTTTAAGTAGAAAGGGGTATTTAGTATTTATGTTCTGGATTATGATGAAAATTTGGGTATGTCTTTGAGCTCAATTAGACGAACCTGGTTAATTAACGTAAAGGGGTGGTAGATGCTCCCTTTGTACTCAGACTCAGGTCTGCATATATTGTTATATTAATTAATAGGCATCTAAAAGGACTTTAATTCTGGATGCACATTAAAATGATAATAAATTTAATCTTGAAATTTTCTTATACTAAAATTTATGCTGAATTTTAATTTTGAAATTTTAATGTATTGTGAATATTGATGTAAATAGAGTTAACGTTGGTGTTTGTGATAGGAATGTGTTTGTTTTTTTTTATGAATGAGGATGAAAGTTTTAACTAGGTGAGCAGCCGAGGCGGAAAAGTGTAAAGAGGCGATTAACAGAAGAAAGTCAACGGAACAGTTAAGTTAATAGCTTTTTATACCTTTCACAGCATTCTTGACGCCCAATCTGTGGGGCTTGATTCGAAATCCGGAGTACCCGGATTTTGGTGGATTCACAGCAATATATATATATATATATATATATATATAAATGCAAGACGTAATTGAAAATCGTGAACAAGAGCCAAGCTTCAGTAGTATTAAGTATAACATCATCTAAACAATTAGGTTAGATAGCTCAATTGGTTAGAGCATTGATCCGGAAAATCAAAGGTTGCAGGTTCAAGTCCTGCTGTTGCCGTTCTTTTAGTGGTTTTCAATTACTAGTTCGATTTGAAATGGTAATTCAACTTTAAATACAAAGTTGGGTTTTCATTTCATCTTAATAACTATATATATATATATATATATATATATATATATATAATATATATATATATATATATATATAGATAATATCGTGTAATTAAAAGGGTCAATAGAATACATAAGGACAATAGTGAACTCATATATATATATATATATATATATATATATATATATATATAGGGTGTTTCAATAAGAGCGCAAGATTTCAGTGTTTAATAAAACATAGTTTTCTGTAGCAAAGTATTGGAATATTTATTGATTTATAAAATATACATTTGGGAATTATGTATGAAACAAAATATCTTGTAAATGGCCACCACGGCTTTGCTGGCATATGCATACTCTTTTGACGAAATTTTCAATAGCTTTATTTAGTACATGTGGTTGTATTTCATTGATACAGCGTCTAATTTCGGCTTTCAATGCTTCAATGGTTGCAGACTTATTGGCATAAATCTGTGACTTCAGATAACCCCACAGCCAGAAGTCTAAAGGCGTTAAATCGCAAGAGCGTGGAAGCCAAATCTGGTTACCAAATTGGGAAATGACAGACTAGGAGCAAAGTTGTGAAAGATAATCAATGTTTCACGGGCGGTATGACATGTGGCACCGTCCTGCTGAAACCACATGTCGTCAAGATCAATAGCTTCCAAATGAGGCACAAGAAACTGTGTTATCATAGCACTATAAAGTTCGCCATTCACTGTTACTGCATTTTCTTCTTTGTTTTCGAAGAAAAACGGTCCAACTATTCCTCCAGACCATAATGCACACCATACAGTGACCCGTTGTGGATGCATTGCTTTCTGATGAGACATTCGTGGATTTTCTAAGCCCCAAATGCGACAGTTTTGCCTATTAACAAAGCTATCGAGGTGAAAATGGGCCTCTTCACTGAAAATGATTTTCTTTGCAAAATCAGCAGGTTGCTCAATGATCCAACTGGTGGATTCCCTTCGCTGGACATACTCTCTTGGCAGAAGTTGTTGAGTCAGTTGGATTTTGTAGACATGCAGCTGCAAATTTTTCGTCAGAATTCGCTGAAGAGTGCCTGTTGAAATGTCCAATTCATGGGCTCGATGACGAATTGACGTCTCTGGCCCTTCTGTCACACTCTCGTGAACTGCCGTGATGTTTTGTTTTGAACGACCTCTACGAGCTCGTATCGTGTGTTTCACATCACTAACCGAACCACTACTTTCGAATTTTTTTATTATTTTTTTCACAGTAGATGAACTAGGCACATTATTTTGACCGAATATTGGTCGCACTTTACGAATAGTGGCAATAAAACTTTTACCATTTTGATAATAATTTTTGACAATCAGGACGCGTTGTTCTACAGTGTAATGCTCCATGTTTACTAACTCCCATCTGTCAACTTCCGATCTGTCACGTCATAATCATGTGACATTATGACTGTCAAACGTGGCGCGCAATTCAAATCTTGCGCTCTTATTGAAACACCCTTTATATATATAAAAAGTCATTTTTAGAAATGTTCTGTTTTGTACCATACTTGGATTATGAAATGATTATCACTAGGTGTATGGTTGCAAAGACCTGTTTTTGGATTTTGTGTAGTGCGTTGCTTTAAGTTTTGCGATGTTTGTCCTATATTTGAGCAGTCACAGTAGATAATTAGTTTTCAAAATTAAATTTCACTTTAAAATGATTATGGTTTCATCTTTGAAATGATTATGGTTTCATCATTGAAATTTGTATACAAATTTTTAAGGATTGATTTGATTTTTTTTTGTTGTTCTTGAATTAAGGGCTTTGAGATTCTTTACCAAGTTTTAGGTTAATTTTTTTTCGATACGGTAAAGATCTACAGATTTTATCTGGATTAATATCATAGGTATAGTCTTCCTATTATTATGGCAATGACGTTGATTATAAATACTTACAAGTGATTTTCGTAATCGTACGGCATCGATATTACCATTAGTGCGGTGCGGTTTTTGAATTTAATTGTATGCTAATTTATTTCACTACATGAAATTCTGTTAGTAAACCATATTATCTAGCAAGAATCCTTTGACCGATTTGTATTTTAATTTATTTCATTTAAAACGCCTTTGCGTGGGTAGACAACTTGTTTATTTTACAATTAACCAACTCTACCTCAACCTACTTCGAGTGACTCCAGTCAAGTCCTTTTTACATTTGGGCGTCATCTTTGATCCATTTTCTATCACCAAGTTCAAAATCTGGGGCACAAAAGTTCTAAAAGCTTATTCGTGGCTTTGGTATATCTATCAAGACTCTGAACCTCGGAATTATTAATTATTACCTTTCTAGCTGCTGTACAGACTATATTTCTTGTCATTTTAATCCGCCTTCTACGCTTTAGGTGGCATATGGAAGGCAGTTGTAAAATTCGTTAAGATCTTGCTTGTTTAGGCCATAGATAAGCATGTATAAACTTAAGAAGACGTATATACAATTTTGAGCCAAATATAACTCGTCTTATGGTCACCGTCAACACGATCTCAACAATCTAAGCTGCCGCACGCATGGTCATTTATTACCAATATCTTTTTAATCGCTACCCTGCAGTATACTCTTTCAAAATTTACGCTCAACTCTGTCTCTCGTTGGTAATTGCTTTAGCGAAATCAACAGAATATCTGGCCCCGTTGGTTCATGGAGTGTTTGCACACTACATCAATTCTTCAAGTGGAAAATTTAGGTACCTTGGTATTCATTAAGACCAAGAATGTGACCATTATTTAATAGTACCTTATACGAGTATGACTAAGTACCGGAACTGATGGTGTCATTCAAGAGTTAACCCTTATAACGACTCGTGACGAGCTGACGCTTCCGGTTGTAAAGTTTAGTTTGTTATCTTTTGTGTAAAGATCAATTCAAACAATACAGTACATTTTGGTGAATGGTATGTTCGGAATTAATAGCTAATAAGGGACGCGGGAGGAAACGTCATTATAGAAAACGTAGAGAAAGTAGATAGATGGCAATAATATATAGGGAATTTATATGCAGGTGAGGAACTAACAGCATTGAAACGGGAATCAGACATTGAAAATAATGACTTGGGATATCTTACACTTAGAGATGAGTTTGAATTAGCATTAAAGGGTCTAAAATGGTAAGGCGCCGGGTACAGATAAGGTGCAAGCAAAAACTCTAGAAACCGCTGGACACGCAGTAACCGAACGTCTCTTCCAACTTGGGTCTGAAAAATGGTAAGGCGCCGGGTACAGATAAGGTGCAAGCAAAAACTATAGAAACCGCTGGACACGCAGTAACCGAACGTCTCTTCCAACTTGTAAGCTATATGTATGAGATAGGCGAGTTACCCAAAGATTGCAAATGTAACATCATAGTAACTATACCAAAAAAAAGAGGCGCGGATAGATGTGAAAATTTTCGAACAATTAGTTTGACTGCACACATGTTAAAAATATTAACTAGAATTGTACAAGGACGAATGGAAAAACGAGCTGAAGAAATACTAAGAGAAGAGCAAATTGGTTTTAGGCGAAACAGGGGAACATGGGAGGCTATTTTAGCTATGAGAGTGATAATGGAGAAAACAATAGAAAAAAGGGAAAGCGTGTATATAGAGGCTGTAGATGTGGAAAAAGCATTCGACAATGTAAAATGGAAAAAAATGTTTTAAATGCTCAAAAGATTGGAATGATTTTTAGGTATAGACGGATAGTACATTGCTGATACAAAGAGCAAACAGCGGTAATAGAATTAGTGCAGGAACGTAGAGAAGTAAACATTAGGAAAGGGGTGAACTGGGATGTGCCCTATCCCCATTAATTTTTAACTTGTACATTGAAGAGGCAATGAATACTGTCAAATGCACGAATACATTTGGAATTACTATTCAGGGACAAAAAATTGATATGCCTAGATTTACAGATGCTATAGCGGCATTAGCATATAGCAAAGAAGAGTTAGAAGCTGCTCTTATTGAATTGGAAACAGTTCTAACAGAGCGATACGGTATGAAAATTAACAAAAATAAAACTAAAGTAATAGTATGCAAAGAAGGGGAAATAAATCAAAAACAAGAATACAAATAGGTAACAAGAACTTATAAGAGGCTAAAAATTTCTGCTACCTAGGAAGTCAAATACCGCAAGATGGGTAAAGCACAAAAGATATAAAACAAAAATTAGCACAAGGTCGTGCTACATTTAACAACTACTGTGTTCAAAGACAACAAACATAGAAACGGGAAAAGATTGCTTAAAACTTATATGTGGAGCACAGTACTGTATGGCTGTAAAACCTGGACAGTAGGAGAAGCGGACAAGAAAAAGATAGAAGCCTTTGAAATGTGGTGCTACAGATGTATGATAAAAATATCATGAACAGACAAAGTTAAGAACAAAGAGGTACTAGAAATGGTAGAGGAAGAAAGAAATATGTGGAAAACAATAAAAAATAGAAGAGATAGTATGATAGACTAAGACATGAGGGAATAGTGCGGAATATATTAGAAGCAGAGATAGGAAAAAAGAGAAGTAGAGGTATACCTAGGTTAGGCTACTGCACACAGATAGTGAAAGATGCAGGCTGCGGAATTTCAGGGAAATGTGTAGGCTAGCTCAGAATATAAATCAATGGAGATACACATCCAACCAGTCCCAAGATGAATAAAATAATGACGAAAAAAATAACTGTACTTAAACATGATGATATTATAAGCAACTACAAGTATTGGTTGGGCAATATTCTCTAATAATGTTAATTGTGTGAAAAGATTTACTGAAAAACTATTAATTCAGCAAATGACTAAGTGTTGAGGGATCCTTGGCAGCCACAGGCTGCTTAACTCCCTTCACATACCACTGAATCTCCGTGAAATAGGGTATATAATTAGAAAACAATAGAAGGGGAACCGAGCTGTATATAGACTGTGTGGGGATTTCAGGGAACTGTGTAAGCTAGTTCAGAATATAAATAGTGGAGGTACGTGTCCAACCAGTTTTGAGACGGAAAACCTAATGACAAAAAAATTAGCGCGCAGATAAATCTGATGATTATTATAAACAACTACAGGTGTTGGTTGTGAAATATCTGCAACTAATGTTGACTGTGCGAAAAGATATATTAGAAAATATATTAAATCGGCAAATCTTCACGTGCTGGGGGAACTTGGCAGCCACAGGCTGTTTATCCCCTTCACAACCATTAAATGTCGGAGAAATAGGGTATATAATTGTAAAATAATAGAAGGGGCCGAACTGCATCTAACAAGAAAGAACGGCGCCTACGATCAAAGACAACAAACATAGAAACAAGAAGAAAATTGTTGAAAGCATATGTGTGGAGTACAGCTCAGTATGCTTATGAAATACGGACAGTAGGAAAAACAGAAAGAAAAACCGTAGCAGACCTTTCAATTGTTGAGCTTCAAATGTATAAGGATGATAGCATGGACAGTTAAAGTTAATTACAAATAGGTTATAGAAATAGTAAGGGAATAAAGTTATCTGTGGAAAAAAATAGGAAAAAATAGAAGGAAAAAATGCGTTCTAGGGCCATTTTGGGGAATTCTATGGGATATATTACAAGCAGAGATAAGAAAAGGGAGTTATATGTAGACCTAGATCAAGTTGTGATAGATGCAGACTGTGCAAATTTCAGGGAAATGTGTAGGTTAGTTCAGAATAGGAAACAATGAGGGCACGCGTCTAACCAGTTCCATGACTAAATACCTAATAATGATGATTACAACTATTATCATTTAATTTCTACCCTTTCTTGTGTTCATTGGGGATTATGACAAGGTAGTCTCCTATTTGATTTTACATTCAAACACGTGCAAGACGTATAGAATCATATGATTTATTTAGGTTGGTGTTTCGTTCTTAGCGTTTCCTTCCGTCTTCCGCTATATAAAAGTATGTATGATATGATTAAACCCCCGGCAGCTTGGTATTCGTGAATCTTACTAACCAAACGTCAAAGCTTTCGTAATTTTATTTGAGAAAAGAGTATAATTGAAATCTGTTTTTGTTGTTTGTGGTTTTAAAATAATTTATCAATCTGTGTTTCTTCTTAATATGTAATTTACCACAACAAACTTTCTAATTTCGTAGTTTGAGTTTATTACATAACGCACTGTATTCTATACCTATTTAAAATTCTTGTTATTAGCTACTTATTACATTGTGTGATTTTTGATTTTGTGTTTCAGAGGTTTTTGTTGTCGCGACGTTTGTCCTAATTAATGACTAATGCGTTATTTCAATATTGTATTAAATTGTACCAATTTACTTTAGGAAATTTATTTTTACTGCTCTAGTTCTACTAACTGCTTTAATTTTAAATTATATTTTCTAAATCAAAAGAATTAAAATATCATGATCAATTAACATTAATTATTTATGAAATCTATTATACAAAGTACATAATATTTATTCTGTCAAATTAAAATTTTTCTTTTTTTATCTAATTTATAACCAGAGTAACGCAATCAGTTACAGCGGCTATCCCTACTAATTGCCTTCTCTTAAAATTATTTCTATTTATTTCAGAAAGTTTCCTAGATATCATTAGTTTTAGTTTGCAATTATAAGCATCGGTGTATGGAGGCTTTCGGGTCGAACGGCAAAAATTAACCTTCTCATTGGCTATAAAACGCTGTTTAAAAAATATTAGTAAACACTAGAATGAATAACTACGAAAAACGTTTATTACAGTTACGCGAGGAAGCATTTTAAAATTTAGAGTATGTGTATTAAAAATAATACTAACTAGCGTTTTTTTCACTTCCTGTACTATATACTGAGCTATTAATTTACTGCAACATTTATGCTAATTATTTTGTCAACACCAATAAATGTGCGGAAGTTTGGGTGCTTTATCATGTTTTTCACACTACAAAGAAATTATTTTAAGACTGCTTCCGTCGAAATTATAAAATAATGTATTTTTTTATTTTCAGAAACACGATATAAACATGAGGTACTTATTGACAACGAACCTATACTCTTCGAAATATTAGACACCTGTCCGAAGGTAAGTAGAAAATAAACATTGTGTTCGACCAACGTGTCTACTGGAAAAAGTAATATTAATTGTACAGAGAGTAATTCAGTTGCTTCAAGGTTATTCAAACCAGCATGTTCTTAGCCGTGCGTACAAATAAAGAAAACCTTAACATAAAACTGTCAAAGCTGAACGAAAAGTAATCAATCTCAGTTTATTTCAAAATTAAACTATTCTTAAATTTATTTCATACATCAAGGTCTTTTAATCGTTAAACTTTTATAACTTTTGGTAAACGTTAGAAGTTGCATTTGAATATATGTGGCTCATAATCATAAAAAGAAAAGGATTTAACACAAACAAACGATGCTATTTTGAGTGTTCTATAAATATTTTAAAAAGAGCCAGTTAGAATAGTTTCGATTTAGCGACAGATGGTTTCCATAATAATTAAATGAATGGAATAGTTTCTTTATGACATTTAAAAGCTAGAATCAGTAAGACAAAACATAAATAACCGCAAAATATTCATGTCAGTAAAAAAGATTAAATCAATATGTTCTTATAAAACGAGTGAATAGTGAATTCTAATACAGAATAATGCTGTGTACAAAAAATGAATTGCAGCTTTCTGACAATTTTATAATACATGTATTTCACATGTTATATGATCACGTGCCTTCAGCAATTATACGTAACTGAGTTAAGTAATAACGTTAGTTACGTTTCGGGCCTTGGGAGTGGTTTTTTTAAAACTTTTCCCAAAAACTTCGTAACAATTTATTTATTCAAACAGATATTAAATATGGAATTTTGACAAACTGGATTTAATATTTTAAGTCGAAATAAAATAATAACTTGTAAGGTAAGCTTGGCTGTCAAGCGAACGTTTTGGTAGTTTTTTTATTATTACAGTTGTCAGTTGAGTTTGACTGAAAGGTCTCTTTAAATTTAAAATAGTACATCTGTTAAATAACTCTGTACATTTTATAGTTATTTGTACAATTAAAGCTTTACGTTTGTATAGAAGTAACTTATGAAGGTATTCAAAATCAGTCGACAAACAAATAAAAGTATTGCGGAGATCTATAATGAAGGGAAACTCAAAGAGCACTCTCTAAGAGATCACTATCTCATCCCTCATTAGGATAATCTTGCAAAGTGGCGTTCAATTAGACCGAACCCAGAAGTAGCTTTATGAAAATCAACTTGAAGAGCGTGTGCTTGTAGAAGTAAGTTTTAGAAACGCAGCGCTAACCTGGCCTGTTGTTAGTACGTATATCAGTAAAGTATATACGAATCCAAACAAGCTTGATTTGAGTAACTACGCTAAAGAAACTACACATTTTCAAAATATTAATCGATACTGTACCAGTTCAGTTCGAAAATATCCGTTTTGCGTTGTTATTCTGATAGATTAACAAAAAAGATCTCAGGCTGGCATATCTACAGACACTGACGTTTCAGTTCGTAAATATCTACGCCTCTCGAATTACTGTAGTAGATAGTATACTAAATATACTCGGCGTAATATCATAACGTGAACACGTTCTATACAGCCGCTTACGACATTATTTTGGCAGAAGTAGTTTGTACCAATTTATGAATCTACGTTCCGGAAATATTTTACCTGAACTTACAATTGTCAATCCACCAGTAAACTCAACTGTCATGGGCGAAGAAATCAGACAAGTTGTTCTGACCCCCCAGATGTTGCAAGATCTAATTGCCAGTTTAACACCAAGAATTCCCGCACCGCAAAACGTCAGCCAAGGCAATTTTTCGAGATGCATGAATCGTTTTGGTGGCTCAAAGGGTGAGGATGTTCAATCTTTTATAGATTCAATTACTGTCTATAAAAACTGTTTACAAATTTCTGACTTAAACGCTTTAAAGGGACTTCCGATGCTTTTCGAAAACCAAGCCGCAGTCTGGTGGCAAGGTGTAAAAAGCTCTACTTACACATTTGATGAGGCGATTAAAGCGCTAAAACACGCATTTGGCTATGCAAAACCTGCTTATCAGATCTATAGAGATTTGTTCTCAAATGAGCAAAAGGATACTGAAAAAACAGACGTTTTTGTTAGCGGTTGCAGAGCCCTACTTTCCCAATTACCGGAAAATCCAGCTTTGGATGAATCCATACAATTAGACATATATGGGTTACTTCACGTTCAATTTCGCGGTAAAGTGTCTAGGGATAGCATATTTACCTTTGATGACTTAATCAAAGAAGCTCGAAAAATCGAATTAACTTTAAAAGAAGTTAAGTTACAATCACCTATAGTTCCGCAAGTACGAACTACCCATTCAGTATCGGTTCTCTCAAAGGGCAAATTCAGGAAGCAGTGTGTTTACTGTGGAGCATACGGTCACTTGAAAGACGAGTGTCGTAAACTTGGACAGAAAAAACACGATAATACTCCTAGTACCAAGGCAGCTAAAAATCCTGTGCAGTCTATTTCAAAACCGCAAATTACTTCTTTTGGACGCGGCACTGTAGGATACATTCGAAGCAATTATCCCATCTGCAAAAGCAAGTCTATCAAGCAAGAAGTTTTGGAAGTTGAGTCCGAATTTCATTTCTATACCACCTCCGAGGAACCAGCAGTCAGACCGATTGTCCCAATTGAAATTGCTGGCATGTCGGGTACGGTAATTCTTGATACCGTTGCTAAAATAAGCATGGCTGGCTACCAATTAGCCCAAGCTCTTCAAAAAAAGAGTTTTCCATTCGAGTCAAAGTCACTGCGAAAAACGCTGGCTGACGGATTTGAAAGAACAGTCAGTAGTCAAGTTTTCGAAGTTGAAATACTTATTGCAAAAAAAGGGTTTTGACTAAGTTAATGTCTATCTCCGATCATACAGAAAGTCGAACATTGTTAGGTATTGATTTCCTCCAAAACGCAAACATTATTGTTGATATATTTCGTAATTGTTGGTATTTTGGTGACGACTTTACCAAGTCATATTCGTTTGTCCCTCAGACCGGTTCAGTTCCACAACCTAATGAAATTAATACAGTTTCCTTACGCAGCGATGAAGGTTCTTCCTTAACAAATACCGAAACTGAAAGAATGAACTTCTTTCTGAAAACAAATAAATTCATTTTTCAACCTAACACTGAAGCTACTCCGTTTGCAGAACACACAATCAACCTCATCGATGACGTTCCTGTGACAGCACTCCCATATAGGATGTCTGAACCAAAACGAGAAATTTTACGAACAATATTAAACGAGCTCTTGGAAGCTGGCACAATTGAGGAATGCGATTCTCCGTACACCACGCCTGTCGTGTTGGTTTCAAAAAAGGGAGGCGGCACTCGCCTGTGTGTTGACTATCGGAAAATCAATTCTATCACTAAAAACAGTAAATATCCTCTTCCTAGAATTGACGACTTGTTACACATGACAAAGAAGTCTGCGTACATGTCAACCATGGACCTCAAGTCTGGGTATCATCAGATATCTGTTCGGACATCGGATCGTGACAAAACTGCTTTTATAACGCCATTCGGAATGTTCCGATATATAAGAATGCCATTTGGATTAAAAGGAGCTCCTGCCACATTCATGAAGCTTATGGATCGTTTCAAAGCAGGGCTTCGAGACATTAACATATTGGCTTATCTGGATGATTTGATAATCCTTTCTTTCTTCTCATTACACCGGATGGTATCAAACCAGATTCATCTAAGGTTAAGGCAATTAGTTTAGCACCAGAACCCAAAAATGTAAAACAAGTTCTGTCGTTTTTACAGACAGCTTCGTGGTTTCGACGATTCATTTATAAGTTTTCTTGATATTTCTCGCCCTCTGTCTGATCTTACTAAGAAAAATTCAAAATGGCAGTGGGGGCCTGAACAAAAAGAAGCTATGGAACGCCTAAAAAGTTGTCTCACGTCGAGTCCGATTTTCAGACAGGCTGATGTCAGTATTCCATTTATACTTAGAACTGATGCCAGTGCTTACGCGCTCGGCGCTTGCTTACTCCAGGGGGAGGGAACTGATGAACGTCCAGTCGAGTTTGCTAGTCGTTTGCTGACTCCGGCTGAACGAAATTATTGCAAAACTCAACGAGAAGCTCTAGCTGTAGTTTGGGCTGTTGAAAAATTCAGGTCCCGGGTTCGAATCCCGACACGGTCCGCTTGAAAAATGTTAGGCGAGCATTTTTCACACAAATACACCCTCGTTCGGATGAGAGGTAAAATGGAGGTCCCGTGTGTGAGTGTTGTCACGCACGTTAAAGATCCCTACCTTGCTTGGAACAGCAAGGGTTCGGCAAAATTCCAAATTTTCCAGGTAACAAAAACTCGCTTCCTGGCCAATGTAGTACCTTCGGGTGGAGCATTGGAAAATCACATGTAATGTGTTGAAAAATTCAGAGGATACCTAGAGGGAGCAAAAGTAGTTGTGCACAGCGATCATCAACCGCTAAAATGGCTTTTATCGTTAAAATCGCCTAGTGGTAGACTAGCCCGGTGGGCATTGTCGCTTCTAGAAATGGATATAAAGATCGAGTATACTCCCGGGAAAATGAATGTCGTTGCTGATACCTTATCAAGGCCGGCACTTCCCGAATCAAAAATTAATTTTGTAAGTATTGACTTACCCGTTCGACCTGCCGACGAAATGCGTCAAGAGCAACTGGAAGATCCCGATATAAAAAAATTATCGACGCACTAGAAGAGTCATCCGATTCAACCCATAATACCGATATTAAACGTGGGGTAGAACGGGGCTATATAATGTCAAATGGAATCCTTTATCGGTGTTCTCCTGATGTAGATGTGGAAGAACCACAAATGGTCGTACCCAATTCTGCGATACCTAGAATATTGGCAGAATATCATGGGTCTTCAACGGTTGGGCATTTTGGAATATCACGTACGTTACACAGTATAGCTAGCCGATACTACTGGAATAATATGCGACGAGATGTAACCGAATACCTCTCAAAATGCATTGACTGCCAAAAATTTAAAATCTCTAATTGTAAACCGTCAAGATTGTTGCAGACTCCGGTACAATCGCAACGATTTGAAGTTCTCTCTATAGACCTGTTTGGTCCCTTGCCAGAATCTCGGGAAGGTCTAAGATGGATTCTTGTTGTAGAAGACACCGCAAGTCGTTTGGTAGAACTACTACCGTTAAAGGTTTCATACTCCAATACAAAAGTTGTAAAATTTACAATCTTAATTAGTTTTTCCAAATTCTGCTGGAGATAATCTCGAACCACTCTATGAAAGGAAGGTTTCTTTGCTAAGCACTTCCTTAACGCCATGGACGACATAAAACATAAAAACTTGAGTAAATATAGCTAACCTTTGAATAATGAAGTATTGAACTGATTTATGCAATTAGTCAATAGTGTTCGAAATTATACCCTATCAGGTTGGTAAATTTAACTTTTTGGAACTATTATTTTCTACAGTAGACAACTGCATGTTGGAACAGGCCTGCTAATTAAGAACATCTAAACCTTTTATCGAAATCCCAGAAGTTTCGGTGGGATCTGGTTAACACGAATTGAGTCCAGGAGATACTTGATGTTAGTTGTTTTTAAAGATATCTACAGCCAAATCACGCATGAAGTAATTATAAGAAATTTTCTGAAACTATCACCTACAGTAACAGTAAATTGATGAACATTTTTCAACAATTGCTACGGTGGATATAGGGCTTTCAAAAATTGATTACAATAGTAATTCTAATAAAAATTCCCTTAAAATTCTTTTGTTTAAGCCAGATGTTTGGTATGCCGGAATGTTATCTAATGTACAAAGAAATCCTGAAACATTTAATAGTTTGAAAATGAAGAGGAAGGTTTATTCAAACACATCCCAGGTATATTTCCAAATTTAACAGCAGACTATGCCTGGAAAGAGTTATTCCTCTGATCAAAAACAATTTTGAAACGGTACCATGATGTATCTACTTCGGGTCATTTTCGGATCAAGAACACTTATGAAAAAATTGCACATAAATATTTTGGCCTCAACTCCGAGCAGATGTTACAAGGTATGTTAATAAATGTAAAACCTGTTTGGCTCAAAACTAGAACAGAAATTACCAATTGGGAAAATGCCCGATTATCCCGTTGTATCAATACCATAGAGGATGATCTTTGTTGATTTGGTAAGATCTGTGCCTAAATCCACAAAGGATCATACCTGTTTTATCTGTTTTTACTAAATTTCCATTGTTTTGTCCACTTAGTAATGCAACAACATCGGACTTTGATCAGAAAATTAAGAATGAATTAAATAATTAATTAATTAATTAATTTATTGACATAAGTAAAGGATAATTTTTATTATAAATCTGAGGGAAAGTAAATTAAGGTTTCAGGATAGGCCCATCTACTTTAAACTAACATAATGAAATGTAGAGGAGCATAAAATTGGGGGGATATTAAGTTGATTTCTTTTGATATCTAGTAGGGTTATAAAAAATGTTTGACGTAGATCTATATTGTATATATTGAGATGGTGTGAACTAAATTTTTATCTTGTTAGAATAAAATGGTTGTATGTTTTGTCAAATTATTTGTTTATTTTTTATTATTAACTATAAGGCTTGTGGAAATAATGAGTAGCTGTGGTGAGTATCTCTGAAGAAGCAGTGAGCAGAGCTAGCCGTGGAATATCAATTTGGAAGCATCTTCAGAAGATACTCAACCAGAACATCTAGTAATCAAAGGTGGGATTAAAAAATTTGTATAGGTGGAAAATTAGCAGAGTTTAAATTTTATTTTTCAGCAAGTATTTTATTTTCAACCAAAGTGTGGGACCCGATTTTGAAAGAAAACTACTGCATTTTTATGACGGCAAAAGGTGGGGTACGATGATTTAGGGCTTCTTTCCCAGGTAATCCAGGGCATATTTATGACAGCCCAACGGTGGGGCTTGAATTAAATGTACGTCTGAGGCAAATTCACTGCATATTTATATATATATATATGTGGGATCTTCTTTTGTTGTCTAGGGGCTGATAAATAATATGCTTGTAAATAAATTACCTCCGGGTGAGATTAACAAAGTTTAATCGTCGTAAATAACGTAAAAGAACAGCAATATCAAATACTCAAAGAACAAGTTTCACAGTATTACAGATTCTAATAATAATTTGTAAAAAAGCAAACATAACAATACGTGCCACGATTATTGTCTTTCACGTCTTTAATAATGATTACTTCGTAAACCCAGCGACACCGTCTTTGTCATGGGTATGTTCGTCTTCAGGGACACAGGGCTACACGTCTTACCCTTGAACCTCTTTATTAACGACTGACTGATTTCGCTCCTGCTGGTAGAATTTAAACGTGAAGGTCACAACAGGGCGTCGCATGTTATGAACGATAAACTACCTGATTAATAAAGAACTTACTTCTACCTTAAAATGATTAAATCCTACATTCGGCCATCTGACATTGAATCCTACTCGGATTAGCTTTCGTTATCCATCCACGGTTTCATGTACTCAGCACATGTTGATGTTTTTATAGGACCGTCGTGTATTCTCGCTTTCATCACGTCGTATCTTTCATTTGGCTTAGTCTCGACTATTTCATAAAGTCCAAGTATTTTTTATGAACTTTCAGACCAGGTCCAAATTGTGTTCTTTTTATGGCGACCAAATCACCCTTTCCATACGCTTTAGGCTTTCTTCTCCTCAAATTATATCTGTTCTCATTTTCGGTCTGGACTTTCAATAGCTGTTTTTCGCATTCTTGTCTCAAATTTTCTCTGTTCTCATCACATTGCTTAATTGCTTCTTCCTCAATCAATTCTTTAACCAAAATATCTTCTTTATTTCGCATTTTTACCCCTACCAACACTTCGAATGGTGTGGTGTTAATACTTCTTTGGAAGGTGGAATTTAGTGCTATTTGAGTTTGGTCTAGATGTTTATACCATTTCGTAGGGTCATCAATGCTAAGTTTTGTAAGAACCGGAATAATTATTCGATGTATCCGCTCGACTTGTCCGTTTCCACGCGGTACACCCGTTGTAATTGCAATGTGCGTTATCTTCTCCTCACTACAATAGTCTCGGAATTCGTTTGCAGTGAAAGCAGTTCCTTTATCAGTAATTATTCGCGACGGATTTCCAAATATTTTCTTTATAGTAAGTATAAACTCATCTTTTCCCTGCGCTTGCTTCATTTTTTTAATTATACTATTTTCTTCGGCAACCAGCATTACTTCCACAGGATAACGGCTTAATGCGTCAACGTGTTTTAGTCGATTTCCACTACGATGTTTGATTTGGTAATCGTATTCTTCCAACAATAAAGCCCATCGTGCGACTCTTGTTGTTAATTCTTTTTTATCCATCGTTTGCTTGAAAGCTGCGCAGTCTGTAATAATTTTAATCTTACACCCTAACACGTATATTCTGAATTTTTTACGGCTTGTATAACGGCAAGAACCTCTAGTTCATAACTACTTAATTTTTCCTCACTCGGCGTCGTCTTTCTACTCATGTAAAATACTGGGTGGAACTTAGAGTCTTCATTCGCTTTTTGCATCAGACACGCTCCGTATCCGAATTTACTTGCGTCAGTATGAATTTCTGTCTCCAAACCTTGTTGATAAATATGAAGCACAGGTTCACTAACGAGTAACGCTTATAATTCCATAAAAGCTCGCCTTTGACTATCTCCAAAATTAAACGATCGATCCTTCCTCAGTAAGTCGCTCAACGGCTTTGCAGCAGTAGCGTACGACGGTATAAATTTTCGGAAATATCCAGTTAGGCCTAAAAAGGATTGCACCTGTTTGTAGGTCTGAGGTTCAGGAAATCTTTTAATAGCCATTGTCTTCTCGTCGGATGGTTGAACTTTTCCATCTTCAATAATAAATCCTAGAAAATTTACTCTTTTCATTAGAAATTGACACTTTGCTTTATTTATCTCTAATCCATAGTCTCTGCAAATTTCTAATGCGGCCACCAATCTTTCAATTCCTTCAACTTCGTCTTTACCCGGTATTATTAAATCGTCCATATAATATATAACAATATTTTTTATCGTCAATGGTCTAAAAATATTACTTATGAATCTTTGAAAAACAGCAGGACTGTTACATAATCCAAATGGTACCTTTAGGAACTCATATTGTCCATTGTGCGTAACGAAAGAAGTATATTTCGTGCTACCACTTTCCAAAGCCACGTAAAAGAAACCATTTCTTAGGTCTATAGTGCTAAATATTTTTGCACCCTGTAACCCATCTAATACATCTTCAATTAGAGGAAGAGGAAAACGATCTTAGACTATATTTTTATTAAGTCTTCTGTAGTCGCAACATATCCTAATCCGTCCGTCCTTTTTTTTAACGAGTACCAACGGGCTAGCAAAGTCTGAACAGCTCGGCCTAACTATTCCATCATTCAACCAAGTTTTAACTTGTTGATCCACCTCTGCTTTCTCCGGCATAGATAATCGTCTGGGGTGTTGATATATTGGTTCCTCGTTCTTCATAATTATTTTCATTTCAATATCAGTTGTTTTTATCTTTTCCGGCTGGTAATCTTTGATTAAAGTGTCAACCATTTCTCGATGATTTTTATTTTCTATATGCGTCGTATTAACATCGGAATGCTCTTGCTTTTCGTCCACCGTAATTCTCATCAAAAAATTGTCCTTCTCTTTTCTATATACCACTATACCGTCGTCTCGTATACTAATATCAGCATTTTCTAGTAAACTGTTACCAATGATAGCTCAAAAACCAGAAGTAGTTGTAGGTATCACATGCATCTTCAAAATAAAATTTTCGTCGTTTATAAGAACATTTTTGTGAAACGATCCTAATGTACATATAGCAATTCCTCCGAGGCCTTTTATCGATATACAATCATTATCTAATGGGATGCTTCCAAATTGATTGAGATAAACGTCTTCTCTTATAGCATTGATATCACTTCCCGTATCAAACAAGGCAATTAATTGGACATTATCAATCGTAATTTTTAATGAAATTTTGGGCACAGTTTCCATGACATTAATAGTAGCAGATGTAGATGATGTGGTTGGTTTACTATCATCTTTTCGTGGAGCAGCTTTCTTAGGACATTTAAATGCCAAATGTCCAAATGCATCACAGTTAAAACATTTCGTTCCTTTTCCTTTATCTGGACAGTCTTTTGACTTATGATTTTTAACTCCACAATTATAGCAACTAAACTTTTTACTTCCACTGCTTCTTTTGGCATCGTTATTAAAATCATTTTTCGGTCTATCTGTCGATTTTTCATGAGTTTTTTCGTTGCCCATCTTCTTACTTTGAATGCTTTCGTACAGTTATACTTTCTCTTTCAGTTCAGCAAAGTTTCTCGCTCCGTACAATATAATTTTATTCGAAGTATCGTCATGAATTCCACCTATGATGTATTGGATCACTGCGTCCGTTTCAATATAGGCTCGGCTACCAATTTCCCGCATCGCCAATACATACTTTTGTACAGATTCGTCCTTTTTCTTTTTTCTGCCCATCAACATTTTGTGAACCTGGGCGCTGCTTACTTTTATTTCAAATTCACTAATAAGCCTTTGCTTTAACGTCGACCATGTTTTGATACCCTTCTTGGATTGTATGTAAAGTTTCGATAAACCCCTCAATGATTTCTTTGCAAATATAAATTTTTGTAGTGGGTTCCAACCGGTTATTTCTGAAATTTCATCAAAATCGGCAATCCATTTTGTCACTGGATAATCATCTTTACCATCGAACGGTCTGATATTATCCTCTACATCACGAAATGTCAACGCAAAAGAATCTCGTGCTCTTGATCGGGTCGTGCCTACACTAGCGCAAGCAATGCTACCTTCCACTTCGTCGTTTTCAGCACTTTCGTCGTCTTTAACAGATTCTTCGTCTTCGTCAGCTACGTCTTCAACATCCGAGCTATGTTCTTCGTTCAATTCGTTTAAAAATAGGCAAATGCGATTCGTCATGTCCTCGTTATCGGTCGAGTAATCTAGATCTAAAATGTTGCACGCTGCAATTAAATTAGCCAAATTGATATTCTTTTTAATTTCTGCTCTTTTTTATCATATTCCGCCGAATTAGTGCCGAATCCAAAGCCAGAAATACCAAGAAGAGCTTTTCTTATTTTCCTACCTTCACCCTCAGTGCCAAATATTATAACATGCAACGTCCTGACTGCTATTAACTTGCCATGATTAATATTATAAGAAATTTTTGGAAAGCTTCCTAAAGTTTTCATCGTAACAGACTTTTATCAAATATGTATAAATCAATACCAAAAAAAAATTTAGTACCACTTTTCTATAAGCTAAAGAAACTAAACCAGCACAGTTATAGTAAGCCGATGTAAAATCGAGAATTCAATTAAATCTCTTAGTAGATAATATTCAATAAATTTCAATCTATTTTATCGATCGTGAAAGGAATCGTATGCTCGTTTACAAGAAAACAAACAATAAAATACAGTTCAAGAAAATGAAAATTTACAATTAGGTCAATAGTCTCTCATACACTAAATTTAATGATCTTTTAATATCTTCCTATCTAAAACCTTCAGGGCCGGTGTGATGGTTCGTTTCATTACTATAATCCTAATCCTACCTTTTCTGCTGTAGTTATACTGACCGCTGCAACGTCTATTGTTTGCGTCAAGTTCCTGGAAGCAATTCCACTTTGTTCAACCTTTCAGCATCATACCACTTCTTGTCGTGCTGTACACCACCAATATGTTGATAGATGTCCGTCTCACTTCAACTTATTGCAACAACCGTAACACAAGCGCGATTGTAAACTTGTGTTAGTTCTTATGAGTCACACTGTTCAACCCTGCAGTAAAACGAGTATACGAAATACTTTCTCTTTTCACTGCACGGTACTGATTATTTGCTTTACCCTTTAAAATTCCTGACGAGCCACCAAATGTGGGATTTTTTTTGTTGTCTAGGGGCTGATAAATAATATGCTTGTAAACACCGTCTTTGTCATGGGTATGTTCGTCTTCAGGGACACAGGGCTACACGTCTTACCCTTGAACCTCTTTACTAACGACTGACTGGTTTCGCTCCTGCTGGTAGAATTTAAACGTGAAGGTCACAACAGGGCGTCGCATGTTATGAACGATAAACTACCTGACTAATAAAGAACTTACTTCTGCCTTAAAATGATTAAATCCTACATATATTATATATATATATATATATATATATATATATATATCTCTGTCTCTCTGTGTGTGTGTGAGTGTGTGGGTGCGTGCGTACGTGCGTGCGTACCTGCGTGCGTGCGTACGTGCGTGCGTTCGTGAGTGCGTTCGTGCGTGCATGAGTGCGTTCGTGCGTGCGTGCGTGCGTGCGTTCGTGCGTGCGTGCGTGCGTGTGTGCGTGTGTGTGTATTTTAAAACTTGCATTTTTAGAACTGTGACTTCTCTTTTGTTATTCAGTTCTTTTACCGAAAGACACGCTTTGGCTTTATTTTGCGTGCGAGAAAATATAAAAAAAAATATATGGACAGTCTAGTGAAAATGGAGATCACAGTGATGACAGCTAGTTAGAAATGTGTATTGAAGAATGTTTACTAGATGTTATAGAAATATTATAGTTATAAAATATATGAGTCAATACACACATTTGCTTCATAATAGTTGTAGCATTTACTCTCAGCTAAAGTTAATACAAAACTTCAGCTATACGATTTATTTAACTAGAACTAAAAATTAATTTAGGTTCTTCCTCCAGATTACACCCGGGCGGTCGTGTTATCGATTTTCACAAAAATGATTGAGGCCGAAATAATGATTAAAGCTATGAATGTTTTCTTTAATCTGAGATTTTTTTTTGTTAAATGAAAATATTATACTATTTGATACAATCTAGAAGTAAAGCTAATGCTTAAAATATTTTCTGCAGATGTGACCGTTACTATATTTGAAAATTTTTGGTAGCTTCTAGTTTTTGAGTTAAACTTAACAAATATTATTTATATAATATATTTTTTATTTATATAATATATATAATTATATATTTGACGGGGAGTTAAATTATACGTGGGATAAGCAGAGTTTTGCGACAGGAAACGGGATACCTTCGTCGAGAATTGGTATTTTCGACGATCCACAATACTATAAGATTTGATAGTTAGGTTTCGCTCCATAGTTGAGAAGTCCGAACGGTGGCTAATACCGTATCTCTTCCGAGAAGGGGAGGGGATCAGTGGGTCGAGTGAGGCGCTTTTTCGACAGGAATTATGTTTAATGTCGGTTAAGCAATGTTCTACAAGAGAAACGCGATACCTTCGTCGGAAATCAGTATTTTCGGTGATTTTTGATTCTGCCGTTATGTCGTGTGTTGTGTGAATAAGGGCACGATTTTTCCCAAGTAGGAGCCGTATGCGCGGTGCGGGAGAGCCGGTAAGGTGTCGATGTAATCGAGCGAACGAGGTGGTTTCAAGAATTCGCTTCGAGGCTTTATAAATCACCTAATATGCATGGGAAGACGCTTTTCCATTTAGGAGGTCTAATTTTCGAGAAACTTGCACGTAAAGTTACAGGAAATTGTACTTCTGCTAAAACTGGGAGGCGGATTGCCAAGGGATCAGGGCATAGGTCCTCACACTACTAGTAATCTATTTTTATTCCCACTAGAAGCATAACTATATGGCATTAAGCATCCATACTTGAAATAACACTTATGAACCTATTGTCTGTTGCTTCATTTTTTCAGTAGCCTCAGAATGACATGTTTAAGCTTTTAACTAGTGCATTTATAATAGACTAATATTGGTAATTGTAATCTTTTTGTGTTATTCTAAATAATAAACTCCAGAAAAATGAACTGGTGCACGACATCATATTACGTATTGATCAATAAATAAATTTTTTCAAGAATACTTAGAAATACAAGTCATAAAAAAATTAAAGGGTTTTATAGCTTTTATATGCATTGTACACGATAATTCTGGTTAATGGTATTATTCTAAAAGCTGTTAATTATCATGTACACGCTACTCTGTTTCATCATCTTATATGCTTCGGAATGGAAACATAGCTTCACCATCATCATCATTAAGTTTTCAGTGCTGGAACTGATTAGACGCGTACCTCCATTATTTCGTATTCTGAGCTAACCTAAACCTACACATTTCTTTGAAATTCCCACAATCTGCATCTTTGACTATCTACGTGCAATAGCTTGATCTAGGTATACATCTCTTTTTTCTATATCTGCTTGTAATATAGCCCCCACTATTCCCCTAAAAAGCCTTAGACCGTATCCTGCCCTCCCATTTCTCCTATCTTTTTGTTTTTCACAGATAAATTTATTAACCTACTATATCTATAACCTCTTTGTTATTAACCTTGTCTGTCCATGCTATCATCATCATACATCTGAAGCATAACATTCTAAAAGGCTTCTTCCTTTTCTTATCTGCTTCTCCTACTGTCCCTATTTCATACGTGCACAATGCTGTGCTCCACACATATGCTTCCAACAATTCTTTTCTTCTATCCTTCTATTGTTTTGTAAATATATATATATATATATATATATATATATATATATATATATATATACTATTTTACCGATATTCAATAGAATGTGAAAAGAGTTTAAGCAGCTTGTGGCTACCAAGATCGCCCAACATAGACATTTGCCAAATTAATAGTTTTCCAATAAATCCCTTCGCACAATCAAGGTTAGTTAAAAATCTTGCAAAACCAACACCTATAGTTGTTTATAATACTCATCAGGTTTAAGTGCAACTTTTCGTCATTATGCTTTCTGTCTTAGAAGTGGTTGGACCCGTACCTCCACTGACTTCTATTCTGAGCCAGCCTACACAATTCCCTGAAATTCCTACAGCCTAGATACAGCTCAGTTCCCCTTTTATTGTTTTCTAAATATATGCCCTATTTTACGGATATTCAGTGGTATGTGAAGGGGTTAAGCAGCCTGTGACTACCAAGATCCCTCAACAAAAACATTTGCCGAATTAATTGTTTTCCAGCAAATTCTTTCACACAATTAACATTAGTTGAGAATATTACAAAACCAACACCTATAGTTGCTTATATCATCAGGTTTAAGTACAATTATTTTTCGTCATAAGATTTTCCGTTTTGAAACTGGATGGACGCGTATCTCCATTGATTTCTATTTTGAGCTACCCTACACATTTCCCTGAAATTCCCACTGCCTACATATTTGAGTATCTGTGTGCAATAGTTTAACCTAGGTCTACTTCTACTTCTCTTTTTTCATATTTCTGCTTCTTATCTATTCCGCACTCTTCCTCATGCTTTATATGTGACCAATCATCCAATCTCTCCTATTCTTTACTGTTCTACACATATTTCTTTCTTCCCTAACATTTCTCAAACCTCTTTGTTCTTAACGTTGTCTGACCATGATATCTTCACCATGCGCCTGTAGCACCGCATTTCAAAGGCTTCTATTTTTCCTGTTCGCTTTTCCTACTGTCCAAGTTTCACAGCCGTACAGTGCTGTGCTCCACACATATGCGTTCAGCAATCTTTTCCTTGTTTCTATGTTAAATGTTGTTAAATGTAGCACGACGTTGTGCTAATCTTTGTTTTATATTTTTTGCGCTTTTCCCGGAGATATAGCTTGTAAACTAATATCTCAAAGACTCTCTATATACAAAGTGCTCCAACGAACACTTTATACTTTAATTTTTTGGACTTCAATAAAACGTAGCCTAACCCCCTTAATGGGGGGGGGGGTACGACCTTCAAAATTTAAATAGAAAAGAAGGGTGGTGCAATACTTCTTTTTCGAAAATCGCATAGAGTACTTTACGACCCTAAAATTTCCCATCAATACTTTCATTGACAACGAAAGGTTAGGTTGTCAAAGTGTATTACTGTTTCTTTGCAGATGTTTCTTTATCTGCTGGTTATTTACAATTTCTGTGTCAAATCTATTGTTAATTTATAGTACAATCCAAACATGTCATACCATGACAGAATAGGTCGATATTATAATATAATTTATAGAAATTAAGTCAATGCGTCACATAAACGTATCAAGACTCAAAAACTTAAATGTATGGACAGGTATTTATGGGGACCACAAATAGGCCCATTTCCTTTAACCGCCAATCTTATTGGAATAATGATTCTAGAATTATTGGAAAATGCAGTTCATCTAGCTCTCGTAATATACGAGTAGTAAAAAATAAAAAATCGTCAAACCATAATTTTTTAGGTAAAACGATGCACCGCCGCATTATGACCAAGCGGTGAGTCAATTTTTTAATGAAAATTTTCCCCAAAACAAGATTGGAGGAAAGGGTCATATTGAGTGGTCAACCCAGGTCAGGCGGCTCCGTGGCATAGTGGTATGTGCGTGACTAATACGCCCAAGGTCCCGGGTTCGAATCCCGACACGGTCCGCTTGAAAAATGTCAGGCGAGCGTTTTTCACAAAAATACACCCTCGTTCGGATGAGAGGTAAAATGGAGGTCCCGTGTGTGAGTGTTGTCACGCACTTGAAACAGCTAGGGTTCGGCAATATTCCAAATTTTCCAGGTAAAAAAAACTCGCTTCCTGGCCAATGTAGTACCTTCGGGTGGAGCATTGGAAAAATTACATGCAAGGTCAACCCAGTTTATCTGATTTGACCCTATTGGAATTTCTTGTATAGGGTCAGCTAAAGTCTACAATTTATGTCACTCACCCTGCATCACTGGATGATTTACGGAATGCCGTCAAATTACATCCAAAATGTTACATCACGTAAAACAAAGGTTTGTACAACGTTTACATTACCGTACGCAAGTACACATGGGGATCATTACTAGCATTTAATGAAGTGGTCATAAAAGTAAATAAAGACTTTTAATTTAACGAAATAACCTTTAACATGCTTTAATTTTGATATATATGAAAATATGAATGCAAAATTTTAGTGTTATAAAGTACTCGATGAGGTCTTGAAAAGAAGGTTTGGCTCTTCGCTATTCAAGGAGTTTATACATCCCCCCACTAGGAGCTGAGGTTATGGAAATAAAAATTTCCAAAAATAATTTCTCCCTAAAGTTAAAAATTGATGGGTCCCAGTGTTTTTAAAATATTTAATTAAAGTTAGAAAAATCAAAGTATTTTCCTTGATGCACTTTATATCTTTGCTGTAATGTGTTGAAATTATGATTAATTCTTATAAGCTTGATTTCCTAAATAACACTTCAACGTACAAGCGGAAGTGCGTGTATGTTTACCTAATAATAATTAATCAAGGATGTTTATTTTCCTGTGAGAACACTTCAAACATCCTCAGTCTGTTTTGTGATTAACCTAATTTTTTAAACTGTATTTCAGCGCTCTTTACAAATGATCATTTCCTCGCATTGTTTGTTATTTTAGCTTAAATAGTATAATAAATAAACAAAATATTCACAACTTCTTCTCAAGTTAAAGATGTATATTAACACTTACTTTCTGTTCCAGAATGAAAATGATATTCCAACACAGGAGAATCTAAATTGGGCAGATGGTTTACTGTTGGTGTACTCAATAACGGATCGACACTCTTTTGCATATATTAAAAGAGTTGGTTTATTATTAACTCATTGCGATGTACCTGTCTACTTACTTGCAAACAAAAACGACATGATTCATTTGAGACAAGTGAGTTCCGACGAAGGTGCTATTTTGGCAAGAAACCTGGAATGCGGTTTTTCTGAAGTTGCAGCAGCTGAACAAGTAGTTCCAGTAGCTTCCGCATTTCAAGAACTTTGTAGGTCTGTTCTACTATCCAGAAGGAAGTCTAAACAATCATTGCTGGAACGTATGTTAGGGGCTAAAACCAATAGTGTTAGGTTATACGCCAGGGGCAAGAGTGATAGTGTTTTACCTAAAGACTGAACAAAATGAAAATTTAGGAAAGTGTTACCGTAAATTAGATATGACAAGGAATAGTGAAATTTTTGCATCCAAATGTTCATCATCCTATAACGCTTATCTGTAAATAAGTTAGGAAGCAAATTCGTTGTTGTATAGGTTTTATTTGTTTTTATCACTCCAAAACGAGCGTTCCTTGTTACCATTATTTTGTTAGCCATAACAACTGGAAAAAAACGCTAGAAGTAATTGTAATGGATTAGCAAGTATATACCTTTTATATTATATTCGTGTAAAGCTAGTAATTTTTAGAAAATTAGACATACCCTTTGTAGCATATTAGCTTAGTTTTGTGAATTCCTTTATACAGGATGTTTCTTCAGATAACCAAAAAACTTACACGAAAAATTCTAGTCGTAGTATTGAACAAATTATTCATATACACTTAAGGCTAATTCTTTCTGTCCTTAAGATATCGATAATAAAAAATATGTATCGATTAATGGAAATTTATGTATTCAATTTAGAAGTAACAAAAAAATAAAACATTAATATTATAATAATTATTCAAATCTTTCTAATCATGCTGCCAGGTGTGAGTCTACTAAATTGACATTTAGTATCTGCAAGTTTATTTCGTAGAGGATCTACTGCCTCAGCACAATTCAAATCTTCTCGCGTTTTGCTTACCGTTATTGCAAATACAAAATTTAAAGTCATTCCAAACAAAAAGTAAAATGTCTAAAGGTGAGGAGAACGTACGAGCTATATTATTCGAGCTTCTCTTTCTATTTCCTTTCTGAAAAAATGTTAGTTTAGAAGTGTAATAAATTGCTTTGGAAAATCTCCCGGAGTACTGCCATGTTAATAAAATATTACCCAACGAGATACTAATGTAACATATGGATGTATTCTGGTAACGTTTATTTTAAGAAATTACGATAATAATTTACAACAAGCCGTTCCTCTATAAAGTGCTACCCAATATTGTTATTGATTAACAAGAAACACTATACATGCATAGAGAAACGATGCTGATGTTTATCTAAAACTATACATTACATGGATTTTTAAACGACCAAATGTGTGAATTCTGAGCGTTGTTTATACTACCCTGAAAAAATTGATCCTATTCTATAAATGATAAATTATTCTGTCACCATTTGAAATATTGTACCCAATGAGTCAAATCTTCTGATGAATCATTAGAAGATAAGTAGGAACATCGGTTATCGCAGATATTCTGGTATACTTGAAGATGAATTTTATTCCACTTCATTTAGGACGTCCCATTGGTGACGAAAATTAAACTATCTTTTGAGGCCTAAACTTGGAAAAGATCCAGTCTTTTTCAAACATTGAAAGGTACTACAAAATGCCACATGGTGAGAAAATGTACGATTTGGAAAATGACGACCTTTTTGTACTGAAGTACGTTCACTTCCATTCTAAAATGCATATACAAATAGTCCAAAAACTCGCAACATATTTGGACCGGTTATTTGACGCAGCATGAGAATTAATTCAATCGATAAATGATGACTTGACAGTAGACAAAACGACTGTCAGCTGATGTGACCAAGGTGGATGTGATCGTTGACGGGTCAACTGCACCGTAAAGATGGGATTACATGTCAATCGATGGTCGAAGAATAAATAATTTTGAATATGAATATGTGATGTCGCGTGATATTTGGGTGTATGATACTTAATGCAATATAAAATGAGAAAAAAGTAGTCAGCTGGCTATAAAGTGGGCTAGTCAGCTAGAGTAACAAAAGGGCGCCACAGTAAGTGGCGCGCACTGGTGGAGCAGTACTTTTATTGTTCTAATTAACGATCTCACCACAATCATTCTGCCACCTGACGCTATTCTTCTCATTGCATTGTTTTATACGCCCGATGTCACTGTTGTCAAATAAGTTAACCTATTAAAAATTACAATTATTAAGCGTAAATCACACATTTGTTCTGAAGACATCATTCGCTCACCAAATTTGTACACGAAGTTAGCATTCGACAATTTCGATCAACTTGTTGGTACACATTTTAGAAAAATACGCTGCATGATACATAATTATATTTTAGGATACAAAAGGCATGCTTCTGATTTTTAGGAAATAGATCGACCGCTACCGCTGATTAAAAGAAGGCGCACTTTTGACACGATTTTTTGGAAATTAAAAATTTTTTTCGAAATGCCCAAGTACCAAGAAGCGCTAAAGCTTGCAGTTAGTCTACTACGCTTTTCATTGTCATGTCAATCGAGAAACGTTATTTGTGTATGCAGTATCATTCGTGCCTGAGTATTATCACATCTTCTCAAAATCCTGCAGACTCCATCATGGTTGATTTTAATAGTTTGATTCATCTTGATCTTTGCACCAATCAAAAATTACCTACAATCAATAGTTCACCGTCAAATAATGCAATTGTCATAGAAACGATGAAACAAAGTCAAAAACTTGCTTTATTAAGTGAACAGAATTACATGGAAGTGACATATGAAATAGCAATAACTAAAAAGGCATATTCAGAGTATGGAGAAATCAAGACTTGATAACCTTTATTCATGTTGAAACACTTTACTTATTGATAGCGTTCTTCAAAACTGTAGAAAAACTCATTGACAGTTTTGGAATTACTAACTATCCGGTGGATACGGGGATATTAGCGAGTGGTTGGTAAATGGTTTTATATCGGTTAATCATTTTTGTAGGTGTAGACGTTTACATCTTTTATAATCGTGGGCTATTCAACAGCATCATTTTGATCAGTTTATTTCTGAAGAGAATATTGTAATCACAGGTGAAATGAAGACTTATTTAATAAACATAAAAGAACATAAATTAGTAAATGCATTAGTGAATGCAACTGTTGATAATGAACAGTTAATTGACGTTTTTGAAATGTATGAAAACTATCAAATTAAAACTCTAGACGGCGGATACGGAAAACCTCCACAGTTTTATATGACTTACGTCAATTTGATTGGTTACTATCTCGTTTTCAACCATACTATCTGCACGGCTGATTTAAATCTTTTTAAATACATTCCCGTTATTCTGTTCTTTATGAAGAGAAATTGACGAAGGGTTTCCATTTTACTTTTGAGGTCTAAAGAACTAACCAATCCTAGTTAACACAGCCAATCGATCTGACATTAGATCAAACAATAAATGCAGATGTTCCAAAAAGTTGACATGAATAAGCGACAATACGAATTCAATTTCAGCTTGTCAGCGTTGGTGCAGAAGCCGTAGCTTACACTCTACTTTAATTTCTTATACAATGCATGGAGTGGGTAGGTATTTGGAAAACGCAAGACGTAACCACAGATCTTGACAGGTATGGAATAAACTTATTTGTCAAACAACTACAACCTCTTTTCGGAAGAATAAAGCAAAACGTGAATCCATTTAGTGTGAATGTGGACAAAAATTTTTTATTCATGGCTTTATAATGCAAACGAATTGCATTTTTGTAGAAAATATTTGCTTTTACGGTAAAACGTGTTTTAATACAGAAAATTAAACTTAAAGCGTTATTTTTAACAAGATTGATATGATTTTTACGCTAAATTATGCAACGGGAAATGTAATTTTGTTTATGATTAATAATAAGTGAAAATAAATAACTTTGTATTCACGCATGAAATCGATTGATTTTCATAAGGTATGAAGTTCGCGTTTAATGCGTTTTTATATTATTTCTTAACCATGAATTATTTTTTTACATATACGACTTACACGGCTGTATAATTGATATGAATTGGGACTTTTAAGGACACGGAAAGTGGATTTTTCACTATTGCACATTAACTGCTAGGTATTTAAAATACGCTTATATTATACAGGGTGATTATTTACACACGCGGAATTGCATTTTTCGCTTGACAAAAAGTACTTGTATTATACAAGGTGTACCCATGAATTTTCGAAAATTTCTATCGTTTCTGGATTCTTTTATATCTTGGTGGGATTTATTTGTAGAATTTAGGTTTCAATGACCTCTGGTGACCCCCTTATCACGTCATCATTTTCCCCAAATCAAAATATAGAATTAGAAATTTGCGTTATTTTTCCGCATATATGAATAATTTTACTATTTTTATTTCTAACTACATGCTTTCTACAACTATTTATATAAGTTTTATAACACACACATAACCTTTTTCATACTGTGGCTTTTCTCTTTTCTATTTTTTCTATTTCTCTATTTCTATCTTATAATTAAATAAACTTTCCTTAAATCCATCCTAACATCATCTACAATCTAATATTTCTATTCCTTATTTCTAACTTTTTCATATTTATACTGCGACTGTTTCTTGCTCTAGCACGTTGGTCACATGTGGAACTATTCTAATAATTCAAACCAGCGCCCTATAAGCTTCCTCTTCTTTCACATATAATCGAAGAGAGTGACATCTTCCGATATAGCTGGGGGGGGGGGGGGTGTTTGTTTCTAAACAAAACTAAACAAATTTAAATAGGCGCCACCAAATCCTAAGACAAACAAGTTAAGGGCAAAGCAATATTCTAAGGGCGGACGTGGAAACCCAAAGATAAAAAGATCGTCTTCGTTAACAAAAACCTGTCTTATAAAAATTAGACGCAGCTCCTGAAGGAAATTACAAAGGTTAACCAAAAAAACATATGGAACCAGTTTGTGTTCTTTAAAATAAATGATAATGTATAACCAATTAGTTAGTATTTTTTTGCACAAAAATTGTTAATCAGAAGTTCTACTTTTATATTATCAGATTTGATCGCGTTTGACCAAATCAAAAGTCTAAATGTTTTAACCAATTGTATAATGTAACAAAAATTTTCTTTTCAATAATCATAGTTTTTGGCATGTAAATTAATAATAATAATATTTATAGCGAAATTGAAATTGTCTTTTTAAAGCAAAAAACGGCTCTCTAAACATAAGTTTATTTACACATTTTAGATATTTGAACTTAGTAAAAATTTGTAAACACAATACATTGAAATATCATTTCTATCCTGGGCAGATCTTACCAGGTGAATTGCAGGTTTATTATAAGCTTGTATTTAAATTTGCATAGATATGATATAAACTTCACTGTACACAAAAAAAATAAAGAGCAAATAAAAACTCACTGCTATTTCTTATCAAGTACCTTCTATATTGAAGATCTAATTTTGTATGAACACAAATGCAACCATTTTGCATGTATTACTAAATGAATTTAAATATTTATACTAAATTTCTAAAATCTAACTTCAAGATTAGATTTAGAATTAAATTTAAATTTTAGAAAAGCTGCCATGAAGTTATCCTTTAACGGTAAGTATCTCAAATTTATCTGAAGTTTGAATGTAAACAAAACCAGTAAGTGTAAACTTAACCAAACAAATTACGATTTGTAACATACCGGTTTATAAATGATCGAAAATCCAAACAAATCATAAATACGTTAGCAACCGATGTTCTTTTATGACCATCTGTTTAACAAAGGCTAACGATATTTTAAGAACATGCAAAAATTTAAACTTAAATTAAATAACGAACCAAAGTGACATCCGTTGACACATTCCATTAGAAAGTTTATCAGCTGCAAACAATACCATTAGCCATTCCAAACTTAAGGAACTTTAACAAATTCTCTGGATAACAGCAAATACGACCACATGTTCGTAATTTCCAAATCTTGTACAGTAACACAACTTATTGAGCAAAGTTGCTCCTGCATTCTTGTTTAGCTTTACGTTCGTGCTTGTATTTCTTTTATTTACGCGTTAATAGAAGTTATGGAAGATGTTTCAAGTACACCATGATCTGAACCATTCAAATTGCTAATGTAGCTCGCAGACCTCTAACTTCGAAAACATATTGAAGGCTTGATAGCATAGCTGCGACTAACTCAAGGAATCGCCGTTAGAGATTGGAAAGTACCTACGCTACAAAATTCTTAGAGATTCTCAACGAAATAAATTTATAATACACAGATATTCTACAATAAAGAAACCATTAAAATGAAGCGTTTTATTATGTATGATATAGAACATTAATAACAAATAAAGCACGCTTGGCGTATTATTTTTATGCTTCAATGCAAATCAATGCAAATTTTGGTCTAGATTTTTCCCTATCCAGTCTAGTTACATTACTTTCAAATTATACATCTTTCAATCAATCTTCATTATATACACAAACTTTAATCTTCCATGATTCAATATTAATAAACTCTCAACTTACTTTCACAATCAGTAGCAATTATTTACTTTCTATCTTACAATTCATAAGATTCCTCATTCAGCAACGATCCTACTTCATTTATAACTTCACCTGAACATTTAATAACAATTGATCCCTTATCTACATTGTCTTCTAATTCGCACTTAAAATAATTCACATTTATAATCTCAACTCCCTCAACCTCTTTCATTTCACTAGTTTCTTCCTTTTTCTTACGCTTTCAATTTTTTATTACATCTGCATATTAAAACGAATGTTTCGACAAATCAAACGCTACTCTTCCATATTTATACATACGCCATTTCACACAACACTTTGATTCTCTAATCTCAATTTTCCCAAGCGAATTATTAAATTCTAACTTCCAAATTATTTCACCGTTATTCAATATTTTACTACCTTTATTCCTTTTATTTTTAAGAGCTGCATTCACGGAATGTTCCTATATCTCCTTTTCAACACCTGTAATCATACTATTGTCATCAGTTGCATCTATTATTTCCATCTCTTCAACATCATCTTCTGCAGTTTCCAATAATTCTGTCTTTTTCTCTAAAACGATACACCTTTTCATTTAACTTCACCAGGGCACTTAATACTAAAACTCTTATCTCCCTCACCTTTCATTTCCCTCGAAAATTCATATAATCTGCTTGTACTTCTACATGGACTTCTTCGTCCTATTTAATCCGCCATCTTATATAATCATCACTTTATTCTCGGTATCTATTATACCTTTCATCTTACTTATAAAATCCATTCCCAGAATGGCATCTACTCTTAACCCCGGCACTATTAAAAATTCTTGCTCGATCTCTATCTTTCATAAATTCTATTTCAGAATTATACTTTTAATAACTGCAAACTTCTTGTTATTCGGCGATACTAAATAATTATCTTTTAATAGGAATAACTTTCTGCATTAACTCCTCTGAATTATCTTTAATAAAACCTTCACTTACTAAGGCGGAGCTTACGCTCTACTTTAATTTCTCATATAATGCATCAAGTAGGTAGGTATTTGGAAAACGCAAGACGAAACAACAGATCTTGACAGGTCTAGAATAAGCTTATTTGCCAAACAGCTACAACCTCTTCTCGAAAGAATAAAGGAAAACAAATCAATTTAGTGTGGACGTGGACAAAAAATTTGTATTCAGTGTTCCAACAGTTCTGCTGCAAATGAAGATGTTTGCAATTTTTACTAAATCTTGAATAAAATTGGAAACGAGCAACATCTTCAGTTTATTAACGAATGTTCAAAAGCAGCTAAAGGTTTGAAGATCTAATTATTAAAAATTAGATTTTGAATTTTACGGGTATACTTCCAAAGCGAAAAATTAATATTGGTGGTAATTAACCGAAGTACGAATGGAAAGGAACTAAGACTGTCTGTTGAGAAAACACTAAATATTGACAGTGCTGTCCTAACCATTAACACCAGTTCTTTACCTTTATCTTATGACACGTAGATCGTAGATGGGACAATATGTAAAACGGCAAGGTCATTATTAGTGAAAATCCTGAAGAAGGATAATGATTCAAACGCACCGCGCTCTAATTATATTTTTATGTTCGATAAATTTGGCGTACTTTTGATGTAAGATGTACCTGCGTATACCGCAAACATTGTAGGAAGGATTGGTAAATAGTGATTTGCTTGACGGTTCTGACATACTAGCAAATGTATTTTTATGTAACGTATTTACTCGACTGTCAGAATAGTCGAGGCACTAGATATCTAGGAAATTAGTCTTTAAAATGTTCACTAATAACGCAGTATGGCGCAAACACTAGCATCATTTTTAAAATATAGAGGCAAACAATTTGAGGATTTATTATATTCGTTTCTTTATTTTGTTGTTAGTCCTTAACTAAATATCTAGATCTACATGAATTCTGCACATTTTTCTTTTGTCAATATCTCAAAATGTATATAAATTTTTTTGATCAAAAACAAATAATGTAACTCTGTAGACTACCCCAAGCACCACCTAGTATAATGGAATAAAGCCGCTGATATGTATTGCTATACTTAGTTTATAGGTTTTTAAATTTTGCGCAATATTCCTGTAACATTTTTGTTACAATAGATGTATTTCTTATGGCGCATAGATATCTCTAACCTATCTCTTAGATTAGACAACAAGTCAGCATATAACTGCCCCAAACGAAGTACGGACCACGACAATCACAAGAGAACAAAATAGACGCCACCTAAATCGCGATAAGCTGTACCCCACGAATTCTCAAGATAACAGCAGATACTCCAAACCGCACATTTATGAAAAGCAAAAAAAACAGGCTTCGCTACTTCTCTAAAAGAAAAAAATTACTAACATACAATAAATCATCAACACAAATAATAGAAATAATGGCCGAAAAAATAATAAAGATAATTCAAAATTTGCTTAGGCTTCATTACATTAAAATAGTCAATTACGCCTGTGCACTTTAAACTTTTTATGAAATTATAATTGTATTTGACAGACATAAAAGACTTCTCCAAATAGTTTTCTTTTAGTATTTACTTTGTACCAGTATATATTATTGACTTTTATAGTAATTATATACAAACTTCTTGATAAAGACAATTTATTGAATTAATAGACAGATTGTTCATACAATGCTGATGACACTGACTTTGACGTCATAATCATAAGCCAATGAATAAGTCAATAGGAGTTGCAACATTTCCACAGTGTTGCCAACTTTATTATACAACAGTACTTACAAGAAGTGTCTGAATACAGCGTTATGAGCTGTTATTAAGAAAACAACTTTTATGTTTTATACGGTTGAGGAGGATGGTACCATAAACCTTAGTCTAGGTTATTATTTCCATAAAATAAGGTTGCGAAATACAAGTTTAGTTACAAAGTACAAATTACTTTAATTGTCATTCAAGCAAATTCTATAGTGTAGGTATATGTAATCTTGCGGTTCAAGACATTCCACAAGAAGCAGACCCGAACGTATATAACAAATTAAGTACGAAACCCTCAATCAAAGTCGAGCGTATGTAATTGAGATAAAGCGTTTTCTTCAATGCTTTCCCGACAGTTGTACAATATATACTTAGAGCGAATACTTAACCCAGGTTAGTGTAAATAAACATACACCTGAAGTACGGTACGTAACACTTGTAACAGCTTGAGTAATCGTCACACCACTAGCAGCTTAAGTAGACAAGATTTTATACCAAAAAAACAACTACCGTAGTTCTTATATATCGTAGATAATACAAAATGCGTTAAGCGGCGTAAATAGGTACAACTAACCACAACAGCAACAACAACCCTGTACTCTGTAAGTGATTAAACTAATCTTTTCAATTCAAATGTCGTTCGAAAAGGTTTTCATGCAAACACAGACGGTATCATTAACTTAACAACAAATGGGGATAAGAATAAATTTCAATCATCTACAAAGAAATAGCATTATAATAAACTGCAATTGATAGGAAAATTTATCGATTATAGGAGATCCCAACACCAAAGAAATATTATGTGAAATTAACCTTTAAATTTACATTACACTAAAATTGCAACACCAAGAAGGGTTGGGAATTTTTTGACGAAACATGTCAGACATATTTAACTACCCAAAGGTAGTAATTGATTAAAACTTCAAAGACAAAACCAAAATATTAACACAATTTTAATTAAAAATGTGTTGCCCCACCCTATTTGTTACATACTCCCTCACTCTTCGTGGCTTCAAATTCAGTAGGTGGTCAATGTCCTATTAGGGTTTTGTATCTCAAATAACCTCTTGCCCCTTCCCGTGTATGCAGAGGATTTGCTAAATTTCCCAGTCTTCTACCCATAATGTCCCACGCATGTTCTATTGGCGAAATATTGGGAGATCTGGATGGCCATGGTAAAATATTGACATAAACATCTTAAAATCGGTTGAAAGTAGTCCTAGTTACGTGAGGATGGGCATTAAACTGCTGGAAAAGTGGGTCTTAGAGCTGTTGGAGATACGGAAAAATATGGGGTTTCACAACTTCGTTAACATAGCGGCCGGCGTTCATATTGCCTCGGATGAACATACCTAAACGGAATCGAAATTCATCACTGAATACTACCGTATGCACTCCAGGTTCCAGTGTAATCGCAAACTGCACCACTCTAAACGCTGCCGTCGGTGTTGAGCCGTAAGCGGTAACACAAGATGTGGTGGATAGGATTGCAAGCCAAAAACCTTATTTCAGCGATAACCCGTTCGAAAGATTGCAGGATGACCTTCATTACCTAACCAGTGCTCGGCAATTGACCTAGTACTGAAGAATCGATCCTTTAGAGCCTTTAGGCGAAAATGGCAATCTTGCACCTCGATAGTTTATCTTCGGCCACCCGTTCTGTTTTTACGACATTCCTGGCCCTCCCTAGTCCATAATTAATAACAATGCATAATTGCGGATTGGTTCGGGTTAAGGCGACTTGCAATTTCTCTGAACGCAAAACCACCTTCACGCAACTTAACAATTCCATCTCTGTCGAATTCTCTCAACTGGCGGTAATTTCCACGTTGCTGCATTCTAGGCAAAATCACGCTCTCAAATCACAAAAACCAACTAAAGTTTAACAGATACAATACAAAATTCAACCAAACTTGCAAGAAATACACCAGATAATAATTTTAAAAAGAAATTACAGACGTGTCAGATATATCAATACCACTTAATCTATCGCATCGAAATGTTGATCAATTATTACCTTTAAGTAGCTGAACATATCTGCCAAGCTTGGTCAAAAAATTCCCAACCCTTCTTGGTGTTCCAATTTCTATTTCACTGAGTATAACTTACCAAAAATCAAAATCTATAGAAATTGCCAAATGTTTAAACACAACAGCAGCTACAAATTAAATCCATTCATGAAATCGCGTCTAATGAGATAAGTGTGCATAATAATAGTAATAATAAACTATATTTAAACCATAGTATATTGTAAATACTCCCTGTATGTTTGTTGTGGTTTGTTTCGCATTCTTCTTAAGCTTCTTTGGGAATTAAACCACTCATAGTTTTTTAAATGATCTTTATTTACGTTTCGATCCATGACCTAGGATCGTTGTCAAAATATATAGTATATATATATATATATATATATATATATATATATATATTAAAGTGTCAGTATGAGCTAAAAGGGTATTATTTTGTTGAAGGTAGTGTATGCCAAATAAAGCCAAATATCAGATCCCGTAACTGAAAATTTTATGTTTGCCGTACTTTACAAATGTTAAAGTATTTGAAGTATATTAGTCAAAGTATAAGTGCCAAGACGTAAAACAATGACTTGATGACGTGAGAAAGCACAGTATTCAAGGATTTACACTGAGTTGTATGTTAATAAGCCATAGAATGTACATTTGCTGATCGAAAAACCGGATGCGTCTGTAGAAATTCCACTATTCACCACACAGATCCAGGTTTATATGTGAAACATTTCGGCACTTATTTTAGTAGAATCAACCTTTGGACAAACTTGTAGTATCAAAATTTTAAGTGAAAAGTATTGTCAAATATGATTGAAGGGTGATGCAGTATTAGGAACCAATGATTGAACATTTAGATATGAAATAGTAAAGTGTTAAAAATGGATTATAAGGTATTAGTGACACAGACTTGTTGGGACGATTTTATTGGATGGAGAATGTATAAAATGTGTAAGAGAGTAGACATATTTTAATTATTATTATCACCTAGGATAAGATAAATAAGATTCGATATAAATATTTTGGTAGTAAGACGTGTTTTGTATACTGCGCTAAATTTTGAATATTACAAAGTATTAATAAATGATTTTGAAAAGTTTACGAGTTTAATTGATATAAAGAAGGATACAGACAAGCGAGAGGAATAAATAGTTGGATATTGGAACGAGTTAGATAAAGGCAGAAAGGTATTGGATAGGATTTATGAAACTGAAGGATAAACTACTGGAATTGATTTGGATATAGTATTATGGATAGAAGGGCATTGAGTGGAAATAAGACGGAAGCATAGGACAGGAACGAGCATATTTGATAAAAGGAAAGCATTGGAGTAGCAGGATTAGTACGAGTAAAGCAGACAACCTTAGGAAAATTAGCGCAGGGGAAGTAAAAGTGAAATTAGTCAAAATTCTAAATTTGGTCATATTTTTTATAGATTTGGGGGATATCAAAATTAAATAACGAAACCTGGAGTCTGGACAGCAGAATATTCGTAGTAATAGTGCTACGCATTGTAAAGACGCATACGGCGATTGAGATTTTTGAGCCAGTTTTCAGAGAAGCCGACAGCGACGTGAAAAAACGGGTGAGTACTGTGTGTTTTGAACGTCAAAGTCAAAAATTGGTAATATTAATTGATTTGGCACAAGGCTACGTGGATCTGTTATAAAATTTTGGCATACAAGTGTAAGGTTACAGGTACAAAAATAAAGGTAGTGCTGTTTGGTTAGTGTAGTGTACATCTACTTATCACTGAACCCACGGTAAGTAGGTGTGGATACCCTGAGAGGGCGAGTTTTAATAGTTGAGGCATATTAATATAGTTTGTTTTGTAGACCGACCAAACGGAAATAAAGCACGAAATATAAAGTAAATATTTTCATACCATATATAAAATTAATAAAAAGGAGGGGGTGGAGCATAAGAATATATATATATATATATATATATATATATATATATATTGGTTGTTAATTGCCCAAGTGTTGTCAATGAACTAGTTGCTTTTAGCACTTATTACAAAAGCTATTGTGTAGACATTGTCATAGCAACTGAAATTTAGCTTCTAATATTTAACTACACATATATAGTAATAATACGTATGCAATACATTCGGATTTATACTGGATTAAATTTCCACAAGGGCGTCAAAGTCTATCATATTATTATGCAAAAACTTACCCCGTACAGATCTTAGTCCCGGTGCATCTTTTCTCACAGGGGGTGTGTCCAGGTGTTCGTTTTTGGTTGTCCTTTATCGACAAAATGACGGTGTTGTTTACATCATTAGAGGAAGAAGGTAACAAAGAAAAAGGGATCACTTAGTCCACACCCAAAACTCTACATACTACGTTCGCACTCGAGAAAGATCGCTACTAAAGTGTCGCTCGTTTCTATACTCCCTCAAAAATATGTTAACGTTCTCATGCTAAACTGTTACACACAGCTATATTTTTAAACATGGAAAATGCAATATTTGAGTATTCTTCTTAATCTTCTTTGGGGATTAAACCACTCATAGTTTTTAAAATTATCTTTATTAACGTTTCGATCCATGACCTAGGATCGTTTTCAAAATAATAAAAACTTCAAGTTTGACATTTATGACATAAATTAAAGGTGACTTTGATTTATTGATGTTCGAAATATTTGGTTTGAGTACACTGAGCAAAATATTTTTTAAAATTTTTTAAAGTTTAAATGTATGATTGCCTTCAATTTGTGTTACGGCCTGGGACCGACTTTTTTTAGGTAGCCAATACGCTTAACGTGAAATCAGCTGATTAATTTTTATAGGTGAATTTTATATAAATTCAATAACTTGGGAATTGGAAAACATTTTTTTTTTAACATGTTTCTATTTATACAATTGAGAGGATGGTTATTAAAGAAGTGTGCGATTGCATTATTAAAAAGTTTAAGTAGTCGTTTTTTTATATTTATTTTGAAAGGGAAAATCATTATGATTTAGGCTACCTCTTTGGTAGATTTTAACATGGTTCTGAGGCGACCTTATGGCGGGTTTACACTTGTCAGATACCAATGTTGTTCTATGAAGGTTGTATATGGATCTGAGGCGATCTTATGGCGGGTTTACACTTGTCAGATACCAATACTGTTTAACGGAGATTGTATATGGTTGTGAGGTAACCCTATTGCGGGTTACACTTGTCAGATACCAATGCTGTTTTACAGGGGTTGTTAATATGCTTCATCATCATCATCATTGGATCTTCATCTCAAAACTGGTTGGACACGTACTTGCACTTATTTATATTCTGAGCTAGCTTACATAGTTCTCTGAAATTCTCACATGAAGCATATTAACAACCCCTGTAAAACAGCATTGGTATCTGACAAGTGTAAACCCGCAATAAGGTTACCTCACAACTATATACAATCTCCGTTAAACAGTATTGGTATCTGACAAGTGTAAACCCGCCATAAGATCGCCTCAGAACCATGTTAAAATCTACCAAAGAGGTAGCCTAAATCATAATGATTTTCCCTTTCAAAATAAATATAAAAAAACGACTACTTAAACCTTTTAATAATGCAATTGCACACTTCTTTAATAACCATCCTCTCAATTGTATAAATAGAAACATGTTAAAAAAAAAATGTTTTCCAATTCCCAAGTTATTGAATTTATATAAAATTCACCAATAAAAATTAATCAGCTGATTTCACGTTAAGCGTATTGGCTACCTAAAAAAAGTCGGTCCCAGGCCGTAACACAAATTAAAGGCAATCATACATTTAAACTTTAAAAAATTTTAAAAAAATTTTTGCTTAGTGTACTCAAACCAAATATTTCGAACATAAATAAATCAAGGTCACCTTCAATTTATGTCATAAATGTCAAACTTGAAGTTTTTATTATTTTGAAAACGATCCTAGGTCATGGATCGAAACGTTAATAAAGATAATTTTAAAAACTATGAGTGGTTTAATCCCCAAAGAAGATTAAGAAGAATACTAAACAAACCACAACAAACATACAGGGAGTATTTGCAATATTTGAGGTTTCCCACACCACAAATTATAACTCAATGTTCGGACCTACGTGGAAACCAAATCTTTGTGTGGTTTACATGTGACGCTTAAGTTAAGCATAATAATAATAATAATAATAATAATAATAATAATAATAATAATAATGGAGAATTCTCCAATTCGGTGTTTATAAATCCCCCAAACCTAAATAAAGCAATGAAAAGACGAAGGATTTTAAAAAAGCATAACAATCACCTTAAAGCTTTAAAATGAAAAATAAATAAAGGGAAAAAGTCCTTTTGTACGAGAGCTGACATTCACGGAAAACATACATTAACTTTGTCTATAGACTCTACCTGGTTTTTAAACCGTAGCAATATTTGCAATACCAAAAAAACGAAAATGAGTAGCCAACCGATTTGAAGGTTTACAAAACTAAACGCGCATAGTCTTGTTTGCCGACTCAACGACCGCATAAATTTAGTCTTGAACATGAAATACACACACTTAACACTAGCACTTAACTTCATTATAAACCCAAATACAAAAATTATTTTTATATTTGCATACAAATACATATAATTTTAAATAATATCCTTAACGATATTTTCTTAATCAAATTTCCTGAAACGAATCTTCTGCTGGTCTTCACACTACAGTGTGATTTAAGTAAATTCGTAGAAGCATTGTGACAGTTTTTTTTGACCACAGTTGAACACCAACGAATTTTTAATCCTAATAACTCTAGTATAGTCATTAAAATCATGCGAACCATTTTTAAACAAATAAATACAAGTATTGATATTCTATGTGCTAACCGACATACAGAAATGCTAGTTTGGTTGCTAACATTAGACGCCGAAAGTTAATACAATTATTATCAAGGCCAAACAGCTTTCCTGTTTAGTGCATAGCACATTTGCGCTCACATTAGCTAGAGCTCTCGTAGAGAAGATAATGGAACTATTAAGGGTTATGGCATATAACTTGCGTCTAGCTTTTTGTGCGGTAGTTGAACTCCAGTGCGCTTGACACTAGGCCTTGATGTTTTAACGATGGTAGGAATTAAAATAATAATTAATTAGACCAACTAAATAATTTGTTGTAGCGCTCTTTTCGTAATTTCTCTTTTCGTAATTTCAATTTTCGCAATTTTCCTTTTATTAATTTTTCATTTCTTTTGTTATAAGGTTCCTTTTAAAAACGTTTTTAAATGACTTCTAATAAATAACTTTGTTTGGATAATTCCTTAGATAAATTCAATTAATAATTCTTTGGACATTTGTGTAAATAACATATAAAATATTCCTTTATTGATTTCGTAAAAGTACGATAAGATATGTTTTTCAATGCTTCGTAGAAAGTCCTCGATTAGATTTTTATTTTTATAATTATCAACTTTAAGAAGTCGTTTTGTATTATCTGGTTTTACAAAACTAAAGCAGCGAGTATGCTGTATTTAAAAGAAGATAAAATTCTACTTTGTACCTGTGAATATCAAATTGTGGTTTATTCACGTCAACTTTGCGATAAGTGATTGATCCAATATAAACGTCCTTCAACCGTACGATGGATAGTTGGATTTTGTGTAATGTTGTGGAGAAAGCAATAAGTTCGAATTTTGAGAAAACGTTCTGCAAGATTTACACACAATAGAACGTATAAGTCTAGTATTGGAATTTGGTTGGTCCAGTTCGTGCGTATTACAAAAACGCATAGAAGTGAGCATGGTCCAGTCCAAGGGTCAAGCAGTTGTTTGTGTCCTGTAAAACATGTGGATTTTACGTCACTTGTTTTCTGAAAAATGTATGTATTAACACCTGCCAGAATATGTTGTGACGACAACATGTAAAGAACACCTGCAGAGCCAAGGTAAGAGATTAGAATTATTCTTGCATCACGTCTACATTTGGTGATCTTTAATACAAGGCTGCTTCAGAAAATATTTTTGTAACTATCTATCCTGATAAATCTGTTTCGCATATTAAGAAGGACCTTAGTAAATTTTTGTTGTCAATACTAGTTCAGTATAATTACAGTCATTAAATTTTATGAAATTAAGCAAACTTAAAGAGTTCTTTTATATATGCATGATTTTATTTACAATTTTTGAATAATGAATTAATAGACAAAGTAGTTAAAGTTTTATAAATATGTAAACAGAAAAAGCAGATCTGATATTTCTGGTATAAATTCAAGTTAAACCTTTGTAACTAAAGTAACATTTAAAGCTTTGATATTTTTCTTTGAGTATATAATCCTACCTTATGAGTAGATGAAACAGGTATTATCTTTTCTTAAACATGAATTTTATATTTACGATTTTTATGAAAGACCAATTTTAATTAAAGAAATAACGTTTAATTTTCTTAATTAATTGTTTTATTCTGAACAAGTACGTTCAGAAATAGGGTAACAAAGTATAAGACCAAATAGAGTAAAGTGATGAACCCAAGGTAACAAGAAGCTTTAATAGCCTTTTCAGTATTTGAAACATAAAACCTGTGTTCGTATTATTGTTGCCTGATTAATCTTTCTTGTTTTTTTTATATGAAATAGCAAGAGAATACTTCTTGTGTCTTCATTTTTGTATATTTAATTAAATTTTCTTTACAGCTCCTGCGTTAGTAGTTAATACGGTATTCCTCCCTAAGGACGCCCAAGTCCCCCTTAGGGGAACCCTGTGTTTAAAGTTAATGACTTGGTGGCGCTTTATTCAAACCCCTGTTTTGTCGAGAATCTAGGTCTAGTAATAAAATAATGTTTTGTAAAAAGAACCACGACCAATTCTCATAGAGTCTGCCCAAGGAATAGACCCCTAGCATAGTCGGAAGATAATTGCGTTCTATCATTTTAAGGAAATCCTTCCTTAAAGGTTACTGGTCACATTTGGGGATATAAAATAACCCCTAACTATTTAACCCAATCAGTAAACGATAGATTGTGTTATAGCATATCCTTTACAAAATAAGGAGACTGAAAGTGTAACTAGAGCGTTTGTCGAAAATTTTATTTTAGGTTACGGCATCCCAAGCAAAATTGTAACGGATATAGGTTCACAATTCATGTAGGAAATCCTTAAGGAAACATGCAAATTATTAAATATAAAACAGTTAAATTCTTCAGCTTACCATCATGAAACTATCGGTGCACTCGAAAACTCACATAAAAATTTAGCAGCATATTTAAAGATCTAGTGTCCGCAGTATTCCAATAATTGGAGAAGTTGAATTCCTTATTGGTGTTTTGCATATAATAATTCGGTGCATACAGAAACTAAATATACCCCGCATGAACTCGTGTTTGGAAAAATTAATTAAATACTATCAAACATGATAAACTCTGTAGACCCATTATACAATTTTGATAACTATCCTGCAGAGCTTAAATATAGGTAACAAGTCGCTGCAAATGAAGCGAGATGTAATTTAATACAATCCAAAAGTAAACGAAAGCATAAGTTTGATATCAAATCCAAGCATGCCAGTTATAATTTAGGAGATAAATTGTTAGTTAAGAATACATCTCTTAATAAAAGGGATCCAATATTCATAGGGCCATATGAGGTAATTTTAGATAAGGATCCTAATGTTATAGTTAAGATAGACAATAAGCTGGTACAAATCCATAAAAATAGAACGAAATTGTATAACGCATTGTAACGCAATTGTAAAGAGCAGTATGAGACATGTGCTACCAAGTTAGAAAATTTTTTTTTTAGAAAAACAAAAAAATTTTTTTATTCCACCCCATGGAGGTGGTAGGCGAATATCCTAAATTATAGTTATTAGTAAATCAAGTTTTATTCCTTTAATAGGTGAGTGACTTAGTATAGGAAGTGCAAAGTGCGGAAGTGTACAATAAGACGATCAATAGGAAGTAGAGGTGCAAGGAACTCTAGACTAAGGGTAATTGGACATATACAGTAAGCATAATTGAATAATAATTATTAGCTGGTAAGAGCGAGTATGCATTAAGAACATCCATAGTCACACCATAGTATTGTAATGTACCTTAATGTAAGAAGTAAATAAATTTGTAATGGTCTTCGACTTTGTTTCATCATCAACGCCTTGATCCTATGAGAGACTTCCCTAGAATACGACGAGAATACTACAGATTTTTCTGTCAAGTAAGTTACGCTACACTGAAAAAAGGTGTATTGTAAATTAAGTTAAAAAGCTGTTATTCCCAGACTTTACTGAAAGACGACAACAATCCCCGTTCAATCTAATAAGATATTTAAAAAAATTTAAATCTTTTCACTTGTACGATATATTACGCTTTCGTTATTGGATATAATTCTCTACTGTCTCATCGATTCTATATTTTTCTTGTTTACAGTCTACGCTAAATTGAAAATCAACCAAACACTTTTTTTTAAAAGCGTTCTTATAAGCAATTCCAGTTTAATCGCCAATTTCTCTGCAAACGATTAGAATTACAGAACTTTCAAATTAACATATCATGCTTTATAAAAACAACTTAGAACTTTCTCCTTGCTGTAAATTACACCGCTGGAGTATATTATCGAAGGGTAACAAATAGGTTGCGTCTGCGCTTGTTCCTGGGCGTCGCTGTTGTTAGAGATTCGGTCCATCCAAAGGTAGTGAAGCTGGATAAGCGCCATGAGTGTCAACAGCGTCAAGGCGCTGTTATTGTTTACATTGATTGTTGTAACTACAGGAAGTGTAGATAAGATTCCATTAGGTAACTAGCATGCTTTTAGTTCTGAGTAATAATGCTAATGTAGTTTATCATTCAACAAAGTATTTGTTGCTAGAATGCTAATTGATAAGGGATGAATCGCATGTCTATGAGTAGAGATCTTTATGCGTTCATATAATACTAAGATATCTTACATGGAATTGCTGAAAAATAGCCGAAATTTGGACAGTAATAGAATTAAGTTTTTTTTCGGTTCGCTGAGTAACAAATTTAGTTTTTAATGCTTGCGCTACAAGCTCTAGACATGGAAAAATAACATTTATACCCACAAAAAGAGAATAGCTATTAGTCTCCTGTTCTATATCTAAAGAAGTTAGTTTCTTGTTGTTTTTTCTGCAACAGGTAGTAACAATAATCAATATTCACAGAAAATGATCTTTGAAATAAGGAAAACTCAATCATTTAAACTGAATTTCATGCACGTATTTAACATTTTAAAGGTATTATTAGGACATTTCGTTGATAATGATTTGGATTGTAGTTTGTTTATGGAAACCACTAGTTCCTTTACTAAAAAAACAATTTCAACTCTGCTTTCCCATAATTGTTCTTAATACTAAATATTGTTGCATATTATCTATACTTATTATATCTGTCTATCTATCTATTAAAAATTAAAAAATAGAAATTAACTAAACCGACAATCCAAAGTAGTAAAAAGTAACTTTATAAAAAATTTAAAATAAACACAAAATCAGTAAAAACAAAATTAATTCGATAGTTAAAGATGGTGAAGTTTTAACGTTTTAACGATTTGTTAATGTCGGGTTCTAGTTTCTTTAACATAAATCACAAATCGTCACGTTCACTGACGTGCATTGTGTTTCGTTTCTTAGACAGTAAATTAGCCACCTACCGCGCTGAATCCACGCGCAGCCATATAAGATGAAGGAAATGCCTTTAAAAGTTTCTTTCTCTTATCCATAATCAGGATAGAGAGCTGGTATTGATTTTTGAAACTAACACTCCCGATGCCCATTTCTGAGTTTTACTTTTAGTTCTTTGTTATTTGTGAGTTCCACGTGTTATTCCAAATTTGATGATTCTGTTGTATCTGCATTTGCGAAAGAATCAAATACTGAAGTCGGTATATTCAAGTTTAAAATATCTTGAAAACACTTCGTACAACACGAAGAACATTCAAGTGTAGGCAGTAAGGCAGTAAGATTTGCGATTTTGCAGAGATTGTTAATAATGTGGGAAGTAGTTCACCTGTGGCTAAATTTCCCTTGACCAAAAGAAATTTTCCCACAAAACAGCTACGTTGTTTTCTGTTAGTTGCTATACTACCTTCGTACGACCTCTACACACCGGTTTTTATTGGAATTAACATAGTAAAATCTAAGACCTTTTTGGTCTTTGTTGTATTCTTCAAGGTGGTTCTTTCCAGGATCACGTTACATCATCGTCACCAAGCTTTTACTTTTCAAGTTCAAAGTTGGAACCTACATCATCTTGCTTACAGTGGAAGTGGCGTAAGGTTTGAACTTAGAACTTAAAAAGTGGAAAGTTATTCATGATAGAGTCACGTGATTCTGGAATGTACAAAAATGTTCTGTTATAATTAAATTTACGTCATCACCTTACAATTGTAAACTGACTTCATTAAATACATTAAACGGGTCTGTCAAATAAACAATGTCATTTTTGGATGTACGTAAGTTTTATTTTATTTTTATTTATTTATTGTTGTACACTATTCCTGGGCCAAAGACCTAAACTAATGAATATGAACAAAAGTTTTACAAATAACATACATTACAATAAATTTGCAATATATATATATATATATATATATATATATATATTAATGTGATATGGGGTTGTTTAGGGGTGAATTGAGTAGTAAGGGTTGAGTAGTAACTGTAAATAGCAATGGAAATCAGAAAACTGCATTTATTTAGCAGGAAAATAAATAATTTGCACATTATGTAAATAGCAAGCATTTAACACCCTGTATATAGACCGTAATTAACTTTAATCAATGCCAGTAAGCATATCTTCCAATAATAGAACGCGTATTCAGCAGAGAAATAATCATACATGTAATTAAACTACGTTGAGAAGTGTTCTACAAGTTCAAAAAATAAATACGCAGAAAATAAGATAAAACTTAATAAATCTTTATGCAATTACGCTTGTAATAGAGATGCGTTTAAATAAATACATAAATGAAAACAGCAATCGTGTTATATCATTTATTTTTGTACAATTGTCCAAAAGCTTTATCTATACAAAACAACAGACATAAGTTAAAAGTCCGGCAACGATTACAATAGTAAATAACAGAATGATACCAAACTCCAAAATAGTTCCATCAGAAATTAGCCTGAAAATATACTAGGATTGTTCAGGACAAATATGGTTGGTCGCAACAATCTGTAAGGCTGTTTGGAAAACCAATCCAAATGTAGTGGGAAAAAGCTATATAACTCCCAGAAGTGATAAAAAACAGTCAATCTCAATTTGAAGCACGTCGAATCTACAAGACTTTTAATCAAATATTTACGCGTCAGATTAATAAATTTTATATTATAGTGTAAAACAGTGCTGTGTAAGAATTGCGTTAAAAATACTTGAAAAACTTTTGCCGTTTTTGCAGAAAACGTGAGTAGTTGGGTAATTAATTTAAATTAAATATTTATGATGATATAGGGCTTTTATTCCATGGTCCTAAGGCCCTGAATATATTAAATTTCTCTAAAACTTGTAAGAAGTCAACAAGAACGTTGAATACGTTGAAACTTGCGCAAAAATCATAAAAAGGTCTCAAACGTTCCAGATTTTTTTGTTAAAGGTGTCGTTTTTGGTGACTTTAAATTAAGTTAAAGAGCATACAAATTTTGGAATAAACAATCCATATAATATTAATTGATTCGAAGAGTGTATTTAAAGAATTACAAAATTGTGAAGTGTAAATATTATTTCCTTTCATTACTTGAATGTTGATTGATTTCGTTTTATCAATGCACACAGTAGGAGTTAAAGGGGTAAATGGAAATTGATCATCGTAATGTTGTGCACTCTGTGTAAATTAAAAAGGGCTAGCCGTGGCATAATAAAATTAGAAGATTAGAGAAAAACACCGAGCGGTGGCGTTCAGCTAGACGTTTATCACATCGGCGTACGGCGTTATCATATCAATATTTAAATGACGCAACAACGTGGGACAAAACTACATAGTAATATATATATATATATATATATATATATATATATATATCAGTTTTCGATGTAGTACATTGATAATCTTGAGTTTTTTTTTATCGTCGAGTTAATCTTGGGCTATTGGCAGAGAAATTGGTGTGCAGTGTAGTGTTGTGGAGGTAGGGATATTGGCGTGGAGGGGATACTGACGGTTTCGTGATAAGGATTTCATTTAGGAAATTGTCAAATTGAAAAGATAGTTAGTTACGAGGAAGTTGATGTTAGGTAGTGGGGTAAAAGGATCAAGTTGGATCGCATGTTTTAAGTGGGTTTGGTGAGGAATGAGTTGGGGGTATATTAAGTAATGGGGGGTTTCAGTAATATTTTGCTTCAAGCAGAGACAGTATGGAGAAGGAATTAGTTGAAGGAGTGTAATTTTTGTCGCAATTTGCCGTGTCCGGTCAGGAATTGAATAGTGGATCGGTTGGAGTAGGGATATGTTCGGGGATGTTCGTAATATCTAGGAAAATGTCGTATGGGTGTCTACCTGTGATTTCGTTGTTCCATTGGTCGTGCCAGCTGTGCATTAGAGATTCAGTAATTAGGTTGTTTATGTTTGTTATTGTCATTGTTTCGTATTCTGTGGGCTGTAGGGTGCGATCATGTAATTGAATTGGTCTTCTTTTCTTTAGGTTTCGAAGTTGTATTTTGGAGTGAGCAGGATGTTTAGGGGTGGTTGTTTCAAAATTGTATGTAATGCTGAGGTTGGGGATGTTGTGAGTGCTCTTGTGGAAAATAGTAGGAAAGGTCTTATGATTGGATTAAGGTTTCTACGGGAATGAGATGTTGTAAGGGGATACCATGAGTCTATTGCGAAACTTATAATGGGGATTATTATTTGTTGTAGGTTTAATTTACGAGTGGGGCGAGACAGTTCAATGGATTTTGGTAGGAAATGGTGTATATTATTAAGGATTGCTTTGGTTTTGGATCGAAGATATGATAAATGAGCGTGCATTTTCAGACCTGTTTCGATTTGGATTCCGAGGTATGTGGTTGATTCGGATAGGCTTAAAGGTGTGTTAAATATGTGGATAGTTGGGGCGCGCTGGAGATGTCCTTTAAGTAATAGGATTTTGGATTTAGCGGGTGATAGGGGTTGCTTGTTTAGTAAGGACCAGGATTCGATTTTTTGGATCAGAAGGCGGCGGTGTTTTCGAAGAATCTACGGGAGTTTCTATGTGCGAGATAGGTTATGTTATCAGCATAGGCAAAGGTAGAAATATTAGGGATGTCAAAGTCCAAGAGGGGGTTTATAGAGAGGTTCTATAGCATGGGTGAAAGGACCTATAATTACGGACAGCCCTGAGATAGGGGTTTGATGATGAAAAGTAGTTGGAGTTTAGGTTTGCAGAACGTGAGTGTAGGTAGAATTTTAAGATTTTGTATATATTTCGAAGAAAGTTGACTTTTATTAATTTGTGAAGGACATTAGGCCACCATAAAAGATCAAAGGCGGATTGAAAGTCAAGGAAAATTTGCTGTTACATATTTGGAGGGAGATATTTGGACGGTGGTGATTAGAGATCGGATGGTGTCCTCGGCAGTATGTCCAAGACGGAATCCATGTCGGTTTACAGAAAGGAGGGAGTGTTTATCTATATGGGTGTTAATTTTCTGGATAAGGATACGCTCTAGGATTTTACCAATTGTGGGTAGAAGTGCTATGGAGCGGTAGGGTTTTGCGTCTTCAAGAGGTTTGCTGGGTTTTAATATGAGGATAATGGAAGCTTTTTTAAGGATATTCAGAAAAGTACCGGATTTAGGGCATTTACGGATAAGTTGGATCTTGGAATCTTTAATTAGGCCAGGATTTTTGTATCATAAGGTTAGAGATTTGATGTGGGCCGGGGGCTTAGTTAGGGTCGAGGTTTTTTACTATTGAATCTAATGAATCTATGTCTAAGTCATAATCTGGTGTATTGTTTGGTGGTGTATTTGCGTATTGTATTGTTGCTTGTTGTTGTTCAGTATGTGCATAAGGGATGATGGAGGGAATTACTGTATCTAGGAGTGTAGTTAGGATATCAAGAAATGAGGTGTCAGTTTGGTTCGATGATGTGGAAAGTATATGATTAGGGGGTGGTTCTATTAGTCTACGGTGTGTTTTCCAGGGATCATTGGTGTGTTAGTTGATCATTGTCATGTGGTGTTGTTTTTTGGTGTTTGTTATTAGTGCTTTGTATTCGGTCCTTGCTGTTTTATATTCCTGTGTAAGTACGTCAACGTTGTTGTGCTGTTTGCGTTCGGCGTTTTAAAGTTGGTGTCGTACTTTGCTCAGTGTTCGTCTTTTAAATCAAGTTCTAATGTCCTACATGTGAGTTTATAATGCTCCACTCGAAGGTACAACATTGGCCAGGAAACGAGTTTTTCTATCTGGAAAATTTGGAATTTTGCCGAACTCTTGCTGTTCCAAGCATGGTTGGGATCTTTAACGTGCGTGACAACACTCACACACGGGACCTCCATTTTACCTCTCATCCGAACGAGGGTGTATTTTTGGGAAAAATGCTCGTCTAACATTTTTCAAGCGGACCGTGTCGGGATTTGAACCCGGGACCTTGTGCGTAGTAGTCACACACATACCAACTACGCCACGGAGTCGCCCAAGTTCTAATGTTCACCATGTGTTTGTTCTCTGTATGTAGTATTTGTGTGGGATGGTGTCTTTAGCTGCGTTATGTATGTTCGTGATAATAGCGGGGGCGAGGGAGTTAGGTCGGTATTTTTGTATGTGTTTGATGGGAAGATGGAGGTATTTTAATTGAGGTTGGTTAGAAATTGCTGCCAGTTGGCTGTACGGGTATTGTAGCATGGGGTTTTATAAAAGGTTCGTGGTGGAAGGTTTGGTAGTATTTTGAAAGTTATGGAATTGTGATTACTGGTTTGAATTATGTGGAATATTTTCCAAGTGGAAATGATATTGATGGCGGATGCGGTGGCAAGTGTTACTTCAATATTAGATCGGTGGTTAGAAGATTCCCATGGTGGGATGTGGGATGGAGATGTGATTTTCAGGAAGTGTTGTAATAAATTCCAAGGTAGCTGCTCGGGAATGTTGCAGGTTACCTTGTATTGCTTGAAGGAAAGTTGGTTATGGAGAAAGTCTAGCGTCCGTTTTCTTTATAGGGGTTTAAAGTCCATAATCAATACGTCTTTTGTAGTCTCAAATGCTTGTTTGTATATAGGGCATTCGGAGTTAGTCACCATGTGGTCGTGCGGTTTGTCAATGCGTAAGCACTTTGTACATGTCGGGGAGGCTGTCGTAGGTCGGGTGCAGTCTCTTATGGTATGAGGTCCTGCGCACCTTTCACAGGACACTTGCGAGCTGCAGACTTTCGCCGAGTAACCGAATCTTTGGCAGTTATAAGACCTGGTGGCGGACACTAGGTGTTCCGCAGTTCTTATTTTGTTTTCAAAGAAGTGGAGTACTGGACCAAACAGTTTGAAAAAGCGATTCAAAGGATTCCTTTCGAGTGCCAACGTACTTTAGTGTGCAGCAGCAAGCGATTGCAATCTTCATCATCTTCACTACAAAAAGGTGAACAGATAATCTGTTTCACTTTGAACATCTTTTAATCTTATTGACTATGCTCTAATAACGGAATGGAGCAACGCAGGCAAACATTTATTCAGTTCTTTTACAACAAAATGCTGACGATAAATAATACAACGTTTAGTGACTATATTCAGCGCCGCTTGTTACAAATGCGCTACGAAAGCCCTATAACCCCTAGTTTTGCTGGCGCACCATCAGTAGCTGCTGACAAAGTATAATAAATAGAAATTTCTTTCTCTTAAATATACTAGCTCATAGTATTATAAATCGATTCTACCTTTCTATCGTTTAAACTATGCTCGTTCCTTGGTGTGAAAGATAGAACGGAGCCGTCTTTTTCCCACGACTGAATGCCGTGGGAAAGGAATTTCTTCCAGCTATGTTCGAAGTCCATTCATACAATAGACAATGAGAACGTTGTGGTAGGTCTAAACTCAAATATACCCCATACAAAACAAAAACCTGCACAACAATCTAGGCGCGATTACGTTCAATTTAAAAAGTAGAACAATTTAAGAGTGAACGCAGAAAACTCGTATGTATAACTTTTGAATTTAATAACATTCGATGTTTGACTTATGCAAAACCCTGCTGTAAGACCACGACCTGAAATAAACGTATTTAAATCATGAATAGCACTAATAACAAAGGAATCATGATATATGTCCCTAGGAATTTATTACTAATGTCAAAGCACTCAAAATTCTCGTATGTATCGCCATTTAAGAGATTGATTTTTAGTAAAAGTTTAACATATTTGAAATTAAATAATATTCTCTTTGTCGTTTGGATTATTTTTACAAATTAAAGAAAGTGTTTACATTAGATAATTAAAATTTTACTACTATCCAATTCATCACAAGTATCAATTTTTAGAATTCGTTAATTTCGAAAGTATATTCAAAATTCCTACAATAAAAATATGTATTAATATTATCCTCGACTTCTACTAAAACTTCTAATTGTTAACTAAAAATCTTTGATTTATCCGTACATAATTATTAACTAAAAATCAAAACACTGGTCTAGTCACAACGTTTGCCGTACTAGAGAATAATCTTTAGTTCTTATGAAGTACATTGATGTTTCTTTTCTTAGAACAAAACAGAAAAAATGAATTTTTATGTCTTTGACAATTGTAATAGATATAATTTCTAGTTCAATACATTATTAGTAATGGAACATTTTTTTGTTTTTATGGTACGAAATATGGTAACGTTATTACCTAATAATCATTGTAACATTAAGATTTTAGTATATAGATTTTATATTGATTAGACAAATAAATAGCCGCTATAGTAGGGGACAAAGAATACTACTATACTAAGCCAGCTTATCGTAAAAGGCGATTAAAAGACGCAACAAGGAGCAGCAGCCTTGCTGGCTAAAAGATATTAAAGGAGAGTCGGTTAGTCTCGGACGATCTTCAATAATTTGCATGGTTGTTGGGGGTTGGCCGTGACAGATACGGCTTTTTGCTGAAATCTTTAAAAACTGCGTTGTGGAAAGATATGGGAACCTACCACAATATTTCTCAAGTATGTGTGGCCTAAAACACGAACCATGTATGATGGATAGCCCATAAGCAAAATTCTTGTCCGGAGGTAAAATACCCCGCCATTCGGATCTCCGGAAGGGGGTACTTGGGGTTCGTCATCAAAAGAATTTAAACAACGGTTTGATTTAGTGATAGGGACTTGGAATGTAGGGTCATTACTTAGAGTAGATAAGTTAAGGAATTTATTAGTCGAAATGAGAAAAAAAAAGCTGGACATTTTAAGTATTAGTGAGGTGAGACGGAGAGATAGTAATGACTTTTGGAAAGATAATTATGGAATAATTATAACTTCTTCAACTAATGGACAGACAAGAGTATGAACAGTGTTAGGTAAAAGACGTAAAGTTAAAGAGTACCTACAATTTAGTGATAGAATAATTATGGTTAGATTAAGTACGAAACCCATGGAAACTGTTTACATGCCAACAACAAAGGACGAGGATGGGGGAGTAGAAAAGGTATACGAGGATATAAATAGTATAGTGAGGAAAGTAAAGGGAGATGAGAATTTAATAGTTATGGGCGATTTTAATGCATCAGTGGGAGAAAGTAGTGAGGGAAAAATGGTAGGAAAATTTGGAAATGATAGACGAAATGATAGAGGAAAAAGATTAGTTGGTTTTGTCAGGAACATAGATTAGTAACTGTAAACACCCTATTCGAACAACATGTTAGAAAAAGATATACCTGGAAAGCGCCAGGTGATAGGGTTAGATACCAAATAGATTATATTTTAGTTAAACAAAGGTTTAAGAACTGTCGTAGTTATCCAGGGGCAGACATAGATAGCGATCATAACTTAGTTAAAATGAAGTGTAATCTAAAATTCAAAAAATTTAGAAAGGCTAAAATAGAGGGATGGGATCTAGGTAAGCTTAATGACAATGAGATAAAAGAGGAATATAAACAAGTATTAGATAATAAGATCAAAGAGATAGCTATAGGAGGGAACGTAGAAAATAGATGAAAAGAAATATATAGGGCCTGTACATGAAACAATAACACAGACTATAGAGAAGAAAAAAGTAGAAGCGAGAAAACCCTGCGTAACAAAAGAGATATTAGATTTAATAGAGAATAGAAGAAAGCTTAAACCTTTCAGAGAATTGGATAATGAAAGTAAGCAAAAATATAATACAGTTAGAAATAAGATAGCACATGAGTGTAGAAAAGCTAGAAATAAATGGATGGAGCAGAATTGTAAGGAAATACAAGATGATTTGAGTTTAGGTAAGACAGACAGGACTTACAGGGCAGTTAAAAAGTTTTTTGGGGAAGATAGAAAAAAATATGATGGTATTAAAGATGAGAATAATGAGCTTCTAATAAATAAAGTTGAGGTAGCAGATAAATGGAAAAGATATTTAGAAGATTTATATAAGGGAGACGATATGGATGAGCTAGAGAACGACCAAGAAGAGGAGGTTAAAATAGGCTTTTCAATATTAAAAGAGGAATTTGATAGAGCTATTAGGGATTTTTAACAAAATAAAGCGCCGGGGATAGGCGATATACCCGCAGAATTAATAAAATATGCAAGTCAGAAAACTTTAGACAGATTGTATGAACTAGTATAAGTAATACATGACACAGGCGAGGTCCCAATAGATTTCGAAAAAATATTATTCCAATCCCAATAAAGTCATGAGGTGATAGGTGTGAGAATTTTAGAACGGTTAGTTTAACTTCCCACGCTTCCAAAATACTAATAATAATAATTAAAAATAGAGTAGAAGCTTTGACTGAGAATTATCTAGGCGAAGACCAATATGGTTTTCGTAAAGACAGAGGGACTAGAGAACCGATACTAATGATAAGGGTTTATCGAAAAAAGGTTACAAAAAATAAAAAAATTCATTTCGCGTTTGTAGATTTAGAAAAAGCATTTGATAGGTAGGGTTAATTTGATTGTTATGTTCAGGGTTTTGTAAAAAATAGAAATTTCTTATAGAGATAGAAAAATTATTTACAATCTATATAAAATCCTAAGCGTTGTAATTAGATTTGATGAAATAGAAAAGGAAGCTAAGATTAGAAATGGTGTTAGATAGGGCTGTATACTATCTCCCTTGATTTTTAATGTTTATATTAAGGAATCTTTAAACTTAGCTAAAGAGAGAAAAGGGATATGTATTAGTGTTCAGGGACAGAAAATAGACATGTTCCATTTAGCATATGATATAGCCATTATAGCAGAGTCTAGAAAAGAGTTAGGAAAGTTTTTAAATATTTTAGATGAGATACTATAGAGTAACTATAGTATGAGAATTAACTCAGAAAAGACAAAGGTAATGACAAGTGAGTTACAGCCTAGTTCTAAAGCAACATTAAAAATAGGTAATACCGAAGTAGAGGAGGGTAGATGAATTTTGCTATTTAGGTAGTACAATTACAAAGAAGACGTAGTAGAAGGGATACAGTAGCTAGAATAGTTCAAGCTAGAAAAATGTTTTTAAAAAAGAAAGCCTTACTAATAGCTATTACTATTAGTTTAGATAATAGAAAAAATTCCTTGAAGTCGTGCGTATGGAGCGTTATACTATACGGTAGTGAGACTTTGACAATTAAAGAGGTAGATAAGAAAAAGATAAAAGCTTTGAAACTTGGTGTTATAGGACAATGTTAAAGATTAGTTGGACAGGTAGCGTAACAAATGAGGAAGTTCATAGAAGGATAGGTGAAGAATCATGTATGTGGAAGCAAATAAATGTCAGGAGAGATAGAATGATAGGGCATCAGTAAAGACATGAGGAACTATTTAGTAAGGTCTTACATTATAGACTACCAAATAAAAGTAGAGTAGGAAGACCTAGACAAAGCTATATTAGTCAGATTATTAGAGATTTTGGTTGTGAAGGGTATGTAGATCTTTTTAGACTAGCTTAGAATAGACAAGAATTTAGAGCTGCGTCAAACCGACCTTAAGTAAGTTCGAAAACAAAACAAAAAAAAGAAATAAATAAAAATCGGTTAACTAAATGCTACAACGACATAACTCACAATTAGTTAGCGGTCTGGCATGTTGGCAGCAATTCGCTGCTTAAGCCTTACCATAACATATAATTTAATAAACGTCAATTTTGTTTAGCATTTTCCTTAATATTCGTTGGGAATTAAACCACTCATAGTTTTTAAAATCATATTTATTTACGTTTCGATCCATGACAACGATCCTAGGTCATGGATCGAAACGTAAATAAATATGATTTTAAAAACTATGAGTGGTTTAATTCCCAACGAAGATTAAGAACAACTAATAAACGTCTCCATGACATAACTCACAATTGGTTAGCGGTCTGGCATGTAGGCAGCGATTCGTTGCTTAAGCCTTACCACAACATATAATTTAACACTTTTTTTTGTTGGAGGAGATAACCAAGTAATATTTCATTTCTTTATAAATGGGAATCATGTAAACATGTTGGAGTTCTTTAACAACCATCAGGTTGAAGAAGGTTGAAGAGTATAGGAAGACCTAGACCAAGCTATATTAGTCAAATTATTAGGAATTTAGGTTGTGAAGGGTATGTAGAACTGTTTAGATTAGCACAGAATAGAAAAGAAGTTAGAGCTGCGTCAAACCGACCTTAAGTAAGGTCGAAAACAAAATGATGATAATTATTATCATTGGTGTCTTTTCGAATATCTATAAGTTCATCCACTAGAGTTTCTTCAGTATTATGAATTTGACTTTCATCTATATCATCATCTATTTCAGTATCCTTCTTAAAAACTCAGCCCACTTCATTTATTGTTGAGTAATGTGGAACATCAAAATTTGGCAATTTGCTGTCTTCAATATTTGGTATCCTTGTAATTTAATATCTTCCAACGCTTCAGAAAAGGATTTTAAAATTAATGTTTCCAAATCAATTTCAAAAATTGTTCACTGTATGTCGATTGTCTTTAATCTTTTCTCTTGGAAATAAAAAGATTTAGTTTAAATCGAGCTTTATTAGATTTATCGCTTCAATCCGATTAATACGTTGCACCAAGTTTTTAATACTAAAGCTAATCACTGTGGAAGACGTTGATGTGATGGATCTGGCAGCATGAAAAAGTTTTTCGCAGGTTTGACTGTTGCAATTTTCTAAGTAAACATATCAGACTGGAAATCAGGCAAATCTTTAAAATTACTTTTAAGTTTTATTAAATTGTGTGCATTAATTTCTATGCAGTGGTAACAATTGTTTGTTAAAAAATTGTTACTAACCGAATAATTGCTATTTTTCATTATCCAAGATTGCCACAGTCTTAAAAAGAATATTACGTACCACATCCGATATACTTTAGGTGATAATTCCAAAGAAGTGTCTAAGAATGGAGTTTCAATAAAGTTCATTAATTTAAGATATCCTGAAGTTCCTTCGCTAGCAGATACTAATTTCAAGAGATTTATTACAATATTTGAAGACATCTTTTGTGCAAATTTAAAGTTCATTTTATCTTCTGGTAGCAAATCCGAAGCCGTTAACATATGTTTGTCTTTGCTAAACAAATTCAACAGTTCTTTGAGATGATCTACCGTAATGAAAAAGTTTCCAATGGGCAAAACAATTCCGGGTTTCAACAGTCTGGTTCGCATTTTTGTTAAAATATGAACTGTATCTGGTAAACAACATTCAGATCATAACCAACTCCCATTTTCAACCACTTCCAATCTTATAACTTTTTGGATGTTACAGAAAAGTCAGAGTAAACTTTCATGGTCTTTAGAAGCTTTGTATCACCATCTGTCGAAAAACCTGCTACGGTAATACTATATTTTGGACTTTACAGTTTAATGAATTTCCAACGATTCAAAACGTCTTCGGCAGAATATTTATTGTAAGTTGCTACGTACCTAGACGTAGCCGGAAGAAACGTAAATACTAGGCTGACTACCAAACGCGGAGAGTGGCGGGATTCACCTAAATACTACAAATAAAAAAAAGCACGTCGCCCACGATTATCTATTAACAATAAAAGTAAATAAACGATTCTGTACAAACAAGCAAACAAAAATTAATTGAGTGTTACTATTTCAAAGCAAACAATTATGTGATACGAACAATTTAGTACTTTAGTTACGAAGTGCGCATCTCGTATTTTTAACAAAATAAAACTAATCAGTAGAAAATAAACATATGAAAGCTTTTTTCAAGCGTTTTTAAAATTGCACATAATACCTTTTGTAAAATAAATTATTCAGTAGAAAATAACTAACGTGTGAGAGCTTTTGTCAAACATTCTTTTAAATGGTACATACTACCGTTTGTAAAATAAACTAATCAGTAGAAAAGAATAAGCGTGTGAAAACTTTTGTCAAACTTTTTAACACTGGTACATCACACCTGAACAGCAATAATATCAATTCGCAGTAACAAACAATAGTCTTATAGTGTCGCGTTTCTTATCACGTAATTACACCAAACTCTGATAAGGAATATGCCCTTGATATACACAAGAGAAAACTAGTTGTATATCTGTATGTGTCGGGATACTTAGCTTACACTCTATCGGGAGTGAATCAGCACCGCATCGCCACGGTCGTCCGGATGTATTTACTTTGTTAACATAACGGCACTAGCAATCTACAGGCGACAGTAGTTTATCTGTGGCAATGAACAGTTGGGCCTACATATAAGAGAACCAATTTGGCCTCCAGCTAAGAGCTAAAAAGGGAGTCTGATTAGGATGCGTAAGCGCGGAAAAACTCACCGATACACTTGCCGAACAAAAAAACGTGCATCGCTCTTAAAGTACTGGGACGAATAATGTAGAAAATATTTCAACACACAAGCTGCAGAATCAAATTAAAAATTGGTTCAAATAACACGAGTTCGAACTGCAGTCCTCGCGTTATCAAAGCGCGATTAGCAAACTGGAAAACACGTTATCAAATAATAGTAGGATCCATTATATCGACAAGTCTTTAGATGGGAAACACAAGAGAAAGCAATTGTACGTTATTGGAATGTTTAACAAATTAACGGATACCTAAAACATAGTATTTAATTTATCGAAAAATTTTCGTTTTAAAAGCAAAATGAATTTGAGTTAAAATTATGCTATAGCGGGCTTATTCTGAACAGGTACTCTATATAGGGTATTGTTGGAGAATTTAGGAATAGAAATGGAATTTATTCGAGCGGGTAATGACTTAACCAGGGACAAAAAGGTTATTTAATTTATGTTGAAAAATAAACGTAACAGTGCCAAAAAGGCACAAGCAATAGGAGGGCGTGTTCTACCTTAACAGTTGTGCCGTTATTATATGTGCGAAATTTGCTTTTGAAGCAGTTTGAAAATATGTTTTGATCGTTTCTGCTAAACCTGCTGCAAACGAATCGACTTTAAGCAACCCTGACTCCATGGGAAGGACAAAACCAACAATTTTATTTGAATTAGAATCACTCAATCTTACCAGTTGTCCGTGTTGTATCTTCTGATATCCACACAACCTTTGGTAGTCCATCATCTGTTAAAAATTTTGCAAATCCGTTAAAGTCAAATTCGCCTTCTTGTCTTTTTGGACGTTTGTTATATATGTGTCTATTGAGTGTAATTATGGAAAGAATTGCGTTTTTTAAATTAGCCACAAGAGTTTCGTAAAGCAGCTTACAGCCTATATAATACAGATATAGCGCAAAATCTTTTGTAGCGTTATCGTAATTATTTCGTTTTTTAGGGCGACTGTTATTATGTAATGACATATTAAGAAGTCGTTTCAAAAAACTAGCAGGTCGTGTTTCTGTCTCTGCTTCTTCAAGTTCTGGTTTAGGCTATCATTAGAGTCTAAAATCTTTAAATACGATTAAACGTTTCTGGATTTTCTGTTATTTAGTTGCTTACTTTTTCAGCTAAACTAAAATAATCTGTAATAAGCAGTTGTTCTTCGATATTAAAATTTTCTCTTGACCGCCGTTCTCTTTCAGCCCTTTGTAGTTTTCTATTTGAAAGTCATTGGATAAGTGTAATCTGTCTTACTTGTGCAGTTTAAAGAGGAATCAGTATTCGCCATTTAAAAATCCCTCCCCCCTTTATTGTGTTGGATATCTTTGTCGGAGTCTATTGATATTACAGGGTAGCTTTCTTTGTGTATTGCGGAAATTCCGGAGTGTGAAGGAAGTGTAATGTCACTGATAATTTTTATCCTGGGTGTAGTTTGCTTGGCATTTTCTTTATAAACAAAGTTATTAGAGAATTGGAATCTATTGGTTTCTTATTTAAAATATGAACGTGGTGTTTTAGCCAATGCTTGTAGAAATTAGCATAGATCCAACGTTTTGGTGTTTGAGTTGAAGATTGGTATTTTGATAACTTTTGTATTTTGGATGAGATTCCACAGAAACACTTTATGTCACACATCACTTCTCCACGTGCTTTAAAGGAACACGCGACTATAACATTATCAAATCTATGAGAAAGATTATTCCATGCATTCGCTTCTGTTTCAGTTTTTGACCATTTTTTTAAAGTAGTCCAAATATACGCATTTCCCTATATCAAGTTAACTGGTGTTTTAAAAGTTGAGCCGTTACTCTCACTTCTATCAGGAAAAACATCAATTTTTTCTGAAATGAGCTCAGAAACTACTTTTTTGTTATTTGCACGCATAGTTTTCTGCTTATATCTAAGGGCTGTTTTCTGTGCTTTATTTTCAACGTTCGCTTTTATGAGAAAATGTCTATGGCCAGTTAGGAGTTTAAAATGTTGAGGTTTTTCAGTACTCAGTCCATACGTCTTTCTAAGCTTTTCCTTGCTTAGAACTGAATATAAATCTTCTCTCATAGATCTTTCAATTTCTTCAATGATATTTTCATTTATTCCAGAAAGCATAAAAGCATTTTCAAATCCGTTAATTTCAAGTATAGTTTTTTCTTGCTCGGGAATTTCAATATTGATACCTTTTTCAAGTCTTTGAAAAAGGTCTTCTGAATCATCACTCATCTGCAACCATAAATTTTATACTAAAGAGAGAATATTAATTTTGAAAAGTATAGTCAAATTTATTAAAATTTATAATTTATTAGTTTAAAAGCGTTCGTTACGTGTTAAAATTAATATATATATATATATATATATATATATATATGTATATATATACAGGGTGTTTTGAAATAACGTTTAAAGATTTTTAAGGGTAAAAGTTTTCATTTTATTTATGAGTTTTAGTTTCTGCTTGCTTTAATAAATCAGTCTTTCCAGTATTTATAACTTTATTACACACTTTATATCTGAAAAATAAAATAAATATTAGAGATTCTACTGCGGCGATACTCAATCGTTATATTGGCAGATACACAAGTGAACATGGATCATGGAAGATTGGTAACTTATCATTTGCTTGACTTTAGTCAGTATTACGATGGCTTTGTCTGTTTAATCCTCTCACCTTTGTTACCAGAAGCAAAATGAAGAGTCTTTTAACCAGCATTCTTGGATAACTTTTGATTTAGATTTGAATTTCTTTCTCTTTGCACTTGGTTCATTATTATCACTTGAATTTAAATCAGAATCTGTATTTGTGTTAACACTGTAGTTATTATTATTCAGAACTTCAACATGATAATATATAGCTATTGAATAGGTATCGTATGTAATTAACTACGTACACTATATTAACATTAAACAAAATAAAATCTTTGTCAAAATATTACCAATACCCAATCTGAACAACAGCTACGAATTCACAAATTTGACATTCAGATTCAAACGTCACCAACGGTAAACTGAAATTCACCCCATCAGTTAGATTAGAGGTTAGTGCGGCGAATTAGCGCGCATTTGGACAAAAGATGGAAGATGTAAATCTATTTAAAACGTATTTTTGTAAAAAAAATGAGCAATATAATAACACATTCCTTAGTTAAATATTTTCCACGAAAATAGATTTTGTGCTTTTTTTTCTTTTTTCCATTTCAAGATTTTTGTTACAAAATTTCCCACGAAAATGGAAATTTCCTACGAATTGGAAGCTGGATAAAAGTTTCAAAAGAATGATACAAATTATTTGCAGTTAAAACATATATAGTAGAAATTTTAGGGTGAGGTCTGTAGCCACCCCGTTCCCACGGCGACGGTTAAGGCAAGCATGCCCTTTGGAGAGATAAAACATCCTGCGATTACATCCGACTGATATTGATATTATTGATGAAACAGATGTTCGATTAAAAATATGCCTTTTCTTCATAGTACCCTCGACTTTAAAACGTCCTTATAAATGGCTTTTTATAATTCAAAAAGAAACTCCTTTTCTTAATTATTCTTTTTACAAGAACGTCAATATACTAAAGTAGTTGAAGGGCAAATGACACTTAAAGTGTCATTTGTTTGAAAAGTGTGAACACTTCCTTTTAATCCACAGCCTCTTCAAATCCAAGTATGATTTATCACTGATACTTAATCTCATTATTTAAAATGCAGAGTTTCCTTGAAAAAGTCGTACTTTATTCAGCACTTTAAAGCTTTATTTGTTGAAAAACGACCACAAGCATGCTTCAACATTGAGAGCTAAAAATACATGTAGCACGTAGCATGTAATGTAGGAATATATTCGGTCGATAATAAGCGTGCACTATTGATTTCATTCTGCACAAATTTTGCGAATACCGCAACTTTTTCATACATGTCGGGTATCAGATAAGCGAACAACTGCAGAAAGCACTCTAAATATATGTAAATTTAGGGCTTTTGAAATGTAGTTTTTTATATTACATTTAGTACTTATAGTATATGCAAAGCATTTTTTATTCAAATTCTAAAAGAAACAGAATTTCTATTATAAATTTGTCATCCACACGCTTGCTGTTGGGTACACTTTCAGTTTTTCAGCCTAGTAAAACGCACTCAGTGATGACGTTGATGATTCGATGGAGAAAATATAGTTTTCTATCACGAACCAACGCCATATTATTTACACGTCATAGTTAACGGTATATTTAAAATAAATCATTTTAGAAGTCAAAAACAGTTTCAATCGTGGCTTGTTGATGTAAATTAAATCTTGATAAAACGAAATTCATTAAAAATTTCAAAAAATCTATGTATGACAATCATCTAAAGACACGGCGGTTTTTTAAATTTTTGATATTAAATTAAACTAAACCTAATTGTTGCATCTTCCAGTGAGGATACGTGAGGGCGACAGCTTTAAAAATTCCCAGACATATACAATGATTTTTACAACACCAAATTACTGCAATGTATTTGATCAGATTTCGTACTTTAAAAACACGGAATCCAAATAAGATCGCTTTCGTGTCCATTTGTCTCTCTGGTCAGGGGTTTTTGTCGAAAACTATGTATCGTAGGAGTTCAAATTTGGCATAATGTTAGGTCTTGATAACTTGCACATATGTCGGCAGTTTGATCAAAAGAAGAAAACGTTATAATTAATATATCGTGCGAGGTAACGTTTGAAAGAGCTACCTCCAAGGATTCTAAAAATCATCATCATCCTGAAATTCCGACATCCTACATCTTTCACCATCTGTGTGCAATAGTGTAACCTAGGTATACCTCTACTTCTCTTTTTCCTATCTCTGCTACTAATATATTCCGTACTATTCCCTCATGTTAAGACATGTAGTATGTGGCCTATTATCCTATCACTCCTATTTTTTACAGTTTCTAGTACCTCTTTGTTCTTAACTTTGTCTGTCCATGTTATCTTCATCATACGTCTGTAGCCCCACATTTCAAAGGCTTCTACCTTTTTCTTGTCTGCTTCTCCTACTATCCACGCTTCACAACCATACAGTGCTGTGCTTCACATGTATGTTTTAAGCAACCTTTCCCTTGTTCCTATGTATGTTGTTTTTGAACACAGTAGTTGCTTTTTCTTGTTAAATGTAGCACGACCTTGTGCTAATCTTTGTTTAATATCTTTTATGATTTTCCCATCTTGCGTTATTTGGCTTCCTAGGCAGCCAGCATCTTTAATCTCCCGTAAGCTCTCGTTACCTATTTGAGTTCTTGTGTTTGATTTATTTTCCCTTTTGTTGCATACTAGAATTTTAGTTTTGTTTTTGTTAATTTCCATACTATATCTCTCTGTTAGAACTGTTTCCATTTCATTAAGAGCAGCTTCTGACTCTTCCCTGCTAGATGCTTATACCGCTATATCATCTGCAAATCTAAGCATATCAATCTTTTGTCCCTGCATAGTAATTCCAAATATCTTCCTGCATTTGACAGTATTCGTTGCCTCTTCAATGTGCAAGCTAAAAATTAATGGCGATAAGACACATCCCTGTCTCACCCCTTTTCTAATAATTACTTCTCTACTTTGCTGTTCTAATTCTATTGCAGCTGTTTGCTCTTTGTATAAGCAACGAACTATCTGTCTATCCCTAAAACTCATTCCAATCTTTTTGAGTATTTTAAACATTTTTTCCATTTTACATTGTCGAATGCTTTTTCCAGATCTACAAACCCTATATACACGCTTTCCCCCTTCTTTATTGTTTTCTCCGTTATCACCCTCAGAGCTAAAATAGCCTTCCGTGTTCCGCTGTTTCGCCTAAACCCCAATTGATCTTCTCCTAGTATTTTTTCAGCTCGTTTTTCCATTCGCCTTTTTACAATTCTAGTTAATATTTCTGAAGCGTGTGCTGTCAACCTTATTGTTTGAAAATTTTCACATCTATCCGCGCTTCTTTTTTTTGGTATAGTTACTATGATGTTACGTTTGAAATATTTGGGTATTTCGCCTGTCTCATACATATAGCTTACAAGTTGGAAGAGACGTTCTGTTACTGCAAGTTCAGCGGCTTTTAGAGTTTCTGCTTGCATCTTATCTGTATCCGGCGGCTTACCATTTTTCAGAACCTTTAATGCTAATTCAAACTCATCTCTAAGTATAGTATATCCCAAGTCATCATTTTCAATGTCTGATTCATATGTAATGCTGTTAGTTCATCTCCTGCATATAAATTACCTATATATTCTTGCCATCTAATCACTGTCTCTACATTTTCTATAATGACGTTTCCTCCCGCGTCCTCTATATTTTTGCTATATGGTTTTATATCCCTAAAGTTTATTCTAATTAATTTGAATGCTTTATCTGTTTTTCTTATTTTCATCTTAGTTTGTATCTCTTTGCACTTTTCATCAATCCATTGTTCTTTAGCTTTCTTGCATTTGCGAATAATTTCCCATTTTATGGTTTTGTATTATCTCTGTTTTCCTGTTTGTCCGATCAATTTTTGTATTTTCGTCTTTCTCCTATTAAATTCAAAATATTGTTTGCTATCTATGGTTTCCTATTTTATTTTTGTGTATACTCCAGAATATCTCTGGTCGCCATGTCTAAACTAGATTTAATGTTATTCCATTCTGTTTCTACTTCCTTAGTATCAGAAATTTTCCCGATATCTTTCAGCAATTCATTTGACTTTTTCAAATCTTTCGTGGATATCTTCATCTTTCAGTTTTTCAAAGTCAAAGTGCCTTTTTCAGTTTCTTTTTTCAAATTTTTAAATTTAAGAGCAGTCTTCATACTTACGATGTTGTGATCAGTGTCTATATCAGCTTCTGGGTAGCTTCTACAGCCTTTTACTTGATTAATAAGCCGTTGTCTAACAATAATGTAATGTATTTGATATCTTCCTATATCTCCTGGCACCTTCCACGTGTAGCGTTTTCTAAAAAATTTTTTTTAATTCTTTGTCTTGTAGTCTTAATAGTATAGCTCAAAATTGGGTGGAAAATGACCCCACGCCCACAACGGATCTTTGGAATTTATAAAATTAAAATTTAGATTTTTATAAAGTTAGCAGATATTGAGTTGTAGATTCTCGGAAAACCGCAGGATTTTCGACAGTGAATAGTTGCTGGAAAAAATATTTTAAATAACAATAGGTTTTACAGAAACTTGAGTTTCTATTAATTCAATAATTAGTATAACAGGCACATTTGTTATAATATCTAGTAGGTAGATTTCTGCTAGTCACTGTTAGAAATGTCATAATTAACAATCGTATTTGTTCCTTGTATAAAAAAATGTGTTTTAATTTGATAGAGGTTGAAGAGCGATCCAAGAAAAATTAACAATAACGACAAGCCATTTCCAAAGCACTTTGCGGAAGCATATCGCTGTAATGCTGGTCCGAGATCCTAATTGTGCGAACCCGCCTCGCTCTTGATTAATTTTTAATTTATTTATATATAAATATATATATATATATATATATATATATAAGTTGTACTTGTTTGTGAAAACTGTAACGTCGTCTTTAGAATATAATGGTAACTACTTTAAGCATCGACTGCATCGGATCAATTTTAATGAATGAATTTCCTTTCAAAACGATAAGCGCTCCTTTATATACAAATTGTCCATTTTCTAAAATTTTACCCGTATAATCTCGAACACTATGATGTAAGAATTCCCGGAATACCCATTTAGCGTATAAAATTTCGACATTTTATTACCTTCTTATCTGTTCTAGGTATCCGTGACGCGTTCCCTGTCCCTGTTTCTTATATGCTGTTATAGCGGCGTCACATACTAATGCAAAAGGTAATTGATTATTTCAGGGATTTTGCAGGTTTTTTCGATATTTAAGCTGCTTCTTGAAAAAAAAAGTTTATTTAATGAGTTTATACGTAGTTTTAAATACCGATGACTCATATTCAAAATAGTTCTTTATTTAGAATCAATGGCTAAAATTCACGGATTAATTAATTTACTTTGATTGCTTTTTAATGCAAAAGGGTTTGCGTTTTATAGTAAATACACAAAATTATTTATATTTATGCTAGATGCGTAAAGCTATTTACAGCAAATTTTATCAAAAATGTATAGATTTACATTCGCATCGAAATGCATTTTTACAGTGTATTACAATTTATATATCCAATTTACGCTACTTGCTATTTACAATATGCTTATATCCTTGAGGGTGATTATTTATACACGCGCAATTTGCTTTTCCGCATGGTACACCAATGAATAAAAGTACGCTTGTGTTATGCAGGGCGTAACCATGAATAAACGGAAAATTTCATTGCATTGTTTTACTTCCGTTTCGAAATTACCTGCTAAATACTTTATAATTTGCTTGTCTTCTAAGGGAGGATCAAGTTGTTTGGCAACACCAAATTTCTTGATCGCATACAACTCTCTTGTCATGCCTAAATCGCTATTATATTTGCCCATCAATAAATTATCTCTGACTTTAAATTGCCGGTTGTTTCTCAGAAATGCTTTAAAAATTTAATCTCGAAGTCTTTGAACGAACTAAACTCACTTTCAATTAGTTGAAACCAAATTTCGGCATTACCCCTCAACATGAACTTTACAATATTTAACTGTGTTTGTTCATTTCAGCTACCTTGTATTAAAGTTTTTAAGTTATTTAAAAATATTTTAGAGTTAAGTTTATTATCCCCATAAAATGTTAAGTGTTGTTCTGACAAAACGCTGGTTGGACTCTATCTCATCGGATCCCCAACATGAATATTTTTAACTCTATCTTCTAAATCTTCAAACTTATTTTTAAAATTCCTGAAGTCCTTTTTGAATGTTTTAAACCCAGCTTGAAAACTTTCTTTTATTTTATTTACTTTTTGATCTAAAGTTTTAATTTTTCCATTAGTATCTCTTGCACTTGCATCCTGATTCGCCTTTATTTAAACTATTTCTTCTTTAACATCATCCATATCCTCTAAAATTTGTACTACTTTTCCTCTAATTTCAAATTTCATTTCCTCAATAGTTTCGTTAGTTTCCTCTAATCCAAAGTTATTCTTTTACTAATCTCTTTCATTTTTCTCACTTTCTAATTTTAAACGTTCCTCCAATTTTGCTGTTTTCCCAAATTCTGCTCGCAACTCTTAAGTATTTTTATCAAATTGAAGTGAGCACATTTATATCCAGGCAGGTGGTGGAAGCTTCGTGCGGCAGCGACGGAAAGCGAGTTAGTTGTCGCGTGGCGTGCATGTGATGAACATTGAAGCATGTTGGCTCGTAGTACTTAGTATTAATTATAATCTAGTATTTAAGAGTAATAAGTTGATGACAGTATAGTTTCCGTAGTGTGGTTTAGTTACATTGTTCATATTCGTTATATGAGAATTCACGTTACTTCAATAAAATAGAGTGTTTAGCCCTGAGATCGTATATTATTGTATTGAGTAGCTGTGGCTTTTTAATTTAACAAATATAAACTAAAAGAGTATCATCTCATGTGGCGCCCAACGTGGGACATAATTCGATGTTGAAATTGTAAATTAAATTAACTACAAAGCGGTATTTGAACATATGTGTAGTGTCGATTGTAAGGGGAACAGAATAAGTTCCCTAATACTTGACCGACCGCGACGGAGTGTTAAAAGTTGATGGGAGAGAAGGATATAGGAGTGCAGCAACCTTGCACGTGGGGTGACGTTGACCTGCAGCTGGTTGGATTGGTAACCAAGTGGAATCTGCACGTAAGCAAACAAATACTAAGGAATGCTGCAACGCAGGTATGTAAGCATGCATTATTTAATTGAATGGAACTGAGTGATATTAATTATCGCGAGATAGGAAGCGCACATAAACTTTTGTTTATAAAAAACGTTAATTAGTAGTAAGCGACAAGGTATAAATTACGGGAAATAAATTTCGAGCTACTACCTATTTTATTAGGGTTCTCAAGTTACATTCTCTGGGCAGGTTCTGTAGCGTACTTATCTGGTATTCGAGAATTGCAGATAAACAAATAGAGAACGATGCCACGTAAAAACAAGAAGGGTAAAGACGAAAGCTCCGTGTGTTCAGAAGAAAGCGCGTCGGTGCAGGCTACAGTACCTAATGATTTACAGTTGACGTTATTGCGCCTAACTAAAGGAATTGCTTCGCTACCATGCACAGTGGGAACTTTGATCGATCAACAAATAATAAAACGAGAAAGTGAAGTTGAAGATAAACGTGTTGTAGAAGATAAGTCGTATTTAGCGCATTTTAAAGAATTAGGGGAGTTGCAACTAAGTTTTAGTCCTAATGGGGTCATGCATCCTATTGTATTTCTTAACAAAATTCAAAAATGTTTTAATGATGCAGGAGTTCCCGATACTTATAGGGTTAGTTTGGTAATTAATTATTTAATAGGCTGGGCCGCGGAATGGGCCACTTTGAAAGAAAGTTCGTTTAACTCCTATGCAGATTTCTCTGACGCTTTTAAAAATATATATTGGGGTATAGAAAAGCAGAAGGATTTATACCTTAAAATTAATTATGGCAATTTCGAAAAAGAAAGTGAAGTAGAATATTTTTTAAAATTTGTAAGGGAGGCAAGTTTTTCTCACGGAAAAGATTGCGGAGGGAACATTGATTGAAATTCTTTCTAAACATTTTTCTGACGAAGTACAAAGAGGTATTGTCACTCAGGGTCTCACAAAAATAGAGGAAGTGGAGAAATATTTGTTTAAGATTGACGAAACGTATAATAGGGAGGACAGGGAAAGATTTGGCTGGCGTAATGAAAGGAATAGAAACTATAGGGAGGATAGAGAAACACAGGGCCGTAGCTCGTATGAAGAGGGTCGCGATGGTAGGCAACCGGTAGCTGTAGTAAATAATTCTGCCGTAAACGGTGTTCAGGAGCAAGAATCTAATACGAATGATAGGAGACAGGTGCGTTCTATTACTCGTATCTATAATGATAGTCAGATGTTGTTGAGTGATGATGAGAGTACTGGGGATGAGAGGGAGGTTACGGAACCGTGTATAAACGCTAAAGTAGCTAATCTGGATTGCACGGTATTAATAGATAGCGGAAGCGATATTTCTGCCGTATCGGATAGATTTTATAAAATTTTGATGACTTTGCAGGATTTTCCGGTACTGCCGGTTACAAATATTGATATTGCCGTAGCTGTAGGTGCAAGGACACAAAAGGTTAAACAACATATATTGTTAACATTAGAGATAAATGGAGTGGAAGTGGAAGTAGTGTGCTTAGTGGTACCAAATTTGAATAAAGATTGCATAGTTGGATGCAATTGGTTAAATAAGAATCGCGCGATTATAGATTTTGAGAAATCGCAGGTTAGGTTCGTGTCTGGGGATAAGTATCATGTAGCCAAACTCATTCGAGATAAAGAAAAGGAGAGTCCCTTACATATTAATTTTTTAGCTACGACCGATAAAACTAAACTACATCTTATAAAAAAGGGTAGTGAATTACTAAGTAAGCATCGATATTCAAAAGCGGAGGTGGCAAGCTTTGCTTCAAAAGCAGAATTATTAAATGACGGAGAAAAGGATATTTTGCGGGGTTTATTAACAAAACATACCGAGACTTTTTCTGAAAATCCGGGTAGAGTAATAGGGTATCAGCACGAGATAATAATGAAAGATGATCGCCCTTTCGTCAAGAAGGCGTATCCAATACCGTTGGTGCATAGAGAGGAGGTACGAAGGCAGATTTTAGAGATGGTTGTGAAAACAAAAATATTCCTTCGTGAATATCAGATAGCAAATTGGACCACCATGAATCATAAACCCTTACCTGATATTACAAGGTCGAGAATTTCTTATTAACAATGGAAGCCCAAAGTAAAGTTGGATGGAAAACGGCTCGAGGAAAAGAAAAACTCTTTAAAGATAAACGGCTAGTAGAGTGTTAGCTCTGGGTAGATCATGAGCTTGGGTCATGGGATGTCTGTTGACCAAAAATGTAGATAATGAGCGCCACCGTATTTTTCAATACAACAACCTACAAAAGTTATCTGTACTTGTATTAGGGGAATGCGGAAACCTTAAATCTGCACCGCTTATATAGCCACAAAACCTGAATTTCACCTTTGTAAAGCACTTACCAAAATCTCAATTACCAGATGTCTTACAGATGTCTCGACTTAACCTGTGAACAAATAAATGCACAACTTGGACACCGTTTGTGTACTTAAAAAAATATTCACCAAAAATATTATAATAGAATTTATGTTTCAAAAGCATACACCCAGGGTATTTGTTATCATTAGACACAATGACCTATTAATTTTACTTGAATTTTTAATAATAAAAGAGTTATGCAAAAATGGATTCTATTCAATTAAATTCACTCGATTTGTTTTAACATAATCTTTTCAACTATAATGTTTATAGAACAGAAAATTAGTATGGTTCTGTATTCAAAAAAACATAAAGATCTCTAAATTGAATATTTCTGAATAAATTTACTATAAAGTTTGAGCTCTTTTAATAATTCATATTACATATTTTAATCTTTAGCCATCTGTAGTACTACGTCGACTTCACAATTAAGTTTAATTATTTAACGTCTTATAAAATTGCATCTTTCAACATAGAGTTAGTTTTACTTAATATGTATAAAAAATTCATCACGTTGTTTAAGAATCAAATTACATGACCTCAAAATTACTAAAGATATTTTTAAAATAGCGTAAACTAACATGTGATATTTAAATTGGATAGCTAGATATTTTTGACATCATATGTCAATAACAACTTTTTAGTGTAATAATTACGATAAGCAAACTGCTTAGCCATCTTTAAAATTTTGCCAGGTTACAAGTTTAATAAGGAATCGTTCTTTTTTTAAATAATTTTTAAGTTAACTAAATTAAGGTAAAACTTCAACCTTCTACCTTTCGTAAAACGTTTAAATAATTATAATTGGAATTAATGACTAAGAATCACTCACGTGTCGAAGTACAGTGCGACCAAAAGAAATTGAACTTATGACTAGGGGTGGGCGATACGGGATTTTGCGTATCGAATATCGATACATATTCTATATCGATATGTATGGATATATCGAATATTGATATATATCGATACGTATCGATGCGTATCGATACGTATCGATACGTATCGATGCGTATCGATATGTATCGATGCGTATCGGTGCGTATCAATACATATCGATTCGTAACGATGCGTATCGATACGTATCGATGCGTATCGGTGCGTATCGATACGTATCGATACGTATCGATTCGTATCGATGCATATCGATACGTATATTTACGTAGCGGTACGTATAGATATATATAGCGATTCGTATCGGAACGTTTAGATGTGTAGATTAAGTATACATATCGAGACGAAGCGATACCTATCGGTACAAATCGATACGCATCTATAAATTTTTCTACTCTTTCTTTGGGAATAAAATCACAAGATCGTTTTAAAATAATATATTTACTGACAATTCGATTTTCACTTAAGATTGTTTGTTATCAAAATAATTCAAGTTTCAAGTTTAATATTTGTGACATAAGTATGTATATAGGGGTGGGCGATACGGGATTTTGCGTATCGAATATCGATACATATCGATACGTATCGATACATATCGATACGTATCGATACATATCGATACGTATCGATACATATCGAGTATTGATATATCGATATTTATTTTTTGCTGTATCGGGGGTCCGATACGGGGTCGTATGGATACGTATCGATATATCGATACGCCGACCCAGCCCTACTTATGACATCAGATGTGGAATATTCCATAAACATCTGCTTTGCACAAACAGGAAACACATCAATACGAATGAATTTAACGCTGCAACTATAAAAATCTTCTGAACAAAACATTATTTAACCAAACCAATTCTTCATTAAGTACGTCCTATAATTTCTTGTATTCCAAATCTCAAACTAAATTTTCATTTCAGCATCATACGATAATTACGATATTGACGACATTTATGATATTGCGCTATGAGGAAAACATTAATAAAATTTATTTAATTAATTATACCAACTGTTTTAATGATGGGGGGACCTCTATTTCTTCGGCCAGCAGGAATTTATTGAGCTGCTACAGGTGGAACACAAAATGAAATCTGCACATTACAGCTACCAAGAACCACATTCGACACGAAGGTTAAATCAATTATATCTTCTTGCGGACCGTATTACAGGCCATGTGCCTGTCTAACATCTTGACTTTTCCACGCCGCTGATAGCAGCTTACCTGTTCAGACGCTGATAGAAAAGTGACCCGAAATGACAACTTGACGATTCTTGTTATAGGACTTAGACCTATATAGCGAAGGAACGCATATGCTATTGTAAATTTTATGAATTATTTTTAGTGATCAGAAATTAATAAATTATATTTTTATTTTATTGAGATATCATATTACATTAATCAGCAAAGTGTAACTGAATAAAAAAATACGTTACAGTTGAGTGGGGAATTATTGAGCCGGCTCAAACAAAATACGTATCGCCCTTAGTTTGCGTAGAGAAAATGGACAAGAGTGTGAGAATTTGTTTAGATAGTCGATATATAAATTCACGTATAGCCAAGGATTATATCATCCCGCCTAACCCGGCAGAGTTACTGGCCAATTTTAAAAAGGAGCAGGTACTTAGTTGCGTGGATTTGACGGCGTCATTTTGGCAAGTAGAAATAAAAGAGGAGCATCGTAAATATGTAGGATTTTTATTTGAAGGCAAAACATATCAGTTCACGGTTATTCCTTACGGATTATCAACCGCTATGGCTGGATTAATTCGTTGCGTAGACCAAGTGTTGCGTCCGGAATTTGCGTCGTTTACGTACATCTACGTTGATGATATTTTAATCTATTCGGATACCGTAGCTGACCACATGGAGCATCTAGACAGGTTGTTTGAAGTGTTGAGGAAAGCGGGTATGACTGTCAAGCTGATGAAATGTTTATTTGCCGGTAAACCGGTTCCGTTTTTAGGGCATTTAATCTCAGCAACGGGGGTCTCTGTCGATCCACTGAGAGCAGAAGCTATTAGCAAGTATCCGTGTCCTCGCAATAACAGGGAACTTAAAGCATTTTTAGGATTAATTAACTTTGAGAGAAGATTTTGTAAAATCAAGCGGAATAAACTATTCCGTTGTTGCAGCTGTCGAGGAAAGGGGAAAGATGGGAATGGAATGAAACACAGCAGGAAGCTTTCGAAATAATTAAAAGGAAATATTTAGAGGTTACAATGGTTACTCATCCAGATGTAGCAATATCTTTTTATTTGCAGTCCGATGGCTCCGATTTTGCTATAGGGGCGTGTCTATATCAGTTAGGTGAGCAGGGTGAACGGGAAGTTATAGCATATACCAGTAGAACATTGAAGGGAGGAGAGCTTCGATATACAGTTACGGAAAAGGAGGTTCTTGCTGTGATCCATGCATTACAGCAGTGGCACACATTAGTTTTAGGGGGGAAATTAATACTGGTGACTGATCATAAGTCACTGACTTTTTTATTTACATGTAAGTTGAAATCGGCGAGGTTATCGAGGTGGATATTATTTATGCAAGAGTTTGAGATAACTATAGAGTATTGCCGGGGCAGGGACAATGTAGTGTCCGATGTGCTATCCCGCATAGCTGTTAGAAGCAAGAAAGATCCTAGGCCCGATCAGGAGGCAAACGTAGCCATAAATTTTCTACAGTTAGCTAAGGAATATAAGGAGGGTAAAAGTAAACTGAAGATGATCAAAAGTGATCAAAGGGTAGAGAAATGTATAGGAGGGAAGTTTGAAGTGTTAGAGAAGTATAATGAGGAAGCTGCGACAGAAAGGGTGAAGGGTATTAAAAAGTGGTACAAGTTGCATGAAGGAGTTTTATTTAAAAGGTGTGATGAAATCTCGCCCGAGTACAAAATTTGTGTGCCGCAGGATTAAATGGTTCACTTAGTGCGACACCAACATGCGTGTATTGAGCATTATGGGGTGCAAAGACATTTGAGTACATGAGAAAGTTATTTTATTGCCCAAAGATGCGAAGGTGGGTACGGAAAATAGTCGCGTCATGTGACATCTGTCAAAAGAGTAAAAGTTCCAGGATAAGTCATGTGGAGTTGAATCCGGTAATTGTAGAGCAACCCGGAGATTTAGTTTGCATCGATCTTATGGGGCCACTGCCTAGGTCGAGAGGCGGCGTTACCCAACTATTGGTTTTAGTCGACGCTTTCAGCCGTTTTGCGAGGTTGTATCCATTAAAGAGAGCCACGGCGGATACAATTTTAAACCGTATAATTCGTGATTATATACCTAATGTGCAGACACCGAAGTGTATCTTGAGTGACAATGGTACGCAATTTGTGTCTAAAGCATGGGGTCGAGAGTTAGGTAATTTAGGGATAAAGATCAAAAGGATTTCGCCATATTTCCCTCAAGGAAACATGACGGAACGTGCTAACAAGGAGATAGGTCGGTTGTTGAGGGTTTACTGTTTTAGACGTCATACTAGATGGGCTTATGAGTTACAAAAGGTTGAAACCTGTTTAAATAATGTCACACGTAAAAGCACGGGGTATACACCTTTGTTTTTGCAAAGAGGTAAAGTTCTAGATAATCTGTTGGAAAAGATATTGGGGTTGCCAATTAATGTTGAGGGAAAATCGGAGCAACCAGTTGAAGTACATTGGGAGATAGCACGTAGTAGAATGTTAAACCGAGCTCGTAAGCGACAAGAAAAATATTGCAGAAACAATCAGGTTATTACTTTTAAAATCGATGACCTTGTACTCTTAAAGAAAAGTCATCAGTCTTCAGCCGTTGACGGCACTATCGCAAAATTATTTTTATTATATGAGGGCCCGTTCCGCGTAGTGGGAATTGCAGGACCAAATTCATATAATTTAGTAGATCAGGAAGGGAATAAAATAGGAAAACACAACATTGTTAACCTGAAGCCTTATAAGGCATTGTACTAGTAAAACAAACTAGATTGTTGTTTTAGTGTATATATTAACAAGTTTTCTTTTCAGGGTAGAGAAAAAAGGGAAAATGACAGTGTTATCGGGCTATTTGTTTGTTCTTTAGATGTAAGTTTGCAATGTTCAGTATAGTTTGTAGGTATTATAACTTAAACATCAATTTCAATTTAGTTTAAGTTAGGGGGGGTCATGAAGTGGGCACATTTATATCTAGGCAAGTGGTGGAAGCTTCGTGCGGCAGCGACGGAAAGCGAGTTAGTTGTTGCGTGGCGTACATGCGATGAACATTAAAGCATGGCGGCTCGTAGTACTTAGTATTAATTATAATCTAGTATTTTAGAGTAATAAGTTGATGACAGTATAGTTTCCGTAGTGTGGTTTAGTTACATTGTTCATACTCGTTGTATGAGAATTCACGTTACTTTAATAAAATAAAGTGTTTAGCCCTGAGATCGTATATTATTGTATTGAGTAGCTGTGGCATTTTAATCTAACAAATATAAACTAAAAAAGTATCATCTCAAGATCTTTCAGTCGTTCCTTTGAAACACTGTTTCCCCATTTCTTTTATATCTCTTTTTGTTCCTGCATACTTTGATTTAGACTTAATAAAAGAGCCATCATTTTTGATTCCAAAGTCTCTCCTACACTCTTGGCCTCTGGATTCTTCTTATTCGATTCTTCCACAAAGACGCTTTCCTGAGAACTAATTTCCACTCCCTCAGCTTATAAACTTTCACGTACTTTTATTCTGTCAGTCATACTGGAAATTAATCAGATATCACAAAAGAAAAAACAACTCCAAAAACAAAATTCTACGATATAAGAAACTCTAATTAACAGACGAATTACTCGAGCCACAGGTTGGGTCGCCGCTAAAAAAGTGTTGTGATAATGCTCCGTGTTGGGAGCTATTAAAAGAGTCCTGTGATAACGTCTCGCTACTAAAAAAGTATTGTAAAACATATACTTGTGGTGTGTAAACTTGATATTGTTCACTTACCTTCGTTTTTCACTTTGTCTGGCTAGCTCAACGGAATTTACAGAGTTTTTAAAATGAAATAAAACGCAGCAATATTACAAAGCATTTATACAATATGAAATATCTTCTTTCGTACAAAAGCATTTACAACATCGATTCTTTCAAACATAAAATAATTTTTAAGAAGTCTTTGTCACAAAATATTGTTGCTTACCCTATTTTACATTTACAGAATTAAACTTATTCTTTTGAGAATCTTTCACCTACTTATAAATTATTTCCTCGCTGGTACGATTTGTTTTGTCCAGGAAAAATCGTTGATATATAATCTATTAAATCAGAGTATATCAAACTCTGAAGACAAACTCCTGGTAAAAAAAATCCCTCACACAAGAAAAATAATTATTAGGATTATCTTAAACTAGATCTAAATACTTTAGTATTAGTTTAAAATAAATCTAACAATGATTCTTGCAGAATCCACAAAACGCTTCACGTAATTAAAAATCTTCTTATTTTAAATCTCCAAATCGGCTTACAAGTTTTTGCAAATTAAAATTCCTGATTTCAAACAGCAATTATCAAAGTACCTTTTTGGGTTAAATCTTCTTTTCAATTATTTAATATTACTGTGAAGTTTGCTCTGGACCGCTTATTAATTAAATAAATGCAACTAAAATTAAATTATCCTAAATTCCTACTTTACGTTTTTATTCAACGTTATTTTAATTATTTGAAATACCTAATTAATTTTCTCGTAAATAACAACTACACACTCTAGCTTAACCTATGACTTATGCATTATTACCAACAAATTACACGATACTATCCCCCAATTTCGAATTAAGAGAGCGACTAACCCTTAGTTCTCCTCTTCATTCAAATATTTTTAATTAACTTGTATGTGCACTAGTCTATCTAACCCTATTCTATCAATTTTTATATACACCTAATCTAAATATTTATAGCTACATCTACACGGATTTATCTAAATCTAACTCTCTTTTTGATCTTTAATAACATCCTCCTAACCTTCCTTGCTACCTTGAACTTAATATTTTCCCTTATCACTATCATGTTATACTTTATTTTTCCCCGAAATACTAAGTTCCCCCATTCTTTCTTCCTTTCTACTACAGACAAACCATAAGGTACTATATCCGATTTTTGAAATTTTCTCCCTTCTTGTAACCCCATGTACCTTCTAGAATTTTCATACACTTGCTTCAACCAGTAAGAGTTCTTCAAATTTAATTTTACACACCCTAACTGTTTTACCAGATCTTTGCGTTCTGCGGTCATCGAATAATTCTTCATATTGACAATCTCCAACCTATTCAACTTTACCACCTGTACGTAACCTAACGCTATGTTCTTCTGTAGTCCTAATATTTCTGAATGTTCTCTTAATAAATCTTGCACCTCTTCAACTTTACCATCTGGACACTTAAAAGCATTTACTATATTACTCTCCTTTTCATCTACCTCCATCACATTTACGTTCAACCCAGTGTCATCCTCAGTGACCTTATAACTACCCTTCCAGGGCAACACTACGTCCCTAGCCTTTATAAAACTCTTGTCACAATCAATAACAATACCCATCTTCCTCATGCAATCTATCCCTAAATTACTTTTAAACTTGAGTCCAGGAACGCTGACGAACTCCTGCTCATAGCTTATCAATCCAATTTCTACCTTCAAAGTTACTATACTATTTACCACAGCAAGCCTTTTCTTATTAGGAGCTATTAAATGACTCCTATTTATTGGCATAACCCTATTCTGAATTTCCGCTTGGATCTCTTTAACGAATTCCTCCGATACCAAACTCGCCTTTGCTTCTGAATCGGGCAACGATCCAACACACCTATTTAAAATTTTGATTTCAACCGCCGGAAAACAAATTTTTGCGTCCTCTTCTGGTTCAGCTTCTTCCTCTATATCCATAAATTTGCGGGGATGTTCATATTTATAGATGTCAATTTTTTGTGATTTGTCTTGACTTAAAAATCCTACCCAGTTCTGGTCTCCCCACTAGGCCCTTGTTGTCCTTCCACCACTTGCGCATATGTTCTTCTATTCGTGTCCTGTACCTCCGCTCTTTCTCCATTATTCCCTCTTGTCGATGTCCTATTTATTTCCGGCAAACTATTTTGCCTCTGGACTCCTGGTCTTGGAATGGCACCCCTCGTACTGCTATTGCTCCTAAAATAACTTTCTCGTTGTCCCCAATGATTTCTAAAATTTTGATTCTTGTTTGTCCCTCTTTGATTATAAAAGTTTTCTCTCCTATTATTGAATCGTACTAGATTTATGTTTCTATCTCTGCTCTCCCGAGGTCTTCGCGAACTAACGTCATCATACCTTTGCAGGTACTCCAAAAATGTCTCTCTATCGACTATATTCTGTAAAGCAACATGTTGCTTGACCTCTATTTCAAATTGTCTGGACAAATGTTTGATAATTTGACGATCTGTCAATGGTGGACTGAGTTGCTTCGCGATACTATATTTTCTAATCGCGCATTGTTCACGGGATCCTGCGAACTTCCCTTTGTACTTCCCTGTTATCAGATTATCCTTAACCTGGTCCTGCCTATGATAACTCCAGTGATGTTAAGAAATTTCTCCTCGAAATCTAAGTATGAGGTTATATTCTGCCCTACTAAATTATACCAGGCCTCTGCGTTATCTTTTAACAAGGCTTTCACCACGTTTAGCCTGTTCATCGTACAAATTACAAACTAAAATTCTAATATTATTTATAAAAATTTGTGGATTCACCCTATCGTCTCCATAAAACTTCATTTGTTGTCCAACTGAAATATTACAAGAAAAAATCCTTGGGCTATGCCCGTTAAAGCACTAATATTCTGTTTAACTCCTGTAACTTCTATTTCAACCCTGCCTATTTGATCTCTACACGACTCACTCACCTCAGTCATTTTTCCGTTTATCTCCTCTTTACAACAGATCCTCACTTCCGTCTTTAATTGCCCAATTTCATTCTGTAAACTTGTCATGTTCCTCTCATTCCTTTTAACTCTCATTTTAACCTTCCCCATTTTTACCGTTGAACTATTTTTAAAATCAGAAAATTTCTTGGTTGATTCGTCTATTTTCTTACTAATTTGCTCAAACTTCCGGTTCGAGACTGCATTTATCCTCTCTAGCATTCTTATAATCATCTCATTTCCTTGCTCTCCTGATTCTGCCCTCGATTGATCCCTACTACTTCCTGCTTCCTCTATTTCTTTTCCTGATTTTTCAAACAAAGCACTATCGTCACTTCCAATTTCCACTCCTTCATTCCTTAGCCACTCCTTTCTTAACATCCGTTTACAGCACACCACTCACACACTCACTAATTTCCAAAAAATAAAAATAAAACTAACTATTACTAAAATTATTTACACCACAATCAACCTTTTCATCTCAGGTCGCCAGTTTCCTGAAATAAATTTATTTATCTGGAATCGAGCCCCTCACGTTCGGGTGCCATCAATTACTGTGAAGTTTGCGCCGGAACTCTCAAACAGGTCTAATCGGGGCCACGTTGGGCGCCATAAATTACTGTGAAATTTGCTCTGGACCGCTGGAAATATACCTCGGCTGCTCGCTATCTCTACTATCAAATACGCTTATGCAACTAACAACTGAAACTTACCTGTACTGCTCAATCTAATAACTCCTGATCACGGCGTCGATGCTGTAACTTAAAAGAAAATCACTCCCTACACTCATACTCAAAATAACGCAACTCACAAAATACATCACACTCTATTTACATGAAATAAATAATACAACAAAACTCGTTTCATTATGTACAATCTTATCCTTTGGATAATCAACAATTTCCTTTTCAAAACGTACTTGGATTCGATAACATCATTAAACAAATGCCCTATTAAAGTAAGAGTGCTATCTCCATTCCTGACGTTAACCCTTGCCTTATTATGAGCTCACAGTAAAACTCTTTAAATTTGAGCGCAATTTTACAGCACGGCGAAAATCAAATAAGTCCCCTTTTCCTTGTACAATCATAGCCTGGTTATATTTACATTAAGTATCCTTTCCTATTTACACAAACTTTTATCTACATCAAAGTCCCATAAAATTTTCAGATCAGTAAATTCTTAAAATAGAAATACTCCAAAGCACAAAAAGTTATAAGAAACACCACCAATAACCACCACAGAATGTTTTAATAAAATTAGTTACCTGGTAACGATCCTCCGGCAGATATCTGCAAATCAGCCCATGAAGATAATGCCGTCTACTATGGCTCTAGTATTTGAAACCGCTCCTAGGTTGCATCAGCATCGCTCTCGGTACGTTATCCAAATCTCTCCTTATTTATGTTAAACCCAATACATCCAAACTTCCAAAAGTTCGTATCCGATTTCAATTTATAAAGAACCCATCAATAAATTCTGCATTCTTCATTCAATTCCAAATATTAATAATTTCCATACGCTCCTACACCAAAGTAACAGTAGTTTTGTACTTACATTACAAGCTTCACTCTGAACTCTTTATTCATATTTAGATTATCATAAACTGACTTCACATCACAACACACTAACGTGTGTGCAATTATAATTAATTATATAAACTCACTTAATGCATTCACAACTAGCAGTAATCTTGATGATGAGCGAAGAGATTAAGAGGACGACCCCCAGTTTAAGATGGTTATATAAGGAAATCATGCACCCTAACACCCCCACACACACACACAGTTGACCACGTAAAACTACAACGGACTATACTCATTCTACGTAAAACACCAACCGTCCACTCGTTTCTCAAAATCACCGGCCTAACCGTCGTCAATTTCAACGCAAAACTTCAAACGGTTCTCAATTTTCACTGAACTACGATACACAACAACAAAATTTACTCGGAACACCTTTAAAAATCGCCAACCGTCGAAGCTTTTTAACGAAAACTAGTTTTAACGAACTCCAATTCTAATAACATTCCCCCCTCCAAACTAAGCAAAACATATATCGTCACCCTCTCTCCTATATATTGCTCTTTCTTACTTGTGCTCCATTCTTACAAATTCCTAGTTGTATATCACCCTACCTAACTTTGAAACTGTTGCGTGTATATTTGAAACGTCCAGTCACATAACTCCATTTCTCTCCTAGTTTTCCGATCGATACAAACATTGTCCGTTTTACTCTATCAATAGGCTATAGAACAGTCTTTGTTCACGTGTTTATTATGAAGTCTAACCGATATTTAACTTTACTGTTCTTCCTATACTTTACTAAAATCCGTCTTCGTCTGTTGATATCGATACGTGTCAGCTTGTAACGTGCGTTTGTGTTCGTAGAAGATTTTCCTACCCTAACTAAAACAAACTTGTTTTTAACATGCTATATTTGAAGCGTTTCATTTGTCCTTAAAAATATTCATCCTATGCTAACGAATAAGCTAAGCTTTTATATTTTTATGCGCTATCTTAAATTAAAGCGGTACTTTCGCCTAGTTGCTTTTAACCTATAGCATTATTAACCTACAAATTACACGATAATATATATATATATATATATATATATATATATATACGTATATATATACTATCGTGTAATTAAGGGGTCATGGGAATACATAAGGGCACAAGTTAAGTTATAGGTTAATAGTCATAGGATATTAGAAAAGTAATTAATTCAGTTAGGAATTTAGAATATTTTTAATAATAGTGTAGAGCTTAGGTAGTATATAATAATATATAATCAATTTAGTTTAGTCATATTTAGCCAGGAAGCATGTAACATAGTATTTATGTAAATATAGGACATAAGAAATAATAGCTATGTGGTAAAATGTAAAGCATCTTTAATTTATAGCGAAGTAGTATATGGGAATACAAAGGCTTTGAATGTGTGGAAATAACACTCTTATTTTAAACGTAAAACCCTAAACGATTTCAAAATAACAAGGAAAGATATACTTCTAGATAAAATTTCTACAAACAAACTTTAATAGCATATTGGAACTCGAACGACCGTTGGAAGTAACATAGTCAATATTGCAACAGGGACACAAGTAAAACCAAATAAAACTGTCAAATACGCAGTATGTTTGTTAAGATATCGATTTTTAATTCTGAAGGCAGTGTAGGATGAAAGTGTAGCTGAAACGCAAGACGGTTGGAAAACAATTTTAAGAATTGTTGGAACGGGTACACAAATGTACGTGCAATTTATAAACAGGAGGAGGATTCTGGGTTATTTAAGCATTTTTGATTAGTGCAGTTTAATCCAAATTTATGTAAAAGCTAGTAAAGCGATTTCTTGGTCAAAATTAAATTGTATGTAAGTACAAAAATTGTTATTGTGGTGTTTGGAATGCACAGAATTCATTAAGAATGAAATTATTTGGATGAAGGAAAAAGCGATTTTTGGGTATTAAAATTAAAATTTGGTGATTGAATATTTTTGGTTGTAAATTGGACAAGAAGAGATTTTGAGTAGCCGCATACATGGCAGACATGGTGATTCGACCGGGGAGTTATTGGATGGACTGAGGATCTACTAAACAACAGCATCTCCAAGGGGCTAGTTGATGGACCACATTCAGAAGATAGCTACCAGGTAGGTCATTTTATAGAACTTTGAGTGGTGAATGTTTTCCATGGTGTTTGTGATTATTTTTGATTTGTGCTTTGATGTGTTTTCTATTATTTGTTATATTATGAGCAGAAATGGTTGAAACTTTAAAATGAAACTGATTTTTGAAACTCAAGAATAATTAACTATTTTACAGATAACCAAGAGATAGTGTAAAGAGGTATACAGGTATAGAGCTTATTGATATTTGAAAGTGCAGTAAATTTGTATGCACATTTATTGAATTTAACTATGAGCTCATGATAAGACAAAAAGAATAACGTAAGGTATGAGGAACGCCCTCTTACTTTAATAAAAATTTGCGTTTCAAAGGTTATCGATTTGCATTATTACTGTTATAAAATTATTGACCATTCGAGTGTATCGAAAGAAATGGTGTTTTTATGTTTAGAAAATGTAATATTGATCTTATATAGATAGAGTGTGATATATTTGGCTAATTGAGTTATTTTTGAGTGTGTGATTGTAGGGTGTGAATTTTTATTTTTGTTTCAGCGTGGTGATATTGAGCGGGAGTTTTTAGATTTAAGAGATAGGTGTCTGTGGTAATTTTAAGGAATTTTAGCTGGTAGATAAAGAACAGGAGAGCAGCCTAGGGCAAGAATCAAGATTAACTACACAGTAATTATGGCTTCCAGCACGAAGAAGAGGGCGATCACAAGTTAACTACACAATATTATGACGGCCCAACGCTGGGGAACGATTTTTACAGATAAAACTACACAATATTATAGCGCCCAAGTTGTGGGGCTTGAATTAATTTTAGGTTAGAGATAACGAAGGGGAAGATTCACAATAATATATATATATATATATATATATGTGTGTGGCAAGCCCCGCGTTGAAGCGTCGTTGAAAGAGTGCTGATAAGGCCCCGCGTTGTGGCGTCACTAACAGAGTGCTGTGACAACGCCCCGTCGATGGAGCGTTACTAAAAGATACAGTGATACAGACACAGCAAATTGTAAAACTTGAAATTGTTGACTTACCTTCATTTCTAACTTTGCCTGGCTAGCTCAACGGAATTGACAGAGTTTTCAAAACGAAATCAAACAACAATATTAAAGTATTTATACAGTATGAAATATTTTCTCCCATCCAAAAGTATATTTACAACATCGTTTCCTTCAAACATAAAATAATTTCTAAAAAGTACTTATTATAAAAAATGTTCCTTACCTTATTTTAAATTTACAGAACTAAATTTCTTCTTTTATGGATATTTTACCTGACTTTGTTTATTTCCACGATTGTAAGGTTTGTTTGGCCAAAAAATCCTTGACAGATAATCTGAACACAACACAATATTCTGAACACAAACTTTCTTGGTGAAGATCCTTTACAAAAAGAATTATTTGGACTATTATATTTAAAATCCTCGTTTCAAATAGCAGTTACCAAAGTACATTTTTGGTTAAATCTTCTTTTCGATTATTTAATAAAATTTTTTAAATAGCGTTATATTGTATTTAATAATTTCCATTTATGTAAGTTACATTTAAAACAGCACTTCTATATTCATTGTAACATCGTTATTATTAAATTACGGTATGCTTACTGCATACTTCAAATATTATCTTTGCAAAGCAACAGCTCGCGACTTAAATCAAAATAACATTTTGCGATCGAATTTAAGAATAACTGTTTTGAATAAACATGTACTTATATAAACAAATTATCTATTTCCAGAATGTAATAGAATACTATGGAACATTATTATGCAAAGGTTTTCCAGAAAAACTCATTAGCATCTAAAATCGCAGCCTTTTATTACCTCGTAGTCTCTTCCACTTGATAGTGACGCGCGCTGCCTCGTCTTTGTTTAACACCCAAGGTTATTGTGTCGCAACGCTTTTCTCCAATAGTACATATCATAAAATGAACGTACATAAAATCTAATTACCACAAATCACATTTTAAAATTCGGATGTTCGGCGTTTTAAAAAAAATTCTAACACTGCGAGAAATTTCCTGAAATTTATTTTGTGTCATCGCCTTTTGGTCTTTTCTTAAGCCCCACCTCTGTTCAGATTGTGCAAGGAATATATAGTAGTAGGTTTCAGGTGTTAAATAATAATGAATAATGAATAATCATCAAAAGCAATTGATATTTTTAACATCAAGCGAAGCCTAAATTGTTAATTTAAACACATTATAGAGAAATGCCAGGGGTAGATTGATACTAGAATAACGTACTTAAATATCTGTATTCAACTTTGACTAAATTTCGTGACATAAAGCTCAATTTAATTCGTGAAGAAGTTATGACGCTTTGTTCAAAGTAATATAAAATTATAGCGCAATTTCGCAGTTAAAATTTATTATACTATACTGCGGAAGCTATACATATTTTAGTTACAAACAACATTGAGGTAAAATGGAGTTTTGCAATTTCCTTCAAGGAAAACTCATAAATTTTCATAACTTTTTTTTCATAAATTATGTTTTCCATTTTCTGCGACTTGGCATCAAAATAGTATCTTCAGTGCAGCACGCTATATTCCATTTACATCTAAAAACTGGAAAATAACCGAAATTGATTTCGTTAAATTGATTGAATATGATGACAAGCACATTGTAAATTTAGGTATTGCATAACTTCCAACTTTATATTCTTAATTAATATTCGATTTACTAATAAGGTTGCTTTCGCTTTGTGTAAGCTTAGACTTACAAGCGAGTTGCCTCACCGAAGTAAGTGAAATTAATTAGGGAAAAATAACCTACGTTGATGATTGTCATAAAATATTAAATCCGTCGATAATCCATCATTCAATTTCAACAATCTAATCATTTACATTTATATATCTGAACTACAAATTATCAGGCTATAAATAGAATACTATTACAAAATTTCAACGCATTCTCAACAATACCGTAATTTTTAAATTAATTAATTATATATTAATTAAGATGCAAATGTTAATCCCAATTTCGAAAGGTATACACTCCCTTTCAAATCAAACTCCGAATTAAAAATCGTTAATATAAGCCCATCAGCTGGACTTAGGGCGAGACTTAGATTTTCCGATCAGCACTTTAACCAACTGAGCTTTGTTGTTCCGAATCTGCAACGGCACTCATTTAAAAAATCTCTGACTACCTGCAAGGTTTCTCGAAAGTTAATGATTTATAAACACATGTTTGTGGACCATTGTACTCATCATCATCATTAGATCTTCAGTCCTGGAACTGGTTAAACGCGTACTCTCATTGTTTCCTATTCTGAACTAACCTACAGATTTCCGTGAAATTTGCACAGTTTGCATTTATCACTATCTGATCTAGGTCTACATCTACCCTTTTTTGTCCTATCTCTGCTTGTAATTTATCACATACTATTCCCTATTTTTTCCACAGATATCCTTGTTCCCCTACTATTTCTTTAACGTATTTGTTATTAATTTTGTCTGTCCATCCTCATAAATCTGAAGCACAACATTTCAAAAGGCTGCTACCTTTTTTCTGTCTGCTTTTCCGACTGCCCGTATTTTAAAGGCATACTGTGCTGTGCTACACACATATGCTTTCAACAATTTTCTTCTTGTTTTATGTTTGTTGTATTTCATCATAAACGCTATTCTTTCTTGTTAGATGCAGTTCGGTCCCCTTTTATTGTTTTACAATTATATACCCGTTCTCTCCAACATTCAGTGGTTGTGAAGGGGGGTAAGTAGCCTGTAGCTGCCAAGTTCCCCCAGCACCTAACATTTACCGATTTAATATTTTTTCCAATATACCTTTTCGCACAGTCAACATTAGTTGCAGATATTTCACAACCAACACCTGTAGTTGTTTAGAATAATCATCAGATTTATGTGCGCTTATTTTTTCGTCATTAAGTGTTCTGTGTCAAAACTGGTTGGAAACGTACCTGCATTTATTTATATTCTGAGCTAGCCTACACAGTTCCCTGAAATTTTCACATAGCATGTCTACAGCTCGGTTTCCCTTCTATTGTTTTCTAATTTTATGCCCTATTTCACCGAGAATCAGTGAAGGGGATTAAGCAGCCTGTGGCTGCCAAGATTCCCCAATTCTTAGACATTTGCCGAAATAATAGTCTTCCAGTAAATCCTTTCACACAATTAACATTATTCGACAATATTATCCAACCAATACTTGTAGTTGCTTATAATAATCATCATGTTTAAGTACAGTTACTTTCTTCTTCAATAATTTATCCATCTTAGGACTGGTTGGATGCCTACCTCCATTGATTTCTATTCTGAGCTAGCCTTCACATTTCCCTGAAACACCTACAGCCTACATTTTTCACTATCTGTGTGCAGTAGTCTAACCAAGCTATAACTTTTCTTTTCTTTTTTCCCATCTGTACTTCTAATATATTTTGCACTATTCCCTTATGCCGTAGTATGTGGTCTATCATCCTATATCTCCTATTTTTTACCGTTTTTCACATATTTCTTTCTTCGCCTACCATTTTTAGTACCTCTTCGTTCTTAACTTTGTCTGTCCATGATATCGTCATCATACGTCTGTAGCACCACATTTCAAAGGTTTCTACCTTTTTCTTGTCCGCTTCTCCTACTGTCCAGGCTTCACAGCCGTACAGTGCTGTGCTCCACGCATTTGTTTTATGCAATACTTTCCTTGTTTCTATATTTGTTGTTTTTGAACCCAGTAGTTGCTTTTTCTTGTTAAATGTAACACGATCTTGTGCTGATGTTTGTTTCATACCTTTTGCGCTTTTCCCATCTTGTGTTATTTGGTTTCTTAGGTAGCAGAAATCCTTAACCTCTTGTCAATTCGTGTTACATATTTGTATTCTTGTTTTTGATTTATTTTCTCCTCTTTTGCATACTAGTACTTTAGTTTTTGTTTTGTTAATTTTCATACCGTATCTATCTGTTAGAACTGTCTCCATTTCATTAAGAGCAGCTTCTAACTGTTCCTTGCTAGATGCTAATACCGCTATATCATCTGCAAATCTAAGCATATCAATTTTTTGTCCCTGCATAGTAATTCCAAATGTCTTCCTGCATTTAACAGTATTCATTGCCTCTTCAATGTACAAGTTAAAAATTAATGGGGATAGAGCACATCCCTGTCTCACCCCTTTCTTAATGTTTACTTCTCTACGTTGTTGCTCTAATTCTATTACCGCTGTTTGCTCTTTGTATAAGCTATGTACTATCCGTCTATCCCTATAACTCATTCCAATCTTTTCGAGTATTTTGAACATTTTTTTCCATTTTACATTGTTGAATGATTTTTCCAGATCTACAAACCTTATATACACGCTTTCCCCTTTTTTTATTGTTTTCTCCATTATCACTCTCAGAACTAAAATAGCCTTCCGTGTTCACCTGTTTCGCCTAAACCCAAATTGACCTTCTCCTAGTATTTCTTCAGACCGTTTTTCCATTCGTCTTTGTACATTTATGGTTAATATTTTTGAAACGTGTGCTGTCAAACTTATTGTCCGTAAATTTCCATATCTATCCGCGCCTTTCCTTTTTGGTATAGTTACTATGATCTTACGTTTGAAATCTTTGGGTATCTCGCCTGTATGATTCAAATTGGAAGAGACGTTCTGTTACTGCTTGTCTAGCGGCTTTAAGAGTTTCTGCTTGCACCTTCTCTGTACCCGGCGCCTGACCATTTTTCAGCCAATTTAATGCTAATTCAAATTCATCTCTAAGTATAGGATATCCCAAGTCATCATTTTGAATATCTGATTCCTGTTCTAGCGCAGTTAGTTTCCCTCCTGCATATAAATTTCCTATATACTCTTGCCATCTACCCACTTTTTCTACATTTTCTATAATGACGTTTCCTCCCGCGTCCCTTATATTTTGCTATACGGTTCTATATCCCTAAAATTGATTCTAACTAGTTTGTATGCTTCATATGTCTTTCCTACTTCCATCTTAGTTTGTACCTCTTTACACTTTTTATCAATCCATTGTTATTTAGCTTTCCTGCATTTGCGAATAATTTCCCATTTTATGGCTTTGTATCTCTGCTTTCCTGTTTCGTCTGATTTATTTTTGTATTTTCGTCTTTCTTCTGTTAAATTCAGGATATCCTTTGTTATTCATGGTTTATTATTTTCTTTTTGTGTATACCCCAGAATATCTCTGGCCGCCATGTCTAGGTTGAATTTAATGTTATTTCATTCTGTTTCTACGTCCTTAGTACCAGATATTTTCCAGATTTCTTTGAGCAATGTATTTGACTTTCTTTCAAATCTTTCTTGAATATCTTTGTCTTTTAGTTTCTCTAAAGTGCCTTTTTCCGTTTCTTTTTTTCAAATTTTTAAATTTAAGTGCGGCCTTCATAATTACGATGTTGTGGTCAGTGTCTGTATTTGCTTCTGGGTAGCTTCTACAGTCTTTTACTTGATTCCTAAACCGTTGTCTAACAAGAATGTAATCTATTTGATATCTTCCTATATCTCCATCTTCCACGTATATCGTGTTCTAGCATGATGTTGAAATAATGTGTTTGTGATGATTAAATTGTTCTTGTCGCAAAATTCTACCAGCCTATTTCCCCTGTCGTTTCTCGTGCCTAAGCCAAATATACCTACTACCTTACATGTAATTTTCCAATGCTCCTCCCGAAGGTACTTCATTGGCCAGGAAGCAAGTTTTTCTTTACCTGGAAAATTTGGAATTTTGCCGAACCCTGTTCCAAGCAAGGTAGGGATCTTTAACGTGCGTGACAACACTCACACACGGGACCTCTATTTTATCTCTCGTCCGAACGAGGGTGTATTTTTGTAAAAAATGCTCGCCTATCATTTTTCAAGCGGACCGTGTGGGGATAATATACCTACTACCGCTCCTTTTCTACCCTCACCTACCACTGCATAAAAATTCCCCATAATTATTAAATTTTTATGTCCTTTTACGTATCTTAATATGTCTTCGATATCTTTGTAGATTGTTTCTACTTCTTCGTCACTATAGCTAGAGGTGGGCATGTATACTCGTATCATTACTGTGTTTACCGGGTTAGATTCTAATCTAACCATGAGCACTCTTTCGTTCTTTTGTAAGTAATTTTCTACACAGTATCCTATCTTTTTCCGCATAACTATCCCAACACCCAAATTTCCTTCCTCTGCTCCTGTATGAATTACCCTGAAGTCTCCACTCCAAAAATTCCCCGTCTCTGGCCACCGAACTTCGCTAATCCCTACTATGTCTGGTGATAACCTAATCATTTCGATTTTTAGGTTCTCTAGCTTACCTACCTGCTTCATACTTCTAACACTCTACGCTCCGACTCGCAAAATGTTCCTGACTCTTATTCTGGACTTTCCGATCGCATCCTCTGAAGTAGTCCCTACCGGGAGATCCGAATGGGGGACTATTTTAACTCCAGAATCTTTTACCCCAGAGAATGCTATCATTTTATTATAATTTAGGTACGCTGTGTACTTGGGAGGTAATGCGGTGGTTTCCCGTTGTCTTCCACATCGCGGTAGCGTGTCTTAGACTGCCATACCGTCCCTTATGGTCTCTAAGAGAGATTCAGTGAAGGGGATTAAGCAACCTGTGGCTACCAAGATCCCCCAGGTTGCTTAACCCCCTTCACTGAATCTCGGTAAAATAAGACATAAAATCAGAAATCTCTCAATTGTATAAATAGAAACATGTTAAAAAATGTTTCCCAAATTATTGAATTATATAAAATTCACCAATAAAAATTAATCAGCTGATTTCACGTTAAGCGTATTGGCTACCATAGGAAAGTCGATCCCAGGTCGCAACACAAATTGAAGGCAATCATTCTTTTAAACTTTAAAAATTTTTGCTTAGTGTACTCAAACCAAATATTTCAAACATCGATAAATCAAAGTAACCTTCAATTTATGTCATAAACGTCAAACTTGAAGTTTTTATTATTTTGACAACGATCCTAGGTCATGGATCGAAACGTAAATAAAATAGATTTTAAAAACTATGAGTGGTTTCATTCCCAAAGAAGATTAAGAAGAATATCAAATAACAATAAAACACATCATACTCAAATCCAAATAATCACAAACACCATAAAAAATATTCACCACTCAATGTTCTATTCTATCGCCTACCTGGTTGTTATCTTGAAGATGCTGCCGTCTAGTAGCTACCCAGTCCATCAGCTAACTCCCTGGTCCAATTACCATATTTGCCATGCATACCACTGCTTACAATTTCCACTCGAAAAATTCCAATCTCCAAACTTAATTTTTATTATTCAAACATCGCTTTTTTTGTATCATCCAAACATTTTCAAACTTTAATTTTCGCGCATTTCAACACCAAACTTAACAAACCTTTTACTTTTACGTACCACTTTAACGTTTTACCATAAAGATGCTTTATTAGCTTCTACATAAAATTTTATTAACTTGCACTGGTTTACTTGAAAGCAACTATCATCACCAATGCTGGATGAAATCAGAACAAAAAGAAAGAGAGCCTGGTTCCTCTCTGCTAGTGATTATATAAGTGAAATTCGCCCCCCGTTTTAAAACGGCACGTACACTTGTGTACCCGTTCCTATATTTCTCAAAAATCTTTTCTAACCGCTTGTTGTTTCGGCAAAAAACACCTATCGAACCTCAGATTCTTGTAAATTTTTGTAACTAATATACCAATAGTCGGTAAATCGCTTCAACTGTCACTCCCTTGTTTGAATTTAGCCTCTACATCTTTATTTGTCAACGCCTCCTACCTGAACAAACATCTCTCATCTCCTTTTTACCTATAGCTGGATCTCTGACTTTCTTGTACGATTCAGACCAATCACTTTGCTTGGCTTCAAGATTTTCTCCAATTATTATTTATTCTGCTCTATGTTTATACAAATATTATGTTACATTATTTTTGGCTAATTACATTGATCCTACATTGCTATACACTACTTAAGTTAAAAAAAATCCAACTCCCTAATTAAATAAATTTTTCTTCCCTTATTTAAAAGCTCTCAACCCATGTGTTTACTTGTGCCCTTATATATCCCAATGGCCCCTTAATTACACGATATTATCCCCCTATTTTAATATAAAAAATAACACAGATTTGTTGTTTTCTTTATATTCAAATACCCCAAAATTAATTCTGTATGTACACCTACTACTATCCCTATTACTTAACCTATCACTATTAGTTTACACCTATCCCTATACTTCTACTTATCCCTATTCTTGTTATTCTATACCTATCCCTACTTTTAACCCTATCACTATACTTCTATATCTATCGCTATTATGTTTAACTATTACCATGTGTTCACACCTAACTCTATCTATCTTAAACCTATCACTATCTATTTTTATCTATCACTATTTACCTTTATCTATCACCATCTATTCACACCTAACTTTATTTGTCTTTATTTATCACTATCTATCTACACTTACCCCTATTTATCTTTATCTATCACTGTCTATCTACACCTATTTTTAACAATCTTTATCTATCACTATATATCTACACAACTCTATTTATCTTTCACTATCTATTTAAACCTATCTCTACTTATCTTAAACTATCCATATACACCGATCTCTATTTCTTTATTTAAATCTAACTCTTTTCTTAATCCTCCATGTCATCCTCCTCACATATTTAATAATTTGCACCCTTGTCTTTACTCAGATTCTTATCATTATTATCTTCTTTACTTTGTATAAAATAAAATTATCCTCTACGTCCTGATTCTTAACTTGCTTTTCATTTAGTACTACTGCCTCTGATGTGGACAATCCAAACGATACTACTTTACCATTATCACATTTTCCCTCTGTGGAAAACCTTGCGTACCTTCTAGAATTACGATGCAAAGGAATTAACCAGAACGAATATCTCAAATCAAGTTTGCTAAAAATACGTTTGCCACTTAACCTTGCTAAAAGTGTGTCCATGGACGGTAGACAATGAAACTGTGGTTTAGTTCGTTGATTGATCTTTCTCGCGTCCAATCATAAACGAATACTACCATCTTTCTTCTTAAAGACCACCAACGGATTCAAAAATGTGTTGTTTGAAACTTGCATTATGCCGTCTTCTAACATTTTTACAATTTCTTGGTTTACCTGATTTCTATATGCTGCGGGTGTAGGATAGGTTTTTGTATTGAATGGTTCCTAGTTATCAACCTCTAACACATGTTCATAACCCAATGCTGTGCTCGCTTGTACTCCTACTAGCTCAGAATGTTTGCTTAATAAATTTTGTACTCCTTCTACTTTCTCATCTGGACATTTAAAAGTATCTATTCTTTTCTCCTCTTCTTCATCTATTTCTAACACATTTACATTCAACCCAGTGTCATCCTCAGTGGCCTCATAACTACTTATGCAGGGCAACTTTATGTCCCTTACCTTCACCAAATTTTTATCACAATTAATTATAATCCCCATCTTCCTCGTACAATCCACTTCTATAATACTTTTGAATTTTAGTCCAGGAACGATGATAAACTTTTGCTCACAGCTTACTAATACAATTTCTACCCTTAACATGACCATACTATTGACTACCGCAAACTTTTTCTTATTAGGAGCTTTCAGATAACTCCTTTTTATCGGCATAATTCTATTTTTAATTTCATCTTGGATCTCCTTGTCGAATTCTTCCGATATCAAACTTGCCTCCGCTCCTGAATCGAGCAAGGAGCCTACACACCTATTTAAAATTTTAAATTCAACCACCGGCAAACAAATTTTCTCTTCTTCTTCTCGTTCCTTCTCTTCTTCGATGTCCATAAATTCTCGTGGATGTTCATACTTAAAAATCTTAATTTCTAGTGGTTTGTCCTTCTTTAAAAATCCTGCCTAGTTCGGGTCTCTCCACTAGGTCCTGGTTGCCCTTCCACAACTTGTGCATACGTCCTTCGGTTCATGTCTTGTCTCCCAGATCCCTCCCTATTATCCACATTCGTTGACGTCCTATTGATCTCGGGTGAACTATGTTGCCTTTGTACCCCAGGTCTTGGAATAGCTCCTCTCGTGCTGCTGTTGCTCGTGAAATAATTTCCCCTTGGTCCTCAATTAATCTTAAAATTTTGATTTGTCCCCTTTTAAATATACGCATTATCTCTCATATTCTCGAATCGTACTGCATTTATATTCCTGTCCCTGCTCTCCCAAGGTCTTCCCGAACTTACATCATCATACTTTTGCAGGTACTCCAAAAATGTCTCCTTTTCTACTATGTTCTGTAGAGCAACGTGTAGTTTAACCTCACTCTCAAAATGTCTCAATAAATATTTGATGATTTCACGATCCGTCAAGAGTGAATTTAATTGCTTTGCGATGTTATATTTTCTAATCGCATATTGTTCCCGGAATCCTCCAAATTCTCCCTTATATTTCCCTGCAATTAGATCATCTCTAACCTAATACTGCCTATGATCACTCCAATAATGCTTGAGAAATTTTTCCACAAAATCTAAATAACTCAATATCTGACCCTACCAAATTATACCAGGCTTCTGCGTTAATAAAGCCTTTACTACATTTAATTTAGCTTGTTCTTCATATAAATTACACACTAATGTCGGAACATTATTTATGAAAATCGGTGATTTCACTCTATTGTCTCCATAAAATTTCATTTGTTGTTCTACTGAAATATTACTCGCAAACAACTTTGGGCTCTCCCCCGCTAAAGCACTTATATTTTGTTCAATCCCTATCACCTCTCTCTCAACTCTGTCTATCTGGTATAACTCACTAACCTCAGTTATTTTTCCATTGATCTCCTCTTCACACAAAATTCTATCTTCCGTTTTGAGCTGTCCAATTTCACTCCGAATCCCACTTATACTCCTTTAAATAATTTTCAACTCTCATTTCAACCTCCCCCATTTTTACTGTTAAACATTTTTGAAATACAAAAATTCCATTAGTCGACTGATATATTTTTTCGCTTAAGGTTTCATTCATTTGCTCCATTTTTCTTTTTAATTCTTCACCCATTTTCCTAATCTCCTCAAACTTCCGGTTCGATTCCGCACTCATCTGCTCCAATTTCCGGTTCGATTCGGCACTCATCTGCTCTAATTTCCGGTTTGATTCCTCTCTACCAAGTCACATTTTCTTTAACATTCTCATTATCAGCTCATTTCCTTACTCTCCCGATTCTGTTCTCGATTGATCCCTACTACCTCCTGCTTCCTCCATTTTTCCGGATTTTTCAAATAACGCAATATCGTCACTTCCAATTTCCACTCCTTCACTCCTAAGCCACTCCTTTCCCAACATCCGTTCAAGACACACCCAAAATTAAATCTAAAAATATCACTAAAATTATTTACACAATTCACTCAAGTCGCCAGTTTCCTGAAAAAAAAAAAATTTTTTTACCTGGAATCGAGCCCCCCACGTTCGGTTCGCCATAATTACTGTGCGGTTAAGTCTGGAACGTGCCCGGAATTATGTCCAACTGTTGGGCTCTATAATTCCTGTGTGGTCAAACCTGGAACGACCCACAATTTGGGTTGGCATAATTCTGCGATGTTTTAGTTCGAATCTTGCCCTCGGCTGCTCCTAATAATGTTTCTTACCTAATTTCCTAAATAATATTGTTGACACGTACCTGTTACATCTAAAAACTCCTCTCAATATCCTCATGCTGAAACCTAAATTGACATTCACCCCAATCACACACTCAAAATAACTCAATTGACCACATATATCACACTCTATTTAAATTAGATCCATAGTACATTTTAAAACACAATTTCTTTAGGTACATTCTTAAAGTTCAATAATTTTATAATAATAATCATAGATAACATTTTAAACACATATATTTTTATTTAAAGTAAGAGGGCGTTCCTCATACCTTACGTTACTCTTTTGTCTTAGCATGAGCTCATAATAAAACTCTATAACTGTGCATATAAATTTCCTGCACTACCAAATATCAATAAGCCCTCTATACCTCTTTACAACATTTGGTTATCTGTAAATTCATGAATTATTTTCAAAGATCAATTTTCTTTTAAAGTCCCATAAATGTCTGTTCATAAAATATCTAATAACAATAAAACACATCAAACTCAAATCCAAATAATCACAAACACCATAAAAATATTCACCACTCAATGTTTTATTCTATCGCCTACCTGGTTGTTATCTTTTACGTGTGTTTCACCATCTAGCTCCTTGAAGATGCTGCCGTCTAGTAGCTACCCAGTCCATCAGCTAACTCCCTGGTCCAATTAGCATATTCTCCATGCATACCACTGCTTACAATTTCCACTCCAAAAATTCCAATCTCCAAACTTAATTTTTATTATTCAAACATCGCTTTTTTTTTGTTTCATCCAAACATTTTCAAACTTTAATTTTCGTGCATTTCAATACCAAACTTAACAAACCTTTTACTTACGTACCACTTTAACGCTTTACCATAAAGATGCTTTATTAGTTTCTACATAAAATTTTATTAACTTGCACTGGTTTACTTGAAAGTAACTATTATCACCAATGCTGGATGAAATCAGAACAAAAAAGAAAGAGAGGCTCTCTGGTTCCTATCTGCTAGTGATTATATAAGTGAAATTCCCCCCCTCCCCGTTTTAAAACGGCACTATATTTTTCGAAAATCTTTTCTAACCGCTTGTTGTTTCAGCGAAAAACCCCTATCGAACCTCAGATTCTTGTAAATTTTTATAAAGAACATATCAATACTTGGTAAATCGCTTCAACTGTCACTTCGTTGTTCGAATTTAGCCTGTACATCTTTATTTGTTAACGCCTCCAACTTGAATAAACATCTCTCATCTCCTTTGTACCTATAGCTTTATCTCACACATACGCTTCCACCAGCTGGATCTCTGCCTTTCTTGTACGATCCACACCAATCACCTTGCTTGGCTCCATTCTCCTGCTTTTTAACAGACTCGTGTTTGCTTTTAAATATCCTTGAAATTATCGATTTTACTTGGGTTTCCCAACTATACTGCCTCCTAAATTATGTATACGTATCCTTCTTGCACTCAATATACTTTTATTCGGTTTTGGTCTTTTCGTTGGCTCTTTACTATACCACCTCCAAGATTAAAATCAATATTTTAACCACAAAACCGCGTCTACATTAATCCCAACGGTTGTTCTTTTCCAATAACTCATTAGAGTTTGTTTGTTGCCAAGCTTACTGAGAAATATTATCTCCCCTCTTTGTTTTGTTTAAACGTGTCGGATTTTATGTTTGAGAACAGAAATGTTGTTTCAACACCTGCTCCACGCTTTTAGATTTTCATATAATTACTTTACTACAAATTTAAATACATTAAAAGGATTTTCCCAAATTATTTTTATTCTGCTCTATGTTACATTATCCTTAGCTAATTACATTGATCCTACATTGCTATACACTACTTAAGTTAAAAAAATAATTTGCTAAAAATATTTCAACCCCCTAATTAATAAATTTTTCTTTCCTTATTTAAAAGTTCTCAACCCATGTGTTCACTTGTGCCCTTATATATCCCAATAATTCTTTAATTACACGATAATATATATTAGTGCCGAAACATTAAAAATCAGTTGACATATATGGTAATTAATAGCAGCAAATGTGTAACCCAAAAAGACAACTAAATACGAATAATGACAATAATGGTAATAACATTAATTGTTAAAGAATAGTAGTATTGAGGATGATCGACAACAGGTTAATATGTGATAATAAGTATGATTGTAATACACATTAGCCAATATGAAATACAGGTCATATAGTTAAAGAGTAATAAAGTATATTAGATATTAGAAAGCATAATGGAAATTGCAATAAATGGCACTTAAGAAACAATACGACAATAAATGGCTGAAGACAGTATTAAGCAACAAATGACAATAGACGACAAACACAACTATAGATAATAGCAATTCACGAAAAATGACAACAAACGTAACAATTGACAATATATGATGATAAAGGTCAGTAACAACATTGAACAATAAATTACAAAATCATCCAATTGTATTAGGTAACGATATAACGCAGGAAATGGTATTCATCTCTAAAAATTGACAATAAATTATAATAAAAAAGATAAAGCACGATATATTACGAAATAGGACAATATTTAGACAAAAATGACCAAAATTAACATAAAAATGACTCTCGGTGACAATAAATAACAGTATATTATTATAGGTGACAAGAAATAATGGTGACAGACAACAATAAGTAACATTAAATGACAATGAATCTCATCAAACAATAAATTACAATACATGAAAAAAATGACAATAATGAAACTAAATAACAGTAAGAGAATAAATAATTTATATAACACTATACGACAATAAATAATAATGGAAGGTATCAAATGACACTAAGTAACAATGACTATAAATATATGGCAAAAGATACAATAGATGGCAATGGATAAAAATAAATAACCATAAATGGAAGTAAATTTCAATAATTTGAAAACCTGACACTACATGTCATTAAATGACACTAAACGATAATTAACTACATTACAAAATATGACCATGTAAAACAATAGTTGATTATAACTGATAATAAATAACAGTAAACGGCAATAAGTGACGGTAAGTAACAAAGTATGAACGTAAATGACTGTAGTTGACAATAAACGATACTAAACAGCAATAAATGACGATAAAGAACAAATGACAATAAGTGCAATAAGTAGCTATAAATAGCAATGCATGGCAATAGATAACACTAAATGACAATGAATGACAATAAGAAAAGTGAACGATGATAAATGCAGGTAAATCTAGTAAACGAAAACGATATACGGGTTGATAGTACATAAAACGTTTTTGATATGTTTTTCCTGTTCAACAACTTCTTCGCTACTAGGTACGTATCTATACAAACAATTAAAGTTCTTAAACTATTGAATTTTTTAATTGACACCAATAATCTTTACACGCATTAGGCAATTTGTTTTAGGCGATAATGTTTACAGAAATTGTCTATTTCGCATTATTAATGTGCATTGTTGTTACGGCGAAGTCTTGCATAAGTTTCGATCGCTTCTGATAACGGAGCTGCTGCTTTGCTTTAAAATAAGACAAACCAATATTAGAAAATACTTAGAGCGTACTAGCAGACTGCTATCAAATTTAAATCAAAAATGTAAAAATATATCTGATATTCAACTTATATCACTCCACCTGAGTGTTGGGCTTATATGAAAAATTTAAAAATGCGGAGTTTGTTAAGTAATACAATATGTGTAATCCTAGAGGTTTATGTTGCATAAGAATTTCTGAAACGCCCTGTATAGTTTTACAGAAAAGCGAATGCATTTCACAAATTTCAAATATTTTTGTACGTAGAATAATCATATGCTGTTTAAAGTGTGGAACGATTAAGAACTTTGGTAATTGTTAAGAAACCAAAATATATTCTAGAACAGTAACTATGTTGCTTATGCAACTTGTTTTTTACTTTTTCAGGTGTTATCTTTGATCTCGGAACAGATGAAGTTCAATCAGCCTTTAAATTTGCAATGCAGAAACACAATCAAAATGTGACATCCGCAAAATTCGAATTGCAAGCTTATGTGGATGTTATTAACACTGCAGATGCTTTCAAATTATCAAGACTCAGTAAGTATAAATTATATCTAGAAATACATAAACTAGTGTTTAAAAAAAGATAAAAACTAACAGCATTCCAATCAATTCTTTAGTTCATCTTTCTAGGAAATTTAGATAGCTACTAACTCGAAGATACAAAGGAACTGTTAAGTACTCAAGTGGTCTTTATTGACTCAGATGATAGTAATTTATTAGATGACAACAAAGTTGATAGTCTGGACACACCAGTCAAAAACGAGCAGTCGGTGCACAAAAATGACATCGAATCAGGCATGTTATTTTTAAAAATCGGCATCATCATCATGATTAGGTCTTCAGTCCTGGAAGTGGTTAGACTCGTACCCTCATTGTTTCCTATTCTGAGCAAACCTACACATTATTCTGAAATTCCCACAGCCTACGCTTTTCACTTTCTGCATGCAACAGTCTGATCTACGTTTACTTTTACCTCTCTTTTTCCTATTTTTGCTTGTAATATATCCCGCATTATTTCTGAAATGCCTTACAACGTGTCCTACTCTTATGTTTCTCCTATTTTCTTTTATTTTCTACAGATATCTTTCTTCCCCTTCTATTTCTAGAACTTCTTTGTTATTACATTTGTCTATCTATGCTATCATCATGTATCTGAAGCACCACATTCCAAAAGGCTTCTACCTTTTTCCTGTCTGCTTCTCCTACTGTCCGCATTTCATATCCGTATAGTGCTGAGCTACACATATATGCTTTCAACAACTTTTTCCTTATTTCGATGTTTGTTGTCTTCAAACCTAGCAGCTGCTTTTTCTTGTTGGATACATCTTGTTAAATAATTTTTAAATTATTTCCTGTAATTGGGTGTATTCCTGTTGGAAATAAACGTTTATTATTATTATTATTATTATTATTATTGTATTCTTTTCTTTTCTCAGTGATTTCTCAACTGGTGTTACAGAATTAAGGGGCTATTTGCAAACCTTATTCTGTATCGGCATATGGTATATTTAACACTGTGCGGATAATACGGCATGTTTCAAGGATAACTGATTTTTGAGCTGCTGGTATGATTATGTTAGGGTTTAATTGTAATTTTGTAATATTTTTTGAAAGGTGTTTGTTAATAAGTCCATTTGCAGTAATTACTATAGGTATAACTTCTATGGATTTTAGTTTATATATTTTTATATTCGTTTATAAGTGGAATATATTTGGCAATTTTTTCGACTTCAGCTTTGTTGATATTATGATCATTTGGATGAGTTATATCTATAACAAGAGCTGTCTTATCTTGAAGGTTATGCAGTAATATATCAGGTCTATTTGCCATAACAGTTTTATCTGAATGTATTGGAACGTCATAATACAATCTGTATTGATGATTTTCCAATATTGGTTTAGGTTTGTAATTATAGTATGGTGTTTCCTCTTTTTCTGTAATTAATTTGTGTTTGATTGCTATTGCTTGATGGATTATGTTTGTGGTTTTATTATGTCTAGAAAGATATTCTGTATTAGCTAGCATTGAGCAACCGGAAGTGAGATGATCAATGGTTTCTGATGCGTGGTGACACATTCTGCATTGATCTTCAACCAAATGCTTCTCAACATATTTTTTATAATTGTTGGTCTCAATAACTTGGTCCTGGATTGCATGAATAAATCCTTCTGTTTCGCCAAAAAGGAAGCCATCTTTTAGCCATCGCACTGAACCTTCTTTGTCTGCATTTTCTAGGCTGTGAGGAAACTTTCCATGTATGGCTTTAGATTTCCATGTTTCAATTCTTTCTTGGATGGAGAGTGTTTATTATTATTATTATTATTATTATTATTATTATTATTATTATTATCTTGCCTCTCCTTCTATTGCTTTCTAAATATTTAGCCTAGTTCACCGATATTCAGTAGTATGTGAAGTGAGTTAACCAACCTGACGGCTACCAAGATCCCCCAACACTAGATATTTGCCGAATTAATGACTTTCCAATAAAACCTTTTGCCCAATCAACACTGGTTGATAATTCTGCAAAACCGACACCTGAAGTTGTTTATAATAATCATCAGGTTTAAGTACAATTATTTTTTTGTCATTAAGTTTTACGTCTTGGAACTGGTTGGACGTGCACCTCTATTGATTTCTTTTATGAGCCAGCATGCATATTTCCCTGAAATTCCCAGTTTATATATTTGACTATCTGTGTGCAATAGTCTAACCTAGGTTTACCTCTACCTAGTTTTTTTCATATCTTTTCTTCTAATATATTCCGCACTATTCTCTCATGCATTAGTATGTAACCTATCAACATGTCTCTCCTACTTTTTTCTATTTTCCACACATGTCTTTTTTACCATTTCTAGAACCTCTTTGTTCTTAACTTTATCTGTTCATGATATCTTCATCATACGTCTGCAGTGTCATATTTCAAAAGTTTCTCTCTTTTTCGTCGCTTCTCCTACTGTCCAAGTTTCATAGTCATACAGTGCTGTTTTCCACACATACGCTTTCAGCAATTTTTCCTTTGTATCTATGTTTGTTGAATTTAAACATAATAGTTACTCTTTCTTGTTAAACACAGTAAGTCCTTGTGCTCGTTTTATATTATTTGCACTTTTGCCATCTTGCTTAAGTAGCAGAAATCCTTAAACTCCTGTAAGTTCTCGTTTCCTATTTGTATTTTACCGTTTGATTTATTTTCCTCTCGTTTGCATACTAGTACCTTAGTTTTATTTTTGTTAAATTGCATACCGTATCCCTCTCTTAGAAATATTTCCATTTCATTAAGAAATTCTTCCATACTAGATCTCAATTCGCTACCCTCTGCGATAATGTCATAGGCTTCAACCCCCAACTTCCGGATAAACGGGATCATGTAAAACTTAATATCGATTCGTTTGATATGCTATTTGACGCTATTTTCACTAAACACAACGAACTTAAAATAGGACACACGAAGGCTGAAAGCAACCTTCATTCTAATCTAATGACCCCTCTGTCTCCACTGAGTCTTTCGCAATTTGACGTCTCAATTGATCAGTGGGATCATTTTTTCAGCTCCTCTTCTACATTGGTACACGATACGAAGCTTCTGGAGCTTCAATATTTACGTAACAGCTTAAAAGGTGAAGGTTTGAGTAGTAATATTCAGGTACAGAAAGGTCAATATGTTGTTGCTTTTAAGTGATTAAAAGAAAGATATACCTGCATTCGAAGAAAATCGCATTATTTATTGTATGCAACAATTCCTTAATTTCAAACCTATCAATAATTCATCTCACCACAATCTCTCTCAGTATTTACAAACACATGTAAATTTTGTAAACGGCTTAAAGGCCATTGATCTAGACTATTTGTCTGATTATTTATTCTTCTATATTTCTTTTCGAAATTTAGACCGCAAAAGCAAAACTGCTTTTGACCTCAAACAAAACACTGGTGACGTTCCCACTTGTGCAACACTTTTTGAATTTGTAACTGCAGAAGCAAAAATTGCAGAAATGAATTTTGACACTTGTTCGGAAATCAATCAACCTCATAATTCTTCTCAATCTAGTAGTAAGAACTATACATCCAAAGCCTTATTGTTGAATAATATAATAATTGCTAGTAAATCCCCAAGATCACAAATTATTTGTTCGATTTGTCAGCAAACTCGCAAGATTTATGCTTGTAAACTCTTTGCCAAAATGGAACCTTCTGAGCGACACGCTTTAATTCAAAAATTACAATGTTGCACTAAATGCTTAGGAAACCATTTAAAAACCAGCTGCAAATCCACTGGTATTTGCACATTTTGTAGGTCGTCTCATCACCACACCTTTTTGCGTAATCTACCCTCTGAAATAATGCAAAATGGCAACTCATTAGCCGTCCCATTAACAGCCGCCGCCTTGAATTTTTAACAAATCAAACCCAAACTAGAGTGAAACATAATAAATTTCCCTACATATATTTCATAGCTAAACGGAGTAACTATTTGCCCTCAATCTACATAAAACTGAACAAACAATTTTCCGCATCTTGCAAACAATTTAATGACTACTTTGGTCATTTGGATGTTAGTGTAAAATGGAGCGCTAGTATATTAGAATATCCCTTTTATGTAAAAGGAGAAATGAGTATGGTATGCTTTCCTATTCTAAAAACCTATCCTAAAAGGTTAGCAGTAGATGAAAATTTATCCCTTTTAAGAAACCATGCGGATGCTTCGGACTAACTCGGAATCCTACTTCCGCGGAATTTATTGAGACACCAGGGGGAGGTTTAAAACAACTAATATACCAGGCGTTACTGCACCTTTGAAAACGTATACAAACCAGAAAATACCGCCAAAGAAAGTGTAGAAACCTCGACGTATACGGAAGTTGAAAATGCACAAATTTTTGATGTTAACAATTACATCAAACCATAACATGAAAGAAAAATCAAAGCATTAAACACAATCAAATATTAATAGTTAAGCATATCAAATTATTCAATCACAACTATTTAGAAAAGACAAATAATTCGATATTTTATTTGATTAAATTTTTCAAATTGCTAAAAAAAACTTGGAATTCCAGTTCTAAAATTTAGCTTGATTTTAAAGATCTTTATCAAAAATATAAATTTATATTATACTTAGAATCTATATTTATAAACCGATATTCGGGCCCGAGTTGTTGATTTACAAAGCCAATTTATAATTAAAACTTTAAGAAGAATATAGTAATAAAATCATAAAGAATTCAGTATCAATAGCACCATTTGTCACAAACATAAGTTGTCAAAAAGCCTTTATCGCCCTTATCGAGCAATATTACCAACAACTTTTCTGTTAGAACGAATAAGAACGACAGGTTATCTTTCCAGTTGGGATAACAACCAAGATATTGAAATGTGTCTCTACATGCTTAAACAAACGAAAGTAAAGACAAACTTGAATATTGACCTTTAAGACACTTCTAGGATTTTATTTAAAGCATCTTCGCTTACTATAACATGAGGATCACACAGATTATTACGATTTTAGTGATATTTCGTATAAAAAAATATGCGTAAATAAATATCGTATAATCGGAACGTTAGAAATTATTAAAAGGATTCTAGAAACATATTCTTCAATACAAGGGATAGACCAGATACACTTCTCTGAATTCTTGTAAAGCTGTACCAACAATTTCACTTCACCAAAATACTAATTCAGACTTTGAATGCTTCTAATTCAAAAGTTATTTATCCATAATTATTAAGTTCTCCATTTTATAGACGGCATTCGTCCCCCAGAGGGGTGAAATACGAAAAATTAATGCATTATTATTTTTAAATTTTCTCCTCGATGTTAAAACTAACTGTTTTTGTTCAAAATAAAAACTACAAACTTAAAGAGTTATTAATGGTGCTAGTTTTGAAATGAAATCCCTATATGTGTAAATTATTTTACTCTGTGACAAATAATATATTTTTCTTGCTTTTAGTATGTAATCAATTTCAACGAGGAGTCTATGCAATGTTAGGAGCAGTTTCACCAGATTCATTTGATACATTACATTCATACAGTAATACTTTCCAAATGCCATTCGTGACGCCTTGGTTTCCTGAGAAAGTACTCGCTCCTTCATCAGGCTTTCTGGATTATGCCATTTCTATGCGTCCTGAGTACCACCAAGCCATTATCGACACTGTACGTTATTACGGTTGGCGCAGCATTATATACCTATATGACTCTAACGACGGTAAGTTCTTTTTATTTTGTCACACCAATTCCTTTTTCAATTTGATTTATGAATTTTAATATTATATATCCTGAGTGCTTTTGTTATATTAGGTAAGCTGTTGTGAAGTCAACAACGTTATCTCAGTATTTGCAAAGATTATAATTTGAGCTATACAATTTCTTATGCCGGAGTTTCTTTATAATAGTTGAGAACATTACGATAAATTTTATCTTTTTTTAAAATTCAATACTAATACACTTTCTTCGTTAAGGTTTACTCCGACTACAACAAATATATCAGGGTTTAGTGCCAGGAAGCGAAGCTTTCAGGGTTACAACAGTAAGGAGAATTAGTAATGTGACGGAAGCTTTACAGTTCCTAAGGGGTTTGGAAGAACAATCTCGATGGGATTCTAAACACGTAGTTTTAGACTGCACCGCAGACACTGCAAAGGAAATAGTTGTCAGTCATGTCAGGGACATTACACTTGGAAAACGAACATATCACTACTTATTATCAGGATTGGTGAGTATTAAAAATATAATTTTCTAAATGCATACAATTAAATAAGTGTTATTTAAACCACAAGTTGTTAGAATAATATCAGGCAGGGGGTCGATTCTCGACTTCGTTCGATATATATCATCAGTGATATTTATCACCCAAAAATATCGCATGCAAAAATAGTCTGTGACGCTTGGTATTTGCCAACAGATGTTATATGATATATTAAGTATGGCATAAAGTGAGGTACATTTTGAATGGAAGAATACAAAAAGGTAATAGTAAGTCTGAAAGAGGTCACATGATGCTGCTAAGTAGGGAAATTGGCCGATCCTGAGGCAAATCCACCTTATGGAATCCACCTATACAATCCACCGAATCCACAAGCTTATGGGAATTTACATGTAAAAATCCAGTATAAAGCCCTATTTTAAGGGATTTTCACCTTGTGGCGAAGGATTTCCTAGTTGCTCCCTCCTTGTGGACCTCCTTGTGGAATTTTCACCCTTATTTTAAGAATTTTTACCGGTAACATTCTGAACCAAATAGTTTTCTTCGACTAACCATTTCATCTTTCGAGATAAATCTATCTTATTCGGTGTCAATCAATATTAGATTTTCCTCAGCTGACTGAATTTCGAGGAGTTTTTAGATAGCATCATCCCCCAGGGAGCTACCCTCATTTTAAGTTTTTACCAGCAGCGATTTCTGACCATCCTTATAAAATTACTAAGCCATGCGACACATCAAATTAGTCTAGAATTTTACGCAGAATTCGAATCTGTAAACAGATTTAAAATCCGACCACCCTTTACCGTTTTACACACATACCCTCTGCCAGATAAATCTTTCGCCACATTTTTACCCACGAGATAAATGTACCTTGTTTGGTATTAGTTAATATCACATTTTTCTCAACTACCCGAATTTCTAGGAATTTTTCAGATTGCATCATTTCCAGGGAGCTACGCTTTGTTTAAGAATTTTTCCCAACTGGTTTTTTAATCACCCCCTATATACTTTTTAGGTGATTTGAGATACGGATTCATCTTGCTGTTTTACGCAAAATCCGAATCTGCTAACAGATTTCAAATCGGAGCAACCCTTTACAGTTTTACACACATACCCTCTAGCGAGCATATAAAAGATTATTTTTGTTTCTATCGAGATAAATGTACCTTATTCTTAAGCATTATAGAGAAATTCAAAACATGTTCTTTAATAAAACATTATAAACCCAACACACTTTATCAAAAACATGAAAGACTTTTAAACAGGGTAAAATTTTATCAATTTCCTAGCTTTACGATTTAATTTCTAAATGCATGTCATAACATAAGTATGTAGCTAAGTCAAGCTAAACTATGTACATTAAATCTATACAACTTACAACTAAGACCTAATCTATATCTTTATGCCCCCATGCATAAGTTGCTGTACTATTAGGAATGACGTACCTTTTGTCATCCTCGCCCGACAAACTAATTTTATTAATTAATTGGGCATAAAGTTGGTGTTTATGATTTTGAATACACACCATGCTATGCATAAGGGCACCAGAATTATTATGTACAATGTCCTTAAAACTATTTACATTAATAATCTTAACTACACTTCGTGAGATCCCTTTAATCTTTTTAATCGTGTCTTTCTCGCTTACAATACAGTAGGACTTAGCCCTACTACCAACAAATTTTAATACTAGATCCCCATTAAATTCGTCGTTAAATTTTCCTTCAACTATTTTGTTGACAAGCGGTATATTGTATTTATTATCCACGGGGTAGTCACTCTTTTAAGATAAATATATCTTGTTTGGTATCAACTAATATTAGATTTTTCTAGGGAGCTCAAAACTGTAAATAAATTTTAAATAGAACCACCCCTTACAAAATTACACTTTTTAAAAACCCAAACCTCTAATTTTTGTCCCTCTGTATTTAACTCCATCTTTAATACCTTTTTTTGCTACTCAAGACATATGCTTGAGAAATCTAAAACCGCTGTATCCAGCAAACACCACGTGGATATAAGACGTATACTCTGTCCACCGAGATAGAAGCAGGTAGGATTTGGAAGAAGGGAAGGTGGGAGAAGAACTTAAAAATTATAGAAGCTTAAAACTAATGTATACAATAGATTTACAAAATGTATACAAATATAAACAACTATCTTATATCTTTATGCCCCCATACGTAGGTTGATATGCTTCCGGGGATAATGTAACGCTTGTCATTTTCGCTCGATAAACTAATTTTATTAATAAGCTGCGTGTACAAATCGTGTTTTTACTCCGGATACATACACCGGCAAGTACTTGATACCGCCCAAATAAGAATTAGATGCTTGTTGACTGTTAACTTCCGCTTCCCTCCTGCACGCCTAGACACGTCCTTGCCCATGCGCACCCTTGCACGTGCGCACCCCTACCCTTGCGCACCACTGCGCGTGCACATCCCTGCCCATTCGCACCTGTCTCTGAGTGACTGCTATTTTTTGGTGACGTCATAGCCTTTTATAAATAAAGAGCAATGTAATACTATTCTAAAATTTTTATTCTGACATTATACATAACAAAATTATAAATATTTAATGCCAAGCATGGAGCCATTTAAACTTAATTTTAATACAAAGTTATACACAGAAAACAGACTTTTATTTATGTTTGTTGAGAGTGGTTTTAATTTTATCTAATTTTATTCGCAGCTTAAAATTTAAATCGACACCCAAGTCCTCTATTTCCTTTTCTAACCAGTAGTTTGATACATAGAGACCGTCTAGGTTTTAGAATTGTAAAATGTACCGAAGTTTGTCTCTATATTAAAATCTTTGATTCCACGGACAACCAGATCCATTCCTTCGTGTAATTCTTCAGGTTGTGACAATCTTTTAATCGCAGCTCTCCCACTATATCCGGCATACGTATCTTGTTAGGTTAATCGACTTCTTTTTGTCGGTATTGGAGAGACTTCTTATTCTCCTACTCGCTGTTGTGTATTTGCATGTCCACCACTTTTGGGAATATATGGTCGTTATAGGTTGTAAGACTCTCGGTTTTAAATGATCCGAAAAGTTCTTTACTAGGCAAATATACAATGTTTAGCGGAACCCTTTGCATGAGGTTTACGCCAAGGTACATATATTTTTAACTTGTAGTTTTGATCAACTCGACGGTACTTTAACTAATGTTCTGTAACATGGCTGCTTCGTCTTTTATGCTGACGGTCAAGCGCGCGCAGTTCCTTATTATGTTAATCGTTGTCATATTCAAGTATTGACAGGAAAAGTGACGCTTGTAATTGTTTTATAGCGAGTTCTGCATATTTGTATTTAACCATCAACACCATTTTTAGATTTTTTATAAAAAAATTAATCTTAGCGATATTTTTTCTGTTCATAATTTTTCTTTAATGAGTGGACTAATGTGATTTAATTGAAAATACGGGTCTACCTTGATTAATGTTCAACTTTCGCTGCATGTTACAACCATTTTATTATTACTAAGCAAAAATTAAAATATTTCTGCGTATGATATTATTCGCTAAAAGACCTTGTTATAAGTTATATAACAATTTGCTGTATGCAGTATGCACTAAATGTGATATTTTCGCGAGAAGAGAAGGACAAAGTAGGGTGGAGGGTTTAGGTTAGTTTACGTTGTTTGGAGATAAGTTAGCCGGTGTTGTCTGGAGTTAGGTTAGGTTAGTTGGACTTGTCAGGAATTAGGTTAGCTAGTGTTGTCTGGAGTTAGGTTAGGTTAGTTGGACTTGTACGGGAGCCATATTCCAGAGCATTAGTTATTAAAGTACCGTCGAGTTGATCACCATTTCGAATGGACTTGCACCTTGCCGAAGTTCTAGATTACTAGAACAGGTGAAATGGCTTGCGTGTTCTAATGAGCTAAAGAACCAAACTACAGGTCCAACCATAGTAGTAGGGTCGTTAGTGAGGAACCGGGCGAAGATAGGTCCCCGAAAGAGGGCAGCGGCTCTTTCGGTACTTAGATTGGCAGAGACCATAGGGGTCGGTATGCCAGTCTAAGACGCACTACCGCGATGTGGAAGGCAACGGGAAACCACCACATTACATCCCAAGTACACAGCGTACCTAAATTATAATAAAAAGATGGCATTCTCTGGGGTAAAATATTCCGGAGTTAAAATAGTCCCCCATTCGGATCTCCGGGAGGGGACTACTTCGGAGGATGCGATCGGAAAGTTAAGAATAAGAGTCGGGAACATTTTGCGAGTCGGAGCGTGGAATGTTAGAACTATGAAGCAAGTGGGTAAGCTAGAGAACCTAAAAATCAAAATGAATAGGTTACCATTAGACATAGTAGGGATCAGCGAAGTTCGGTGGCCTGAGGCGGGGAATTTTTGGAGTGCAGAATTCAGGGTAATTCATACAGGAGCCGAGGAAGGAAATTTGGGTGTGAGGATAGTTATGCGGAAAAAGATAGGATACTGTGTAGAAAATTACTTACAAAAGAATGAAAGAGTACTCATGGTTAGATTAGAATCTAAACCGGTAAACACAGTAATAATACAAGTATACATGCCTACCTCTAGCTACAGTGACGAAGAGGTAGAAGCGATCTACAAAGATATCGAAGACATATTAAGACACGTATAAGGACATGAAAATTTAATAATTACGGGGGATTTTAATGCAGTGGTAAGTGAGGGTAGGGAAGGAGCGATAGCAGGTTTATTTGGTTTAGGCACTAGAAACGACAGAGAAAATAGGCTGGTAGAATTCGCGACAAGAACAATTTAATCATTACAAACACATTATTTCAACATCATGCTAGAAGACGATATACGTGGAAGATGCCGGTTTAGGAATCAAGTAAAAGACTGTTGAAGCTACCCAGAAGCAGATTATAGACACTGACCACAACATCGTAATTATGAAGGCCGCACTTAAATTTAAACATTTGAAAAAAAGAAACGGAAAAAGGCACTTGGACCTACAGAAACTAAAAGAGAAAGATATTCAAGAAAGACTCGAAAAAAGGTCAAGTGAATTGCTCAAAGATATCGGGAAAATATCTTATGACTATGGAAGTAGAAACAGAATGGAATAACATTAAATCCAGCCTCGACATGGCGGCCAGAGATATTCTGGGGTATACACAAAAAGTAAATAAGAAACCATGGATAACAAAAGATATCCTGAATTTAATAGAAGAAAGACGAAAATACAAAAATAAATCAGACGAAGCAGGAAAACATAGATACAAAGCCATAAAATGGGAAATTATTCGAAAATGCAGGAAAGCTAAAGAACAATGAATTTATGAAAAGTGCAAAGAGGTACAAACTAAGATGGAAGTAGGAAAGACAGATGAAGCATACAAATTAATTAGAATGAATTTTAGGGATATAGAAACGTATAGCAAAAATATAAGGGACGCGGGAGGAAATGTCATTATAGAAAATGTAGAGAAAGTGGCTAGATGGCAAGAATATATAGGGAATTTATATGCAGGAGAAAAACTAACTGCATTAGAAAAGGAATCAGACATTGAAAATGATGACCTGTATATCCTATACTTAGAGATGAATTTGAAATAGCATTAAAGGGTCTGAAAAATTGTCAGGCGCCGGGTACAGATAAGGTGCAAGCGGAGACTCTAAAAGCCGCTGGTCAAGCAGTAACAGAACGTCTCTTCCAACTTGTAAGCTATATGTATGAGACAGGCGAGATACCCAAAGATTTCAAACGTAACATCATAGTAACTGTACCAAAAAAGAAAGGCGTAGATAGATGTGAAAATTTTCGAACAATAAGCTTGACAGCACACGTATCAAAAATATTAACTAGAATTGTACAAAGACGAATGGAAAAACGGGCTGAAGAAATACTAGGAGGAGACCAATTTGGGTTTAGGCGAAACAAGAGAACACGGGAGGCTATCTTAGCTCTGATGGTGATAATGGAGAAAACAATAGAAAAAGGGGAAAGCGTGTATATAGGGTTTGTAGATCTGGAAAAAGCATTTGACAATGTAAAATGGAAAAAAGTGTTTGAAATACTCAAAAAGATTGGAATGAGATATAGGGATAGACGGACAGTACATAGCTTATACAAAGAGCAAACAGGAGTAATAGTATTAGAGCAGGAACGTAGAGAAGTAAAGATCAAGAAAGGGGTGAAACAGGGATGTTCCCTATCCCCACTAATTTTTAACTTGTACATTGAAGAGGCAATGAATACAGTCAAATGCAGGAAGACATTTGGAATTACTATGCAGGGACAAAAGATTGATATGCTTAGATTTGCAGATGATATAGCGGTATTAGCATCTAGCAAAGAAGAGTTAGAAGCTGCTCTCAATGAAATGGAAACGGTTCTAACAGAGAGATACGGTATGAAAATTAACAAAAGTAAAACTAAAGTACTAGTATGCAAAGGAGAGGAAAATAAATCAAAAACAAGAATACAAATATGTAACACGAACTTACAAGAGGTTAAGGATTTCTGCTACCTAGGAAGCCAAATAAAGCAAGATGGGAAAAGCACAAAAGGTATAAAACAAAGATTAGCACAAGGTCGTGCTACATTTAACAAGAAAAAGCAACTACTGTGCTCAAAGACCACAAACATAGAAACAAGGAAAAGATTGCTTAAAACATATGTGTGGAGCACAGCACTGTATGGTTGTGAAGCCTGGACAGTGGGAGTAGCGGACAATAAAAAGGTAGAAGCCTTTGAAATGTGGTGCTACAGACGTATGATGAAGATATCATGGACAGAGAAAGTTAAGAACGAAAAGGTACTAAAAATGGTAGGGGAAGAAAGAAATATGTGGAAAACGGTAAAAAATAGGAGAGATAGGATGATAGGCCACATACTACGGCATGAGGGAATAGTGCGGAATATACTAGACGCAGAGATAGGAATAAAGAGAAGAAGAGGTAGACCTAGGTTAGACTACTGCACACAGATAGTGAAAGATGTAGGCTGTAGGAGTTTCAGGGAAATGTGTAGGCTAGCTCAGAAGAGAAATCAATGTAGATATGCATCCAACCAGTCCCAAGATGGATAAATTAATGACGAAGAAAGTAACTGCACTTAAACATGATATTTATTATAAGCAACTACAAGCATTAGAGGCGCAATATTCTCGAATAATGGTAATTGCGTGAAAGCATTCACTGGAAAACTATTATTTCGGCAAATGTCTAAGTGTTGGGGGATCTTGGCAGCCACAGGTTGCTTAACCCCCTTCAATAAATCTCAGTGAAATAGGGCATAATATTAGAAAACAATAAAAGAAACATGATATTTATTATAAGCAACTACAAGCATTGGATAGGCAATATTCTCGAATTATGGTAATTGCGTGAAAGCATTCACTGGAAAACTATTATTTCGGCAAATGTCTAAGTGTTGGGGGATCTTGGCAGCCACAGGTTGCTTAACCCCCTTTAATAAATCTCAGTGAAATAGGGCATAATATTAGAAAACAATATAAGAAACATGATATTTATTATAAGCAACTACAAGCATTGGATGGGCAATATTCTCGAATTATGGTAATTGCGTGAAAGCACTTACTGGAAAACTATTGTTTCGGCAAATGTCTAAGTGTTGGGGATCTTGGCAGCCACAGGTTGCTTAACCCCTTCAATAAATCTCAGTGAAAAAGGCATAATATTAGAAAACAATAAAAGAAACATGATATTTATTATAAGCAACTACAAGCATTGGATAGGCAATATTCTCGAATTATGGTAATTGCATGAAAGCATTTACTGGAAAACTATTATTTCGGCAAATGTCTAAGTGTTGGGGAATCTTGGCAGCCACAGGTTGCTTAACCCCTTAATAAATCTGCAGTGAAATAGAGAAGCATAATATGTAGGAAAACAATATGAAAAGAAACATGATATTTATTATAAGCAACTACAAGCATTGGATAGGCGAATATTCTCGAATTATGGTAATTGCGTGAAAGGCAGTTCTACTGGAAAACTATTATTTCGGCAAATGTGCTAGAGTGTTGGGGAATCTTGGCAGCCACAGGTATGCATTAACCCCTTCAATAAATCTCAGTGCAAATAGGCATAATATTAGAAAAAATAAGATAAACATGATATTTATTATAAGCAACTACAAGCATTGGATGGGCAATATTCTCGAATTATGGTAATTGCGTGAAAGCATTACTGGAAAACTATTGTTTCGGCAAATGTCTAAGTGTTGGGGATCTTGGCAGCCACAGGTTGCTTAACCCCTTCAATAAATCTCAGTGAAATAAGGGCATAATATTAGAAAACAATAAAAGAAACATGATATTTATTATAAGCAACTACAAGCATTGGATAGGCAATATTCTCGAATTATGGTAATTGCGTGAAAGCATTTACCGGAAAACTATTATTTCGGCAAATGTCCATGTGTTGGGGGATCTTGGCAGCAACAGGTTGCTTAACCCCCTTCAATAAATCTCAGTGAAATAGGGCATAATATTAGAAAACAATAAAAGAAACATGATATTTATTATAAGCAACTACAAGCATTGGATGGGCAATATTCTCGAATTATGGTAATTGCATGAAAGCATTTACTGGAAAACTATTATTTCGGCAAATGTCTAAGTGTTGGGGATCTTGGCAGCCACAGGTTGCTTAACCCCCTTTAATAAATCTCAGTGAAATAGGGCATAATATTAGAAAACAATATAAGAAACATGATATTTATTATAAGCAACTACAAGCATTGGATGGGCAATATTCTCGAATTATGGTAATTGCGTGAAAGCATTCACTGGAAAACTATTATTTCGGCAAATGTCTAAGTGTTGGGGGATCTTGGCAGCCACAGGTTGCTTAACCCCCTTTAATAAATCTCAGTGAAATAGGGCATAATATTAGAAAACAATATAAGAAACATGATATTTATTATAAGCAACTACAAGCATTGGATGGGCAATATTCTCGAATTATGGTAATTGCGTGAAAGCATTTACTGGAAAACTATTGTTTCGGCAAATGTCTAAGTATTGGGGGATCTTGGCAGCCACAGGTTGCTTAACCCCCTTCAATAAATCTCAGTGAAAAAAGGCATAATATTAGAAAACAATAAAAGAAACATGATATTTATTATAAGCAACTACAAGCATTGGATGGGCAATATTCTCGAATTATGGTAATTGCATGAAAGCATTTACTGGAAAACTATTATTTCGGCAAATGTCTAAAGTGTTGGGGAATCTTGGCAGCCACAGGTTGCTTAACCCCCTTCAATAAATCTCAGTGAAATAGGGCATAATATTAGAAAACAATAAAAGAAACATGATATTTATTATAAGCAACTACAAGCATTGGATGGGCAATATTCTCGAATTATGGTAATTGCGTGAAAGCACTTACTGGAAAACTATTGTTTCGGCAAATGTCTAAGTGTTGGGGATCTTGGCAGCCACAGGTTGCTTAACCCTCTTCAATAAATCTCAGTGAAAAAAGGCATAATATTAGAAAACAATAAAAGAAACATGATATTTATTATAAGCAACTACAAGCATTGGATAGGCAATATTCTCGAATTATGGTAATTGCATGAAAGCATTTACTGGAAAACTATTATTTCGGCAAATGTCTAAGTGTTGGGGGATCTTGGCAGCCACAGGTTGCTTAACCCCCTTTAATAAATCTCAGTGAAATAGGGCATAATATTAGAAAACAATATAAGAAACATGATATTTATTATAAGCAACTACAAGCATTGGATGGGCAATATTCTCGAATTATGGTAATTGCGTGAAAGCATTTACTGGAAAACTATTATTTCGGCAAATGTCTAAGTGTTGGGGGATCTTGGCAGCCACAGGTTGCTTAACCCCCTTTAATAAATCTCAGTGAAATAGGGCATAATATTAGAAAACAATATAAGAAACATGATATTTATTATAAGCAACTACAAGCATTGGATGGGCAATATTCTCGAATTATGGTAATTGCGTGAAAGCATTTACTGGAAAACTATTGTTTCGGCAAATGTCTAAGTATTGGGGGATCTTGGCAGCCACAGGTTGCTTAACCCCCTTCAATAAATCTCAGTGAAAAAAGGCATAATATTAGAAAACAATAAAAGAAACATGATATTTATTATAAGCAACTACAAGCATTGGATGGGCAATATTCTCGAATTATGGTAATTGCATGAAAGCATTCACTGGAAAACTATTATTTCGGCAAATGTCTAAGTGTTGGGGGATCTTGGCAGCCACAGGTTGCTTAACCCCCTTCAATAAATCTCAGTGAAATACGGCATAATATTAGAAAACAATAAAAGAAACATGATATTTATTATAAGCAACTACAAGCATTGAATAGGCAATATTCTCGAATTATGGTAATTGCGTGAAAGCATTTACCGGAAAACTATTATTTCGGCAAATGTCCATGTGTTGGGGGATCTTGGCAGCAACAGGTTGCTTAACCCCCTTCAATACATCTCAGAGAAATAGGGCATAATATTAGAAAACAATAAAAGAAACATGATATTTATTATAAGCAACTACAAGCATTGGATGGGCAATATTCTCGAATTATGGTAATTTCGTGAAAGCATTTACTGGAAAACTATTATTTCGGCAAATGTCTAAGTGTTGGGGGATCTTGGCAGCCACAGGTTGCTTAACCCCCTTCAATAAATCTTAGTGAAAAAGGGCATAATATTAGAAAACAATAAAAGAAACATGATATTTATTATAAGCAACTACAAGCATTGGATGGGCAATATTCTCGAATTATGGTAATTGCGTGAAAGCATTTACTGGAAAACTATTATTTCGGCAAATGTCTAAGTGTTGGGGATCTTGGCAGCCACAGGTTGCTTAACCCTCTTCAATAAATCTCAGTGAAAAAAGGCATAATATTAGAAAACAATAAAAGAAACATGATATTTATTATAAGCAACTACAAGCATTGGATGGGCAATATTCTCGAATTATGGTAATTTCGTGAAAGCATTTACTGGAAAACTATTATTTCGGCAAATGTCTAAGTGTTGGGGGATCTTGGCAGCCACAGGTTGCTTAACCCCCTTTAATAAATCTCAGTGAAATAGGGCATAATATTAGAAAACAATATAAGAAACATGATATTTATTATAAGCAACTACAAGCATTGGATGGGCAATATTCTCAAATTATGGTAATTGCATGAAAGCATTTACTGGAAAACTATTATTTCGGCAAATGTCTAAAGTGTTGGGGAATCTTGGCAGCCACAGATTGCTTAACCCCCTTCAATAAATCTTAGTGAAAAAGGGCATAATATTAGAAAACAATAAAAGAAACATGATATTTATTATAAGCAACTACAAGCATTGGATGGGCAATATTCTCGAATTATGGTAATTGCGTGAAAGCATTTACTGGAAAACTATTATTTCGGCAAATGTCTAAGTGTTGGGGGATCTTGGCAGCCACAGGTTGCTTAACCCCCTTTAATAAATCTCAGTGAAATAGGGCATAATATTAGAAAACAATATAAGAAACATGATATTTATTATAAGCAACTACAAGCATTGGATGGGCAATATTCTCGAATTATGGTAATTGCGTGAAAGCATTTACTGGAAAACTATTGTTTCGGCAAATGTCTAAGTGTTGGGGATCTTGGCAGCCACAGGTTGCTTAACCCTCTTCAATAAATCTCAGTGAAAAAAGGCATAATATTAGAAAACAATAAAAGAAACATGATATTTATTATAAGCAACTACAAGCATTGGATGGACAATGTTCTCGAATTATGGTAATTGCATGAAAGCATTTACTGGAAAACTATTATTTCGGCAAATGTCTAAAGTGTTGGGGAATCTTGGCAGCCACAGGTTGCTTAACCCCCTTCAATAAATCTTATTGAAAAAGGGCATAATATTAGAAAACAATAAAAGAAACATTATATTTATTATAAGCAACTACAAGCATTGGATGGCAATATTCTCGAATTATGGTAATTGCGTGAAAGCATTTACTGGAAAACTATTATTTCGGCAAATGTCTAAGTGTTGGGGGATCTTGGCAGCCACAGGTTGCTTAACCCCCTTCAATAAATCTCAGTGAAATAGGGCATAATATTAGAAAACAATATAAGGGAAAGCGAGCTGTATTGCTGTGTGAGAATTTCAGGGAACTATGTAGGTTAGTTTATAAAAGAAATAAGTGCAGGTACATGTCCAACCAGTTTTGAGACGGGAAACCCAATGACGAAAAAATAAGCGCAGATAAATCTGATGATTATTAGAAACAACCAGTTGTTTGTTGTGAAATATCTGCAACTAATGTTGACTGTGCGAAAAGATATATTGGAAAAAATATTATATTAGTAAATGTTCAAGTGCTGGGGGAACTTGGCAGCCACAGGCTGCTTACCCCCCTTCGCAACCACTGAATGTCGGAGAAATAGGGTATATAATTGTAAAACAATAGAAGGTGACCGAACTGCATCTAACAAGAAAGAACGGCGCTTATGATGAAAGACAACAAACAGAACAAAAAGTTGTTGAAAGCGTATTGTTGGAGCACAGCACAGACAGTATGCCTACGAGATACGAGCAGTCTGAAAAGCAGACAGAAGAACGGTAGCGGCCTTTGAAATGCCGTGCTTCAGATGTTTGAGGATGGACAGACAAAGGTAATAACAAATAGGTTATAGAAACAGTAAGGGAACAAGGATATCTTTGGGGAAAAAATATGAGAAATAGAAGGGCAGAATACGTTCTAAGGCATTTTTGGGGAATAGTATGGGATATATGACAAGCAGAGATAGGAAAAAAGAGGTGTATGTAGACCTAGATCAGATAGTGATAGATGCAGACTGTGCAAATTTCGGGGAAATCTGTTCAGAATAGGAAACAATGATGGTACGCGTCTAACCAGTTTCAGGACTGAAGACTTAATGATGACGAGTTGATCAAAATTACAAGTTAAAAATATATGTACCTCGGCGTACACCACATGCAAAGGGTTCCGCTAAACATTGTATATTTGACCAGCAAAGAACCTTTCAGATCATTTAAAACCGAGGGTCATACAACCTATAACGACCATATATTCCCAAAAGTGGTGATCATGCAACTACGCAACAGCGAGTGGGAGAATAAGAATTGTGTCTAATACTGACAAGAAGAAGGCGATTAACCTAACAAGATACGTATACCGGATATAGTGGGAGAGCTGCGATTAAAAGATTGTCACAACCTGAAGAATTACACGAAGGAATGGATTTGGTTGTCCGTGGAATCAAAGATTTTAATATAGAGACAAACTTCGGTACATTTTACAATTCGAAAACCTAGACGGTCTTTATATATCAAACTACTGGCTAGAAAAGGAGATAGAGGACTTGGGTGTCGATTTAAATTTTAAGCTGCAAATAAAATTAGATAAAATTAAAACCACTCCAAACAAACCTAAATAAATGTTATCTGTGTATAACTTTGTCGTAAAATTAAGTAAAAATGGCTCCATGCTTGGCATTAAAAATTTTTAAATTTTGTTATGTATAATGTGAGAATAAAAATTTTAGAATAGTATTACATTGCTCATTATTTATAATAGGCTATGACGTCACGACGAAATAGCAGTCACACGGAGAGAGGTGCGCATGGTTAGGGGTGCGCACGCGCAGGGGTGCGCATGGGCAAGGACGTGCCTAGGCGTGCACGAGTTAAGCGGAAGTTATTAGTCGCCAAGCATCTAATTCTTATTTGGGTGATATCGAGTACTTGCCGGTGTATGTATCCGGAGTAAAAACACGATTTGTACACGCAGCTTATTTATAAAATTAGTTTATGAGCAAACATGATAAGCGTTACGTCATCCCCGGAACCATATTAACCTACGCATGGGGGCATAAAGATATAATATAGGTGTTTATATTTGTATAGATTTTATAAATCTATTGTATACATTAGTTTTAAGATTCTATAATTTGTCAGTACTTTTCCCACCTTCCCTTCTTCCAAATCCTTCCTGCTTCTATCCTGGTGGACAGAGTATACGTGTTATCTCCACGTGGTGTTCGCTGGACGCCGCGTGTTTAGATTTCTCAAGAAATGGTTCGTTAAAGCAAGGTGGAAATCCCTTAAAATAAGACTTTATAGTGGATTTTTACATGTAAATTCCCATAAGCAGGTGGATTCAGTGGATTCTATAGGTGGATTCCATAAGATGGATTTGTCCCAGAATTTGTCTACTCTGCTGTTTTGTCATACAAGATAGAAGAATTAACAAACACAGTGTTTACCTTTTGTATTGCCACGCGATTTTCTATCCTAAGAGAAGCCCAAACACATTTTTTCACTTAAATTAAAAGTTTGTATACTCTTTTAAAATGGTCGTTGATGTTTTTCGGCAGCGACTTCAACTTCTTCCAACACTTCCAAAGAAGTTAACAACAGCCCCGCAGTGAGGTTTGTTAATTGTTAATTGTTAATTATAATTGTTCTTCAGCTATGCGGGGAAGTACTCAATATTAGAAACCTTTGTGGTTATGCTATGTTTAATGCATAGAATATAGTGTGTTAATTGATAGCTGAATTAATTTAAGAAACCCACTTAAGAACTCTTTAAGGTTATGCATTTACATTACACTACTTGACATTAACAACTTGTTTCATGCAATAAATTTTATTCGCTAGTAAATATCATACGTTGCATGTCTTGCGATAAATTTTTAATGGAATTTTTCCAAAATACGCATTTGACGTTTTCATGCAAAAATCGTAAAATATCGCATTCGATAAGTATCACATCTATTCGAAAATACATCGGCAGTTCATTGTATATAAATTGTTAGATTTTCTAGATATAAATAAAACTCCATAGGTGTTTATTCAAAAAAATTATTTACTCATTAAAATAATCGCCAATACCATTGATAGTTCGTCGCCAATGATCAGGCAAGCGATAGTTCCTTTACAGAAAAAAATTTGCATATTTTAGGAGCTAGAAATTTTTGAATTGTGCCAATTACAGATTCTCGACTAATAAATCAACGATTCAGCAAATGGTTTTTGAGGCTACAGAAAAAGTCATACTCAGTAGATGATGTCACGCTAAATGTTTAAGAACTTCGTTGTCTAAATCTGACAGCTTTCTCACAGTTAGATGATACGTGTGGTCTAATGTTATCATGCAAGGGTATTGATCTACGCCAATTAATTAGAGACGGTTGCTTAACTTGTACTTTTTTATTAATGGTATATAATTCCCTGTAACAACATACTGCTATTGTGATTTTGCAGGGTTGGAAAAAGAATAATAAACGTCATCTTCGCAAGTCCACCGTTCCGTACGGTTCTTTACCACAACCCTTCATGGATTGAGTCCTGATCTCGCCTGCTGCTCTGGAATTCAGCACAATCCAACATTTGTCCAGAACGTTTGTGGTTGTCGTGGAGAATCTATTTTTCATTGTAGGTTATAATCGTCGGCCAAATGGTACAGTTTTGTTCGAATTAAACAATAATTTTTGCAATATCTATGCAGGCGTTAACTTGCGCGGATCCCGTCTATTCAGTTATTTTAGCTTCCCTAGCTAATTAAGATGAATACTTGTGGTACTTATTGACACATCGAATATTTCTGCAAAGCTTTCTTGCAAATTCGACGAATTTCATTCAACTTCCTGCCATAGCTCCCCATTATTTAAGGTCTTAGTTGGTTACCCACCTGATTAATTTTTCAAGTCAAAATTTCCGTTGTGAAAACTTGTGGAAAATCCGTTGTAATTGCCTTCTGTAAATATCTAGTCAATTTCATTAGCCGCTATTGTGGCATTTAAACCTTTTTTTAACTGAAAATAAAAAATACCGGAATATTAAACGTTAAGAACACTTTTAGATCTTTTTATCGAATTGTTGAGAAGTAATTATTAGATCAAACGACAACAAACTGGATGTTTACTATCTGTCAAAACTAAAGCAGTAACTTGAATATAAAGGTCAAACAAAAAAATTATGCTTGTGAATTAGGAGTGGTGTTAGGTGATGACACAAGAGTAAAGTGATCGCAGCTTTATCACAAGAGGACCTAGCCTTTAAATGGCTCTGTACTAAAATACAAGTTTGTAACTATGGGGCACAGAAAAACTAAGGTACAACTTCAAAGATTTTGCTCGAGAGCAATATACTTCTACTTCTTAATGAAACACTAAAATCTTAGAAATTAAACAACATTTTTTTGACAATCATTTTAAAAAAGAATGATTAATGTTTAAATAAAACACTTAAACTTTTCTTTTTCATTAAAACATCAGTATACCTAAATTATTTACATAATCAATTACTAAAGCAGCCATATCTGATAATGGTGTTATAGATATAATTATTTTCGGATAATCTTTAATTCGTTTTAACTTAAAGATCTTCGTTCCCCAATGGTAACAGTGGAAAGAATTATTAAAATCCTCAAGGCAATACTTAAATTAGGAACAAAATATAAATTTGAAATGAATTTAGAACATGCAATAGCTGTAATTTTTTTTCGTAAAGAGAACACACCGCTGACTATATCGTCTGAAAGTTTCTTTTTTTTCGCCGCCTTCAACTGCAGGCATTTCGGAATTAAATCAATTAATTATTTATTGTAAGTACGTGGTAATCTTTAATTATTGCTTACTTGATTCTATGTAACATGACTATTTGCTTATTATTTTAACATAGTGGTAGATTAGTCATAAGTGTGCGTAGGAGTACCCGTCGTTCAAAAGAGACAATAAAATAACCCTTTTTTCAAGTTTAGTAAAGGTACGTGGTTAATTGTTTGGATGACTGCGATAAAAGGTGTAAGGAAGTCAAATTCTAGATGGCCAGTAATCAAATAAATACTATAGTGTAGTTAAATTAAATGTTTTAGAGGAGGGACAAAACTTAAAGGAATTGTGTGAAATCTGGGCATATTAATTCTCCTAAAAATTAAATACGTTACAGCACTCTACAAAAATTCAGTAATAAGAGAATGAATAAGAAAGAGGAAAAAGAAAATATAGAGAATAAGAACACACAACAGTTAGAAAGAAATTGAAATTGTTAACTATATAATAATTTTTAAAAAAATCAATGGTAAATGGCTTCCTTTTGAAAATGTACCGCAGTATAATTTTTTCATTATATATAAAAATCTTTTCTCGTGTGATCATATTGTAGAGTTTTTCTACATGAGGAACCACGTGAAAAATGTGCCAGAAGAAATCCACCATGAAGGTGATGTGAAAAAGATTGCATATTATTTGAAAAATAGCTTTCCAGTTTTTAAAATCGCAATACCTCACAAATAAAAATTTGCGGGAAAGAAAACGTAGCAATGCTCAAGATCTACAACTTTGTAATAACTACTTTTAAGAATTACCTCTGTTTAAAATGCATTTCAAAACATCTGAATTATATGACTTTTGACTTGAATACAACTCTTGGTTTAACTGAGATCAATGAGAACTTTTAAAATTTAATTTAAAATTGTATTTTTAAGATTTACACCAATTTTCAGTTCTACGCATGTTTTCCAAAGTTGGAACTTTTGTCTAATTGAAATAGATTATTGAGTTTGTGTTTCTTGTGTATTTAGGCAGCTTAAAGTATGCAGAGAAACGATCTTCTTGAATGAAAAATTAGCTGTGTGTTATTAAACTAATTTCAATATCTCTAAGCATGCGATCTTTGGAGTGTTTGTTACATTCTATTTCATAACTAAAAAACAATTTAGTGCCTCATTATTGAAGTAAACCAATTCATTTCCTACTTATTTATGTTTACTTTTTACTACATTTCTCTAAATTCAGCCACGTAGGTAGACAACCAACCTTACGCGTCCTTTATTTAATTCAAAGTCTACATGTTTATACTTTCTGGTTTCATATCTATATATGCATACCTTTGAAGTAGACATACCATCCATAAATGTTGTTAGAAGTTTGTTGGGCGATATAGATATCGGGCATGTTAGTAAAAGCTGATGTTTATTTTTCAAAACAAAGGCTGCATATTTCTCCACATTTTCTTTATCTTATGATGCCGACAATTTTAGTGATCTTTCCATAAACAAGTGTCTCTTTGCCATTCTAAACATAGTAACAACTTAACGTGAGATATGAGATGATGTCTAATGTTACCAAGAAGTTTTAATCCTACAATAACAGACAGAACATGAATTAAAGGACAACGTTTAAAATTGTGGATTATTACGGTAAGAAAACGATTGTTTTGTTTACGTTTATATACATGACAATTATTTTATAACAACGAATGAAAGTCGTTTGATTTTTTTAAAAACTTTTTTTAACGGGAGACTGCATTGAGGACGGACTCAACCGCAAAATACCACAATTAAAAAAGCTGAGCATTAACGTGTATTCAGAGATGAAGAGTATGACAAACTTTAACTTGAACTACTGTGAAAAATCCTCCGGAATGATTCGGACTTGATGTTTTTCCTTTTTCTATGTTTTTTGAAAATTTAATAATTACGGGGGATTTTAATGCTGTGGTAGGTGAGGGTAGGGAAGGAGCGGCAGTAGGTTTATTTGGTTTAGGCACGAGAAACGACAGGGGAAATAGGCTGGTAGAATTTTGCGACAAGAACAATTTAATCATCACAAACACATTATTTCAACATCATGCTAGAAGACGATATACGTGGAAGATGCCAGGAGATATAGAACGATATCAAATAGATTACATTCTTGTTATACAACGGTTTAGGAATCAAGTAAAAGACTGTAGAAGCTACCCAGAAGCAGATATAGATACTGACCACAACATCGTAATTATGAAGGCCGCACTAAAATTTAAAAATCTGAAAAAGAGGAACGGAAAAAGGCACTTAGACTTAGAGAAACTAAAAGACAAAGATATTCAAGTAAGATTCGAAAAAAAGTCAAATGAATTACTGAATGATATCGGGAAAATATCTGAAACTAAGGAAGTAGAAACAGAATGGAATAACATTAAATCAAGCCTAGACATGGCGACCAGAGATATTTTGCGGTATACACAAAAAGAAAATAAGAAACCATGGATAACAAAGGATATCGTGAATTTAATAGAAGAAAGACGAAAATACAAAAATAAATCAGACGAAACAGGAAAACAGAGATACAAAGCCATAAACTGGGAAATTATTCGAAAATGCAGGAAAGCTAAAGAACAATGGATTGATGAAAAGTGCAAAGAAGTACAAACTAAGATGGAAATAGGAAAGACAGACGAACCATACAAATTAATTAAAATGAATTTTAGGGATATAAAACCGTATAGCAAAAATATAAGGGACGCACAAGGAAACGTCATTATAGAAAACGTAGAGAAAGTGAGTAGATGGCAAGAATATATAGGGAATTTATATGCAGGAGAGGAACTAACTGCATTAGAACAGGAATCAGACATTGAAAATGATGACTTGGGATATCCTATACTTCGAGACGAGTTTGAATTAGCATTAAAGAGTCTGAAAAATGGTAAGGCGCTGGGTACAGATAAGGTGCAAGCAGAAATTCTAAAAGCCGCTGGACAAGCAGTAACAGAACGTCTCTTCCAACTTGTAAGCTATGTGTATGAGACAGGCGAGATACCCAAAGATTTCAAACGTAGCATCATAGTAACTATACCAAAAAAGAAAGGCGCGGATTGATGTGAAAATTTTCGAATAATAAGTTTGACAGCACACGTGTCAAAAATATTAACTAGAATTGTGCAAAGACGAATGGAAAAACGAGCTGAAGAAATACTAGGAGAAGACCAATTTGGGTTTAGGCGAAACAGGGGAACACGGGAGGCTATTTTAGCTCTGAGAGTGATAATGGAGAAAACAATAGAAAAAGGGGAAAGCATGTATATAGGGTTTGTAGATCTGGAAAAAGCATTCGACAATGTAAATTGGAAAAAATGTTTGAAATACTCAAAAGATTGGAATGAGTTATAGGGATAGACGAATAGTACATAGCTTATACAAAGAGCAAACAGCAGTAATAGAATTAGAGCAGGAACGTAGAGAAGTAAACATTAGGAAAGGGGTGAGACAGGGATGTGCCCTATCCCCATTGATTTTAACTTGTACATAGAAGAGGCAATGAATACTGTCAAATGCAGAAAGACATTTGGAATTACTATGCAGGGACAAAAAATTGATATGCTTAGATTTGCAGATGATATAGCGGTATTAGCGTCTAGCAAGGAAGAGTTAGAAGCGGCTCTTAATGAAATGGAAACGGTTCTAACAGAGAGATACGGTATGAAAATTAACAAAACTAAAACTAAAGTTCTAGTTTGCAAAGGTGGGGAAAATAAATCAAAACAAGAATACAAGTGTGTAACAGGAACTTACAAGAGGTTAAGGATTTCTGCTACCTAGGAAGCCAAATAACGCAAGATGGGAAAAGCACAAAAGATATAAAACAAAGATTAGCACAAGGTCGTGCTACATTTAACAAGAAAAAGCAACTATTGTGCTCAAAGACCACAAACATAGAAACAAGGAAAAGATTGCTTAAAACATATGTGTGGAGCACAGCACTGTACGGCTGTGAAGCCTGGACAGTAGGAGAAGCGGACAAGAAAAGGTAGAAGCCTTTGAAATGTGGTGTTACAGGAGTATGATGATGATATCATGGACAGACAAAGTTAAGAACGAAGAGGTACTAAAAATGGTAGGGAAGAAAGAAATATGTGGAAAACGGTAAAAATAGGAGAGATAGGATGATAGGCCACATACTACGGCATGAGGGAATAGTGCGGATTATTTTAGAAGCAGAGATAGGAAAAAAGAGAAGAAGAGGCAGACCTAGATTAGACTACTGCACACAGATAGTAAAAGATGTAGGCTGTAGAGGTTTCAGGGAGATGTGTAGGCTAGCCCAGAATAGAAATCAATGGAGGTACGCATCCAACCAATCCCAAGATGGATAAACTAATGACGAAAAGATAACTGTGCGTAAACATGATGATTATTATAAGTAACTACAAGAATTGGTTGGGCAATATTCTCGAATAATGTTAAGTGTGTGAAAGGATTTACTGGAAAACCATTATTTCGGCAAATGTCTAAGTGTTGGGGGATCTTGGTAGCCACAGGTTGCTTAAAAGAAAGGAAGAAAACCACCAAAAACGCAAAATCAAAAAAGCTGCCTATATAACCCTACATAAAAATAACTGTGTTGCAAACGAATCCGTGACTTTCAGTAAACAATGGATTCCATTACTAAAAGAAATAACAAAAGAAATAACAAATTAAAATCAAATGCCCACAATATCTAGATAGCATTGCAAGTTTTTCCTGGGTTTTCCTTACAATATTAACATGAAATACAGCCTACATACATGATTTCTATTTATACATAAAATAACTAATTACATAAAAATAAGCATATTAACAATCCTTGTAAAACAGCATTGGTATCTGACAAGTATAAATCCACAATAAGGTTACCTCAAAACCATATACAATATCCGTTGAACAGTATTGGTATCTGACAAGTGTAAACCCGCCATAGGGTCGCCTCAGATCCATATACAATCTTCATAGAACAACATTGGTATCTGACAAGTGTAAACCCGCCATAGGGTCGCCTCAGATTCATATAAATCTTCATAGAACAACATTGGTATCTGACAAGTGTAAACCCACCATAGGGTCGCCTCAGATCCATATACAATCTTCATAGAACAACATTGGTATCTGACAAGTGTAAACCCGCCATAGAGTCGCCTCAGAACCATGTTAAATTCTACCAAAGAGGTAACTTAAATCATAATGAATTTTCCCCCTGAAAATAAATATAGAAAAAAAACGACTACTTAAGCCTTTCAATAATGCAATCGCACACTTCTTTAATAACCATCCTCTCAATTGTATAAATAGAAACATGTTAAAAAATGTTTTCCAATTCCAAGTTATTGAATTTATATAAAATTCACCAATAAAAATTAATCAGCTGATTTCACGTTAAGCGTATTGGCTACCTAAAGAAAGCCGATCCCAGGTCGCAACACAAATTGAAGGCAATCATTCTGTTAAACTTTAAAAATTTTTGCTTAGTATACTGAAACCAAATATTTCAAACATCAATAAATCAAAGTCACCTTCAATTTATGTCATAAATGCCAAACTTGAAGTTTTTATTATAATTTTGACAACGATCCTAGGTCATGGATTGAAACGTAAATAAAGTTGATTTTAAAAACTATGAGTGGTCTAATTCCCAAAGAAGATTAACCTGAAAACACATGCTGTGTGAGAATTTCAGGGAACTATGTAGGCTAGCTCAGAATATAAATAAGTGCAGGTACGTGTCCAAACAGTTTTGAGACGGAAACCTAATGGCTGCGAAATACCTGCAACTAATGTTAACTGTGCGAAAAGATAAATTGGAAATATATTAAATCGCCAAATGGTTAAGTGTTGGGAGAACTTGGCAGCCACAGACTGCATACCTCCCTTCACAACCATTGAAGGTCGGAGAAATAGGGCATATAACTGTAAAACAATAGAAAGTGATCGAACTGCATCTAACAAGAAAGAACATCGCCTATGAGGAAAGACAACAAACAGAATAAGAAGAAAATTGTTGAAAGCATATGTGTGGAGCACAGCACAGTATGCCTATGAAATACGGACAGGCTGAAATGCAGACAGAAAAACGGTAGCAGTCTTTTGAAATGCTCCAGATGTATGAGGACGATAGCATGAACAGACAAAGATAATAACAAATAAGTTACAGAAATAGTAGGAGAACAAGGATATCTGGGGAAAAAGAGAAATAGTAGGGCGGAATACGTTCTAAGGCATTTTTGGGGAATAGTATGTGATATATTACAAGCAGAGATGGGAAAAAAGAGGTAGATGTAGACCTAGATCAGACAGTTATAGATGCAAACTGTGCATATTTCAGGGAAATCTGTAGGTTAGTTCAGAATAGGGAACAATGATGGTACGCGTCTAACCAGTTCTAGGACTGAAGACCTAATGATGATGATGATGTTTTTTTCTACGATTTTTCCACTTTATGTCTAGTTAGTTAGCACGGCATTCTTCTTTACTTTTTTTGTTGGGGTAATCGGTGCGGAATACGTTGCTTTAATGGCCCTCATCCTTGTCCGCCCGGTATACGGTAACATATTTTTACAAACAAACGAACTCACGGATTTAATGAAAGACAAGCAAAAGCTTCAGTCACAGCACAATGATCGGAAATAGGAAGGTCGTGGTGTAGCTTTATCAGATGTTTACGCTGCTCAGAAAGTACAACGATTTTCCAATCGCCTGGAGAATCGACAGCGATAAAAGTTTTGTAACGGCGTAAAGCGATATTGTGCACCATGGACTAGAATGGATAACGTCTAAGATATTTAGGGACCTTCTGCAGTATAGAATTATACCAGGGATCTGGAGTAGAAAGAGTAACTTCGACAGACGGAATACCGAAAAAAAGAAGAGTTCAAGGATAGGAACCGAACGAGAAAGTGTATCAGGGACGACATGATATTTGTCTTTACTGTGGATAATAGAAAAAACATATTGCTAAATTACCGGATTGACTTTGGAGTTCGTTGAGCCAAAGAAGGGAATGGTGGTCGATAATGACGGAAAAATGGGTATCTCGACGAAAGGCTGGAACTTCTCAGTCGCCCACAGCACTACCAACCACTCTTTCTCAGTAACTGAGTAGTTGCGTTCAGGCTTGGAAAGCGAGCGACTGAGCGACCCCAACAAAAAAAATAGGAAGAATGCGGTGCTGACTAACTATTCGTGCAGTCTCACAGAAATATATCTTAACTAAGATCGTCGCTAAAATGAATGTAATATTTCGTAAAGCAAATGCTTTAGCAGTCGAAAACCACGTTCTTGAACGTATTATAATTTTTTCTGAAGCAAGTGTTTTGATAAATAGATACCAGCTTTAAAAATTGTATTGAAAGAGTAATTTTTTATATTTGAATTATAATTTCGTGTACTAATAAAACCTATTGAAGAAGTGCATATATTTGACCTTTGCTACTGATAATAATACTAATAATAATAATGGCAGATTTGAAGTACCTTAAATTTAATAACCGAATGTTTTAACACAAATTCTACAGGATGATGATTAAGCGACGGCTTCGATTGACGAAGGTAACCGGATTCACTAATACACGCAAATAATCGTGGAAACAGTGCTAAATTATCAAGCTCTAAATTAAACTATGCACCAAATTTTAATTACAGGGACAGAAAGTAACAAATTTTCTATATACCTACAAAGTAATGTAGAAAAATAATTAGTTTTCTCTTCCTTGTGTAACCACTTGTAAACCTATTTTGAAATTGTTATGGCGCAATAAAAATCTTGCAATGGTTCTAATTGGTTGAAAATGTTACTATGCAGCTGTTACGTGCTGAATTGGCGTTAAGCACCTGAATTAATTTTACTATATTGGGGATGAAGTGACGTAACAGTTAATTAGTGAACCGGCTAGCTTTCTGTGGTGCGGCATGGGTTTTATAAAAGCAATTAACTTTTTAGAGTACAAATTCCAACATTTCTACTAAATACTCTTACACCAACCTGGAAAGGTCTTTAAACTCTCTGTCTAATAAATGCCTGTCTGGAAGATTTTCACTGCAATTAGGGGTTGTTAGAGCCTTGCTTACAACTCCGCTACTTCTATTAATCTACTATGAACACAAATAAAAGTCCATGTCTTACATGTTATCATACGTTATCATATATAACGCAGTAAAAAACAATAAAAGAAATTACTAAGTTTACCCCTAATTGCCCAAGTATACGTGTAGTTAAAAAAGAACAACTTAAATTTAATATTGATAGACGTTCAACCGGTTTAATTTCTATGTGCTGATTTTCCTCTACAACAACAAGCTTTTCCATATGGAAATTTATTATATATAAATCCGCTTAAAGTAAGCTTACACAAACGAAATCGTCTTTAATAATAATAGTTTTCGTATATCCCAATTATTACAACCAATCCCAATTATGTGATTCAAAACAGCATATAATGTTTATAAGAAGGAAAACAAATATTCAACGAACTTACATTTTTTTGTTTGTCCTTCATGCTGCAGGATTAGCTGTAGGTAGACTAATTATTCCAACTCCAAGGTGAATTAAAGCTGCCAACACACGCCACTCTTACAATAAACGGTATTTTTATCTCCGCGTCCTAATTAGCATTCTAGACAGTTCACTAACGGTTTGGGGGTTTTTAATACCGTAACCTTTATTATGCGATTTTAACCTCTTTTATGATCCGTCCGGTTTATAAGTTACAACGCTTCAGCGTAATTACTTCATTTTTCTCGTTCTCGCGGAATAGTGCGTCTAAAGCTGTCTTAAGGTCGAAATCAGTTTCATCCTCTTTATGCGGCCGGTCATTTGTTCCCACACTTTCGAAAGCGGCGTCATTTGTTTACGTTCACAACACTTTTTGCTCTAAATTTATAAGTATTTGAGTATTGGAGATAATCTACCATGGGGAGGGCGATTTCTTTGAATCCGTGTGAGCTCTCAATTTCTCCCACGGTTTACATGTAACTCAATAATTTTTATGGTAGATTTCATAAGTCTGTGGTTATTTGGGGTGTATTACGTAGTTGCGGTTCTAAAATACGTATGAATATATACAAATCATATTCGAACGGTTATTTCTCGCGGTATCAATATACATTTTTCTAAATTTAATACGAGTGTAAAGTCCCGATTGCCAATAACATTTGCATTTAATGTATTGGGTGCTTTACTGTTTATTTCTGGATCCCAATTTAATATTACATTGAAATAATCAATTCATAAAATTGTACACTATCAAAGCTTTTATAAATATTTCAGGCTGCATGTGTGTTGAAAACTCATTTAACTAACTGAAATTAATAAACCATTTCTATGCCTAGTGTGTGCTTAAAGTAACGCACTCGTGTTACACAGCTTCCAGTAACTAGTCATACTTTTATTGATTTTGCTTATTAAATTCGTACATTTTTTGTAACTTTCACACTTTGTGCGGATATTAAAAGTATTGTGATTTTGCGTTTTTGATTTCCAGCGAAAAATTGATGTGTATATAGATTAGACGTTAATTTTTACAGATACTTATAAAATTCCATTTGTATATTTTTATAGTCCGACTGGTAGATCGTGCTACACTATCAAAGGAAATATATAACCTAGAAATAATTCAAATCTTACTTAGCATACAGTGTTTCTATACTTTTGTAAACTTTTACCGTGCACCTGGATATAAGAACGGCATAATGCGGCATTAACGATTGCTGCACAAATGACTACTCAAAACCAGTATTTTATGGATTTTCGTTCACATAAACCTCTAAACAAGGTTGCTATAAGTATTACTAGTTTTCTTTTCGTAGTTTAGTTTCCAATTATTAACAGTAAATTGTCAAATAGCGTGTGAGAGGTTTGGTAAATAATTGAACCGAGTCATGTAAAGCCTAATATTTACTTAGAAATTCTAGAACCCCTTAATCATAGAATGGCCTTTTACAGAAAACACCTCATTAACAATAAGTATTGGTAAAGGCTAGTATTGGGAGAAACTGTTATGGTTGCGTGTGTCTCTATATCGCGATATAAACTAATTCCAAATTATTAAACTCTTGTTTATGTTCAATTTATATAATGATGAAAATAAAAACGACAAACTAGACTATAATTACTAACTTGAAAATGTTAAACGCATTTCAAATATGCCCAATATGCAGATTTTTAGCAAATACGCCAACGAATATTTCGTGTCAGCGAGTCAATTGGAACTCACTTTTTTTTTTAATTCGACGACCTAACACCTTATATTTTTCTTCTCCTTCAATCGTTCCATTTTACCAGGAGTTACGAGATTTGTATAGTACTCGAGAATTCGATATTTATTTTAAATTTCTGAAACTTAAAAGGGATCGGCGCTTTTCGGACCGTTTTGAATAAAGATCTATACACTATACGAAGAGAGGAAAGCTTGATGTCGTTTACATCACATGTTAACGTTTAAACGTATTAAAAATTCAACACTATAAATTTTATTGAAGAACATGTGAAGTTAAAACGCCAAATGCCCAAAGAATTACAACCCCCGGGATATATTGATAAAAAAAAATAAACCGCTACAGCAGAAATACAGTCAAACAATCACATTTTAGGGGCAACTATTTTAGATGTTTTGTACTGGGTCGAAATCTGTGAAAATGATTCGTTGTTTACACCTGGAATGCTTTTAAACTCTATTCACAGATCAATAACGAATAAGATGACAATCTTCCATACATTAAATCAAAACTGAGTTGACAACACCATCTGTTAGGCTGGACTAGTACTAATAGAATTCATATTACAGATTTTGTACAGAAAAGGTTAAAAACCTAACTTTCTTGTTCTAGTCTCAAAACCCTAATTATTTTTAGTTCCAAAATGTATATTTGAAGATAAGAATGTAAACTAAATATTCATCAAATTCGTTTCTGTTGCTTCAAGTAGGAAATATTCGATACCAATTAGTATTCCCAAATGAAAATAACTCTCAATTTTTCAGCCAGCCATTTTTGACTATACAACATACAGTTACATAGATAGACATTACATGTGATTTTCCAATGCTCCACCCAAAGGTACTATATTGGCCTGGAAAATTTGAAATTTTGCCGAATCCTTGCTCTTCCAAGCAAGGTAGGGATCTTTAACGTGCGTGATAACACACACACAGGACCTCCATTTTACCTCTCATCCGAACGAGGGTGTATTTTTGTGAAAAATGCTCGCCTAACATTTTTCAAGCAGACCGTGTCGGGATTTGAACCCGAAACTTGGGCGTAGTAGTCACACACATACCACTACGCCACGGAGCCACCTCCCCCTTCACAACCACTGAATGTCGGAGAAATAAGGTATATAATGTAAAACAATAGAAGGGGACCGAACTGCATCTAACAAGAAAGAACAGCGCCTATGATCAAAAACAACAAACATAGAAACAAGAAGCAAAATTGTTTAAAGCATATGTGTGGAGCACAGCACAGTATTCCTATAAAATACGGGTAGTACGAAAATCAGACAGAAAAACGGTAGCAGCCTTTTGGATTGTTGTGCTTAAAATGTATGAGGATGATAGCATGGGCAGACAAAGTTAATAGCAAATAGATTATAGAAAGAGTAGGGGAATAAAGATATCTGTGGAAAAAACTGGAAAAATAGAAGGGCAGAATACGTTCTAAGGCATTTTTGGGGAATAGTATGGGATATATTACAAGCAGAGATAGGAAAAAGAAGGATGTAGACCTAGATCAGATAGTGATAGATGCAAACTGTACAAATTTCAGGAAAATGTATAGGTTAGTCAGAATAGGCAGCAATGAGGGTACGCGTGCAACCAGTTCCAGGACTAAAGACCTAATGATGATGATGATATCACTTACTTGTAAGTTGTAATCACTTGGATGGCATCAGGAAAGCTCATTCATCACTTTTAATTAATAAATAACAATGGCATACTTTATGAATTTAAACAAACCTATTGATGTTTCAACCCATCATATCCCTTCTTATTAATTTATGTGGTTGCTGGCTTGCATTTTTAAAGAGTTACCAATTAAATCTGCTACTATTCCTTAGTAAACACACAGTAAAAATGCTATCCTAGTTAAAAACACGGTATCTAAAAATAATTGCTAAACAAAAGCACTGTAAATATGTTTGTCCTAAGTGAAAACATGGTGCTTACTGGGCTCTTCCTTAGATTAAGGCACTTACTGTGTTTTCATCTAGAACAGACATAACTTTTTGCAGTTACGTGTTCTAGAATATCGAATATTTTCTACTTTAAATAATTTTTACTGTGTTCTTGCTTAAAATAATGTTAAATATTGTTATACTATATTCTTCTTGGCTAATTTGCTTTTTGAGGGCCAAACTGTGTTGCACAAAGAAAATAAGAAGCTCGTGGTCTGAACTCGGGGTCTATTCCTACGGAGGCATGAGATGGTCGGGGTATTTTTTAAGATTGAACCTGTCTTTAAATAAACTACGGCTCTACTGCGTCAATAAAACTAACTAAAAAAATTAATAGAGGCAGATAAGCCTTAAGTGAATTACATATGCCTGAATGTAGATATTCTGTAACATAATTTCTTTTCTTTGTACTTAATTATCCCAACCAAAAATGAATAGATCACTTGTTTCTCTTATTAGACTTTTATAAATAAAACTATTACGAAATTTGACTGGTATATAATTAAATTAGTTTATCTTCTTTTGAGTACAAAAAATTAAGAAAAATGTCATACAGTATAAATACAATAGCATGAAATTGAATGTTGATAAAAATATTAAGTTGGCAAAAAAATTTACAGTTACTAACTTTTCTTGGAAAAGTTTCTTATTATGGTTCTTTTATTCCTAACATTTCTACAATCTCCGAGCTACTACGCAATAGAATACGTTCTGACAATTTCGTGAGGTCTAGTGATTGTGAAAAGTCTTATAAACACTTGATACGAGAATTAACATCGGATAGGGTTTTAGTACCTTACAACCCAAAATTACCATTAATTCCTGCCACCGACGCTAGCTCTATAGGCGTGGTCGCGGTTCTTTCACATCAAATGGCTGATTGGCGCGAACGGCCAATTTCATATGCAAGTAGAGTGCTAACCAAGACTGAAAGAAATTACTCCCAAATTGATAGAGAATCTTTAGGTATTGTATGGGCCACGAAGAAATTCTTTCCTTACGTGTAAGGTAGAGAATTCGAATTAATTACAAATCATAAGCCATTGACATATTTTTGATCCGAATAAAAGCTTACCATCATTGGTTCTTAGTCGGTTATCACATTACGCAACATTTCTGCGTGGACGTAATTACAATATTACATACAGGAAAATTAAAGATCATGCCAATGCAGATTATTTTTCGAGAATTTGTTGAGTGGAGATTTTATAAGAGCAACACAGTTTTAATGAAGTATCCTTAAATGCAGTTGAATTTAATGAATTCGACCGCTGGACTCTACATCAAATTAGACAACTTCCTAACACTGCGGAAGATATTGCTTTGGAAACAAAAAAAGATCAAAGAATGTCTCAATTACTCGCAACTATACGAGAAGGACGCGCCTTACAAAAACTTGGTTATGCTGGAAGAGAATTAGAATATTCCCAAAAATCAGGCTGTTTAATGTTGGGCCATCTCATGGTTGTACCCGAAAAACTTCGACAACTGTTGCTGAATGAACTACGTATTGCTCATATCGGTGTCACGAAAATGAAGGGTTTAGCGAGATCATTAATTTACTGGCCTCGAATAGATCAAGACATCGAATCACTGGCAAGAGAATGTTTTGAATGTTCCAAAAATGCTAAAATGCCTGTACAATATAATAGACACCATTGGGAGTATCCTAATAAGCCTTGAGAACGAATACTAATAGATTACGCCGGACCTATTCAAAACAAATATGTCTTAATTGTAGTGGATGCATTCAGAAAATGTTTAGAAGTCAAGATAACAAATTCAATGACTAGCAATGTGACCATAAATCTGATGGAAAAATTGTTCTCGGCGTACGGCATCCCTACAAAAATTGTGACAACGGTTCACAATTCACTTCAGATGAGTTTAAAAATTTTATTAACAATGCAGTTGTTAAATTTCATAAAGGTACAGCTCCTTATAAACCGTCAACCAACGGACAGGCTGAAGGTTGCGTACAAACAGTAAAAGATGCATTAACAGTTAATTCTTCGAAATTAAATTCAATAAATATTTCTCAATTTTTTAATGCATTTTTACTGCAATGTAGAAAAACGCCACACCAAACTACAGGCGGTGCACCTTCAATTTTTGGGCCGTACGATTAAATCTAGACTGGATTGTGTTTAACCGTACATGAAAAAGAAAATTATTGATAAACAGCAAGATGAATTCTTTCCCAAGTATCGGGAGTTTTCGGCTAATGGACCTGTATTGGTTCTATCACATGGTCGACCCCATAAATGGATTTGTGGACAAATAATTTCACGTCTAGGAGTGTCCTAAGGACGCCTCCGAGTTGACCTTGCATCAACCACGGCGAGTTCGTTTTTATGACGATAATCATCCCAACGACGGCGAAATGGTGTTACCAACCGCTAGTAGAGACTCCAATTGTGCGTAGGTCTCAGCGTGAACGCCGACCCTATGTGCGGTTTTCGCCAAGCAACTTTTGACTGTCAAAATCGAAATCTCCAAAGTAGGTTGGGAGGAGTGATATATAGTAGTTAGTTGATTATTAGATAAAGTAGTGATGTACAGTTTAGTCAAATTTTCACTAGATGTGCTTTTGAAATGTATTTACTTTTTTTGTTAAAGTTACATAATTTAAATAAATAATTAATGTTGAGCACAGCAAAGGATCTATAGAGTTAAACCAAATGAAAGATACAACATGAATCATTTTGCAAATATGTTTATTTAAAATTAAGCCTCCTTTTTTAGTCATCTCAAGATTCTGTTATTTTTCCATTTCGTCAACCTCATTGCCTGCATATACTCATTTCCTGTATAAATTTCTCAATATATTCTGACGCCTATTTGAATTTACTCTACTGCGATATAAAGGTTTTCCATACTTGCTCGATAAATTAATAGTCTATGTTTTATTTTTCCAAAATATGCCTTAAATTCTTGTTTACTTTATAAGCAGCCATTTTGTTTTTCCACTTCTAAACACCTCTCAATTGTTTATTCTTCTTTGGGCGTACTACATTTCATATTCTATTTTGAAATTGTTTAAACATTTTATCTTTATCTTCTCCTCCACTTTCTAAGTTGATGATAGCTCTCTATATAGATCGAATCCTTAATCCAGTATTCCTTCGAGCGCCTTACTGCAATATTACGACCCTTTTCATTGCACATATATTAAGAAATGCAATAGTTTTTACTACTAAAGTTAAAAAATAGTTGCCAAAGTATTGAATATAAACCACATAAGATATATCTACCAATGAAGAATCTCACATATGTCAAAATGTTTAACTTCGCATACAAATTTATGATTTTGATCGCAGATTCATATAGCGTAAGTAAAATACAATAACCTTGACGATTGACAGTTTTGTCTGATCTATAATGTAAAAGTTTTCTATAACGTAGAATATACGTAAAGACTCACTATAGTATTTAAAATTGTCACCAAACCTTCTAAACGTGAGGGGGAAATAGCCATTAAGTAAACAATGGCATGATGACAGCTACAAAAATGTATTTCGAGAACCGTAAGAAAGCGGCTAAATGGAAGGAACGAGTATGTTCTAGCACATTATATAAACAGTACGACCCGAACGGTACCGACTGTGTCTCAATCGACAAGCGATTTAGAATAAATTGTTTGATCGAGTTGTTAAAATAAATATGATTAATGTCGATGTAGGTTATGCTATAATAATTAGTTAAATAGTGCTTGTGTAACTAAGTGAATAAATCAAATTCTTCGTATGCAGGTGGATTAGTAATAAAAATATTGTACTTCTCGCTTTATTAATATTGTGTGAAATTGTCACCACTGATCTTTGTAGTGCATTTCAGTAGATTTAAAATTTTCTAAATATTTCTGAATAATTAGACATGTATTGAACCGAATACAGAAGTGTAGATTGACATACGTTACAGCAATATCAAGAACTAAACAATATTTTTAAGCTACTGCTATAAATACTATATAAAGGTCAAAACAGAAAGTATTTTAGTTAACGTAGTTGTAAACATTTTAGAAACGTCAATCTTTTTCCATAGAAATGCAAACAAAACACGAAAAAAATGGTTTATGGTTTACAAAGTAGTTAACAGTACACATTAGAACTAATGTAAAACGTAATTCTCTTGACAAGCAATAATGAAATTAAATCAGAGCTTTGAGGTGAGTTATGAGACATGGACATTATTATAGGTGTGATGCCAAAGTCGTAGTTGCTGACGCGTGCAATAAAATTGAAAGATAAATAATACTTTAGTGATTCCATCTACGTAAATAAACACAATACAATGTATGCCAGGGTTAACCTCAAGCTATCCCAGTGGACTCCTGCCATTATAAACAACTAAAAAGCGATCTAAATTAAAAACATAAATAAAACACGAAAGCTATCGATTTTATGTTGTTCACATATCTCGTTAAACTGCATTTTCGTATAAACTATTACTACAAGTCTACTTATTTAGCTTTAGAATCTGTCTGTAGGTAATCAATTTTAAATATAAAAGAGCCACCAATCCCCAAAACAATAATAACAAAACCAACTGAATTCTAAAATCCACAACTTTCAATAGCGTATTGAAATTTATATAACTTTAAATAAGATGCAGCCTTTCATTCAGGGTGGATACTTAATTAAAGCACATGACCTTCAATTTATAAATAATTGTTTTCAAATAACGTCAAATATGTATGTATTATAAAGTTATAAAGTTTTTATTCCTAAATTAAATTAGGATTAGATATTAGTAGATAACTCAACGGAATACATACTTAAAAAGAACTTAAAATATTTTAAAAAAATACGAAACCGAAAATTTTAGATCCACAAGTTGCTGCGGCATCACTTCGGATTTCTTCCATAAGCGTTCGGATTTTCTTCATTGGCGCAAAGTCACTTGTAACCGTCATAAGATATACATCCTTATAAAATATACGCTGTAAACAACACATTACCGTTGTTAAATTCAAGTCCCTGCAAGCAATCTTTTCTGCATGAATACTAATTTATACTACATCTATGTAAAACGCCCTAAAATTTCTAAACAAATCATAAAATCTATCGATCAACCAACTCGATTTCCTGTCATTTGAAATTAGTGCTATTCTATAAAATTTTATCAACCATTTACTCTATAAATTTTGCTTTATAAAATAACACACTGCGTAGCAACCTCACGTTACAAAATCACTACAAATAAGTTCTAACACCTGCAATAAATACAGTTCCACCAGAGCTGCACATAAATTCATGGCTATCTTTTAAAAGTAAAGGCCACTTAACCATCTACTTAGTAGATAAACACTTGAAATGGATTTGTTATTTATACCAAATTTATGCTGTTATCCTGCAGTTGTGCAGGTGTTCAAAAAAATAAGAGTACTCATTTTTGTTAAAAATTCTTGGTAGGCGTTATCCCCTTGTTGGCAAGCACTTGCAGTCGGTATTTTTTACAGCTACTGTCTGAGAATTCTTCACAATTGATCTTTCGGCGATATTTTTGAAAGCCCCCTCGTGGTTCTTTTTTTTATAAATACAAACCGTGCTTTAAAAGCATAACATTGAATACAACATCCTCTTAACGAAAAATCGTGTTGTAAGTCGCGATTTTAAGATGTTTTTTGTAAGTAGTGATCAAATATAGTTAATTGGTTGATCCTGTATCCAGTCCATAGACAAATGCAGCCGGATTTCCGCAGCTTAAGATGCTACCAGAAACATCGATAACTAAAGGTACAGTAAATTTTTCTGTTTGCTTTATTTATGTTGCTGTTTTGGAACACAAACACTTTTTTTTAGGTTGATTCCGCACTAAATTGCAGACTATACGTTACCAAATGTACCCGTACAACACGAACAAGTATGTACCTTATTCTGAAAGCTTGCGCTAGAGCACTTCCTATTTAAATTAATGTTAAGGTCGACAACTTGCTAGTTTGGATTAAGCTATTTAAAAATTTAACGTTACGTTATTTCTCAAATTTTACGAGGTGCACTCGCAAAAGCAGATGTTACTGAAAATTTCTGTATAATTTCTTCTCGTATATATTTAGGACTAAGAACACTATACTGGTATGTAGATATGTAAGTAATATTTAGATCACAAGATTTTGTTGTCGTTGTTTTAAATGTTTGGGTTTATATTGTGCTATATGTAAATTGACGCTTTGTGTACATCACGTTGTGACGAACGATTACTTAAATGTGTTTATGACTTTGTAAATAGTCTTTCGGGACTGTATGTTGATAATATAGTTTTTACTGAGGTTTTCAATGTGGGCTTTCTGTATCACCCACGCACCTCTACGACGTTTTTAAGCTAGCCAAAAATCTAATTCGTTTGGATTTCGATTCAACAATTGTGTCTCTGTTTTGTTGCGGTATTCGGTGTAGGCGATTTCTTTACGGACTTTTACTGTTTTCTTTCGTGTATGCACGTAATACTGTAACACAAATTTTAGCATACCCAACGTGTGGCTAGAATTTTCAAAACTTGGTTTTTTACTTAAAATTTGCTCTATTTCTGAAACCGTTCTTCTTACTTAAAAGTTTGCCCCCGCTCTTTGGAAACCTCTATTCTTACTCAACAATCTTCTATACATACACCTGAATTGCTCAGGGTTTATGTAATAGGAATAAGCCAATTGATTTCAATATTTTGCAAATCCCTAAAGCTACAGAAAGTCAAACGCAAACAAGTAACCAAGCAAGACAATTTGTAGCTTAATACTTAAACACTTACTGCAATTTTTTTTTATTCCCTCTTACACAATGATGTACGTTGGCCAGATTGTTGAATTAAGCTTATAACACCATAAGAATTACAGCACAAATATATGTACTTGCAGCTTTTCTTTCATTGCTGAAATTAGATATACGCACTAAAAAGCATCATCGTGGTTGATGAAAATCAAACCGCACTGCACTTTCAACTGAAAATATACGAAACTCATAGTCCGACGTTTACGTATTTATCATGAGAATTGTAATTCAATACTTTAAAGATGCTACTACAATGATACTTTGTATTCTTATCCTTGTATTCCTTGTGAAATTAATCACTGGCTAACAATAAGTTTTACACTTCTAAAGCGCTCCGAGAACTCTTCGTTATCCACTAATTTGTAAACAATATTATTTCTTATAAATTAATCTTTGAATGGTTTTGTGGCTAATACTTCTTTGATCGCAGTTGTTTCTTCATCATTCGTTTGAGCATATCTTATTCGAACCGTAATTTCAGTATCTAGCATAATAGGCATGACGGGGTATCTACTTAGAGCATCTATATGTTTCATCATGTTTCCTGAACGATGCTCTACGGAGTAATCGAACGCTTCCAACATTAGTGCTCATCTGGCTATCCTTGTAACAATATCCTTTTTCCCGAGTGTTTTAGTGAAAGCAGCACAATCTGTAACTATTTTAAATTTTGTACCTAAAAGGTAAATTCTAAACTTTTTCTGTGCCTGAATTACAGCGAGAGCCTCCAATTCGTAACTATAATATTTCTGTTTGGTTTTAGTTGTTTTTCGGCTCATGAAATAGACTGAGTGTAGGGAGTTGTTGTCGTATGAACTTTGGAACAAAACGGCGCCATAACCAAATTTGGACGCGTCGGTATGCACTTCTGTTTCGACACCGAGTATATATTACTACACTCCTACTGCTACAGAGTTCTATACTCAACTATTTAAATTCGATTTCGCCCCGCGTGGGTTCGTTGCAGAGCAAAATCTACTAGGTGTCCCCAACAAGAATACTTACGCGCCCTCTCGTATGTACATGCTTTCACTACACCTGATTCTGCAAGTTCGGTATACGCCGTGATGTTTGTGACGTTACCGCAATACTCAAATCTAAAATGGTTGAAGGTTCCCTTACCCTATTTATTTTTTCAATGATGCAATTTATCAAAACACGAATAAGCTTTTAGTTTAAATGGAATTTGGCACCTGATATTCGTTCCAACTGATGGTGGCTTCCTCGCTGTGATGTTAAATGCTCATGGATTGCCACCTGATGTAAGTAATCTATGAAACAAATATCGTGTTTTAGTCTCATGAAATGTTTTAGGATTAAACTACTACTATAACGAAATGTATATAAATAAATGGTGGATACTCCTTTTTAGACGATCCTGATGCTGGAATACGTTTCACGATGTTGTGGAAGCTTTCTTCGCTTGGGGTTGGCTGCACGTCCTACTGCCGGCTTATTTATATGTATGGGTCCTCCTTCAGGGTTACTAGTGCTGCGTCGAAATACCTGGATGCTCCTATAATGACTGTGGCTCTGCTTTGTCGTTACCATTTTTAATTAATTTTGTAGTACTGCGTTTCTCCTTTTTAAATGAACTGTAGTATGCTCTTTGACCTTTTAGATACTTTTAACTTATTCACTTTTATAATTTTAGAAGACCTTTTAAATTCAAACTACAGAGCTTGATAGAACAACCTCTTTTTTTCAAATATTTTCATCAATCCTTTTTATCAGAAAGTCATTTACCAAATAATATCCCGTGTACTCGTTCAAATTTTCCCTTGTCAACACGTCTCTAACTGCTTTAATTTTCACGCGCTCCTGCATATCAATAAACCTATCATTTGACCACCTTCCTTCGTCCTCAAACTTTTGCAAAGCCACCAAATATCCATCTTTCTTTTCAGCCTCGTACCCCTGTTCCTTTCTGCTCAAAAAATCCGCGGTTACGTTTTCTTTTCCCGGTTTGTGTTTAATCTCAAAATCGTATTCTTGCACCGCCAAAGTTCACCTATACAACCTGTTATTTAAAAACTCTTTCCTTTTCAAAAATGTTACCACTGCATTGTCCGACTCGATCAAAAATTTATTACCTAACAAGTAAAATCTCAAGTTCCTCACAGAATAAACGATCGCCAAAATTTCTAGAAAAACACCATAGCTGTTTGCATCAGCAAATCTTGGCATTGAAAACATGATTGATATCTGTCATCAAGACAAACATAATTTAAGCTTCATTTCCTATATATAAATTCTAAAACTACTTTTAAAAATACTATAACTAACAAATATACAGACATTTTACAGATGTTTTCGACCCTTAATTTTAATTTAACTATTTTATTTGGCATTTCACGAGCATCTCAACTTTATTCATTCGACTACTGGCATCATAAATGTTCTGTTCGGATTGTTACCATCGTTGAACAGTGTACCTTTACTTATTTTAGAGCTTAATAAACCTTGTAATTGCATCATTGAATACAATCCTTCTTAGCTTTAAGTATGCGTGTAGTTAATATGAATAAATGTTCCTTAAGAGACTTGTTTTTATTTTTGTGTGTGGACATGAGCCTCCTGGTAATAACTCACCTGTTTTTAAAACTTTTGGTCACTAGATACATTACAATATATTGCTAAGACCGGTTTGTTAGCCATAATATTTTTCAAGTTCACAAATGCTGCTATTTCTATATCGCTAAACTTAAATTGTACGTTTTTTTTCAGTAGATCTGTTAAGGGCCGGGCGATAAAAGAATAGTTACAAATAAATTTTCTAAAATAATTTGTTAGACCAATACAGCTGTGAAGGTGCTTAATTGATTTTGGAATAGGGAAGTTAATAACAGCTATCGTCTTAGTTTCGGATGGGAGTAAGTTGCCATTCTCAATGATGTGCCCCAAAAATTCAATGTGTCGCTTTAAAAGGTTACATTTTTGCTTGTTAATTTCTAATCCATAATATTTGCATGTTTCTAACACTATTTGAAGCTTTTGCATACCTTTTTTTCGTCGAAACTTGGAATAATTAATTCGTCCGTATAGGGTAGAACGGTTCCATTATTTATCAGCGGGCGGAAAACATTGTTTATATATTTTTGAAAAACGGCGGGAGGGTTACACAGTCCAAAGGGGACTCTTCTAAATTAGTATTGTCCCGAATCTGTAACAAATGATGTATATTGTCGATTTTTTGGAGAAACTCCTACATGAAACAATCCAACGACGAAAATACTTTGGCATTTTGTAGTTTGTCCAGCTGATCTTCTATTACTTGGCTGCCCGTGTTTACGAGGGCTTGCACCTTGAAGTTATTAACGTATATGATTTTAGCTAGGTGATTTTTTCGTAGTTCGTTGATTTCGTGTACGTCGTTGGTTCTGTTTCTCGTCATATTACGTTTAACGTTTTCAGGGTATTGACGATTCTTTGGACAATCTACGTCTTTGTGGCCAAATTCGTTACACCTGAAGCACGTTAAACCGTCTGCAGTTTGCTGATTTGTGTCCTCGTTCTCCGCAGTTATAGCACCTAATATTTGGTTTGTGAAGCATTTTACTTGGAACCTGGTATACTCCATTATCGTGATTGGCTCGGTTGTGGTTTTTTGATGTTTGATGGCTTTGATGCCCGTTAGAAGATTTTGGGCTTCGTATTTTAATATCACTGTATATTTTTTATTTTGATTTAAAGTCGCCAATATTTCGTGCACCGTACAGAACGAGCTTATTGAAATGTTCGTCGCGTATCCCGTCAACAACGTATTGGATCAAAGCTTCTTCTTCTATAAAACCTTGAATGGCAATTTCTTTCATTGTAAGAAAATATTCCTGAACAGTTTCCTCCAGTCGTATTTTTCGGTCCGATAAGCGCTTATGTAGCTTGGCACTGTTAATTTTGGAAGAAAATTTATTTGTTAATGATCTTTAATGACACCCACGAATTGATATTCTCCTCGCTTTCGATAAAAAGTTTTGCGAAACCGGTTAATGATATTTTGGCGAATATGAACGCGTGTAAATCACTCCAACCAAGTAAGGTAATGGAATTTTGAAAGTCTGAAACCCATTTTTCCACAGGGTAACTTTTGGTACCGTTGAATGGTTTAATTAATCCTTCTACATCCCTGAAACTAATTGCAAATGCGGCGGATCCGTTAGGTCGAAATTCCATAGACGGCATGCTAGGCAATAATTATGCTTGCCCGTGTCTGTCAACAGTAACACTCGTAGCTTCATGTAACAAAAAATGGCTTTGGGGTGTGACGGGGACGAATTAGTCGGAAACACCTCTGCGCCATCATCGTGAATAGGATTATCTTCGTCGTCGATTTTGGTGGTTCTTTGTAATGCCGCGACTAAACATCGTAGATTCATTAAGATAGTACAGATAGCAGTAATGATGTCGCTTTTTACGTCGGTATTATGGTCGATGCATAAAATGCTGGCGACTATTACAAGATCATTCATGGAAGAGTTTTCATTGATGTATTTGATTTTCGCGTTATTATCATCAGAATCTTTCTCGAATTTAAACCCCCCAAACTCATAAATAAGTTTGTGCAATGATTTTATAGCTTTTACGGGCGCAATTGTAATGTAATTGTTCTTTTCCGAAATATTTCCCAAATTCATATTAGTTACAAGAATTATAAAACAATCACGAAATACAAGATACTAGCTATTTCTGTTAATCGAAAATAAAGTTTTAAGCGTCTCCAAGCGCTATATTTTAAGTCACAAAGTTTTTACGTCGCGCAAATTATTTACTACACGCACTCAGTTATTGTAGCCACATGTGCTTCAAAGTTTGAAATCTATAATCATGCTCGCGAGAGCGAAACACCTTCCTTTTGGAGTAAAGTAGGCCGCTTAGCAACACCGCTCAATTATAGGAAATGGTCAAACAATATGTAAATAATTATAAAGGCTTTGACCTCACACAACTAGAGGGTGAAATGGAAAGAACTCACCTCAGGTAAAATTTATTAACTATTTATAGAATGTGGCTTTTCAGGTATTATACCATTCAAACCTGTCGTCCTGCGGGCAATGACTCACTGCTGAACACAATAGTCTTCGTACTTTGTGTTCTAGACAAAAACTTTTCACAAACCCACCACTACTCAATGGTTTTAACACTTAGTTTTAGCTAAACGCAAAAATACTATATTTATATAAATTATAAATGACACCAAATATTAAATAGTTAATTACACTAAATACTTTTAGAGGAGCATCCCGGAAGAGTCCCCATAATTATGTGGGATGTTACCTCTAGATGAATCTTAAATAAAACAAACTTAATATCTGCAAACTATTTTAATGAGAGTAATTAGGTTAAGCAATATTTTTAATTACAATTATTGTTAAATAAAATCGTCGGCGTCGTTATTTGGTTAATACATCGTTCGAGTCACGCACACGTTGTTGTCTTAAGAGACTCAGCCCGTAACTAAATTATTACGCTCTCACGTTCTTGCGCGGAGAAAGGGGTTTTCAGCCATTGCCTGTAGCCGAAGGCTTCTTCTTGGAAGACTGGTCGTAATTCCCACATTATTAATTATTTATTTGAAAATAAAGTTAAGTTACGCATATGAATCACGTACAAACAGACATATTTTTAAAGTAATAATTGTAAAAATACCTCAAAACTATAACAATGTACATTTTTTCTTGCTGATCCCGTCGTGATTTCTTAGCACTTTTCATTGCGATGTAGAGTGATCATTTTGCAATCTGTAAAGAGTGTTTCAATGAATTCACAAAAATGTATCAAAACAATATAATTTCCACTTTCTTCTCTCCAATTTCCTCTTTCCTTGATGCAAAATGTATTAACCATATTGTACGGCCGATAAACTTTACAAAAGATAAACATAGTTAAATGTATTGTTATTACGGAATTCCTAGCGCTGCTCTGTTCTGTTTTGTTCCGTTCGGGACGATATCATTATTATTATACCTAAAAAGAAAAAGAAACATTCAAACTTAGCCTTTAGAATTATTGTTTCAGAAACAAAATCTTAAATTGGAATTTTCTATGTAATAAAAATCTATATACTGACACAACTCTATATTTTATTGAAATAAATTAGGAATTTAATTCTTTTACAAATAAAAATTTATTTAATTGTAAAATAGTGAACACAAGAATATTATTTACAGTAAAAGTTAAACACAGAATTATTGTATATTACATTAGCATTTTTTTCAAAATTTTCGTTAATTAAAACTGTCGAAGATGGATTTGTGTTGACGCTTGCTACACTCGAATTCTCTTTTAATATTTCATTCATTGTAACTGATGACGTTGATGGTGTTCATTTGAGATGTTGCCGTGTCCCAAACCAGATATGATTCTGGAATGATGTTCATTGTTCAATTTTAAATATGGTGTAAGAGCTGGTAGTCGTGGGGCCGGTTACATAGATAATTTCTTGAAAATTCGAGCGTGAATTACACAAATTATACCAAAAAGAATTTTTCCATTGTTTATTTGGGTTAAAAACCATCGGATTCTTTTAATGTGGTTCGAACGTTTCAAGATCATTTTATTAAACACTAACAGGACACATATTTTCATTTTCTACGTTAGGAATTAGTCACTTACTCGTACACAAGCTTTTGCTTCCTCCTTGAGCTGTTTATAAAAATATGGGATTATATTCAATACGTCCAGTCTCAGAACCATTGTTGTTTGTTTCTTTATTAACATAGTCGACCAAACAAACCGCAACTTTGTTTCCTCGCCATGCTTACTCGGTTGAAATATTTGAAAATTTTTTTCTGCAGTCCCTCTGGAGTATTCTCGTCATAATGCATTGCAATACCTTCAATTTCCCTAACTACAGTATTGCCCGAAATAAACAGTACTGAAATTGTAATTGTTTTGTATATTTAAAAAATACATATTACTGACACTTTATTATATGTTCTAAATGTGCACCTCCTCGTTCGAGACAGACTTCATAACGATGTTCTAAGTTGCTGGTCATGTTATTGAATAAGGGTTGTCTCAGGGCTGCGAAGAAGACTCTAACGGCATCCTTTAATTCATCGATGGTTTGTGGTGCCCGTTTGAAAACGGCATTTTTAGCCATGCCCCAAATGTATGCGTCTGGAGGTGTGAGGTCTGGAGAATGTGAAGGATAAGGGAAGTCAGTAAATCGTGATATGAATTTGCTTGGAAAATGTTCTTGAAGAAATTGACGAATTGCGGCAGCAGTATGGCAAGTTGCCCGTCCTGCTGAAAAATTGGTTTTGAAATGCCAAGTTACGTGCACGACAGAATTGACGTAGATCAGGGATAAATCGTGTTAAAATTTGTCTGTACCTCAGTTGATTAAGTGTGACTTGCCTACCATTCTCTTCGATAAAGTACGGACCAATGATTCCGTGTCCGGAAACAGCACACCAGACACTCACTTTTTCACTATGTAAAGGAACCTCTTGAACCTCATCGGGTCTGGCAAAGCCCAGAAATCGATTTGTGCGACGATTCACATAGCCTGACAAGTGAAAATGTGCTTCGTCTGAAAACCAAACATTTTTCAAAAATTCAGGATTTTCATACTGTAACGCGAGAATTCTGGCGCAATATTCCACTCTCTGCGATAATCCCGAGGATGTAGTTGTTGATGTACCTGAATCACATACGAAAATGTACCCAGCTCCTTCAGGATTCTTTGAAACGAAGTTCTTTTAAATCAAGTTGTAACGCTGTCCTTGCCTGGCTGACTTTCGGATTTTCTAAGATTTGCTCAAAACACGTTCATGGTTATTGTTGTTGTTAACTGTCCTGGGACGCCCTGAGTTTCCTTTTCGTTGGCACAATACACTACCTGTATTTCTAAACTTTTCAATAACCTTCAAAATTACAGCATTACTTGGAGAACGTTTATTAAACCTTTGTGTGAATTGATCAGACACGTATAGCAAACTTGCACCATTACGTCGGCCGATTCCGTATGAACGAAAATAATGCTCTACCAGAAACACTTTCTCCTCTGTACTTAACACCATTTTAAACAATTAGGCCCTACTAATTACTTGTTTGAGGTTTACTTGACAGGTCTATACTAGCTAACTTGAGTTTGACAGCGCACGCATAAAAACACCGCCAACTTAGTTTCAGTACTGTTTATTTCGGGCAATACTGTATTAAAGGTTTAGCACATACTTTGAGTTTTCTGGTAACTTTTGTAAAAGTTTTCATTTCGTGTTTTCAGTATTTCTCGATTTTTCAAAAACAACATCAAATGGATTTATTTTACAGTTGAACTCTTTGAAAAATTTTTTTGTAGTAATTTAGCACTCAGATTCCATATCAGTTTAACACTGCCTCTTTATACTTGGTACCGTTTTTCTGCCGCATATCGAATGCCCATTCTTGCATGATCTGGGCCAGTTGTTCTTCTGTGCTATTCTCGGAAAAAATATAATTCCGAGAAACACAGAACTCCGTAAATTGGGGCCAAATATGCTTTTCAGGCTTTACAGTATTAGCCGGATTATGGTTTTGTTTTTTTCAATATTTTGTATGGAAGAATCGCCGAAACGCGACATTTTTTCAGTAAGTGAACACAAAAATACTATCTGCCGTAAAATTTAAATGCACTGAGATTTCAGTTGACAGCATGGTGCAGTACATATTCAGAGTACTGCGCGTGATTATCACTTATTTATGAAGTTCGAGTTCTGATTATCATTTATTAGGCGGTTGTTAGGATAGGGCTAAAAGCAGTATGAGTGATATAATCAAAGTAATCAAACAGAAGTGGCCTAAAATTTGCGGTAAAACAATGGAATAGTCTCAAATTGTTTATAGATTTGCTTTTCAATCAGGTTTTATGAAAAATATATAGACGATTTGTTGCTAGCTCTTCCGACAAATGGCACCACAGAAATTTTAGATGTTTTTAACAGTTTTGATAGACATAAAATTCACAGCTAAAGAAGAAGATATAGAAAATTCATTTCCATTTCTAGACACTAAAGTTATTCGAAAAAATAACTGTATAATGTTAGATTGGTATTAAAAATTCAAATCATCTGGGAGATATTTACATTTCCATCAAATCATCCGTTATCGGTTAAAGTAAATTTCGTAAAATAAATAACACATATGGTCAAAACTATCTGCCATCCCTCGTACACAAATAAAAGTTTAAATAAGTTATCGGTATTATTAAAACATAATGAATACCTTAAATCTGTGATAGTAAGGATGGTGCATTAAAAAACAATAAACCGTGTCAGTGTAATGTCAACTTCAAAAATTTTTGCTCTGCCAATTGACCGTGACGAGTGATTATTTTAGAGACTTATTAGTTTTAGTGCCTAAGGAATATAGATAGTTGAATTTGAGCCCGTGGGCAGTCTATGGTAGCTTTACGTAAACCATAATTCTTTGTATTAGGATTTATAAATAATAGTGAATGAGTGAACAAGGATTTATCTACCCTTATACCTTCTGCTCCGGAAATTTAAGGGGAGTGGTAATTCATAGGCGAACCGTAGCGCTACGCTATGTAGTTGTATATTGTCATTAAACATTATTTTCAGAATGATTAATTAATAAACCTTTTAATACAGTCCATTAGTTATTAATTAATTGTTTCTTAATGTTAATGAGTGCGAGTTTATGGATACGTCGAGATAAATTGCATTGCACTAACAAACACCAAAACCTACTTACTAGAAAACTTGTAACAACAAAATTTTTAATGTTGCTCTTGTCATTTTAGATTATGGACGATCGATGGGAAAGTGAAGTAATAGAATATGGAGCAATTAATATTACTGGATTCCGCATAATAGATACGTCAAAAAAATATGTTAAAGATTTTCTGGAAGGATGGAAACGTGTAGAAAGTGTTTCTCCACAGGTAGTCATACGCGAAAGTATTTCCGCTCAAGCCGCCTTGACCTACGATGCAGTGTTTGTACTAGTGGAAGCTTTCAACAAATTATTGAGAAAGAAACCTGATAGAAGGGGTCAAATTATTACCAATGGCAGCAAGGGACTTGACTGCAATGTATCCAGTGGTTGGGTGATACATTGGGAACACGGAGATAAAATTTCACGATTTTTACGAAAGGTTTGATTACTATTTTACCTTAACTAGAGACATTATTGTCGTTTTCATTAATCTTATTGACAAATAACCTCTGCTAATAATCAACATAACTTTCCATGTATGCATGTATGTATATTTATATTTAGTGTGCCCAAGATAAGGGTGAACAGCATGGGAATTTGGGAAACCGTAAAAGTTACAAAGTCGGCTAAATAACAAATAAGTTGTGCAATTTGGAAGTATAATACGCTGTTGAGAAAATCACAAAATTCGGCTTACTATCGGAGATATTCGCAAATATCCGAAATATGACAAATTCGTTTTTTTAAGTTATTTGAAAAGGTATAAAAAAACAAAAGGCACTTTGTCATTGCCACTATTTTAGACAAGACAGCGCTTACAAATTTTCTATAGAACGTTTCGTTTCGAGGAAATCATCATCAACTTTTCTTTTTTATATGGCCCGGATAAATACGCTCTCTATTAAATAGTATTTTCTACTACAAATTCAATGATGTCTAATCTGGTATGGCTGCCATATGCTTTTATTTAAAAAAGGAATCTTAATAGTATATACCAGGCATTTGCAAATTATAACATAGTTTATAACTAGAATTAAATACAATTCAATGCTGATACACTTCCATATTTGTGACTACCTTCGTATAAAGATTGAACGAGCACCAATTTAAGAATCTCAATTTATTTATCAGTAACCACATCCAATTAAACATAATTTTTAAAAATTCATGTTCCGTTACAAATTACATGTTTTGGGTGCAAGTGTTGTGCATTAACTAATATCATGTTTACACCTATCGGTAGATAGGCACGGTTTTCTTTATATGCATAACCAAATTCCAACTTTACCAAGTTTAAACTCGTACCATTACATTATTAGTGGCAGAAGACGAAGATTAACCGTCGATTAATTTATAGCCATTACGGCCCGTCGGAAGTCAAAGGAGCTACTTATAAGGCCAAAGGTATACAGATTTTATGGTGTTCGGTATTAAAGCTACGCTCCTCAGTGTTAATAGGTTTCTAAAGACATTCGAGCGTCGAATGTCGATATGGACCGATCGCGTCAGCCACAAAAACTGCTCAACACATTTGAGTGATCTTTGTAACGGATCTTCCACTAACTAAATCAGAAATCGTTAAATATACTTAAGAATTCTAACATTGTGTTTATTTATCAAATGCTATAAACGTTGCAAGTAAGATTATTATCATAGTTGTTATAAACTTAACTTGGACCAACATTCCTTCAATCTAAGTGTCATAGCACAAAGTACCAGACCACAACCGTTTCTTTCCAGCCTAAATCACTTAATAAGGTAGATGCCAGCAACCTTGGTATTTGGGTGCGTGGTAACAGATTGCATTAACGTTTACCTTTTATTCTTTTCACTGGGTTTAAATTTTGAATTGGAGCTATGGCCTAATCACCGTGGACTCGATTTTCGTCAAAATCGTGCTCAAAGAGCTACCACATATACAATTATATATATATATATATATATATATATATATATATATATATATTTGGGTTTCTTTAACCGAATATTGATATACGTTTTGAAAATTAAGGTACTATATGGGTCAAAGATAATTAATTATAGGTATGACAAATACTCAAATATTTACATAATTCCCTTTACAAAATATAATGTATCCTAATTGGTTTTGAGTTATCATAAAAAACACTTTTGATCCTATCTTCAAAAAAAGCCGTTATATCTCAAAATAAAACCAAAATAAAAAAAAATTAAATCTCTCTTTAATAAACCGTGGTTCTAGTTGAACAACCTTGAACCGTATATAAATTTTAAAAATTAAAAGGTTACAAGTGTTGTACTTTGCGTGTCTTCGTACATTATATAATCAAAGTTTTCACTTACCTAGGGAACACCTTTGGTCACTAAACAATTATATCAAACCACTTTTATATACTATACTGTGGTTATATTTACAATTTTTAACGCGACATTATAATAAACTGAATGGAATGTCATGTTACATGGCTTTTCTGGATTTTCTTTATATGACAGATGGCAAAAAAATCCGGTTTCCTCGCCCTGTGACAATAAACTCAATTACTAGCATAATATTGAATTTGAAGTCGGTATCCAACATAACGGTTACCGTAGTTATTAGTAGATGGCGCTAGAGGTATGAATCATAACGCTCGATAGTCAAAGTCCAAGCGTTTAATTCTAGTCCGTCTAGTCAAAATTTTCACACGGCACAAGGTCTTCAATCTAGAACTACGATTTACTAAAAGAAGATTTTTGCATTTATTTTTTAATTTTGGTAGAAATTCGAGATGTAACGGTTTTTATGATAGGACTAAAAAAAATTATTTGTGATATCTCGAAAACAATTAGAGATACATTCTATTTTGTAAAAACAATTATGTAAATATTTGAGTATGGTGAATTTGATCGGTGTAATTGTCATATGTATAATTAATAACGTTTGACCTATACAGCACCTTAATTTCTAAAATGTACAAAGGGGTACGAAAATTTGCAAAATCGATAAAGACTTTCCCATGTTAAGTCCCATACGAAAACCGATTTTTCAATGCAGAACAAAGGTATGTATCTATTGGAGTAATCTTTAAACCTTAGTACGAGGGCAAGGTGAAAGGTTCTCGGTCTGACACAGAGATGGTATTCCAATCAGCAAAAATTTGTACTTCCCGCCTGCGTGCACATGTCATTAGTTCGTATGACAAGTTTCAACTTGCTATCTCAAGTAGTTTGTTTACACGAATTTTTTTAAGTAGACGTCTTATGCGTGTTTCCTTAAGATGGATAAACTTGAATATCGTGCAGTTATAAAATTCTTCGTTTTGGACGGATTAACCCCTCAGGAAATTTATCAGAAGTTGACAACAGTTTATGGAGACTCTGTCCCTTTCCTGTCAACCGTTAAAAAGTGGGCAGCTTAATTTAAACGTGGTCGCACATCTTTCGAAGATGACCCATGTGAAGGATGACCAAAAACCGCAATCACACCGGAAACGATCGAAAAAGTGCATGATATCGTGTTGGACGATATGCGAGTGACAGTGAAGGAGATAGCTGAGGCTTTAGGGATATCTGACAAAGGGTGCGAAACATCTTACACAAAGAGTTAGGGATGTAAAAGCTCTGCGCAAGATGGATGCCGCATTTGCTAAATGCCGATCAAAAGCAAATGCAAAAACGAGTTTTGCAGCAATGTTTGGCCCGGTTCAATAAGGATCTGAGCGATTTTGTGCGGCAATTGTCACTATGGATGAAACATGTGTCCACCATTACACGCCAGAAACGAAACAGCAGTTGAAGTAGTGGGTGCAAGCCGGTTGTTCAGCGCCAAAGAAAGCGAAGTCGATTGCATCTGCCGGAAAGATGATGGCCAACGTGTTTTAAGATGCGAAAGGGATCCTATTAATAAATTACCTTGAAAAAGGCAGAACAATTACAGGCCAATATTACTCTACCCTTCTTGACTAGCTGGATGCCAAAAATCGCGACAAGAGTCCTGGCTTGAAAAAGAAAAAAATCATCTTTCATCAATACAACGCACCTGCACACAAGGGTGCGTTGGCCATGGGAAAATTGGCGGATTTGGGGTACGACTTGCTTGGCCATACCCCCTATTCCCTTGATTTGATGCCAAAACTTAAAGAAATTTGTTTATGGGAAGCGCTTTATGTCTAATGAAGAAGTAGAGAGGGCCGTAGACTAATATTTTCACAGTCTTCCAGACTCTCACTTCCGGGAAGGAATACTGATGTTTGAGAAACGCTGGACCAAGTGTGTTAAGGGGGATTATGTCGAAAAATAAAATCATTTTTTTTATTGAAAATTGCGGTCTTTCTTTGTAGGTCGAGAACTTTTCATCTTACCCTCGTATATAACTTGGATTAACATTTGAAAAGATTAGCCAAAGCAAATACGTAGTTGACTCGTGTGAAACAACATAGAGTACGCACGGAATATTCAATAGAAGAATACACAATTCGATGCGAATACGGGTGGAGCAATTTACACTAAGTACGTCACGAAAAAAAAAGCATTTGTTATTTTTGAAATCGATTTAATTGCATTTTGCTTTAGAAATATTGGCTCCGAAAACTTTTGCCTTTATGTTGCTATTACATACTGTTCTGTGATTTCTATGCCTGTGTACCGTGCCGCCGACAAACGCTTTGCGCAATCAGGATTATTCTTAGCTTAAAAGTATTCGTAGAAGATGTAATAGATTGTAAGCAACGGATAATGGACTGGTAAAATGGAAGCCATCTTTCGGTCGCTAGCTAAAGTAATGATCCGTAAAATATAAAATAGGTTATAAAAATATAATCTTTCTCAGGTGTCTGTGTGAGTCCAATAAGAGTGTGAAGATGTCAGCTTTATCTTTGAATTGTTCGAATTTTAACAATGAATTCGTCAGAGAATCACCCAATGCTCAGTAAGTTTCCTTGGTATTACACTGAGATCTTGAATTTAAAAAAACGCAATAGGTTTTTGTGCATTCGTAATTGGGTAAAAATATTTTCAGTAGTAATAAATCTATTACAGAAGTAATAGCAAAAATAACCCTGCGCGTAACCGTGTTGAGGAGTATTGAAGAGAAAGGCGCGGGTGGAAACGCAAACCCCGACTTCCACCAGCGGTTGCTGGTTACTCCTATTTATAGTCGCTCATGTTCGGTGCAAAATCTAGTGCAGATAAGACGATGCTTTAATACAAGTATTAGAACCTTTGTGTTGATACGCGTAGCTAAAATCCGCGTGATAAATATTACAATATATTATAGTTCTATACAGTTTTCCAGTGGTGAGTGTAGTTACATTGCAGATGCGTTTTAATCTTTAAACAAACCTCCTTCCAAAACATTTTCTTTTAGTGTCTGGTTTGTAAAAAAATTAAGTAATTGCGAAGCTACAAAGACACTTGAAGTGGATCAATTTGTGATTAAAAACTACGCCTACAAACTAAAGGGTCGCTGTATTTCCCGTCATCACAATCCAGTCTTCTTACATATTTACCGAGTACCTCTAATTTGCTTTCTCAATCTATCATGCGGACAAGAAAACTAGTGGCAAGAGAAAATCGTTTCAAAAATCATGGATGTTAACATTCTGTTGGTTAGAATGGGATGCCACTGTGGAAAAAACATCTTGTAAAACCTGCATGAAAATAAGAGGTTCAAGAACTGCTCGTGAAGAACAGGAAAAAATTGACATTTTCACAGCTGCAAGAGTACTTTATCTGGAAAAAGGCGCTAGAAAAGTTTCGGGTACACGAAAATACGCGAACCCACAAAATTTGTAATTTAATAGGCTTCACTATCTAGACCTTGTAGAACTAAATAATTTAATTGCCTCTTAGATGAAAACAACGCGTTCAGTTTTTAGAAACGTCTTTACTTCTTTAAGGTTCTTCTGTCGCCTAGGATTGCCTATAAGGAGTTATTATGAAGCAAACTCAAACTTTAAACAGTTGCTAGAATTAAGAAAACACGACCTCCGAAATCTACAGATGGATGGGGCGTTCGAGCTACAAGTGGCTCTCCTTTGACAGCAAGAATTAAATAATTCTAATACTGCGCTATATCGTAAATAAATTTAAAACCCGCGAATATTTTTCTATCGTAGTTGACGTGACTTGTGACTCTTCAATCCAATCGAACTGTACGGTTGGATAGAACGATATGGCTACAGGTGGCTCTCCAATGGCAGCCAGAATAAAATAATTAAAATACTGGCAGAATGTTTTTCACTGTCGTAAATGAAATCAAAATCCGAGAGTATGTTTCTCTCGTGGTTGACGAGACTTGTGACTCTTCAATGCAATAGCGCGTTAGTTTCTGCGTGGATACTGTCGACGAAAACTTCGAAGTAAGCGAAGAAATAATACGAGGTACTTAGTGCTAAAGCAGTTACTATCATTAAGATAGTGAAGGACATTCTAGTACGTATGGTCATGTCTAGTGAAAATTGGCGCATCAAACATGAGCGGGGTATTCAAAGGCTTGTAAAAGTTAGTAGCGAATATGAAACCGCAGGCAACAATCGAGCGCTGTCAGCTCATTCGTGGAACTTAACGGTATACGAGAGATTGTGCCACCTGCAAGCTATGCGGGATACGATAAACTTGGCTTTACAAAACTTTCAACGCCGAATGCAACAATGTCAATGTCAAAACCATCCTACATCCACTGTGTTCTACTTGGTAAGCTATGAAAGTGGCCAGTATACAGCAAATCCTAAAAAATTACGTACATCTTCTGGACTTTTTCGAGGTCTTTTCGTGAACTGGAACTTCACGCTTAAAATTCACCGGGTGTCGTGAAACAATGATGCACTTCAAAGCATACTTTTTATTGTCAGTCTACTGTCGTGTCTTGAATCCTGTGGAGGAAACTCATTCGCGGCTTCGTGACGTAGTGGTATGTGTGTGACTATTACGCCCAAGGTCCCGGGTTCGAATCTCGACACGTTCCGCTTGAAAAATGTTAGACGAGCATTTTTTACCAAAATACACCCTCGTTTGGATGAGAGGTAAAATGGAGATCCCGTTTTTGAGTGTTGTCACGCGCGTTAAAGATCCCTACCTTGCTTGGAACAGCATGGGTTCGGCAAAATTCTAAATTTTCCAGGTAAAAAGAAACTCGCTTCCTGGCCAATGTAGTACCTTCGGGTGGAGCATTGGAAAATCACATGTTAGGAGGAATCTCATTCCGGTATTCAATCTGCTCGCATTGGTGCTTCTGAAGTAGGGTCAACACTAAAATGTCTGCTCGTTTTGAACAATTCTGCCAGAAATGCTTGCACAACAAAGCACTTCAAGTAGAAGATCCAGTACTACTACGTCAGAGATATTCTAAAAAGATTGAGCCTCGCGCTACAAACTCCCATCGATTTGAGATCACAAAATATCATTATCAACCTAAATACATGAAGATAATCGGCACAGTGAAGAATAGTGTAAATTTTAAAAGTCCAATGAACGGGTCTACAAAAAGCGCTCACGGTGGAGAGCTCAAAAAAATCACAGCGTTTTTTGCCAAAGACATAGATAACAACACACTTGCGCTTTACCTCTCGATGCTTTGCGATATTTACATCTTTGTCGATTTCCATAACGCAGAAGAGACTCAACACCCATCGAACTGTTTTGATAGTTTGGACCCCAGACCTCTGGTTAAGCCATTCATCATGTGTAATCTAATACGTGGTTCAGCGTTCGAGATATATTAAGTACGAGTAGGTACATGTACATGTACATGTACAATTCATTCATTATTCTATTTCACAATAAAAACTATATGTATCTATGTTTTTTGTGCTGTCTTTATTTGTCGGTGAGTCCTTACTTCATTCTATTGCTTATCCTATGCATCAACTCAAAATTAAGATCACTTGCAAAAATTTAGAATGTATATTTTATTTGCGTTATGACTGACATTAGAAGACACGAAGAAATGTTGACCACCACAGTCCCCCAATATTTTTATCAAGTCGACGCACTTGGTCTTATGTCTAATTTTTTATTCAGGTACTTTATAATCTATTTTTGCTACTGCTGTTTGGTTCCAGTACTACTTTGATTTTCTAACACAATACTAAAAACCTTTAAATTTATAATAATAATACCCTTTTTGGTACACACCCTAAAAGAAAATAAAGCTATTTTGGTTTTTGGAACGGCGGCGGAGAGAGTGCAAGTGGGAACAGCAGGAAATTTGTTGTTTCACGTTTACTTGAATAGACTACAAACACCTGAAAAAGTCTACGTTCTCCTGAGGACATTCGAGTGCGTGTTTTCTTTTTACTGACTGAACTTCCTGGTTTCTTAACTTAATTGCAGTGACTTCTGACAAAATTTTTGTATATTTGGATAACTATTGAGGAGTGAAAGGAATATCAAGAGTTTTGGTCTTAACTGAACAATACACATGTAAAGACGTCGCAGAATTTTGGGATTATTTAAGGTGAGTACTTAATATTATTTTGTACGGCCTCGGGCATTTTTTAAACTTGAAAGCAACGGGCACGTTCATTCTGTTTGTAGTTTAATTTAAGTTTAAGAACTGTAGCTTTGCTCGTGCCTTTTCCTGTTTAAATTAAGTTGCTTGAGGGCGACCACCTTAAAAAATTCACGAAAACCACTAATGCTGCTATTTTAGGGTGAAAATAACTCCTAAGATAAAGTTGATGGATTTGAAATCAAAGTGCGAACTTAGCAATGGTTTAATCAAAATTTAAACAATTTTTCGTAAAATAATTGACTTACGGAAAATGACACAAAAATTTAACAAGATGGTGTTGTTATTAAGACTGTATAGTGCCTATACTTTTCGTATTATTGTACTGGTTTCTATTAATATACATAAGGTTAAATTATATCGTAACCACTGCATGCAAGGTTTTTCTTAAATCTTGGAAATTTTAGTCGACCTATTGCGAATAACCTATTCTGTTATCACCTCACTAACATAACTAACAAAATGTGTTCGGGGTTTCCATATTATATTAAAATCTAATAAAGTCAACTTTCATAAGACCTATGCATCATCTGGACAAGGCGTGGTTGTAAGGAATGTTACTTCTGCATAAGCAGACTCATGCACCCTATCAAGTTGTAAGGTATTTAGTAGAAAGTAACTGAAAATCGAGTCACGGTTTCTATAAGTAGTGGAAGTTTCAAAAAGGACATACCAATACGACTAAGAAGATGATACGTGCTACATTGACACTAGTTTTCTGAATTAAATTTACTCAAGCAGACTAACAGTAAATAACTCACCACTAGTCTTTAGTGATGTGAGCTGGGTTCGGCAAATCTTTCTAGGGCTATACAAATTTCAACACTTTCACTTACACCTACCTGGAATAGTCTTAGAATTTTCTGGCCAATAAAAAAACCGTTATGCGCCAACCCAGCTGGAAAATCCTGAATAGTGCCTACTCGAACAATGGGTACTTTGAAAGAAAATTTAATGGTCCTTGCTGCAAATTGGAAGTTCATATAACGTGGCTTGCATCGTTATTACTAATTTCTATTAGTATAAACAAATAATAAAACAAAACTCCACATCTGGTACACTTAACCTATATTAGCAAACATAATTATCACAGTAAATAATCAATTGAAACCAAAATAAATTCTAAAATCTATTCTTATTTCCGCTAAATATGCCTGGAACTAAAAAAAACAACTTAAATGTATTGATAAAGGACAGTTAATTAATTAAATTTCTAAATACTGTTTAGCCTCTACAATACTGAGCATTTATGTATAAAAAAATTTTGTTTTTAACATCCGCTTTAAATAAGCGTGCACCATGTAGTCGTTCTTTTTAACACAACATGGTTTTTGTACATTCTTCTTATTACGATCAGTCACAGTGTAAGGCTTATAAAGTAGAAAACAGTTTCAATAATTTATTGTTATACTTAATTATCCTCTGCAAACGCTCTGTCGATTTTTAGTGCAAAAAGTTGTTGCGGCGAATAAAACTCTCTCGCGCAATGCGCAGTGAAAGCTCTCACTAATCACTTTCACGTTATTAACATTGGTATTCTTTTTCTGTGCTATAACTCGCATTTGGACATCTGTTCACGCACAGTTTCAACTTTTAATACCGGTAATCATTTACTCGCTTATCAGTCCCATCTCGCACAGTGATGATTGCATGTTATGTACCTCTGTTTGAGATGTTCTCCCGTGTTATAATATGACCTCCTTTCCCTCACACTAATATCTGAGGATTTTATAAGTTAGCATACTCTATCTCTTTGTTGTCAGGGATTGTGCGACTTAAATTATCTTAAGGTCGAGGTCAAAAGTATTTCGACATATGAGAACGATTATATGTGTTCCCAAACCTTCCATTTATTACAAACAGCTGCGTGCGTCATTTGTTGGTCACAACGCCTTAAATTTATGCTCTTTTATGGATTTCTGTTATAAGGGTAACTTACAACAATTTGTCTCATTAAACTCGTGAGAATGTTTACAAATACACTTTCTTAGGCTAATTATTTACCGCAAATTATGTGTATTTTTTAACCTAATATGCAGAATGTTCATTTCGAATGGACCTGCACCTTGACGAAGTTCTAGATTACTAGAACAGGTGAAATGGCTTGCGTGTTCTAATGAGCTAAAAAGCCAAACGATAGGTCCAGTCAAAGTAGTAGGGTCCTAAGTGAGGAACCAGACTAAGACAAGTCCCCGAAAGAGGGCAGCGACTCTTTCGGTACTTAGATTGGTACAAACTATAGGGGTTGGTATGGCAGCCTACCGCGATTTTGAAGGTAACGGGAAACCACTACATTACCTCCCAAGTACTCAGCCTACCTAAATTGTAATAAAATGATGGCATTCTCTGAGGTAAAAGATTCCGGAGTTAAAATAGTCCACCATTCGGATCTCCAAGAGGGAACTACTTCAAAGGATGCGATCGGAAAGTTCAGAATAAGGGTCGGGAACATTTTGCGAATCGGAGCGTGGAATGTTAGAAGTATGAAGCAAGTAGGTAAGCTAGAGAACCTAAAAATCGAAATGAATAGGTTTGCACTAGACATATTAGGAATCAGCGAAGTTCGGTGGTCAGAGGCGGGGGATTTTTGCAGTGGAGACTTCAAGGTAATTCATACAGCAGCAGAGGAAGGAAATTTGGGTGTGGGGATAGTTATGCAGAAAAAGATAGGATACTGTGTAGAAAATTACTTACAAAAGAACGAAAGAGTACTCATGGTTAGAATAGAATCTAAACCGGTAAACACAGTAATAATACAAGTATACATGTCCACTTCTAGCTACAGTGGCAAAGAGGTAGAAGGCAGTGGTGGGCGAGGGTAGGGAAGGAGCGGTAGTAGGTTTATTTGGTTTAGGTACTAGCAGCGACAGGGGAAATAGGTTGGTAGAATTTTGCGACAAGAACAATTTAATAGTCATAAACACATTATTTCAACATCATGCTAGAAGACGATATACGTGGAAGATGCCAGGAGATATAGGAACATATGAAATAGATTACATTCTTGTTAGACAACAGTTTAGGAATCAAGTAAAAGACTGTAGAAGCTACCCAGAAACAAATATAGACACTGACCACAACATCGTAATTATGAAGGCCGCACTTAAAAAATTAAAAAATTTGAAAAAAAGAAACAAAAAAAGACACATTGACTTTGAGAAACTAAAAGATAAAGTTATTCAAGAAAGATTCGAAAAAAAGTCAAATGAATTGCTGAAACATATCGGGAAAATTTCTGATACTAAGGAAATAAAAACAGAATGGAATAACATTAAATCCAGCTTAGACATGGCGGCCAGAGATATTCTGGGGTATACACAAAAAAAATAAGAAATCATGGATAAGAAAGGATATCCTGAATTTAATAGAAGAAAGACGAAAATACAAAAATAAATCAGACGAAACAGGAAAACAAAAATAAGATACAAAGCCATAAAATGGGAAATTATTCGCAAATGCAGGAAAGCTAAAAAAACAAGGGATTGATGAAAAGTGCAAAGAGGTACAAACTAAGATGTAAGTAAGGTAAATAGATGAAGCATACAAATTAATTAGAAACAATTTTAGGAATTTTTAAACCGTATAGCAAAAATATAAGGGACGAGGGAAGAACCTCAATATAGAAAATATAGAGATAGATGGTAGATGGCAAGGATATATAAGGAATTTATATGCAGGGGAGGAACTAACAGCAATAGAACAGGAATCAGACATTGAAAATGATGACTTGGGATATACTATACTATACTATACTTAGAGATGGGTTTGAATTAGCATTAAAGAGTGTGAAAAATTGTAAGGCGCCGTGTACAGATAAGGTGCAAACAGAAACCCTAAAAGCCGCTGGACAAGCAGTAACAGAACGTCTCTTCCACCTTGTAAGCTATATGTATGAGACAGGCAAGATACCCAAAGATTTCAAACGTACCATCATAGTAACGATACCAAAAAAGAAAAGCGCAGATAGATGTAAAACTTTTCGATCAATAAGTCTGACAGCACACGTGTCAAAAATATTAACTAGAATTGTACAAAGACGAATGGAAAAACGGACTGAAGAAATACTAGGAGAATACCAATTTGGGTTTAGGCGAAACTAGGGAACACGGAAGGCTACTTTAGCTCTGAGAGTGATAATGGAGAAAACAATAGAAAAAGGGGAAAGCGTGTATATAGGGTTTGTTGATCTGGAAAAAGCATTCGACAATGTAAAATGGAAAAAAGTGTTCGATATACTCAGAAAAATTGGAATGCGTTATAGGGATAGACGAATAGTAGATAGCTTATGCAAAGAGTAAACAGAAATAATAGAGGAGTAATAAAGTTTAAGCAGGAACGTAGAGAAGTAAACATTAGGAAAAGAGAGAGACGGGGATGTTCCCTATACCCATTAATCTTTAACTTGTACATTGAAGAGGCAATGAATACTATCAAATGCAGGAAGACATTTGGAACTACTATGCAGCGACAAAAAATTCATATGCTTAGATTTGCAGATGATATAGCGGTATTAGCATCTAACAAGGAAGAGTTAGAAGCTGCTCTTAATGAAATGGAAACGGTTTTAACAGAGAGGTACGATATGAAATTTAACAAAACTAAAACTAAAGTACTAGTATGCAAAGGAGGGGAAAATAAATCAAAAACCAAGAATACAAATATGTATCAAGAACTTGCAAGAGGTTAATGATTTCTGCTACCTAGGAAGTCAAATAACGCATAATGGGAAAAGCACAAAAGATATTAAACAAAGATTAGCACAAGGTCGTGGACAAGAAAAAGCAGCTACTGTGTTCAAAGTCAACAAACATAGAAACAAGGAAAAGATTGCTTAAAACATATGTGTGGAGCACAACACTGTACGGCTGTGAAGCTTTGACAGCAGGAGAAGCGGACAAGAAAAAGTAGAAGCCTTTGAAATGTGGTGCTACAGACGTATGATGAAGATATCATGGACAGAAAAGGTTAAGAACGGAGATGTACTTAAAATGGTAGGGGAAGAAAGAAATATCAGGAAAACAGTAAAAAATGGGAGAGATAGGATGATATGCCTCATACTAAGGCATGAGGGAATAGTGCGAAATACATTAGAAGCAGAGATAGGAAAAAAAGAAGTAGAGGTAGCCTTAAGTTAGACTATTGCACACAGATAGTGAAAGATGTAGGCTGTAGGAATTTCAGGGAAATCCATAGGCTAGCTCAGAAAAGAAATCAATGGAGGTACGCATCCAACCAGTCTCGAGATGGATAAACTAATGACGAAAAAAGTAACTGTACTTAAACATTATGATTATTATAAGCAATTACAAGTATTGGTTGGGCAATATTCTCGAATAACGTTAATTGTCCAAGTGTTGGGGGATTTCGGCAGCAACAGGCTGCTTAACCCCCTTCACTGAATCTAAGTGAAATAAAGCACAAAATTGGAAAACAATAGAAGAGAAACCGAGCTGTATACAAGCTGTGTGAGAATTTCAGAGAATTGTGTGGGCTGGCTCAGAATATAAATAAGTGCAGGTACGTGTCCCACCAGTTTTGAGACGGAAAACCTAATGACAAAAAAATAAGCGCGGATAAATCTGATGATTATTATAAACAATTACAGGTGTTGGTTGTGAAGTATTTGCAACCAATGTTGACTGTGCGAAAAGATGTATTATAAAAAATATTAGATCGGCAAATGTTCAAGTGCTGCGAAACTTGGCAGCCACAGCCCCCCCAACCCCCCATTCACAACTACCGAATGTCGGAGAAATAGGGTATATAATTGTAAAGCAATAAAAGGCGACCGATCTGCATCTAACAAGAAAGAACAGCGTCTATGATGAAAGACAACAAACATAGAAACAAGAAGAAAATTGTTGACAGCATATGCGTGGAGCACAGCACAGTATGCCTAATAAATAGGGGCAGTAGGTAAAACAGAAAAGAAAAATGGTAGTTGTCTTTAGGAATGTTGTGCTTTAGATGTGCGAGGATGAAAGCATAGACAGACAAAGTTAATAACAAATAGGTTATAAAAATAGTAGGGGAACAAGGCTATCTGTGGAACAAATAGGAGAAATAGGACAGAATACGTTCTAAGGCATTTTTGGGGAATAGTATGTGATATATTGCAAGCAGTGATAGGAAAAAGGAAGTAGATGTAGACCTAGATCAGTTAGTGATAGATGCAGACTGTGCAAATTTCAGGGAAATGTGTTAGTTCAGAATAGGAAACAGCGCTGATACGCGTTTAACCAGTTCCAGGACTGAATACCCAATGATGATTCAGAATGTGAAGTCCCGGTCTTTATTGATGTTTGTTAAAGAATGTACTAGGTGTAATATTATAATGACCATGTTATTAAACGTAAACCCACAAGCTTCTATAAAATTTTCATGGCATTTTCGCGTAAAGTTCATTCAACTGACTTAAATTAATAAATTCTTTTTTTTTAACTAATAGTTGGTCAAATAGCCCACGAAAGTTACTATGATTGTAGTTACGCATGTACCTGTTGGTAACACTTTAGTTAAAGTAAACAACGTGTACTGGTGTTACTCTGGTGTTCATTCGTTTCTCTTGTATCAACTATGTCGTTTTCCACGAAGAGACACGTGTTCTTATAAAGACTTAATGCGCCTATAAATCTTACAAACGAGTGACAGGCGAATTTCATATAAAATTTTCCAATTTAACACTTTGTGGTACGTCGACAATAACGCGTATGATTAACCCAAGAATGCAGAACATGTTTGATATACGACCTTATACAACACGGGCTTAAGACACCTGCTACTATTAGTAGATGTAAACGTGAGTAATATTAGCATTAGAATTGCTAAGGTTTACTTGTATTTAGGATACGGTTGTTTATAGACGTGGTTTTACAAAAATATTTAAAACAAACTAAAATGTTATATAATGCGTTTGGCTATTCCTTGCAGACATGAAGGTAAAGTTAATTAAGCTAAAAAAATTGCCCACACCTAATACCATAGCAAAACAATAGCAGACTCCAAAAAAATTAATGCTGAAACAATCGTGGAGTAGAGTGGGTCACGCAGAAAAACCGTTTGAAAACCTCAGTATATAAGTTTATTACCAACTGTCAATTAACATTGTATCAAACGAAATATTTACAAAACCAAAACGAACATTTGCGTAACGTCGCGTTTCGAACCCTGATTGAATCATCATCATTAGGTCTTTAGTCCTAGAACTAGTTGGACGCGTACCCTCATTGTTTCCTAGTCTGAACCAAACTACACATTTCGTGTTATTTGCACAGTCTGCATCTATCACTATCTGTGTGCTAAAGTCTGATCTTGGTCTACCTCTACCTCTCTTTTCCTATCTCTGCTTGTAGTATATCCCGTACTATTCCCCAGAAATGTCTTAGAACGTATCCTGTCCTTCTATTTCTCCTATTTTTCATTTTTCACAGATATCTTTATTCCTCTACTATTTCTACAACTTATTTGTTATTAACTTTGTCTGTCCATGCTACCATCTTCATACATCTGAAGCACAACATTTCAGAAGGCTTCTATCTCTTTCTGTCTGCTATTCCTACTACCCCTATTTCATAGATGTAGTGTGCTGTGCTCCACAGTATGCTTTGAACAGTTTTCTTCTTGTATCTATGTTCGTTGTCTTTTAACATAGCTGCCGTTCTTTCTTGTTTGATGCAGTTCGATCACCTTCTATTGTTTTATAGTTATATACCATATTTCTCCGATATTCAGTGGTATGTGAAAGGGGGTAAGTAGCCCTTGGCTGTCAAGTTCCCCCAGCACCTGAACCTTTGTCGAATTAATCGTTTTTCCAATTTATCTTTTCGCACGATCAACATTAGTTCACAACCAACACCTGTAGTTGTTTATAATAATCATCAGATTTAAGAGCTCTTATTTTTTCGTCATTGGGTTTTACATCTTGAAACTGGTTCAACTTGTACCTCAGCTTATTTATGTTCTGAGCTAGCCTACACCGTTCCCTGCAATTCTCACAACAGCCGATATACAGCTCGATTCCCTTCTATTGTTTTCTAATTATATGCTCTATTTCACCGAGATTCAGTGGTATGTGAAGCGGAGGCGTCGCCGTGGATTAATGTAGTAAGCGTAAGACTACGGATCCCAAGGTCCTGGATTCAAATTCCGACACAGCCGACGGCGTGAAAAATGGCAGATGAGCATTTTTCATAAAAATTACGCCCTCGTTCGGATGAGGGGTTAAATGGAGGTCCCGTGTGTGAGTGTTGTCACGCACGTTAAAGATCCCTACCTTGCCTGGAACGGCAAGGGTTCGGCAAAATTCCAAATTTCCAGGCAACAAAAAACTCGCCTCCTGGCCAATGTAGTACCTTCGTGTGGAGCATTGGAAATGTAAATGAACGGCATGTGAAGGGGGATAAGCAGCTTGTGGCTGCCAAGGTTCCCCCAACACTTAGACATTTGCCGTATTAATAGTTTTCAAATAAATCCTTTCGCACAATTAACATTAGTTGAGAGTATTGTACAACCAATATCTGTAGTTGTTTATAATAATCACCATGTTTAAGTACAGTTGTTATTTTTGTCATTAGCTTTTCTATCTTGCGGCTGGTTGGAAGCGTACCTCCATTGATTTCTATCCCGAGCTAGCCTACACATTTCCCTGAGATTCTCACACCCTACATCTTTCACTATCTGTGTGCAGTAGACTAACCTAGATCTACCTCTACTTCTCTTTTTTCCTATCTCTGCTTCTAGTATATTCCGCACTATTCCCTCATGTCTTAGTATGTGACCTATCATTCTATCTCTCCTATTTTTTACTGTTTTCCACATACTTCTTTTTTCCCCTACCATTTCTAGTACCTCTTTGTTCTTAACTTTGTCTGTCTATGGTATCTTCATCACACGTCTGTAGCACCACATTTCAAAGGCTTCTACCTTTTTCTTGTCTGCTTCTCCTATTGTCCAGGCTTCACAGCCTTACAGTGCTGTGCGCCACACATAAGTTGTAAACAATATTTTCCTTGTTTTTATGTTTGTGGTCTTTGAACACAGTAGTTGCTTTTTCTTGTTAAATGTAGCACGACCTTGTGCTAATCTTTGTTTTATATCTCTTGTGCTTTTCCCATCTTAAGTTATTTGACTTCCAAGGTAACAGAAATCTTTAACCTCTTGTACGTTCTCGTTACCTATTTGTATTCGTGTTTTTGATTTATTATTCCCCTTTTTTTGCATACTAGAACTTTAGTTTTATTTTTGTTAATTTTCATACCATATCCCTCCGTTAGAACTGTTTCCATTTCATGAAGAGCAGCTTCTAACTTTTCCTTGCTAGATGCTAATACCGCTACATCTAAGCATATCGATCTTTTGTCCCTGCATATTAATTCCAAATGTCTTCCTGTATTTGACAGTATGCATTGTCTCTTGATAAGGCACATCCCTGTCTCACCCGTTTCCTAATACTTACTTCTCTACTTTTTTGCTCTAATTTTATTACTGCTGTTTGTTCTTTGTATAAGCTATGTACTATTCGTCTATCCCTATAACTCATTTCAATCTTTTTGAGTATTTCGAACATTTGTTTCCATTTGACATTGTCAAATGCTTTTTCCAGATCTACAAACCCTATATATACGCTTTCCCCCTTTTCTATTGTTTTCTCCATTATTACCCTCAGAGCTAAAATAGCCTTCCGTGTTCCCCTGTTTCGCCTAAACCTAAATTGATCTTCTCCCTGTATTTCTTCAGCTCGTTTTTCCATTCGTCTTTGTACAATTCTAGTTAATATTTTTAAAACGTGTGCGGTCAAGCTTATTGTTCGAAAATTTTCACATCTATTCGCGCCTCACAAGAGCCACCCAAATTGTGCCATCCTATGTAAACTTTGAAAAAGTCTTAAAGGCACAATAGTTGTTTTGCGTTAAAATTTGATAACCGCAGATGGTGGAGGTAGACGTATAAATATGAACAAAGTTTAAAAATTGAAACCATCAAGTATTTACCACTATTAAACTGCAGCTTTTAGCGGCGGTAGCAGGACGAGAAACTGTCGACTTGTTCTAACGGAAGTCAAGAAACGTCAATAAGTTTATATCACCGTAGCTATGACTACACCAGCGTTTGTACAACTACAGTAGCGCCACACACAACCTCAGTACTTGAAGGATAATCGTGATAAAACCTAGATTATACAATACGCATGACGAAGGAGAATTTTACCTGCAAGCTACATCTTAAGCAATAATTAAAGTTAATTTTAACAATAATTACAAAGAGAACAATAGTGTAAAACATACCTTGCAGTGATGGTATGATATACATTGAAGAATCAAAGAACTCGATACAGAGAGAAATAGATAAACATAGATGTAGCCTCAAAACTAATCAGTAAAATCGTTAACAGTAATCGACGCTAACACGAAATAGGTCATACTATTACCTTCGGGCACATTAAAATTATAGCCAAAATACAATCAGAGTCTGTGAAATCACAAAAATCTCAGCAATATAATAAAGATGGCGCTTGACAACTCTTCTCTATATTGAAAGTGGTACTGGGTGCACTCAAGTTCGAACTGTAACTTACTTAAGCGTAAGTATAATATCCAAGCTTGCCTTGCTCACTCATATTGCAGGTGATTGATTACGCCTGAATAAAAGGTGACTTTTTGATTGTTCGTCAAATACGTTGTTAAAGAAACACTTTTAACTTGCTAAGACGAGGTCTTCTCGTTCAGAAGTAACTTCCTTGGTTTCAAATAGCTTGAGATAGACTATGTGTCTTATTGGTATTATCAGTGTCCACTTTCATATGAATGCCTCCATAACATCATTTGCTGAAGCAGAATAATATCGCATTTTACAAGTTATTCCTAACTATATTTACACTATCTTTTACGGAAGTACCTTTTTAGCACTAATCAAGTTTTTGGATACCAGTAAGAGTTAGATCTTTTTGAAGAGCAGGGCTATATTTTTGCAACACTCACGCAGCGTAGGGCAAGTAGCGCGTTCATGCAGGCTCTTAATAATTTGAGCAAAATATTTGCAGAAAGATCAATGATGCATAAACGTGTATTGCGGTGATGCCGCTTTTTATTCTAATAATTTGTTTTTTACGCATTCTAGAAGACTTGGGAATGACGTTTGCCAAAGGCATCCATTTACCAGGGGCATACTGTATTTACAATTTGCATTACACGCGTTCTTAATCTTTCTAATTTTAGCATAAAATTGACTAAATTTTTACACCAAAAAATTGAAGTTAATGGTTATTACAGGTTTTTAAAGTTGTGTATTTCCTATTGATAAAATTTCCCAATCTGTCACAAAGTTCTATGCAGGCTAAGCTCTCTTTCTAGATTTGCGGATATTCGTTGAACCATTAACAATTTGCGGAACCTACGCAACCAGTTGGAAAGCACCATCCCTTCCAGTTTAGGATTATAAGCTGAGGGAAATTTTAGTATTCAAGGAAGATCATGTACATTTCAAGTACTGAAGGTGTCGACAAACTTATTGATGACAACGTACGCTTTCTCCAACGCGTAAAATTTGAATACTGGTCGAGATACACTTCTAATGTTGCATACACTTTTCTCTAGAAGGACGATCATGATAGGATATCTTACAAAATTCTTCGTTTAGGGCGAGTCCAAACGGCTTTTATTTTATTTTAATATAATGTAATCCGTTCATTAGAATTAAATTGGCTAAGCAATTTATACCAATTTAATCAAACTTACTTTTCAACGTTAAGTGTGTATCTGAGGATTAATTCGTCTGAAAACTATTAGTAGATCGACTACCATGTTGGCGTATGCTTTTCTCAAAAATAATTTCGTCATCAAAATAACAAGGTACTACTTGTAGTCCCCGAATAGTTACATTCGGGACACTTCTGGTGCTAAATTCCCAGTGAAAGGCACACAAAATGATACCTTTCACGGGTTTGTTAGACGTCAGATGCGATTAAGAGTTAGCGAAACCTACATTTGACCCCAGTCTGTTATATTTCTGGAAACCACTAAACTGATCCAAGTTTGGTTGCGGTGGGGAACTTTAGCCGCATTACATTTTGGTTTGGCTGCGAAACCTTTAAACACAATTTGATTTTGCTGTTCTACCCAACGGTTTCACCAAGAGTGCTCATCTTACATGTGATTTTCCAAAGCTCCACCCGAAAGTACTACATTGGCCAGGAAGCGAGTTTTTTTTACCTGGAAAATTTGGAATTTTGCCGAACCCTTGGTGTTCCAAGCAAGGTAAAGATCTTTAACGTGCGTGACAACACTCACACACGGGGCTTCCATTTTACCTCTCATCCGAACAAGGGTGTTTTTTTTGTGAAAAATGCTCGCCTAACATTTTTTAAGCGGACCGTGTCGGGATTTGAACCCTCAACCTTGGGCGTAGTAGTCACACACATACTAATTACGCCACGAAGCCGCCCAAGAGTGCTCGCCACTGAGAAACGTCACTGACAGATTCTAAAAGGCCATATACATATCAATAGCGTTAAGGTTCTTGATTGCGAGTATGTCAGAACAGTAGAGGCGTCACAATTACTACATAAAAGACAAACGACAAGCTGTTTAATCGGAACTTTTTATGTCTGATGCTTTAAACATTTTTCTGGAACTATTCACAGACATGGAAAATCTTTAATTGCAAGAATATTTCCAACAACCTTATTACCAGCCCTAATTTTTCAGAAGGACAACAACTTAGAACCACTTTGTTCAGTACTCGAATCAGCATAAAAGTCCCCTTGGTGGCAACTTGTGCCTCTACAATGGACTTAACGAATAATCCACTACCACTCAATGTTATCAATGCTTGACATATGCTTCGAAGAATACTCTTATATCAGCCAATATCTCAGCTTTCTCATCCACTTTGTTGTCATCGACCACACTGAAGTAGTCAAGAGCTGAAAAGATAAATGCGGTATAAACTGCACGAAATCACGACCTAACAAAATATTTTTTCATTTTCGACATCAACGCTACTGATCTACGCAAACAGGGGGGATCTAGAGGTACATGATCCATCTTCTTTGACGTGTCTGAATGTAACCTTTTATTTCTCAACTAAATTTTATTTCAACTTACATCAATAGATAAAGAGTAGCGTTCTGTGAGCAATCGCACGGTTCCTTTATTTTTAAAATATTTTGATGTTTTAAAGCATTTTTATAGTAAATTTTTTATTAATTTTATTTCATGTGATCAACGCTTTACCCGGCTAGAAAATAAAAAATTTTGCAACAAAAATTCTAGGCAATCAAAGTACCGTTTCTGGAAATCCAAAGGTGTAGATTTTACTTTTGACGATACACTTACCTTGATGCTCAGCCCTTCAATCTCCGAATTCTCCCAAAAATTTTCCAATATTTAACGAGTTAACCAACAACATAGGACTTGAAGTCACTTCTTGCCCCAAAAATCAAATGCTTTCTCCCTGGCAGATTCTAGGTTTAAAAGTGTGGCATTTCACCGAAAGGACAGTCTTAGATGTCGTTTCGCGCGCAAGTTTTAACTTGGAATTAACCCCTAAACCTATAAAATTAGAAACCTACTAAAAATGCAAATTAAGAGCGTGAATCTTATTTTTGGAAAAAGTTTTCATCCGAGATCATCTACCCATCCCAAAAACTAAAAATGTAACGAGAGAAGTTTCTAATATGTTCCTTAAATGTGAAAGTTCACTTGTGAGACTGCTTAATGACCTCTATTGGTTTTATGTTATAGAAATGAAAACTTAATTATTTTGCAAGGGCTGCAGGTTGCGTTTGTTCTAACGGATTGTTAGAACATGAAAAACAATGTGCCAAATGGGCGAAGACGTTCGTCACGCATAAGCTCTATTGCGGTTTTAGCAATATCTTATTTCCATACGTTTTGCATTCCGAGTAAGGTTTTTAAATATTTGGTCCAATACTAAGTTTTGAGGGTAGGGAGGGTAGGGTAGGTCAGTTTTCTGTGGAGCCGCTCTATCATTCCGTTAGACTGTAGGTGGTAGGATGGGGTGATGATTTTGATAAAACTGATATCGGTTTCTAGCTATTTGCCTTAATCCATCGTCACTCCCAGCGTGGACCAGTGTGATATACATATATTTATTGGTCTATGAATGTTACGATTTCTATGTTTTGTAGAAGTATTGCCTTTGGCTACCTTATAAAGCCTTTAATGTGGCTTTGATACAGGTTGATATAAATTGTGGGACTACTATGTCGATATGTAAATGCTCGAACCTTGAAGGTGCTGATTTGGATCTATCAGTTTGCGTGATCACATGTGTTGTGACTTTGAAGTATTAACAATCGATACAACTCGTTAGCCAAGCACGGCAGTCTAATATGATACGAACCCAAAGGAAGCTCTAAGTCAGTGAATTATTTGCCGCTTTCACTTTTCAATGAGCTAAGTTGTGTATTCTGTTGAAATCTTCTTTCAGTAAATCCTTCTTTAAAGAAATATTGCAGTAAGTGAGTTGGTTAGAGTTGAATATTGCAGTAAGTGGCTTGGTTAGAGTTGGATATGCGTACTAGTTTAAAGGTCGTTCGATTATCACTCTCTGTTTGAAGATTAGGTAGTTTTTGGTTATTATGTTTCCAGAAAATTAATACTGTATAATCTACACGATGCGTCTGTGATGATTTCTTCTTTACCAAATGTGTTTGATATCTTTTGAATGTTGACTTATGTGGTTCAGATATTTCAATTCTCTGGGAATTCATATTTCCGATTTTTGTTTGAAGTCGAACGATATGACCCATCAAGGTGTTGAAGTATGTTAAATTATTAGAATGTGCATTTGTCAATCTTTTAATAAACAAGCTAGAGGTTCTCAATTTTAGCTCGTTGGGTTAAACCGCTTAATGCATAGACTGAAGCGTTCATTACTAAATGGTTTTGCTGCTGATATTGAGTATGTCAGCAAGACGATTTGTTCTAATTAAATTTTGCACTTCTTGAATCCCGTGTTCGCTTCCCTTGTGTATTGATAGACGTATTACGTATTGCTTCGCCTTTTAATAGGTCTTTGAGTGACTTAGGTACGAGGGGCTTGTGGAATGAATTGCTTGTTGTAATTTAACATGCGAAACAATTATCCTACGTTTCTTACTGTTTAAGAATTTCTGAAGTTTTGAATGGTATTGATTTCACTGGTAGTGCTTTGGTATCCCCTCCGGTGATTAAGTAACCAAGGAGTATTATTTTTTATTTTCTAAAGATGCATTTGGATGGGTATATGCTTACGCCATAATTTTTGATCGTTCGAAGAGAATCTCTAAGTTCTTCCGACTAAAACGCTCGTAACAGTCATCACTTATTCCAAAATCTTGCGAAACTGTTGGTATGATTTGAATTTTGTATGAATAAAATTACAAGCCGGAATATGTTTGGGAAGAGTATTCGATTTTAAGCGAGGAAGGATTAGTCGAATAATAAAAATGCACATGAAATGAGAGTTTCAGAAATGATACGTCATATGTGCTTCAGTCATCTTTGGGGTTGATTCTCTGATTTCGGTAGTGCACGGTTAATTCCAGTATAAACTCAAAAATAATATCTAGGACTTTTACTTTCCAAAAGCGAAATAACACATGCTTGGAACATTTTTGGGGTAAGTTTTACAATTGTGTAGTATGACAAGTTAACTGTAGGGTAAAAATTTCGCCAAAAACAAATTCAAGAGAAAATTAACCAGGTTATAAAGTTTTTGATAAGAATTCTATAAACCTTCGATGTAATAAATATTAGATTTCTTCCCAGTTTAGATGCATGGTCAAGATTGTATTACATAGACAATCATTGTTTTCTTGAATTGTGTAACAATATCATATTACATGCCTGTCTTGACTGCCTGTTTCAATTTTCCATTTCCATGTTTTGTAGAGGCAATGGCTTTGGCTGCCTTGTAAAATGGTGAATGTGCCTTTGATACAGATGTATACAAAAGTGAACCTTCTATGCCCATAAGTAAATGCTCGAATCTTGAGAATGATGGATTGAAGGTATTATTTTACGTCATCACACATGTCGTGACTTTGAAGCATTTACAAACGTTGCAACTTTTTAACCAAGCACGAGAGCCGGATTTGATACGAGTTCAAACGAAGTTCTTAGCAAGCAGTATCTTTGTTGCTTTGACTTTTAAAAAACTAGGTTTTGTACGTTAAACACTGTTTTAGTAATTTCTTAATTACGAATAAGCAAGCTTTCTTTGAACAAAAATCGCAGTAAATAGCTTGGTTAGAGATGAATATGTGTACTAGTATAAAAGTCGTCCTATTGTCGCCGTCTGTTTGAAGATTGCGTTATTGTTCGCGTTACGTTTTCAGAAAATTAATACTGTATAATCCAAATGATGCGTCTGTGATGGTTTCTTCTTTGCCAGACGTGTTTGATGTCTTTTGAATATTGACTTACGTGATATATATATATATATATATATATATATATTTGGGCTTTGCACAAAGGTCTGTCATTATTTCCTCTTATTAACCATAATATCTTAGTATTTACCAACTTGCCTTGCGCAATTAACTACCTAATATGTTATATATATATATATATATATATATATATATATATATATATATACGGCCCAACGGTAGGGCTCGATTTGAAAACCTTAGTTCACGAATAATGGTGACGTTCACAGCAGATTTGGCGACCCAAAAGTGAGGCTCGAGTTCCAAATAAAATTTTTGTGATTTTATTCCAGGAAACTGGCGATCTGAGAGAGAGAGTTTCTGTTTGTGTATAAATTTAGGAGTATTTTAGAGTGTGTGAGAGTGATTAGAACGTATGCAGAGAAAGGAGTGGTTAAGGAGTCAAGGAGTGGAAATTGGAAGTGACGATAGTGCATTGTGTGAAAAAAAATTGAAAATGGAAGAAGCTGGAGGCAGTAGAGATCAGTCGAGGACGGAATCAGGGGATCAAGGAAACGAGATGATATTGAGAATGTTAGAGAGGATGAGTGAAGAATCGAATAAGAAATTTGACCAATTAAATCAGAAATTAGGGGATAAAATAGAAAAATCGACGAGAGAATTTACAGAACTTAAAAATAGTCTTACCGTGAAACTGGGGGAAGTAGAAAGTAGGGTTGATAAAAATGAGCGTGATATTACAGGTCTTCGACAGGAAATGGGACATTTAAGGTCCGAAGTACGCATTTTTTGTGAAGAAGAAATAAATATAAAAATGACTGAAGTAACGGACTCATGTAGGGATCAGTTAGGCAGGGTAGAACGCGAAGTTAGTAGTATTAAATACAACATGTCAAGTTTAACGGGGATGGTCCTAGATTTTATACAGGTGGCGTATCATTGGACCAACACATGAAATTTTATGGCGATAACCGAGTAAATCCACAAATTTTTATTAATAGTGTAAGAAATATTGCAGTAAGTGAGTTGGTTAGAGTTGAATATTGCAGTAAGTGGCTTGGTTAGAGTTGGATATGCGTACTAGTTTAAAGGTCGTTCGATTATCACTCTGTTTGAAGATTAGGTAGTTTTGGTTATTATGTTTCCAGAAAATTAATACTGTATAATCTACACGATGCGTCTGTGATGATTTCTTCTTTACCAAATGTGTTTGATATCTTTTGAATGTTGACTTATGTGGTTCAGATATTTCAATTCTCTGGGAATTCATATTTCCGATTTTTGTTTGAAGTCGAACGATATGACCCATCAAGGTGTTGAAGTATGTTAAATTATTAGAATGTGCATTTGTCAATCTTTTAATAAACAAGCTAGAGGTTCTCAATTTTTAGCTCGTTGGGTTAAACCGCTTAATGCATAGACTGAAGCGTTCATTACTAAATGGTTTTGCTGCTGATATTGAGTATGTCAGCAAGACGATTTGTTCTAATTAAATTTTGCACTTCTTGAATCCCGTGTTCGCTTCCTTGTGTATTGATAGACGTATTACGTATTGCTTCGCCTTTTAATAGGTCTTTGAGTGACTTAGGTACGAGGGGCTTGTGGAATGAATTGCTTGTTGTAATTTAACATGCGAAACAATTATCCTACGTTTCTTACTGTTTAAGAATTTCTGAAGTTTTGAATGGTATTGATTTCACTGGTAGTGCTTTGGTATCCCCTCCGGTGATTAAGTAACCAAGGAGTATTATTTTTTATTTTCTAAAGATGCATTTGGATGGGTATATGCTTACGCCATAATTTTTGATCGTTCGAAGAGAATCTCTAAGTTCTTCCGACTAAAACGCTCGTAACAGTCATCACTTATTCCAAAATCTTGCGAAACTGTTGGTATGATTTGAATTTTGTATGAATAAAATTACAAGCCGGAATATGTTTGGGAAGAGTATTCGATTTTAAGCGAGGAAGGATTAGTCGAATAATAAAATGCACATGAAATGAGAGTTTCAGAAATGATACGTCATATGTGCTTCAGTCATCTTTGGGGTTGATTCTCTGATTTCGGTAGTGCACGGTTAATTCCAGTATAAACTCAAAAATAATATCTAGGACTTTTACTTTCCAAAAGCGAAATAACACATGCTTGGAACATTTTTGGGGTAAGTTTTACAATTGTGTAGTATGACAAGTTAACTGTAGGGTAAAAAATTTCGCCAAAAACAAATTCAAGAGAAAATTAACCAGGTTATAAAGTTTTTGATAAGAATTCTATAAACCTTCGATGTAATAAATATTAGATTTCTTCCCAGTTTAGATGCATGGTCAAGATTGTATTACATAGACAATCATTGTTTTCTTGAATTGTGTAACAATATCATATTACATGCCTGTCTTGACTGCCTGTTTCAATTTTCCATTTCCATGTTTTGTAGAGGCAATGGCTTTGGCTGCCTTGTAAAATGGTGAATGTGCCTTTGATACAGATGTATACAAAAGTGAACCTTCTATGCCCATAAGTAAATGCTCGAATCTTGAGAATGATGGATTGAAGGTATTATTTTACGTCATCACACATGTCGTGACTTTGAAGCATTTACAAACGTTGCAACTTTTTAACCAAGCACGAGAGCCGGATTTGATACGAGTTCAAACGAAGTTCTTAGCAAGCAGTATCTTTGTTGCTTTGACTTTTAAAAAAACTAGGTTTTGTACGTTAAACACTGTTTTAGTAATTTCTTAATTACGAATAAGCAAGCTTTCTTTGAACAAAAATCGCAGTAAATAGCTTGGTTAGAGATGAATATGTGTACTAGTATAAAAGTCGTCCTATTGTCGCCGTCTGTTTGAAGATTGCGTTATTGTTCGCGTTACGTTTTCAGAAAATTAATACTGTATAATCCAAATGATGCGTCTGTGATGGTTTCTTCTTTGCCAGACGTGTTTGATGTCTTTTGAATATTGACTTACGTGATATATATATATATATATATATATATATTTGGGCTTTGCACAAAGGTCTGTCATTATTTCCTCTTATTAACCATAATATCTTAGTATTTACCAACTTGCCTTGCGCAATTAACTACCTAATATGTATATATATATATATATATATATATATATATATATATATATATATAAGGCCCAACGGTAGGGCTCGATTTGAAAACCTTAGATCACGAATAATGGTGACTTTCACAGCAGATTTGGCGACCCAAAAGTGAGGCTCGAGTTCCAAATAAAATTTTTGTGATTTTATTCCAGGAAACTGGCGATCTGAGAGAGAGAGTTTCTGTTTGTGTATAAATTTAAGAGTATTTTAGAGTGTGTGAGAGTGATTAGAACGTATGCAGAGAAAGGAGTGGTTAAGGAGTCAAGGAGTGGAAATTGGAAGTGACGATAGTGCATTGTGTGAAAAAAAATTGAAAATGGAAGAAGCTGGAGGCAGTAGAGATCAGTCGAGGACGGAATCAGGGGATCAAGGAAACGAGATGATATTGAGAATGTTAGAGAGGATGAGTGAAGAATCGAATAAGAAATTTGACCAATTAAATCAGAAATTAGGGGATAAAATAGAAAAATCGACGAGAGAATTTACAGAACTTAAAAATAGTCTTACCGTGAAACTGGGGGAAGTAGAAAGTAGGGTTGATAAAAATGAGCGTGATATTACAGGTCTTCGACAGGAAATGGGACATTTAAGGTCCGAAGTACGCATTTTTTGTGAAGAAGAAATAAATATAAAAATGACTGAAGTAACGGACTCATGTAGGGATCAGTTAGGCAGGGTAGAACGCGAAGTTAGTAGTATTAAATACAACATGTCAAGTTTAACGGGGGATGGTCCTAGATTTTATACAGGTGGCGTATCATTGGACCAACACATGAAATTTTATGGCGATAACCGAGTAAATCCACAAATTTTTATTAATAGTGTAAGAAATCTAGTGGGAAATTTATTTGACGAACAGACTAAACTAAATACGATAAAGGCTTTATTGAAAGACAATGTGGAAGCATGGTACAATTTAGTAGGACAGGACATAGAGACATATCAGGACTTTGAAAACAAATTTTTACAGCATCACTGGAGTGATCACAAACAGGATCAGATTAGGGACGACTTGATTACAGGAAAATTTAAGGGAGGGTTTGCAGGTTCTAGGGAGCAATATGCCATCCGAAAATACAGTGTGGCCAAACAACTTAATCCACCATTGACGGACAGACAAATAATCAAGTACCTATCACGACATTTTGAAATCAGACAACACGTGGCCTTACAAAACATCACCGACCGGGAGACATTTTTAGAGCATTTACAGAGATATGACGATGTATGTAGGACGGACAAGAGAGATACGAGAACGAAACGTTAACACAGTTAGGTTTGACAACAGGACACCGAATTATCCGAGACGGCCTGACTACAATAGGAATTTTCGACCGAATTGGGAACGACGAGGACAGGAATACAGAAGCAATAGTGCGACTAGGGGACCGACGCCAAGACCTAGTTACATGAGACAGAACAGTCTACCGGAAGTAAACACGACTGTGACGAGCACGCTGAATAGAGACAGGGACACGGATACTAATACGAGGAGGACGTACGCACAGGTTGTAGAAGGACAACCAGGACCAAGCACGGAAAACAGGACGAGACAGGATTTTTAGAACGCGACAGACCACTAGATTTCTGTGTAAATGTATATGAACATCCACGTGAATTTTTCAAAATTGAGGAGGAAATAGAGCCAGAAACTGTAGAAAAATTATGTTTGCCAATTGTTAATATAGGAATTTTAGAGAATAATGTAGAAGTATTACTTGATACAGGGGCAGAGGCGAGTTTAATATCGGAGGAATTCGTCAGCAAAATTAGGGATAAGGTTTGTGATAGAATTATGCCTATAAAGCGTAGCCATTTAGTAGCTCCAAATAAAAAAAAGTTTGCTGTAGTGAATAGTGTTGTGGTGCTTAGGATAAATATAGGAGGTTTAAGCTGTGAACAGGAGTTTGTAATTGTACCTGGACTGAAGTTTCAGAGTATTTTAGGTGTTGACTGTATGATGCAGTTAGGGGTTTTTATAGATATGGAAAGAAAGGTAGTAAGGATTAAGGATAGGGTAGTGCCATTGAAGGGCAGTTATGAAGTCACAGAGGATGACACGGGGTTGAGTATTAATGTAGTAGAGGTAGAGGATGATGGAGTTAAACAGATCAACACAATAAGATGTCCAGAGGATAGGATAGTAGAGGTTCCAGCTTTATTACAAAAACATGCAGAATTAGTGGAGGTGGAAGCAAGAGCAGCATATCGGGAGCAGGTGAAGGCAGAATTAAATAAAGATGCACGAAAAATTAATCAACGGACCAAACCGCAATTCCATTGTCCACCATCCATGGACACACTTTTGACGAGGTTAAGTGGCAAGTTTGTTTTTAGTAAATTAGATTTAAGGAATTCATTCTGGCGGATTCCATTACACAAGGATTCTAGAAGGTACACAGGATTTTCCGTAGAGGGAAAAATCTATAATTTTAATGTTGTATCGTTTGGTTTGTCGGCAGAAAAGGAAATAATAATGAATAAGAAACAGACAAGTGTAGGGACTGAAGAAGAAGCAATATTTAAGAGTCAGGATAATAGGGATGAGTTTATTTTATGTGAGATAACAGGGATGATAAGTATAGATATAGAAGGGGGAAAAATAGGGATGAAGAGTATTAGGATGCTGAGAAGAAAGACTTGGAGGATCAAGAAAAGAGTCAGATTTAAATAAGAAATGAAGATTAAATGAACAAAATATAGGAATAGATATAGGTGTATATAGAAGAGTAGAAGTAAGTGTTTATAGAATAAAGCTAGGTATAGGATAAATAAGGGGAGATAGTTAGAAATAGGTATATAAAATGAGAAGAAAAATTAAATGTAGGAAGAAAATAAGATAGGTTAAATGTAGATATTTCTTATAAGAATAGTGGAGAGGAGAGTTAGGAATAGAATAAGAATAGGATAAGTATATAGGATTAGGTAGGGGGAAGTGAGTATAGTGAAGATTAATTAAAATTTAGGAATAGGATAGGTATATAGGATGTATATAAGATTAGATGGATTAGTAGGATGAAGGTAGGGATAATTTCAGTTTATAAAATTAGGTAAGAGTTAGGAATAGGATAGCGATAGAAGATAGGTGTAAATATTTTTAGGATTGGATATAAGTTAGGTAAGTTAGAAAGATTTTTGCAGTCTAAATGTTTTATATTTGAATTTGAATAAGTGGGATTATTTGTATTCAAATAGGGGGAAAATACTCAAATTTAGACCAGGGTAGAAAATTAATTAACGACATCAAATAATTTTAATCACCGTGTATAAGGAAGCTTTGGGAAAAGGTACGCGTAATTAAATGCCTAGTATGAAGATGTAAATCATTCAATTAGAAGGTAGGGTTTGTATAGAATTTTATTAGATATTACGCGTTATTAAAACGTGGAGCATACAAATTTATTCGTTTCATTAAAAATAAGGGATTTAAATTATTCACTAGACGCTTTCTATAAAAAGAAGCAGAATTAAAATGCTCAACGTGTATTTAATTTAATTGTTCCAAGAAACAAATAGAAATTACGTGCAAAATTTATATTAATGAATTCAATTTTTAAGTAACGGGTATTAAACAAAGTGTACAAATAATAAATTAATATTTAGTTCGTATTCGCTAAAAATTAAAGGGTAGAAGTCAATGCCATTCATTATTATTTTAGTTGGAGTTAATTGAACCATTATTAATAATATAATAAGCATAAATGCCTGTGAAAATCCAAGGTTAAAATACCATGAAATAAAAGCTCTGAGAATTATATTAAAACGTTAATTAGGAGCACACACCTGCGTATTTTTAAAAGTCAATTTCAGTTTAATTTGTTTGGATAAACATGAAAATTCTGCGTATATTGCAAACGGTCGGATAAACCGTAGCTTATATTAACGGGAAGGTTAGATGTGGGGTTATTTAATTCAAGTAAGTCACGTACGAATCCACGTGGATTGAAATAGCCCATAATACAGAATATTGATTTGTACCACTCAGGCCAAGGTAGAAAAGGAAGGGTTAAAATGCGTCAAGCAGAGACACTAATAATTAAAGGCGTGATTTGTGTAGCGTCACGAGGGCTACGATTGGTTGTAATAAGATGCAGATATGAGAGGTGTAAACGTAACGATTTCTATACAAAATTAATTAGTTATTCTCGGACGTGTTTGCGAGCCGTGTGAAAATTTCTTAGATTTTCAACTGGCGCGAGTGCAAATTTAGTAGAATAGCTGTGCCGGACTGTCTAAAAGGGAACAGAGAATGCGAAATTCTGAAAACTGGCCGTTGAGGGACAAAACCGACGGGCAGGCGAGCCATTATATAAACCCGTGATTATAGGTGTTTCGCTCTCTTAGATTTTTGATTATTCGATGCTTTAAACAGTGCTCTCTAAGATTTTCGATTTTGATTCAATACTTGAAACAGTTTGCTCTTATATTTTGTGATTATTGAATACTTTAAAATAGTTTGCTCTTTACGTGCTACGATACAAGTTATTATGCATTAGTGCACTTAGAAAAGAAGATACAAGGTAATAAAGTCTAGTTATATTTGAGAGTATTACTGTACCAAGTATCCAAATTTGTAACGATAAATGAATAAACAAAAGTAGGCAGTTTTGGGTATAACGTGAAAGAATTATGAATTTCTTTGCTATTTTTTGGGGGTGTTCATAATCGAATGTTATTCGTAATCGTGATTGAATCCACAAAACGAGATGTAGATATACACAGATGAGTTCCTGAGAAGCCCTGAAACAACTTTAGATGAATGGTGGTGTAGAAAATTTTAAAAGTGTTCAGAATCAGAAGCCGTAAACATAACCCAGTTGGAATGGTGTGATTAACAAAGGACGATGTACATTGGAGCCATGAGTGCATTAACCTTCAGGTAACTTATGCTTTGTTGTTCGATTTTTGATGTTTTGGTGTGTGTTAAATAACTTTATAATTTGTTTGAAAAAAAATGGACAGTAGTGAATTTTAAGGTGAAATTTTCTTGTTTAAGTAGAAAGGAGTATTTAGCAGTTTATGTTTAGATTATGATGAAAATTTGCGTCTGTCTTTGAGCTTAATTAGACTAACCTGTTTAATTAACGTAAAGCGGTGGAAGATACTTCCTTTTATTCAGACTCAGGTCTGCAAATATTGTTAAATTAATTAGTAGGCATCCTACAAGGACTTTATTTCTGGATGCAAATTAAAAATGATGACAAATTTAAACTTGAAATTTTATGATATTGATATTTATGCTGAAATTTAATTTTGAAATTTTAATGTATTATGAATATTGATGTAAATAGAGTTAACGTTAATGTTTGTGGTAGGAATGTGTTTGTTTTTTTTATGAATGAGGATGAAAGTTATCTAGGGGAGCAGCCGAGGCGGAAAGAGTAAAGAGGCGATTACCAGAAGAGATACAACAGGGCGAGAATCACAGCAAGTCTTGGTGACCAATTCGAGAGGCTCGAGTGGATTTTTACTCTGGCGAGGCTTGATGTAGGTTTCACATATATATATATATATATATATATATATATATATTGCTGTGAAACCACATCAAGCCTCGCCAGAGTAAAAAACCACTGAGCCTCTCGAATTGGTCACCAAGATTTGCCAATATATATATATATATATATATATATATATATATATATTAATACAGAAGAATAATCCACATTTGGAATGCAAATGAATGCTTGATATTATATATATATATATATATATATATATATATATATATTTATATATATTTATATATATTGCTACGATATCGCCGAACGCCCGGTTGTATTTAACGCTCAGTTGCTTGCTGCTTGCCACATCTTTGTGCCTCCAAAATAATCTAAAATAGTGTTAGTTGTAGTCGTTGACCCTTAGCTTGACTTTTAACCCAGTAATCCACAGTTTTCCAATAACTTGCAGACGTTGTTTAGTAAATTCTTTAGTTGCTTATTTAGTTTAACATCATCATTAGATCCTTATTTATATTATTACTTAGATAATTTCTTAGATGATTGCTTAGAGAATTTCTTAGACTCTTACTCAAAAAGTTTCTTAAAACATTACTTAGAGCCCTAAATTAATAAATGGTATAGATTATGTTTACCGTAATTAAATTTAGACTTACGTTTTTAATACTAACAGCAAATTTTTACTAATTCGTACTTCACGCGCACTCTTACTATTTTTCACTTGAATTTTATTTTTTGTCACTTTTGACTTGACTTAATTTCAAATTAACGGAATATATTCCTCTAGACTGGTACAGCCATGCTTCGTTAATGGAATGAATTCATCTCATCAGTTTTGATTCTTTATATAGACCAAGTTCGTTCCCTCCTATCTTTTAACCTGTTGGATTTTATTCAAAATTGCTTACTCTGTGCATTTAACTTTGCGCGTATGTCAACGTTTTGTATTGGGATTTGTTAACAAGTATTGTTATTTATGCTTAAAAAATCACGTAGACGTAAATTTTGTAGGGGAATTTATTAAATTTTCCATTTAATTCTGCACGTAAATGTGGCAAATTTTTACATTCATATGTCACGTACGCCTTTCGCCCCAATATTTATACCTTATGGCATTATGAAATATGCTCGTTTTTCTAAAGTTTGTTTTATACGTTTTATTGCCTTCTATTCCTTACGCAATGCGTCGAGTTTAAAAGAGATTTGTTTTCAGTTTAAATATACCTAATTATATTTATTTGGAATTTATGAATGCTTTAAATGTTTCTAAAATGAATTGAGTTGCGCCTAGGGTTATTTATTTTACTAAATGTGGTTCAGTTATTACAGAATGAGCTTCCTTTTATTTTATAAAAGCTGATTTGTATTTGCTTTGGCGCTTGAGAATGTTTTATATGTTAGAAATGTATTGAATGACTTCCAGAATTATTTATTTTGATTAATGTTTCTAGGTTACTACAGAATGAGTCTCCTTTTATTAATTGTGGTTTGTTGATTTTATACAAAGTGATTGCAATTTACTTTTTGCATAATGAACGAATTATGTACTTTATATGATTTAAATGTTTGGTTTTCTTGATTTTTATTATGTTCACATGAAGTATACCTCCCCTGTGAACTCATATACCCCTAAATAACTCTATTACCATAGCAATATATATATATATAATATATATATATATATATATATATATATTGTAAATGAATAAATTTGCCTGGTACGGGGAAAACAATTCGAGCATATTGAACAAAAATCAGTGTAATTTGTTGGTTATTTTGCAAAAAGAGATGCGTCCATCTGACGAGCTGCAACAACAGCGAAACCGGTCATGGGTTTTTTTTTGCAAATCAACCAACAAGTTACATTGATTTTCGTTCACTGTGCTCGAATTACTTTCTCCATGCCATGCAAAATTATTCATTAATATTTAATTGAAAACGTATTGGTTCCTGTTTACCAACTTCCTCGTTTTGTATTGGGAAGTAGGTAATCGGTCATTTGTTTACCTCCATATATATATATATATATATATATATATATATATATATATATATACTATAATGCTTAGTGACCTTGCAGGAATAACACTTCTTCTTTGTAGGTTTTTTTAGGTCTGCTGGATTTAAATGAATACTTTTTTTTATGGCCTTCACACATCTACATGCACATACACTCACCAACCAACACTGTCGTTAAAAACAAAATATAAACTTTTATCAAAAATGACATTTTACTTTCACTATTTACATAAATATTTATTCTATAAGAAATTTTAACTCCTTCCAAACACTGATGTCAATTTTAACCATCCTCACTGTAAGTTATTCTTATCTTTGTTAATCATTTGTAAAACGTTAATACAGTTGTAGCCTGTGATCAAGCATAAAAAATATATGCGAAAATTTAGGCCATAAAAAAGAGTATTCATTTAAATCCAGCAGACCTAAAAAAACCTACAAAGAAGAAGTGTTATATATATATATATATATATGTGTGTGTGTGTGTGTGTGTGTGTGTGTGTGTGTGTATGTGTGTGTGTGCGTGTGTGTGTGTGTATGTATCTCAATTCTCTGGGTATTCGTATTTCCAATTGCTGTTTGAAGGCGAACGTTAAGGTCCATAAAGGTGAAGAACCTGCGTTCTAGCATATATTTGAACTGTTTAAGTGAAGTATATTGCGAAAAATTCTACGTTGTATACTAAATTAGTAGATTTGGTATTTGTTAATCTCTTGGTAGTCAAACTAGAGGTTCTCAACTTTTTGGCTCTTGGTTGGAATAAATCGTCCAATACATAGTGTGAAGCGTCTAGCTAGATGCTCTAGCAGCTGGTGTTGAATGTGTTAACAAGGCGGTGTGTGGCAGTTGCGTTTTGCACTTCTTGAACGCTGTGTTTCCCTCTTGTCTATTGATTTGCGTAATACGTGTTATTTTACCTTTTGATAGGTCATTAATGTACTTGTTGTAATTTAGCATTTGTAAAAATTTCCGGAGATTTCACACTGTCTCGGAATTGATAAAGTTCTTAATGGTACTGATTTTCTCTGGTAGTGGCTTGGTACCCTTTGCGGTGATTAAGTAACCAAGGAATATTATTTCTTATATTCTAAAGATGTATTTGGCTGCGTTTATGACTACGCCATACTATTTGATCGTTCGAAGAGAATTTCTAAGTTCTTCCTACTAAAACTCTCGCAACAATCGTCACATATCCCAAAATCTTACGATATAGCATTTGATATGACTTGAATTTTATTTGTATAAAGTTACTAGCCTAAATATGTTTGATACGCGTTTTCGATTTTAAGGGAGAAAGGGTTAGCCGCATAGTAAAAACGCACATAAAATGAGAGTTTCAGAAATAATACAGTCACATATGCCTTAAACATTTTTGGAGCGTAGACTTCTGATTTCGGGAGTGCATGGTTAGCGCCAGCATAAAATCAAAAATAATGTCTACGACTTCGACTTTCCAAAAATTATATAACACATACTTAAAACATCGTTGGATAAGTTTTTTAAATTTATAGGGTAAAAAGTTAACCGTAGAGTAAAAATTTCACCAGAAAAAACATTCCAGAAAATTTGCTCAGATTATGCCTTTAAATCGCCGAGGAAATTGGTACTACTTTGAAAGTTTTTTAGAATAATTCTACAAAACATTCAATATATGATAAATTTTGGATTTCCTCTTTGTCTATGTGCACCGTCACGATTGTATTACATAGGCGATAATTGCTACTTGTTTTCCTTCAATTGTGTTACATTATCATGTTACTGGCCTGTTTTGCTGCCCGTGACTCCTTGCTACATGCTAATTCCCACGTAATGTTTCCCTTTCCTCGGGAGGATTTAGAAATGTCTATATACCCTACTGACTAGAGGTCAAACGGAATCGGGTTAGCCCTAAAGTTCAAACAAATGACAAGTATAGACTTACGCAAAGTAGTGGGGAAAATCTTGATGACCTACTACAAAGAACTCTCTTAGAGTTGTGTGTATTCTACTACCCATAAGCTAGTTTGAAGAGAAGTTCTCAAACACATTTAGGCTATCTAAAGCAATAAAAAGCTTTCACGTATGAATTTAACTTTTGGAAAGCATTATTAGCTTATAATAACTATGAAGTTAGAAATCTAGCGATTTAGTAATAGATGTAGTCGATGGTGTTAGTGCACAAATAATTGCATGAACAGATTTGCTTGAATGGGTTCGTAACTTGCAATTCCTTCTACTCTAACTACAGCAATTACTTTTCTCTTTTTAGTATTCGATACAAACTTTTAGTATTTCTAATAAGCTTTTGCTTCAGTACCTCAAACAATGACGCGCATCTCCCATGCCAGTGCATTTTAAAAACCATTTTCAGCACGTAGGTGGCAGCCGATGACCAGGAGCTTCCACCTCATTACCGTGCAACGATTTCTCAAAGGAGCTTTGTTTAATTTATTCCAGTTAGTCTATCCTACATGAACTACAAGCTCTAAATATGTAAAACGTAAATCCATATCTACAAAGAAGTTTTTGAAAAGGTCGAATTCTCAGCTTATTGCTGAACAAATTTGCAATATTCCATATGCATGAACAGCTTCAATACCACGTAATAACCAATGAGCAAAAAATTGTGGGTGCACAGAAAACAGAAGCGGTTAATTTCCCACTTATAATGTTGTGACAAGGGCGGCAAATACCCGTTTTAGCATTGCTTGTCTTTAATCTATTTTTAGTCAATCCCTGCTTTAGGCTGATGTGATACGGAAAATCTTGCATGAATGATGGCGCTAACGACGTCATTACATTATACTGTTGCAAATGACGCAGGGAATTCTGAACAGAGGAGATCCTCGTAAAGAACACTTCTTTCATTCCTTGAAATAATGCAGTGGAATAATAATTACCACATTTATAAGAATAATTTTTCAAATACGTTTTTCATAATAGACAGTTTACCCTCGAAAATACTTCACCAAGTATAATGAGGGTCGCTAGAAATAAGTTTTGGATTGGATATTAAATGTATATATATATATATATATATATATATATATATATATATATATATTGCTGTGGTAGGCCTAATGAGTAGGAGCGCCACTAAATAAATGAGACTAGGGTACAGCGAACTGCATTAATGAAGAAAATGCAATAAGAAATATGAAATTAATATCTTACCTTCCTTTTTCTTGTCTGGTTAGCTCAACAGAAATAATGCTTAAATAAGTGCAACATAGAAATTTCAAGATACATCTATGCATTAAAAACATTTTTCTTTTATACACAAAAATCTCTTACATTCGATAAATCTAAATAGTGCTTATTCCTAAATTTACTTATTTATTAAAATAATCCTTACCTAATCTTTGTTAACAAGAACAAAATCCTCTTTAATTTATATGTGGGTAATTTACCAATCCTTTATTACCACGCTTGTTAGTATAATTAGCCAATGACGCTACACAGACATACTAGTATTGGTCAAAATGCTTCGAAATTTGACCGCAACATTTTGCTGAAAATCATGCTCTTACAAAAATTTTTTTTAGAAAATTAAAAACTTATTCTAATGTAGGTTATAAATATTTAAATATTCCTATCAGTTACAAACAAAGAAAAATTTCAATTTTATACTTGCAAAAATGGCGCTCATCAAAACCTCATTTACATCATCATCAACGGTATTAAATTGACGTTAAAATCCCAGTTTACAAAATTATCTATATTATCTTAAATCTCCTCCATTCAACGTTAGAATATTAGTTTGCAAGGTACATCTTTATTGTTAATTGCAGAACGCCGATAGGATTCATTACAAATTCTTCAAAACGTATTTGTTTCACGTCTTTAAGTAATTTAAAGTATGCAACTCTTACATGTTTAAAGTCGTAAAAAGAATTAATCCTGAACGTCGAATACTGAACGAATGTCGAATGTTATTTGGCTTCAAAAAGAATGAATCTTGATTGACGCAATCTAATTTACCTCCTGTTTATATACTAAAATTCTAAGTACGTCACTTTTCCATTATATTCGAGATTTGTTTAGAAACATTAGTCACCCTGGGTGATATAATATTTACGAGAATGTCGCGCTTAAATGGACTAATTAGTTTAAGCCTATGATTTATGTTTATCGTAAAACGTGTTCCTTTCCTTTCATAATGTACGAACTTGTCCGCTACTCTCTCTTTACTTCATACTGTAATGCATAAAGCAATGAAACTTGCATAGAATTTGTATTTTTCTGAAGTCATATTACAACTGGATCGCAATGGTGAAATTCCACTTTATAAGGTTGTTATCGACACGGATCGTTCTTCCAGCGTTTTCATCTTTTTTGTGACGACAGTACTTATTTGCGATGTTCATAAATAATGCTATTGTCAATGCGTAAATCATAGTACCATTTCATTTTTTTTAGATACTTGTCTATTTCGATTAAGCACTACAAAACTACAAAATATATCGGCTAGATTATTCTTTGATATAAGCACAAACCATGTCTAAACGTTGGTACAAGCTGGCACTTAAGATACAGTTGACTATATTAATTGAAACTATTTTGAAGTATTTCAAAGTGACAAATGTCAAGAGTTTTAAATCCAAAGCAGTTTTGTTGTATAGGTAAATCAACAAAAATTAAACATTGTCTTGAATGGCTTCCATTTGAAGGTTGGTATTGAAGTTTTTATGTAAATAGTTAGTTATCATATCTACCTTTCTGATAAACTTCAAGTTCCTGCTATTTATAGATCGTAGGATAACAGAGGGTTCCATATTAGAGTGTAAATATCAATCAACAAAATTTTTAAAAAACGCAAGGTATATGTCTCACATCCTTTAAAACCGAAGTATATATTATGAAAAATTTTGCAGCAGTTATCCTAACATCTCATTTCTCGTTTGAACGATATATGCTTTTTATAGAAGTTGAAGGAAAGTCTCCTCCTTTGCTGATCTCTAAAGTTCGTGGCGTTGTTCGAGCTCTTTTTTTTCAGAAGTTGTTTCTGCTACAGGATGCGGTGGGCTGCTACAAGCAGCAATGTCCTTCGTCGCATCTCTGAAGTTAGTCTAAGTCCTGATAAGCGCAGATATCGAAGCTCGTTCCATCGGATACCATCTTCAGCAGTGATCGTCTGGATAGTAAGTGCTAACTCTTTTAAAACTGTAACGCGGGTGCGTTACGTTAGATATAAAAATTAAATAGATAGGGAACGTAATCTAAAACGAACAAAATTCATGCTGATATATACCCTGTATATTTTAATTTCATATATAGTAGTATACAGTTAGCAAAACATTGCAGTAAAATTGGTAAACTTAGAAACCATAAAAACATCGTTTTAATTTTGTTGAATGCATGTTATAGAGGACGCGTCATTTTTTTAATAAAGCGTTAGAATTATTAAGTAAAAACACTGAATTTCTTTTAATATATATATATATATATATATATATATATATATATATATATATATATATATATCAAATATAAGAGACCTTTAGAAGTTTCAGTTAATTAAGTAGAATTCAATGTTATATAGTTTCAATATACATAGTTGCAATTACCATAAACCAAGACCGGACGCTGGGTAATGAAATGTATGGACATTAGATTGCAGATGAGTTAATTTTTCAATACAATATGCTACAATGTATTAACCTAGTTACATAAGGTAAAATTAAAAACGTCGAATAGACCCTGTATCTTTTATTCCATAAAATTTTAAAGTGGGAGCAATAAAATTGGTTGAACCTAATGGGAAAGCAATGAGATAAGCTCTACAAAATGAGGTTAAATTGGAGGTAGCATTGGATGAAACCAGCTAAGATGCAACTTAGCTTTTTCTTCATGGAAAAATTTAAAACTGTGCGCTAGATTTTTTTAAAAACTTCGTTTACTATTTTGGCAATGAATATTTTCCGTGCGTAGGATTTTAAAAACTCGTGTGTTCCGTAATAAAATGGCTACTTACGTGGATGGCTCAGATATGTGGATTGTTTTGAGTTAAGAGAGATGGTTAGCTAAAATTAAAACACTAAAAGTTTCTGGACAATCTAAAAGCTTTAAAGACTAAATTTAAACTGTAAGTAGAATGAGTTATTATGTTCAAACTTATCAAGTATGCATTTTTGAACTGAAAATCTGTATTGTTTGTAAAAAATTATTAAGTGAAAATAATTGTTTGGATGAACTGACTATCGACAAATTATATATATATATATATATATATATATATATATATATATATATATATATATATATATATATTAAGAATCAGGACGTAGAGAATATTTTTATTTTATACCAAGTAAAGAAGATAATAGTAATAGCAATCGGAGTAAAGACAAGGGTGCAAGTTATTAAATATGTGAGGAGGATGACATGGAGGATTAAGAAAAGAGTTAAACTTAAATAAAGAAATATAGATAGGTGTAGATAGATAGTGAAAGATAGATAAAGATAGGTGTAGATAGATAGTGATAGATAAAGATAAATAGAGATAGGTGTAGATAGATAGTGGTAGATAAATAAATAGTGATAGGTTAGGTAATAGAAATAGTAATAGATGTACATTCAGAATTAATTTGAGGGTATTTGAATATATGAAAACAACAAATTTGTGTTTTTCTTGCTATTAAAATAGGGAGATAATATCGTGTAATTAAGGGGTCATTGGGATAAATAAAGGCACAAGTGAACTCATAGGTTGAGAGCTTAACCTCACAATAATATATATATACATAAATATATATATATATATATATATATATATATATATATATACATATATATATATATATAAACAATATTTTAATTTTTGACCATCTGTATTAGATATAACATTGTAATTTCTTGACGTTGGTCAGTACCATAGTTATTTCAAAAAGGTAGATAACTATACAATTTGTAATTGCGTTTAATTTTTATTTTAAGACGCGTTTCGGTCATCAGGACCATTATCAATTATGTTCTACAAAACATTACGTATAGAATATGAAAAATATTTTTAATAATTACATACCTAAAACTGAATTGAAGATTGTGTATCTAAGCTAAAGTAAAACATTTAAACATTTGTCACGAATATAAAATTTGATAAAAATTGTCACTTAATAAAAATAAAATGATGTTTACATTTAAAAATATAAGAACAAGAACACTTAAATTATACGAATGTAATAACATTAATTATTTAGTATAAACTGTTAAATAATATAAATTGTAGTGTGGTGATAAGAAACTGTTTAATAGTGGTGGATATATATGAAATATGTGCAATAGGATATTTATAACAAAGTGCATAGGCTATTAAATTTTGGTAAAAATGTGTGAAATTGTCTTGATCGTTTTTGAATTTATTGCTTGTGAGTTTCTTTGGATTTGTATAGTTTCTAAAAATCCTCTTTTAATATCTTTCATTTCAGTACCTAAAATTTCTACATTATTGAAATCAAATTTGTGTAAATGTTCTAAGGCATGGGTTGCTAGCAGCGTGCATTTTTGTTGTTAGTTTTATTGAATATTTATGTTCGTATATTCGTTTATGGAGGTATTGTTTGGAATTTCCTATATACACGCCAGGACAATCGCTGCAATTTATTTTGTATATGGTGTGTGTTTTGTATTTTGCTCTATTCTGGTTTTAATTTTGTAAAAGGTTTTGTAAAATTGTTTGGTTGTACAACTTGAATATTATGACTCTGAAACATTTTTAGTTTTCAGATGGTCGGGGTGTAGTCGATACTAATCTCTGTATCTATTACAGTTATAATTTTTATTATCATAGTTGTTAAATATATATGTGTAATTTTGTTCTTTATAACTGGTCACAGAAAGAAGCTTTTGGGTAGTATTCTTTAACAATATCTCTTAACTTGATTTAAGATTTATTGCTATGTTATTAGGAAAACATCATTGCTCGGTCCGACAATGGTTGTTAATCATATTACATTACAAATCTTAAAGGGTGTTAGATTTGTAATTAGATAACACCACCAGGTTGTTTTCGTAGTAAAAACATGATGTCATCTTTTACATTGTAATAAATCAGTAAAGCAAGAGGATATTGTAAAGAACTGTTAAATTTTTTACAAATATTTTACAGAATAACTACATTTCAAGTTTAAAAACAAACAATTTACACAATATTTTAAAAATAACCATGAAATAAAAAATACAAACACGTATATAAAAATAAATTCAGCATTGTCCTGCGATATTGAAACTAAAAATGTTTACAGAGTCATAAATCAAGTTGTACATAAACCAAACAATTTTACAAAAACCTTTTTTACAAAATTAAAACCAGAAATAGAGCAAAAATACAAAACACACACCATATACAAAATAAATTGCAGCGATTGTCCCGGCGTGTATATAGGAAATTCCAAACAATACCTCCATAAACGAATATACGAACATAAATATTCAATAAAAACTAACAACAAAAAATGCACCGCTCTAGCAACCCATGCCTTAGAACATTTACACAAATTTGATTTCAATAATGTAGAAATTTTAGGTACTGAAATGAAAGATATTAAAAGAGGATTTTTAGAAACTATACAACCAAAGAAACTCACAAGCAATAAATTCAAAAAACGATCAAGACAATTTCACACATTTTTACCAAAATTTAATAGCCTAAGTGCACTTTGTTATAAATATCCTATTGCACATATTTCATATATATACCACCACTATTAAACAAGTTTACTTATCACCACACACTACAATTTATATTATTTAACAGTTTATACTAAATAATTAATGTTATTACATTCGTATAATTTAAGTGTTCTCGTTCTTGTATTTTTAAATGTAAAACATCATTTTATTTTTATTAGTGACAATTTTATCAAATTTTATATTCGTGACAAATGTTTAAATGTTTTACTTTAGCTTAGATACACAATCTACAATTCAGTTTTAGGTATGTAATTATTAAAAATATTTTTCATATTCTATACGTAATGTTTTGTAGAACATAATTGATAATGGTCCTGATGACCGAAACGCGTCTTAAAAATAAAAATAATAAACGCAATTACAAATTGTTATAGTTATTCTACCTACTTTTGAAATAACTATAGGTATACATTGACCAACGTCCAAGAAATATAATGTTATATATATATATATATATATATATTTATATATATATATATATACATATATATAAATATATAAATATATAAATATATATATATATATATATATATATATATGTGTGTGGTACACGTTGGAGTGTATAAAACGGGACAGCTCCAGAACGTTTCCCAAAGCGTAAAGCTTAGCAAATGGACTGTAATTATATGTAATTGGAGGTTAGGCGCGAAAACAGTAACATAGGTCAAACCGTAATTAATGTTTTGCTTACCTTGCAATGTTGTTCACCAATTTACTCCCGTGAAGATAGGTGTTGTTTACCGGTCGACGCACTTGGTCGGGCAGCAGCACTTATGCACTCGCGGTTATAGTTACTAGGTGTTGAGTCGGTGAAACGATACGAGAGTGTTGTTGGTCAAGCGAAAAGGCTTTATCGCTCCGCCATATGTATAGCACAACAATAATATACGATAAGACCATCTATATTGTCAATCGCTGACCTCCAACTGTATGAAGTTTTAACATACCCCCCACCCAAAATGGTAAATTTTGTTGTATACCGTGAAATGAATGGGAGAAAAAATGAAAAAAGAAATTTAAAAAAAAAATGTTTAAGTATGTATAAATTAATCGAGTACTCTGCATTTTTGTTTCCTGCATTAAAATATAAAATAAAACATAATTTGTAGAGAAAGAAGAAAAAAAATAAAAATTGCATGTTAGAATGCTGAATTACTTATGGTGAAGGAAGTGGTACCACCTTGTTAATTAGGCGGACCGCTTCGTCTGTGGGTGTTTTTAGCTTTACAACTCTTGTTACACCATCTTTACCCGGTAAAAGCTTCGCCACTCTCGCCAAAGGCCAATACGCCGGAGGTGAATCTGGAGTAAAAAAAAGTACTAGATCCCCTTCTTCTATGGTTTTGGAAGGGGTGTTCCACTTAGGCCTTTGCTGTAAGCTGTGCAAGTAGCCTATGGACCAGCACTTCCAAAAGCTCTGTACAAGTTGTTGGGACATTTGCCAACGACTAAGCCGATTCGCAGGAACTTTTTGTAGGTCCACTTCACACCGCGTAATTAAAGGTCCACCAGTTAGAAAATGGCCCGGAGTCAAGGCATCCGTGCCTTCGTCAGGGACGTTGTAAGTGCGCAAAATGGACGGGAATTTAAGATTCCTTCTATGCGGGTCACAACTGTGCTAAATTCCTCCAGAGAAAGTGTCGTTCTACCCACTATTCGTTTCAAGTGAAATTTAGCACTTTTGACGCCGGCTTCCCAAAGCCCCCCCAAAATGGGGTGCATAGGGAGGGTTGAAACACCAATCAATACCCCTAGAGGATAAGTAGTGCGCAATGACGGGGTTAGCTTGATCAAAATGTTTATATATTTCTAACATGTCTCTAGCCGCCCCACGAAAATTTCGGCCCTGATCGGAGTATATGTTCGTGGGTAACCCGCGTCTGGCTATAAATCTATCTAATGCAGCAAGACAGGCTTCCGTTGTTAAAGCTGTGACAACTTCCATATGTATGGCACGTGACACCATACAAATGAAGAGGGCAATATATGCCTTTTGAAATTTTGTCGATCGCAACGAGGATAGCTTGATTGTAAAAGGACCGGCAAAATCCAAACCGGTATGCGTAAAGCATCTTCCGGGTTCGAGGCGATAAAGCGGAAGATCTGCCATAGGAGGCTGAATAGGCTCCCTTGGAAGCGATAGCAAGTCAGGCAGCGAAATATTCTACTTCGAATTAACTGACGGATACAAGGAACCCAAAATGTACGGGTAACTAATGATTGAGTTAGCCGCGGACCCCCATGACCTGAATATATGTGATAGTAATCACATATTAATACAGCTAACCTGCTGTTTTTTGGGATAAGGTAGGGATGTTTGCTAGTTATGGAAAGGCTGGAATGGCGCAAACGGCCCCCCACCATGACTAATCCCGTGAGAGAGAGAAAAGGTGACAACGGACGGTACATTTTTGTGCTAGGTTGCCCTTTTTCTAGTAAGACGATATCGTCGTAGATGTGCTCGTACTGAGTAATTCTAATGGCAAATGTGAGAGCGCTACGATACTCAGAAGCATTTAACGGACCAGTAGTCCTAGCAAGATTACGTTTGCGTGCAAGACAGTTAAACGTGAACCTTTTAACGTATGCAAAAATTCGTTGAACTTTTAGCAAGTTCGAGGACCTTTGTAGTACTGCCAAGTAATGTTTCACATCAACAGTAGAGACGAGTGCGTATTGTACGGCTTTAAACCCGTCTGCAATATTGTGTGTATTTATCACTTGGCCAATCACAATAATCGCGGTATAAAAAATCAGGACCCTGCCACCAGAGTGTACAAATCAGTAGTTCGGATGGCCTCAACCCTCGGCTTGCAGGATCGGAAGCATTCGCAGAACTGGAAACGTATCTCCATATGGCTGTGGGTTGATTTTCATGAATTTGCACCACTCGGTTCGCAAAAATAATTTTAACTGATAAGGTGGCGTACAAATCCACGTCAGTGTGTTTGTAGAGTCACTAAAGCATATTGGATCTAGTAAATTGATGGTGTCAAATGCTAATGCTGTATGTTTCATTAGTTTTGCCAAAAGACATGCCGCTCCTAATTCAAGACGAGGAATGGTCCACGTTTTTAAAGGGGCTACACGGGTTTTGGAAGCTATCAAATGTACATATATTTTTTCATCAACTTCTAATCGCAGATACACAACAGCGGCCATCGCTACGGAACTGGCGTCGGAGAATCCGATTAAACGGGCTTGACTGTTGCCGATTTTCCAAATAGATCGTGGTATTGTTATGTATTCGAGAACTGGCAGTTCAATTTGAATTTGTTGCCATTCTTGAAGAATTTCTGCGGGCAATTGTTCATCCCAATTCACCTTTTGTAGCCATAGGCGTTGCATAAGGCATTTGAGAAGAACCGTAAATGGACTTAAATAACCATTAATATCGAATATGCGTGCTATGCGTGACAAAATTCCTCGCTTAGTAGGGATGTCTGCAATATTTGGAACTTTACATCTAAATGTATCGGAACCCATATCCCAACAGAGACCCAGAACATCACGTGTTGTCAAAGTAGGATCAGAGTTCGGTAGATTTAGAACGCCTGTCTCCGACTTATCAATAACTGAAGTGTGTGAACTTCCCATTTTCCTAAGTCGAAGTTACCTAGTTTTAGTAAATTGATCAATTCATTTTTAGAAGGAGAGTTTCTTCTACAGAATCGGATCCAGTCAAAATATCATCAATGTAAGTTGATGATCTAAGGCTCGGGAAGCCGGGGTACAGTGACCCTCGTCTTCTACCAACTGCTGTAGAACACGAAGGGCAAGGAAAGGGCTACAGGTAGCGCCAAAAATAACGCGGGTATGTTCATATTCCGTTAAAGGTTCACAAGGGTGAAACCTCCAAAAAATATGTAAAAATTTTCTATCTTCTGGGTGAACGACTATAGATCTAAACATTTGTCGAATATCGCAAGTGAGTGCGACTTGAGGTATTCGAAATCTTGTTATTACAAGACCAATATCAGATTGTAATTTGGGGCCCGGTAAAGAATATCATTGAGACTTGTACCATTAATATCCCTATCGGCAGGACTAAACACGACTCGAACTTGAGTACTAGAGGGCTTAGTTTTAACCACGCCGTGGTGAGTCATGATATATAAGGACTGTTTCACAGCGGGAATGAGTTGTCCATGCGATATATAATTAGCAATATTTTCTGAATATAATTTATAAAAGTTTTTGTCGCGTGCAAATCGAGCTTCTAGTTTTAGAAAGCGATTGGTAGCTAATTCTCGTGTTGAACCTAATGTTCGGGTGGTGATTTCCATGAACGGTAGTCGAACCACATACTGGCCTAACTCGTTTCGTATAGTAGTGGACTTGAAATAATTTTCACAAGCCACGTTTTCAGGCGACATTGGCGGCGTAAATGGTATTTCTTCAGTTTCCCAGAAGGCACGAATAGTGTCGCTAAGGGACGGTTCTTCCGAGATGCTAGTGTACAACGCAACACCTGAATACGGTTGACTTAAAGCTGGTACATCACCCATAATAACCCAACCAAACGAGGTAAGAAGCGCCGATGGCTTGCCTGTTATACGCAACGAATCGTTGGGTGTGGCATCTAAGACAGCTTGAACACCTAACAGCATATCGACCGGAGCGGATATGTGAAATTCAGAATCCGCCAATTGTAGGGACGAAAATTTGTCTATTAAATGCTTAGATAAATTTGCTATTGGAAGATCTGCGGTAATACGAGATAAAACAACAGCCTGAAAATTTAAAGAAACGTTTTGATCATATATTGATGTAACGTTACAGGTAGCAATTCCATGAACCTTTTCTAGCGGAGATTGGCCTACTCCACGTATTTCAAAAGGACATTTCTTGCGTTTAAGACCTAACTTGTTAGCTAAAGATAATGTGATGAAATTAGAATGCGATCCTTGATCTAAAACCAAGCGACTGCGATGCCAACTACCGTCACAGGCTAAAATTCGTACCTGCGCCGTGGCTAAAAGCGCAACGGTTTCCTGTTCATTTGCACAGGAATGAACAAGAGAGACTGGAGCAGGAAAATGTTCAGCCGAATTAGCGGCACCTGAAGAGTGTCCTACCGCGCTTTGTGGCGGAGTCGGAGTACTGCATGAAATTGGTGCCTCGATACACAGTAGCGTATGGTGCATTTTACTACCGCACCGTTTGCACTGATATTTTGACTTACAAGTCGAAAGAGGATGTGGTGATAAACACGCAAAACATCTATGATATTGCTTTACCATGTATTGCCTTTCTAGAGTGGATAAAGCTAATAATTTTGGACATCTGTAAAATTTGTGGAACTGATCGTCGCACGCAGGACAGGGCTTAGAAACTGCCTGCTTTGCATTAAATCGTCGTGAAGTAACTTCCTGTGTGGACATTGTTACACGCTTATTATTTACAGAATTTGTATAATATGGTTGAGGGTTAGCCCTTTGTGGTGGACTAGCCACATTTTTTGATGGTGGTGTATTATTGTTACCGCTCACCAGTGCTAAGATAGAACATTTGTTGCGTAAATATTTTATAAAATCGTTAAATTTCGGAAATGTTTGATTTAAGTGTTCCTTTTCGAATTCTTGTCTCGACTTCAGGTCTAATAAACCGAGGGAAAAAAATAAAAATATGTAATCGGCCAACTCAGGTAGCTGCATGTCGATAAGAGCTGTGACGTTGGCTTGCAGAGTTTCACATAAATCACTAAGAACTTTTGGGGAATCCGTTTTTAGTCGAGTTAGTGAAAATATTTTGGATAAATAATGATTAGCAATTATTCGTTTATTAGTGTAGCGTTGAACTAAGAGATTATAAACAACAATATAATTTTCTGGAGCAAATCGAACAGATTGTGCTAGCTTTAATGCCGTCGCATCCAAATAAGTAAGCAGATATGTGAATTTTTCGCATTCATTAAGTGTGTTATTGTTGTGAATAATGTTGTCATATAGAGATTTAAACGCACCGAATTTCTCGGGGTCACCTCGAAATATATCTATTTTTATTTCTGGTAAATGAACATTAGATCTGGTATTTCCAGAAATATAAATAGTATTTACATTGGGCGTTGTGTTTGGAGCGACATAGCGCGCCGCATTAGCTAAAATATCATAGTACATAGTATTGAACGTAGATTCTAGATTAACGGTATCCGTAAATAAGGTTTTATAAACGTCAGAGAGTGACGATAATTCATCTAAGACATCTAAAAATTTTGTTCTTACGTCATCTAGCTGACTAACACGAGCTTTAAATTGGTCAAGATTAGTTGGTAACGTAGAAATTAAATCGTAACAATCTTGCAAACATCGCCAGTACCTTTTTTTGCGATTTGTTAATCGTTTAAATACAACAATAACTTCACGTTCTGGTTCCATATTGTACCAGGTATACTCGTAACAAATTGAAATCACAAATAACTAATGGAAAATGTAACGCAGTTGCAAAGCCTTAAAGGTAAACACAGTACTCGTGGAGAAGCAATGTTAATGCTGATACGAACTAAAACTAATATAAGTGAATTCAGAACTCTAAGAAATAAAGTTCATTAGGTACGTAATATTTACAAACAAAAATGTAAACAAACAGTTTCGTTAAAGTCTTTTGACTTATTTTGTTATCTACACAGCTGATTGATAAGCGTAGTAACAAGATGTTAATAAACTACAAACTTTAAATAAATTGGAACAAGTTTTTAAACACCTGTAATGCTAAATGCAAAGTACTCGTTTTGTTGAAATCTTTAATAGAAATCATGCATTTTAATATTCAAACCCACTTTTAGAAAATAGTTTTGAAAATGAATTAATGTAATAATTTAAATTTTAATGATCCCGCTAATGAATTATATTAATTTTGACTATAATTCAAAGCTTATTTGTTCAGTAGGACCACTTTTTGTGATATGAGGCTCAGAAGGACCACTTTTTGTGTGGTACACGTTGGAGTGTATAAAAACGGGACAGCTCCAGAACGTTTCCCAAAGCGTAAAGCTTAGCAAATGGACTGTAATTATATGTAATTGGAGGTTAGGCGCGAAAAACAGTAACATAGGTCAAACCGTAATTAATGTTTTGCTTACCTTGCAATGTTGTTCACCAATTTACTCCCGCGAAGATAGGTGTTGTTTACCGGTCGACGCACTTGGTCGGGCAGCAGCACTTATGCACTCGCGGTTATAGTTACTAGGTGTTGAGTCGGTGAAACGATACGAGAGAGTGTTGTTGGTCAAGCGAAAAGGCTTTATCGCTCCGCCATATGTATAGCACAACAATAATATACGATAAGACCATCTATATTGTCAATCGCTGACCTCCAACTGTATGAAGTTTTAACAATATGTATATATATATATATATATATATATATATATATATATATATATATATATATATATATGTATATATAAATATATAAATATATATATATATATATATGTATATATATATAATATATATATATATATATATTATATATATATATATATGTATATATACTACATCACTCAATAAGTCCGTAGGATGATACATAGATGGCGTTGCTATGTAATAATCCATATGATTTGTAGGAAGTACTAACCTTAAAAAGATATCTGTCAAAATTTCATGACAATCCGACGATTAGTTTACAAGTTACAGAGGTTCAAGTGACGATACTTTTGAGTTTTCAAAAATGAATTCCAAGCAATTTCGCGTGTTGATTTATCATTGCTTTTGATGGGTAAAATACCATCGCAGCCAAAGCATGGCTTGATAAGTGTTATCCGGGCTCTGCGCCATCGAGGCAAATGGTGGAGAAGTGGTTTGCTGATTTTAAACGTGGCCGTACAGACACTGACGATGCTGAACGCTCTGGAAGGCCAATTGAGGTGGTTACACCGGAAAACATCAAAAAAGTCCACCGAATCGTTTTGGAAAACAGAAAAGTGAAATTGCGTGAGATAGCTGACACCTTGAAGATATCAGAAGGCAGTGTGCACACTATTTTGCATGAACATTTGTCCATGAGAAAGCTGTTCTCAAAGTGGGTGCCGCGTTTACTCACAGTGGACCAAAACAACAACGTGTCGATGATTCTGAGAGCTGTTTGGAGCTGTTCAACCGGAATAAAAGGACTTTTGCGTCGGTATGTGACAATGGATGAAACATGGATCCACCACCACACTCCAGAGTCTAATCGGCAGTCAGCTGAGTGGACTGCAGCCGGAGAACCACGTCCAAAGCGGCCAAAACCGCAAAAGTCGGCTGGTAAGGTTTTGGCGTCTGTATTTCGGGATGCGCACGGAATTTTGACATCGACTATCTTGAGAAAGGAAGAAGAATCAACAGCGAATACTACATGGCATTATTAGTGCGTTTGAAGGAAGAAATTGCCAAAAACGGCCACACATGAAGAAGAAAAATTCTCTTTCACCAAGACAATGCACCGTGTCACAAGTCGATCGCAACGATGGCCAAATTGCACCAATTGGGCTTCGAATTGCTTCCGCACCCACCGTATTCTCCAGATTTGGCCCCAGCGACTACTACCTGTTCGCAGACCTGAAAAATGCTCGCCGGAAAAAATTTGGCTCGGATGAAGAGGTGATCGCTGAAACTGAAGCTTATTTTGAGGCCAAAGACGAATTGTTTTACAAAAGGGTATCGAAATGCTAGAACGGCGTTGGACTGATTGTATCACTCTTGAAGGAATGTATGTTGATGAATAAAATCGAATTTCGCCAAAAAAATGTGTTTTTCTTAGTTATCCTACGGACTTATTGAGTGATGTGTTATATATATGTATGTATATATATATATATATATATATATATATATATATTATTGTGAGGTTAAGCTCTCAACCTATGAGTTCACTTGTGCCTTTATGTATCCCAATGACCCCTTAATTACACGATATTATCCCCCTATTTTAATAGCAAGAACAACACAAATTTGTTGTTTTCATATATTCAAATACCCTCAAATTAATTCTGAATGTACATCTATTACTATTTCTATTACCTAACCTATCACTATTTATTTATCTATCACTATCTATCTACACCTATCTCTATTTATCTTTATCTATCACTATCTATCTACACCTATCTTTATCTATCTTTCACTATCTATCTACACCTATCTATATTTCTTTATTTAAGTCTAACTCTTTTCTTAATCCTCCATGTCATCCTCCTCACATATTTAATAACTTGCACCCTTGTCTTTACTCCGATTGCTATTACTATTATCTTCTTTACTTGGTATAAAATAAAAATATCCTCTACGTCCTGATTCCTAACTTGTTTTTCATTTACTACTACTACCTCTGATGTGGACAAACCAAACGATATTAGTTTACCATTATTACATTTTCCCTCTACGGAAAACCCTGTGTACCTTCTAGAATTACAATACAAAGGAATTAACCAGAATGAATTTCTCAAATCAAGTTTGCTAAGAATACGTATGCCACTTAACCTTGCTAAAAGTGTGTCCATGGACGGTAGACAATGAAACTGTGGTTTAGTTCATTGATTGATTTTTCTCGCGTCCAAACATAAACGAATACTCCCATCTTTCTTCTTAACGACCACCAACTGATTCAAAAAATGTGTGTTTGAAACTTCTATTATGCCGTCTTCTAACATTTTTTCAATTTCTTGGTTTACCTGATTTCTATATGCTGCGGATATAGGATAGATTTTTGTATTGAATGGCTCCGAGTTATCAACCTCTATCGCATGTTCGTAACCCAATGCTGTGCTCGCTTGTACTCCTACTAACTCAGAATATTTTCTTAATAACTTTTGTACTCCTTCAACTTTCTCATCGGGACATTTAAAAGTATTTATTATTTTCTCCTCTTCTTCATCTACCTCTAACACATTTACATTCAACCCAGTATCATTCTCAGTGACCTCATACCTACTCATCCAGGGCAACTCTATGTCCCTTATCTTCACCAAACTCTCATCACAATTAATTATAATCCCCATCTTGCTCATACAATTCACTCCTATAATACTTTTGAATTTTAGTCCAGGAACGATGATAAACTCCTGCTCACAGCTTATTAATCTAATTTCTACCCTTAACATGACCATACTATTGACTACCGCACACTTTTTCTTGTAAGGAGTTATTAGATGACTCCTTTTTATCGGCATAACTCTTTTTTTAATTTCATCTTGGATCTCCTGGACGAATTCCTCCGATATCAAACTCGCCTCCGCTCCTGAATCGAGCAACGATCCTACACACCTATTCAAAATTTTATCAACCACCGGCAAACAAATTTTGTCTTCTTCTTCTGGTTCCTTCTCTTCTTCGATGTCTATAAATTCACGTGGATGCTCATACTTAAAAATCTTAATTTCTAGTGGTTTGTCCTTCTTTAAAAATCCTGTCTAGCTCTGGTCTCTCCACTAGGTCCTGATTGTCCTTCCACAACTTGTGCATACGTCCTTCGGTTCGTGTCCTGTCCCTCAGATCTCTCCCTATTATCCATATTCGTCGACGTCCTATTGATCTCGGGTGAACTATGTTGACTTTGTATCCCTGGTCTTGGAATAGCTCCCCTCGTGCTGCTGTTTATTTTTCATTTGTTGTTCTACTGATATATTACTCGCAAACAATCTTGGGCTCTCCCCCGCTAAAGCACTTATATTTTGTTTAATCCCTGTCACCTCTCTTTCAACTCTGTTTATCTGGTCTCTACACGACTCACCGACCTCAATTATTTTTCCATTGATCTCCTCTTCACAAAAATTCTAACTTCCGTTTTGAGCTGTCCAATTTCACTCCGAATACCACTTATACTTCTTTCATTTCTTTCAACTCTCATTTCAACCTCCCACATTTTAACTGTTAAACTATTTTTGAAATCAGATAATTCTTTAGTCGACTTATCTATTTTTTTGCTTAAGGTTTCATTCATCTGCTCTATTTTTCTTTTTGATTCTTCACTCATTTTCCAAATCTCCTCAAACTTCCGGTTTGATTCTGCATTCATCCTCTCTAACATTCTTATGATGATCTTGTTTCCTTGATCTCCCGATTCTGTCCTTGATTGATCCCTACTGCCTCCTGCTTCCTCCATTTTTCCTGATTTTTCAAATAACGCACTATCGTCACTTCCAATTTTCACTCCTTCACTCCTAATCCACTTTTTTTCAACATCTGTTTAACACACATCCAAAATAAATCTAAAACTATCACTAAAATTTTTTACAACAATCCACCCTTTCCTCTCAAGTCGCCAGTTTTCTGAAATAAAAAAAATATTTTCTTTTCATTTGAACACGAGCCCCTCACGTTCGGGTCGCTATAATTACTGTGAGGTTAAATCTCTAACTACTCTAGCCCCTCCGTTGGGAAGCCATAATTCTGTGAAATAATACCTGTACAATCGTGCCCCACAAATTGAGTGCCATAATACAGTAAAGTTGCTTTGGAACGTGCCTGGAATCATGTTCACGTTGGGCGCCATAATATTGTGAGGTTAAGCTCTCAACCTATGAGTTCACTTGTGCCCTTATATCTCAATGACCCTTTAATTACACGATTATATATATATATATATATATATATATATATATATATTAATTTTAAAACGAAAATTCCATTGGTGAAATGTAATGTTAGTAAAAGCATACACATTTAGTAGTTTAAAATAATCATGAAGTGTTGTAACGAAAAGATGGTATTTGACTGTTTCTTTTGTTTATTATTTTAGGCATCGCTGCTAATTGTAATTTATAAATGTCATGTATTTTAATATTAAAAACAGGAAAAATATGTAGTGATGAATAGTTTTCTTTATGGATTAGATTTACGGACTTTTAGGATTTCTTTTTAACAACACCTGGCCAGAGGAGGTTAACAAACTAAGTATTTTTTTAAGTATATTTGTGTGTACAATGCAATTACTTTATGCTAATAGAATTTAGGTTAGTTTGAATTTTTATATGAATTCATTTAGGAAATAGAAAGAGTCTTATATGGGAGAAATTTTTATGACAGAATTAACGTGTGTTGAAGGTATTTTTGAGAAAAATAAGTATAACATGACAAAATTTGAGATACTTAAGCACGGAAGATTTATGCGAAATAATCTCTTCCGTATCGAAATAATATCATAAAAATTGCTGTAACAAACGATTTGGCGCATCTTTATTTTAACGATGGTAAAGCTTTTCAGGATAAGTGAGAGTGTAACGTAGTTTTTTTGTATTTCAATCTATTTATTTACTATTTTTTTATTTATTTATTTTTTTCAAGATAAGTGAGAGTGTAACATAGCTTTTTGTATTTCAATCTATTATTTACTATTTTCTTATTCATTTATTCTTCTTTTTTCCTTATTCTTTTTATTTCTTTATATTTTTTGTTCTTTTGTAATTATTTTCATAGAAACCCAATCCCACACCACAGTAGTTAGCCGACGTACCCTCATATGTTACGGGGTCCCGGCCCATTTACGGCATATCAAAATTTATTTACCTAACGCTAATTTTATCCGTAACAAAACGCACCAGACCTTCCGTGCCGCCAAACTGGTAAACACCGAGAGACTAATCCCTTTACGATATCGCCTTTGATTAAGAACGGCTCCTTGTCGTCATCTTGCTTAAAACTGTCGTCGATATCATTTGTTGGGGTTCAACAGCCGGCCGTGAAACTAGCTAATTAGCGCATTCTTTCGTCGTTCCGTCGGACCTCGAATCCCCATTCCATCATGACTTTGGGGGTAGGATAATGTCTCGGTAACCGTGCCATACGTTGGTTCACCTCAAAAAGGCACGTGAACGCCATCACGCAGCATCTGCTCCGTAATCTAATCTATTTTAAGTCACTACTCCTTGCGTTTGATTCAGGGGTATGCCGCCGGCTGGGACTATCGAATAAGATCTATCTCCAGAATGAGGCGCTTCACACAGTAGCAATCATCCGCCTTCGTTATAGGCTGTGAACGTGAGCACCGCTGTCTGGCTGCATTCCCTAGGTGTTTAATCCACTTTTTCTAACTCAAACGATACAAAGTAGATTATTTGTCAATAAAATACTTTCCAACTTCTTTTTTAGTTTCTTTTAAAAATTTTACAATTCATGATGTTGTTAACTTTTTTAGGTAGAACTGGAGGGTTTAACTGGAGAAATCCGATTTAGTGAAGAAGGCAGAAGACAAAATTATACTCTGCATGTAGTAGAAATGACTGTAAATAGCGCTATGGTAAAGGTAGCGGAATGGAGCGATCAGAAAGGATTTACTTTGGTCGCTGCTAAATACATACGACCAACAACGCAAATTGAGAGGAATCGCACATATACAGTTTCCACTATCATTGTTAGTACATATATAACATTTTGAAATACCGCTTCATAACCAACTTTTCTTTCTAGGAAGAACCGTACATTATGTTGCGGAAACCGGAACCAGGAGAGATATTGGTCGGAAATAATCGCTTCGAAGGGTATTGCAAGGATTTGGCTGATTTAATTGCTGAAAGGCTTAAAATAAACTGTACGTATGTAAAAGTTTTCATTCCTTTTTATGAAACGTATGTTGCAGATGAGTTGAGAATTGTGAAAGATGGTAAATACGGAGCTGAAAATAGCGAAGTACGAGGAGGATGGGATGGAATGGTGGGAGAACTGGTGCGGCAAGTGAGTATCATATTCTAATTATAATTGTAAATAAATCAATAAGGCCGATGCAGTGCACTTGAGGTCACGTATATTCTTGCCCTCGGTTAATGTGTACAGTAAGTACATAAAGCAAAGCAAATGCATATTGCATGCTATATAATCGACACAATCCTATTTACTGGTTTTGAGAGTGGAAACTACATTTATTAAGTGTTCACGTTAACAGAACTTCCGTTAACAGTTAATCTTCTGTACAGAAAGAACGAATACTGTTCACGATTGACTAGAGGACTTTGAACAATTAAATATACATCGTGCAAATACAAATTCAGAACTAACAATGCCACATCGAAATTTTTACTTTTTAATGCTGAAGTACGAAACAGATTTTCAGTAATTTCGAAGTGTCGATCCTTAAAACGCTTTTCTTTTAACTTGGCCGCCAGTAGCGGCCCTAGCTTCATTAAGGCCCTGGTGCACGACGATTTTTGGTGCCCCAATAACTTAATAACCTGACACTGTACGACCTATGTACCATTAGTACATACCTTTGTATAGTAGTCTATACGGTTCCAGTATCTAAATATAGCAATAACACAAAAGAAAACATCTACATTTTTAGTTTAGACCTAATTCACAACATATCTTTAAGGTTCTTTAAAAGCGAAACCAATGTATACGATAAAGATAGCAATACGATTTGTCTGTGTTTTGAGTAAAGAAATTTGTTAACACGTTCTTCTATGAAAACAACAAACAAGTTTATGTGTATGAGTAGGTCATTTTGGACAGTATCACTATATCTTCGTCCTTTATTATTCCCATTAAGTTTATATACCTCTGTCGCGGGCACCGTGGCTGATGAAAAAATAAATGTGTTAGAAAAAAACTGTGCCAGGCGGCGTTTGCAATGTACCTTTCTCTATATATACCTTACATGAGTGAAAGAAAAGCAGACATGCCGCTTATTTTAGTTACAAACTGTTAATTTCGAACAGGTTAGCCACGTTAGTAACCAGTTTAATCCGAACAAGATATAATTCATATAGGTAATGAATGGACATTTCTATACTTTCAACTTCCATGTTTCAACTATTTTTCAAGGTTATCAATTAAATATACGTCTCTTTAACTGTTGCTGGGAACCCTATAATTAATAGGAACTTCTAATTTTAGTATTTATTAGATATTATAAAATACATAATTTAAGATATATTCATGCACACAAAACAACTCTTTGTTTATTTATATTTGGAGTTGTTTTTAACTTATTTGATTAAATTCTTATTTTGAAATTTAGAACTACATTTTCTTCTTGTAGTTCCTTTTGTAACCAATAATTGGATATGATTTTCGAATTGGAGAATATAACGCAAATTGTTTCTGTGCTCTACTTATTAATTCCAGCAAAAACAAGTTTTGTTCCTCCATCTATTTGTTTCAGTTTTCGGCACGTCGTAATATGTACACATCCCCTTATTCCTTCATTACAATTTTATCCACTTGTTCTATCTCTTGTTGTATAAAGGATGTACTCTCCATGTTTTTCCACGCATCCAAAAAAACGTTAAGCCCTCTACTTTCGAAAAGAATTACCTTTATACGTTATAATACTATTAGTTCTAAATGTTACAAAATACTCTTCTGTAGGCGGGCATATCAAATCCATTTCGTTAATATCTAAAGTAAAATATTTAGATAAGGTCGGTGCTCGAGCCGCTCACCTGACCTACAAATTTTACTTCAAACAATATCAACCTAACCTATCCTAACCGGAAAGTGTTGGATTAACCTAGCCAAACCGGGAAATTTTAAACTAACATGCCTATCCAAGAAATGTTGGACTAACCTAACCTGACAGGTAAATGTTGGGCTAATCTAACCTAACCAGGAGAGCTTGAGGCTAACCTAAGGGGGATAGCATGTCGTCTGACTTAAATGGCCCTTGGCAACATGGTGTAAGCCCAACGGGTCCCAGCGATACGACAGACCGCACTCCTGACCGCACCGGGTCGCACTTCTGGCGGTCACAGACTTTGTTTGGCGGTGATCACGACAACGATAGATTGATTCTAAAAAGTACGTAAACCGTAGCGTTTTCACGTGCGCTTGCGCTATTTCGGATTTACTTCATATTTTAGTTTCCCCACCTAGTAGATAATTTCGTTCGGGTGTATTCGATAACTTTCGATTCACTCTATGGGGTATATAAAGAGGCATCTTTCCTTTGTACTTTAGTATTCGACAGTAGAGAAACAATCAACATGAACCTTCAAAGGTTTTTAGTGTCCAACAACATCGTGGTTGTAAAATAAAACCAAGAATGGCGAATTTTGCATTGTGGCCGCTGTTATAAAATCTGGATAATAATAACTTAATCACCGATATTAGAAACATTAACTATACCAAAGGAGAACAACCTTTGGGGGACGACAATTTACCCAATCCAATTACAAAATCTTTCTGCGATAACATAGTACTAGTTAAAATGGGCGACATTGTGGATTGCACCGAGGAATTAAAGAATAAGAGTAAATATTTTGTTAAGAAGGAAATATGTGGTTCTTTTAATAGCTACTTACGGAGCAAATTCTTGAAATTTGATTTGTATCTGCTAGGCATGGCGTTAAATTTAAGCTTCCATTCGTACTACAAAGCGAAAACAAAATGGCGCTAGAAGTAAAAATATTATTGAAAAAACGTCGAGAAGATATACACAACAAACACTTAAATCCAATATGCATTCCATACAAAGTGGAATTAGAAGATTTTAAGCAAGAGATTTTGTTGAAGAAACTGCCAGATACATTGAATCAACTCGTGACAGCAGATTACTATATACTAGAGCTGGATATAACTCAAGATTTTAGTGGGATATTCAACAAGGCGAAAATTGTTGAATACTTGATAAATCATTTTAATTTTATCTGCCATGGAGAACATACAGAACACGATAATGTAATTTTGGATAATAATAAAACAGCTGGCAAATTGTCATTTACGCGTTTATTTAAAAGAGTTTCAGTGACCCCAATATGAACACTAAAACTTACATTTTCAAGCTAATTTTTAAGATTAAGATAGTTGGCTAATAGGGATCTAGCATATATATATATATATATATATATATATATATATATATATATATATATATATTACCGTGGAACTTCGCTCTAATTTAGTATTCTCTCAAAAACATTTGAGCCCCAACGTTGGGCCGTCAAAAATTATACCGTGGAACTCGGGAAAATCCTCACCAACCATAAATTATATTCGAAAATTTTATATATTTTAAAAACTCGAAAATTCAAAAATTAAATAATACAAAAAAAATATCCTTACCCGTTTTCCTCTTCCTCGGTTGAATGGCCTTCTTCAACTACTTCCGGCTAGCTCATTTAGACCTCCTTTTGGGTATCTATATTCACTCTCAAATTCTATCATTCACGCACACTCCCAATAAAACCACAAAATACAACCAACATACAATCTTTTATTTCTTCCTATTTACAAATGCAATTCAATACTGTCCATATTTTATTGTTCACGTTACACTTCAGTAACTCTTATTTTGTAATGTCCTGTATTTAATTTTAAAATCATCAAACACAGAGAATGTACTCGGAGTTAATGGACCTTGAATAATACCTTCTCTAAAATTCCATCTTTATAATTTAATTATTTATTTTAATAATCTAAGTAAACTGTGGGGTATGGTGAGCTCATAATAACCCAACTAATTCTGCATAATGTATGCCCTTCTACTTTGCATACTCTTAAAATTAAAAAAACAAAGCCATGTACTCTTCACAGAAATTTCACGTTCTGATGGAACGTTTAAAAGCTTTCTAGACACCTTCAATTTCTAGTTGAATACCGTAATAAAGTTATTTACACATATTCTGTTCAATACGTAAATAATTCAAACTACCTTGAAAAACACTCTCATACGCCACCCCAATATTTACAGTTTATAGGAATCACAATTTTAAATCTTTACCTGGAAAGTTCTAGAAGATCTCTGCTCTTATGGATGATGCCATGTATTTTTCTCCCTGGTCTGCAGGTCGTTTCTCGCTATTACTAGACGAACTCCATCTAAGTTGATCCGCCAACGCCGCCTTCTCGGTGTAACCAAATTCCAAATTTCATTTCAATTATACTTCTTACACAGTAATCTACGTTACTTAATGTCCCGACACGAGTTAATAAAAAAATTATAGGTGATACGTCAATAAAAATTTTTACTCTCGGCACACTAACCGCGTTTTTAATTTAAGAGGCTACCACTATGCAATACAATTTAAATGATTTTATAATACTTACAACTCGTGTTGACTTTCATACGTACTTTTGGGACGATCGAAATAATAAGGGGCGAAGTTAAAAGAGAAGAGAGCGAGCGCTAAGCTCTCTAGAGCATTTATATCTTTCCAATGTAACCTCTCCTGGCCACATTTATCCAAAATCCCCTGCTCACAACAACACATTCCCACAATTTTTCACTCAACCTCATTTTCAAATCCGCGAATTTCTGTCCTCGTTATAATATTTTAAGAAAATTACGCTACTCTATCCTCGTGTTTATATCAAGTCAAACTAACATAACGTCCAATCGTAGACCTAATGACGTTTCTCAAATCCCTCATATACTATTGTGGTCTCATGCTTATACGTTTCCTACGTCTCCTTCTAACCTGGTTTGAGTGGTAGAAAATCAATATCCTTGTTTGTGCGCTGTCTACTACACGTGGACTTTCTCATTAGCATTTCATGCTAAAACATCCGACCGTTTGAGCACTCCTTAGAATAATTTGTTCGTTATCTCCAAATTAAATAGAACTTGACATTTAGAAAATACGCAGGTGTTTAATTTTACACGAACGTTTTAAATACATTTCCACGATTTAGAGTTCGGCGTATTTCTACCCCACTGATATATTTGTCAGATAGCAACGCCTTTCATCTTGGTATCATTGGGTTTTTACACGCTTTTATGAAATTATACATCAATAATCGTTCAATTAAATTCAAATTAATTAATAAATTAATGGCATTGGCTTCTACCATTTAATTTCTTTGCAAACCTACTTAAATTTTATTAATTATTTATAAAATTTCGTTAATACCTGATACTTAAAAATGAATTACTAATATAAATTTCGCACGTAATTTCTGGTTGTTCCTTTATACAGGGTGTTTTGAAATTGCTTCTTTTTATATTTATTTTTGATCTTTAAAAACCACTATAATATATATATATATATATATATATATATATATATATATAACAATTAGTTAAAAGTGACGACCAGGAGTGTATACAATTAATAATTACAGGTTATTTGGTCTTCTAGTAATAAAACTCTATTTGTTTTTTACCGAGCTTTCGATTTATTGAAAATCTTCTTCAGGGTGCTGTAAAGTAACTGTGAGTGTCATTAACGTAAGAATTCTAAAATATTACTTACAAACACTAGAGTTAAAATACAATCTTGGCTTTGATAATTATCATTAAAACTTAAAATAAATAAATTAAATAAAACATTTGATAAAAGTACACAAAACAACTATTCACGTCTATCCCAATACACGTTACAAATTAAAATAAAATTTGGTTTTAAAATATAAAATTCCATTGGAAACCAAAACATAATTAGTACGATAACATTATTGAAGTGCATGGTTAATTATCTGTATTTCCCTTACATTGTTTGATTTCCTGTACTTGAGTAAATACATTTACACAGCGTTCAAATTGTTTGTATTTGTTTTGAAGTTTAGAGCTTATTGTTTACTATATGAGCCATTTCCAGAAAAAGTCTACTCTTGTATGAATTTTCTTTATCCAACACTTTGACATTATTAAAATCCGGATAATGGTTAGTATTGTTTGCGCGACACGCTAATGCGCACGAACTCTTTTTTATTTTGCAGTCGCTTTTATGCTGCATAATTTTTGAGCACAGCCATTGTGATGTCTGTCCTATATAAATTTTGTCACATCCTTGGCAAGGAATGGAATACACAATAATGTAACGATGTAGCATAAGAGTTCTATCTTTTGTGTTTGAAAAAAGTTGGCCAACCGTGACTGAATTATATTTTGAAATAACAATGCCATCGTTTTTTAAAATGTTTACTAATTTTGGGGTTAAACCCTTTATCATCGGTAACTTTTTATACGCAACACTATTTCAATAACGAGCACACTGTATATAAATTATAACCAATTTAATTCGTAAGAAAGAAGTTTATTTTGTAATAATCAAATACTATTTAGTTGAACTAATAATGTGTGCGTTGTATAATATGTTTAAGTTAAATATACAAGTCCAGAATTGGAAAGAAACGAGTAAAGATAAGGTTTTAAACGCAACGGATTGCATCAAAATAAACACGTAATCGGGAAAGATAAACAACCTGACATTCAGCTATTTAATAATTTCATTAATAAATGAAAACGCATAAATAAGCAAACGCATTCAAATACGTCATTATTAGAAAGATGAGTACGTGGCTAAGAATATCATATTTGCATAAAAATCCAACATATTTGGATTAACAAATAAATAACAGACAGTCCGCGATTTGCTAAAGTTTGAACCATGGTCGACACAAATATACAGACGTGACCAAAATGCAATAAATATTTGGAAATTCTGAGAATATGCGGCGAAATATTGAACGTCTACGTACGAGATTGAACGACGGAACAACAATTAAAACCAGGGAATTTTGAGAAATACCGAGATCTACATAGATATGTGTAAAGTACAAGCCTTGATTAACAAACACACCAATTAGAACGTGGATAGGTGGAGTCTATAAATACCATAGGAAACTCGTAAACATTGAGTATCTCTTCAACAAGGCACAAATCACGTCAATTTAAAGTGAAAGATTACGTACAAGTGAAACTTAGTGAAGTCAATAAATTATTAAAAATTGTGAAAAGTAAAAGTGTCAATTTATGCAACGAATAATAGCCGTTTTACGCTTAAAACGTAAGATAAACTATAAATTGAATTTATTCTAATATTATTATACGTCTAATTATACTTCCAATTATACGTCCAATTATATGTCCAATTTCACGTCTAAGTAAACGTTTTAATTAAATATCTAAATACATTTCGAAAAATATTATAAAGCGTGAAGGTGCTCAAATTGGACTACAAGATACTCAGAGTTAATCTAGAAATCCAAGAAAAATTCAAGCAACCATTAATAAATTATTCTGGCCAACAAGTGAAGCAAGTCAAGCTGTAGCAATCAAGGGGTGCTGACTACCGATATTCAGAGGTAGTTCCAAGCAAGGAAAACACAGGTTAGAGATCTTATTTATTATTAGTAAAATACTGTTTTAATTTTAATATTTTCCATATATCAAATATCTGTAAGGGTCAACAAGAAAGTCATTTGAGATTTTGAGAAATAGATAAAACATCGTTTGAACGTTCAAAGGTACTTAAGAGAACCGTGCTAAATCCTAGAATATCGAAATTGATGGCTATTCTTTTCTTTAAACAAGAAAGCAGATACCCATCATTTAAGTAACATTTATTCTTATTTATTATCCCTTATTAGAAAAGAATAGCCATCAATTTCGATATTCTAGTATTTAGCACGGTTCTCTTTATAGTTTTGCATATTTAAATAGAAAGTACTAACTTAGGTAATAAATTTAAGATATTTGACCACTTCTCCCCTTAATTAATTTACAACACTTTAGTCTAGTCAACTTGTATACCACAATTATAGTTTAGTCAACTTTTACACCTTTAATTATACTACATTAGTTTAAACAACAAAATTAGGTTAAGTAAACATCTGTCACTTTTGACATGTTTGTTCTTAATCTTCAATGAAGTAATGTCCAACTTCCATAGTTGTATGTATTTATAAACTCACATAAACGTAAGTAGTATTAAGTAGCAGCACTAAGTTTAGTGTGAGTCCCACACCTAAAGACATTATTTTACCAAAATTATTAGCCAATGTTGAATCCATAATTTCTACCGCTAATATAGAACATAGTAATATCCTATTAGTCAAAACAACTAAAGCAATAACAAATTCCTCCACACTCCTTTCAAATCTATTAATGAAAACAAAAAACTACTCATCAAATCTTCTATATTTATGAAATCACATAATAATTTGATTTTAACTAAATCTGACAAAGGTAATATATCAGTAATATTAGAAAAAAGCAATATCACAAACTAGCCACCGATATCATATATGATAAAAAATACTACAATCCTCTTAATAGAGACCCTACAAGTACAATACAACAAAAATCCAATAAATTAATATCAGACTTAAAGAAAAATAACAACATTAACGCAGATGAAGCCAAACGACTAATGATTTATAATGCTACCGCTCCTAAATTCTACGGACTTCCAAAAATTCATAAACCGACTCTCTCTCTCCGTCCCATAATTTCTTTTATATATGCACCAAACTACAAAATTTCTGAACTAATCACAAATATACTCACCAAATCATATGATACTAACAATCGCTATTATGTTCTTGACTCTTTCCATTTTGCTTCTTTTATAAATGATTTTCAAGTTCCAACTAATCACGTAATCATTAGTCTAGATGTGATTTCCCTTTTTAGCAATATACCTGTCGAATTAGTTAAACTTAGTATAACAACCCGATGGCATACTATACAAACAAATTGCAGTATAACCAAAACAAAATTCTTAAATTTAATCGATTTTCTTTTTGATACCGCATATTTCTCGTTTGATAATAAATTTTATAAGCAAATACTTGGTACCCCTATGGGATCCAGTGTTTCACCTATATTAGCACAATACGTTATGGATGACTTACTAGACAATTGCATCCCTAAACTTAATTTTGATCCTTCCTTCATTAAAAAATATGTTGATGATCTAATCTGCTGTATTCCTTCTGGTAGTGAAGATCATGTACTTCAAATCTTCAACAGTTACCATCCTACCATCCAATTTACAATCGAAAAAGAAATTAATGGCATCATCCGTTTTTAGATACTCTTATCATGCATAAAGACAATATCCTCATTACAGATTGGTATAGAAAACCTAGCTCTTCTGGTTGATATCTAAACTATCATTCGTTTCATCCAACCAGTATGAAAATTAATCTTGTCTTAGGCTTAAAGAAAAGAATAGAACTTCTTTCACATCGCACCCTAAAGAGCAAAAACTTTTTTATTTTAAGAAACCTTCTTCTTCAAAATTCTTACCCCAACTCATTAATAAATAAATTATTTTCAATATTCCTAATATCAATCATAGTTTAACTACGACAATATCTACCAACCCAAAAAATTTTATTCCTCTTCCTTATATAAAAAAACTTACAACCAAATTGAAACACATTTTTAAAGACATTGAAGGAATGCAACTGACAAGTAAACCCGTTTTAACTTTAGATAAAGTGCTTTTTAGTAAATTAAAAAATCGAACTCCTAAAGATCAACAATCTGGAGTCGTATACCAAATACCATGTCAGAACTGTCATGGCAAATATGTGGGACACACATCTAGATGGGTCTCCGTCAGAATTACTTCTCACAAAAGTGATTGTAATTGAAAAATCATGACCTGCGCATTAGTGTCACACGCTATAGAAACTGGTCACACTTTTAATTACAACAACACTAAAATTATTTTTAAAGAAGATAATTACAAAAAACGTTTGTTTCTCGAAATGGTTGCTATTTCACTACAAGACCTTCCACTAAACAAAAGGACAGACACACAAAATTTAAATAACATTTATTCATATTTATTATCAATAATAAAGAATACCAACACCCCTACAATTGATTAATTTATTAAACAAATCTCCTTGCAGCTATTATCTTAGTTTATTACATGTCTATAATCATAATTTAATTCATATTACTTATTTATTTTTCATAACAACACCCCTTATATCCATCAATGTATTTTTAAATTTATTTATTAATGTAATGCAATAACTATCCCGTTTTAATTATTTATCAAGTATGTGTCATTAGTTTTAAATGTGAACCCTAAAATAGTCGTTTTCGTTACAATAGTTTCATGCTTCTTACATTTAGGATTAGACTCTAGATCATAAGTAAACATTTTAATTACATCCTGTAATTATACATATTTGCAGTTTCCTGAAGAAAATAAAATTTTCGAAAGCTCGAATCGATCAAAAAGGAGTTCTTAATTTGCCCTAATTGACTACAACCCCGATAACCAATTCCTAAATTATATATATATATATATATATATATATATATATATATATATATATTTACACATCGCAATTGACACCGGACGCTTTTGTAATAAATATTTAAAACAATAATTAACAAATCACGCCCTTTTCAAATAGTTCAGATACTTCAATATGCCTTATACACTATTTTTAAATTTTTTAATGAAAAATTAGATATTCTCTGCTAATACATTTTTTGAACTCTATTACATAGATTTTAGTAATTTTAAGCATATCTCTTCTAATAACTATGATTAACGTCAGATCATCTTAGCATGTTGTGTTAGCTGTGGTGTCATTTTACAATAACCGTACAAAATTTCATTTTACAAAATTAGACTGGATCTTAAATATTTGTATAGGGTGCCGTTATAACACATTTGTTTTGTATATACTCACTGGGTAGTGAAACCGTTAAAAAATACAATTATGAGGCTAATCGAGTAATTTTTCAAAAATGTAATCTATCAATAAAATATTAATTCTAAAAACGTGTTGAGATAGCTATAATTGAATATAAAAATAAACATATAAACAAAATCAGCTTTGAATCTCACGAGATGGAATAACAACGGGTGCCATTATTTAAATATTGCAGGAAATAAACGAATGTGATCCGCAAAGATACTAAATTCGCTGTAAAGCATATTTGAATGTGAGTATTCTTTTCAAACTACTCTTGTGCAAACTGCCAATAGCTAATTCTATATGCACCAGTACTGAGCTAGAACTTCTACTTTTAGAACTGCTATATTGAATTAATTAATAACATTAGTTAAGTATTTGAATACTCTTCTTTTAATATTAAACAGGTTATTCCTTATTTTTCTAAAGCAAATAGGATCCCAAATGTCATTGTACAGGGACGTACATAAGTTCAGTTTATGGAGAAGGAATAGGTAGAGATTAACATTTGATGGATGGATAGTGGTGAGACTGATTCTTGCTAGAAAATTCGTTCGGTCATGGTTAAATATTTTTACGCTTATAGTTCAAACCAAATTTAAACAACAAAACACTAATAGAATAAGAAGTTCATTCTGTGAACTAATTAATGCTTAATTCAAAACATGCCAAAGTACAATATAAATTCTAATTATCTGTTACTGTTCGATTTCTTCGCATATTATTCACGGGCGACATTCGCGGATACCTCTATATCCCATCTATGTACATAGAGAAGAGATAAACCTGTTAAAGGCTTTCTGACATGTTCGATCGAAACCAAGTTTTGTGTCTCCTCAGAGCTGAAAAGCTTTTTCCGATGTAGCTATACTCGTTAGGCATATTAGTGCTACATTTAAGGTCTTCTCAAAGTAAAGCAAAATATTTTTATTCTATTTATTGTAAACTGAATCAATGTTGTCTAGAACTTCGTTTGTTGAATTTTTCAATAGATTTCAGTATTACTCTGCATCTACACATAAGCTTACGTAAAGATTCTATTGAGATTGTTTCCAAATTAACCAGAGATTCAGCGACATTCTTTAAGTTTTCTCGCAGTTTCCTGAGTTCTTTGGTAATAAACGATTTGGGAATCAAAATATTAAAAAGGTTAAATAATTATTGTTAAGTCACGTGACTAAATCTTCAATAATTTTGCCCCAACAGAAATAAAGGCTGTAATTCTTAAATATTCTTCAGGTGTTTCAACGTTGGGGTTGGCTTGTCATTTTGATGCTGCTTATTCGTGGTATAGCAATTGGGCTTTCAAGTTTGTTAGTGGTGTTTGTAGTTCGCTAAAAATAATAGAAAAGTTTTCTTATGAATTTTCTCTCTTACACTTTAAAGTTGCCATGTTTCTATTAATTAGAGATTGTGCATAATTATCATTCAAGTTTGTTAAGACTGTTTGTAGTTCGTTAAAAACAATAGAAAAGTTTTCTTTTGAATTTTCCTCTTTCGCTTTAAAGTTGCCATGTTTCTATTTATTAGAGACTGTACATCATTACAGTCGACGGACTGACTAATGTTTTACTCAAACTAACGGTTGTGCTTAGAAGTTCCGATAAACAGTGAGAATTTACTAAAAACTGTTGGGTCAGTAGAGGATTTTTAAGACATACTACTTTTTATAAAAATTCTGAATCCTGCCAGTAACTGTAATTGTCCGACGTAGCTCTTCAAATGAATTTCTTTGCGTGCCTAAAATTCACCTCACTCCCTTAAACTTACGAGAATCACGTACTTTTCGATACACCCTTAGGCGCAACGTAGCTATTCGAGAGGACCATTACATTAACAAATATCCACAAGCACTCAAAAAGATTTGTTAAAACACTGAAGTATTGACAGATATCTCTCATTGGGTTTCACATAGTGATGCCAATTTGTGTTTTTATTGATTTCGGAACAAACGATCTTTTAGAAAATGCATTGAAGAAAGTAATAAATTCATAAATAACACCCAACGAGTTTTTTATATACTGGATGGAATTACATTTAAAAATTTATATATTCAAAGCGTAACTTCTACACGGACATCTTTCTTCATCTTTTAGTTACTTCTGCAATTCTGTTACAGCTCTTTTCTGTTCAACAAACATTAAATCGCATGTATTCGTGGCTATTCCAACACAATATTCAAAATTAAAATTGTTTTGTCAAAAGGTTTAAAACTGTAGTTGCCAAAACTTTTCCTCTTAAATAAAATTCCAAAGACATACTATTATAATTACTTGCACGAGAGCCAACGAAACCAATAAAACCTTTTTGTGAATCTCCTTTTATATTGGCATAACAAATTAGGAGAAGCATCTGTGCAGTGTGGTTTAAATCAGTAATCTAATCGAAAATAATACTGAAATATTTGTTGCCATTGGATGGTCATTCCCACACAGTACTATAAAATAATTCTGTGTAACACTACCACCGTAAGTTACTTTCTGTGATGTGGTTTCCAGATATTTTTTGACACGGTGTCTGCACTAGCTATTTTGAAGCGTAACTGATTCCCAAAAAAATAATAGTTTCAACAAATGCATGTAAACGCTGACAGTTTTCAAGCACTTCCATTTGTCTTTTATGGTCTATGATATTTCTAATGCCATTTTTAGGATATTCAGACGCTGCTAGAAACTTTTTTGCAAAATTTGTAAATTATTGTGGGATGACATTACGTTATCAATTTTGAATTGCCCATAAGAGACGGGAAACACGTATCAATCTTAAAGGTGCACCAAGTAACTTTCAGTGGTGTGGGAGTGAGTTCCTGGACCAAAATAATAAAAACAATAAATTTATATGGGTACGATTGCATTTAAAGATAGGGTCAAAACGTGCCCTCTCCTAAAGTTATGGTCTAATAGAGATAAAATTTTAATCCGTAATAATGGACTTCAAGAAGACTTCCGAACTAACTCTGAACTCTAACATCAGCTAAGTTTGACAAGACTAACGAGGGTAGGGGAGGGGTCGTTACGGATTGCCCTTAAGCGGCACTACACTAAACAAGTGTTTACCAAAAATATAGCCCGGAAAGTGTATGAACTAAATGATAAATAACGAATTTTAACATAAATCTTTCAGTTGAAATACTCTCGTTGTGGAACCTGAAGGAATAGACTACTTATGAACCTAATTTTATAAATGTTCAATAACAAGAAATCCGCACAAAAAAAAGAACGCAAAACATTAGTATACTGATCATGTATACGTAAACTCACACCTACATGGACGCTCTACTTATTATGAGGAAGATTACTCATCGCTCTTAGTGAAATCTTTTACCATTAACCTTTCAACTTTTGCTGGGAATCTTATAGATAGTGCCCTCCATACTTTTAGCATAATTACCTACTAAAAGAATAAGTCCGAAGAATGAAACTCATATTTTCATTTCTCTTTAAATAACGAAAGCTACATTTTTGTTGAAATATTTACACAAAAAAATAAAATATGTTTACTAGAATGAAAATAAGTTACGCACTTGTTATCAGCTTAAAATGACTTGGTGGTTAAAAATCTTACAGCCATTGTTGACGAAAATTTGCGTATCTTTCAGATCTAAACTTTAATCATTACAAGTTACGTTACCTGTATTTATTAATTAAGAAGGGTATCAATGAGAATATTGTTATCTCTTTAAAATGTCAAGCCTACTATATCAAACTAGACCAGATCTATTTAAATTTAAATGTCTTATGAGAAAATTGTAGAAAACTGTAAAACAACACCCTACATAATATTTGTGCAGTGAAATTGGAGGGTTATACAAACTCAAATCAACACTATCATCCTTGAGTCGGCCTCGCCTCTGCAAATGTCGATAGGAAATACCACTGGATTTTCATAAACAATTTCGTAATGGAATCTCTTCGAGTTACATCAAACCAACAGAGGTTTCTCATAAATTAAGCCATCATATCTCGGATATAGATGAGAATTTCTGCATACTGCTTTTTATATTGCATCAACAGATTATAGAATAAAAACTCATGGATACTTGAAAGTTGAAACATAGTAATTAAAGTTTAACTATCAAAACGTAATTATAAAAGCGTTGCCATAAAAACGTTGCTATATAACGTTGTTGTGCTGAAAAAAGGAAATGAGATGTATTTAAATTAATTGAAAATACTAATCACTTGATTTGATTGCTGCGTCGGCTCGTGCCTGCTCATTTAAGCACCCATGCAAAATATATTTAGAGCAATCCTCCAGTCGCTCGTGGCCAATTTCATTGCTAGATTGTCTAGATTAAGGATAACGAGCAACTGTCGAAAATTTTCACGGAAGACATTTGCCCACTAAATTGCCTTCGACTTTCCATTGCGCATAATCTGTAGGTAAAGCTAAAGTTTTTGACCACAAAAACATACCACTTATCTGAATCATCGGCTTTGATGTTGAGCAAATAATAAAGAATCACCTTAAGTTGGAGTATGACGAAAAAAATTAAAAAAAGATATAGCCTGCAATTTACTAAACAAGTTTTCCACAAAAACTGATCACAACTATGGCTAATTGCAACTTAACATTCTGGCGAGCATTGTGGATCTACTCATAACCAATTTGCTGAAACAAATAAACATGCCCTAAAACACATAAGTTTGCTAGAATGAAAGACGCCTCATTTTGGAAAAACAAAATTTAACAAACTCGGATATGTTGTTATCGAAAAACTGTTGAGCGCATAAACGCTATTTCATTAAAAGTTCTACATTAAACACATGAAAAGTTATTACCAGATTTCTCTCGTTATCCTTCAACTGCATTCTCTTTCGAATAAATCATCATGGGAATTAAAGGAATATCGCTAAACTTGAGTAAATTATGTAAACCGAAGAAAATTATGTTATACTGGAAATAATTACTGCTAATTGAAGAACGTTCAGATTAAATCAAGAGAATTATGATTAAATTGAAGAGCGCATTATTAAGAACACTTATTTAAGTGCACGTTGCACTTGAATTAAACGTCTAGGCGTAAGGCCACACGCAAATTGCTGGCTAGAACACTCCGCTTCTGCATCGTGTGTCCTTATCAAATGCTCATACTAGACTGATGGGTTGGTACACTGCGCAAAAGTATTTCACAGTCGCTTGACATTGAGGTATTTATTCAAGCAGCCAACGCCTGTTGTTGGCAAACAAACTAGCACTAGAGAATAATCTCTGCATTATGATTGGGCTACACGATTCCAATACGAATATTTATTTGAATGACAATATTTACTCGTTTAATTGAATAGACAAAATGACGTATTTAATGAATAACTTTTAGGTGATTTGCAGTCGTCGACAAAATTGTTACAACCTAAAAATGGATATCAAAATTAGTCACTTACATCACTTCTATAAACATTACTCTGCTGGAGTGTCCCTCAAATTGCATTATTCAGAATTTATTCTCTCAAATTGTATTCTTATTAAATTTAGATACTGGTAAATAAAAGACTTAGTACTTTTAACCAAATATATAATTTAAAGTAATTCTTTCCCTTCTTTCAAAAACATGTAAATAAAATCACAAATTTGATATTCAAAAATAAAATTAAACTTTTTCTATATAATAAGGATTCATAAATATTCTCTTTAAAGACTAAAATTTTGATACTAGATACTATTTTCATAAACAAAATTTTATAACCCCAATTGACAGATCTGTTAGATTGGTTTACAATAAATGTCTAATAAATCTCACACATAGTATTTGTTACTGCAAACGAAGTCAAAAGTATATAGGTTAAATAAAATTAAAATTGTTCAAGTTGACATGGCACATGAATTCCACAGTTAATCTACTAATTATCAGGCACACAATAAATGGAGATATATGGTTGAAAGTGAACGTTACAAACTTTTATAAGGTCACATGCTTATTTCACATGTTTCACAACATAATTCTATTTACATTCAAGGAACAAGGTTTTTCTTCCTTTTTATAATTTAATAATTCTTAAAAATGGATACAGACCGCCTACAGATTAGACAACACAAGTGACTGTTTATAGCGTATTTTAAGACTTCAGTTCCTAGTACAAATTTTAAGTATTTGATACAATCGAAAATATTCTTAAGATAAATTCAAAGCGAATTAAATGGTAATAACGTTTATTTCTCTTACGGGATTGTTCCTTCTAATATTATAATGCAAACTAATGAAATCACATGCCACAGAACTGTAACAAATAGAAGCGACTTCAAAAGTTAATACCTTAGAATTTGTGTTTGTTACATACATATAGCTTGTCGCGGCTCAAACATCATATACTGTATTACTATTCAATAAACAACGAAAATATCTTTATAACCAAAAAACAAAAACTAATTTGTTTGGATTTCTGATCTTGACAGACAAAACCATAACATACTAGATTACAATACAACTGCAATTGCGGTTATATAAATTACAACGAAAACTTGAATTACCTTTCAAACGAGTCTGATACCGCATGGCCTAAGAGATTAAACTAGACTGGCAAGTATAATTTTACCCTAACTAGATTAATAGATATGACCTTCAATGTTGCCACAATTTCACTCTAACTAAATGATGTAAAAATATATATTTTCTGAAACGCAAACTTTCAATTCTGTAAAAACACTAAACTGCGGACATTGTCTTCAATTTTTCATACAATGGTAAAACCCTATCCATCTTTAAATCCTGAAGATCCTTATTATCTGCTAAATGAAGATGCCGTTTAATTTGCCTGAATCTCTTGCCACTCATAGTTTTAGCGAAAATTGGAGCAGCTAGATGATCAAAAGTTGACGAACAATCTTTTTCTCCAGGAAAACAGTGATATACACTAATCAGCAGCAGTCCTAAAATGTTCAATGTACTCGGATAAACTTGCTGAAGAAACGATCTACAAAAAAAAATCAATAAAATGCACTAGACATTCAAATATAGAGTACAACAACAACTTTTTATTATAAAAGATAATATATTCGTCCAAGTAAGCCAGTGACTAGCGACTATGACTGGAGAGTTGACGATTATAGTGACTTTGGTACAACTACAATCAGGATGCTGGATGCTTGGGGTTGCCAGCTACTATCGACACCGCAGTAATTTATACGTATAATATGCATTCCTATCCTATTTATTTAATAACTATTTATTGCTTTTATTATATCATCATGTCATTATGTCATGTGTAACTATAATTTATTCTTATACTTTGACATAATTCTTTAATAAATACCTACAAGTTGCTCAGGTCAGGGAGTATGGGAGGGGGTATTCATCCCCATTCACTCCTCTTGTATACGCTCCAGTTTTGCATTAACGTTTCTAATGTCTCATTAGTAAAATTCAGAAAAAAGGTTTTCGATCACCATTTGACCTATTTATTTATTATAAAAAGTGAAAGTGGAAATAATGGATTCGGCCATTGAATCTTTGAATTGATGACCTTAAAAGGTACAGAAATTGCAAATGAAACTTAAATTTTTGCGTAAAGAAATGCATAGTAAAATTGTTTCTTGAACTGAAACGAAGGTAGCTATTTAGTCTCGTTGATTACAGAATGTAGTAGAGGTGGTGCAAGGTGTGTCGTACTATGGCAGCCGGTTTGCATATATTTTTTTTATTTCCTTATCGACATAGATGTAGCAATAATATCATCGTAAGAAAACCATTGCTCAGCTTAACATCTATAAGTAAACCAATCTGTCTTCCAGTTTCTCTCCAACAGCATCCCTTTCCTCAAAGCTTTTAATTTCCGTTTGCTTCATTTCGTACTCTGATAAGTCCTCGTTTACAATTTAGTATTCGTTATTATTTTTAACAAAACGCATTTGATTTTAATCGATTACAATCTCCTGCAAAATAGAAACGAGTAAAAGGCCAATACGTCTGGAATCAATGATATTTCAATTTTAGTATGTAAACAACAAATTTAATATTCTCAGAAGAAGAGCCATCGACCGTCTACTCAGTGCCATAAATCAGCAACCAGTCAAACAGTCAATAATAGCGACGCATTTCAGATCCGGTAAAATTTAACGTAGTCACGAAATTCAGCAGTTTGTAATTCAAATAAGAAAACCACATTCCTCAATTTAATAGAATCACGTCTTCAACATCGCACCCTTGCTAGGTGACAAAATCAGAGCGATACAAATAAATTCCTACAAAACACGTGAAAAACATAAATTTTTTTCCTGGCTTAAGATGTTTATATTACTAACCTCCTTTTGTTAGTCCTTCCAATCTTTTAAGGAACGTACAGCAAAGATAAGTAAATAATGCTTTCCTCTGTAAATTTCTAGTTTTCAAAACTTTGCTGAAAACAAATCATCCATAACAACTATTTGCATACTTTGTTTTATATCAACATATAATAAAGGGATCGGTATATCATTGATCCAAGAATAACACAGATGGGTCAACGTTGTGCTTAAGTTTCCATTTCGTTGCTGTTTACTTATCACACAATTTCTTTCATGCTTGTTTGTTCTCTATGAACTCATTCGGGTGATCGAACTTTGTTTGAAACCACCCCATATCCGTCAAATTATACATAGGTTACTTTTCGGTACTTGCTATTAATAAATACAGATAAATAGGAGCTTTACATATGAGGATTAAGTATAATGCAGATGGGGTAAACTCTGCCACCTACATAACTTTGTAAGCATATGCAGGAGCTAATGAATATTACTTGGTCTTCAAAGTAAGCGAGATTGTGGTTGAGGTTTCTGTACCGGAAGCTTTAGTGAAACATTAATACCTTACTTGTTATACAAAATTTAATAAGAACTGTACTTTAGTTGCAGACTTTTGGTCAAGTAATACGTGACAACTTAATCAAAGACAATTTTTAATTACTTTTTCAAAATCGTTCATAAAATAGTAAGTATGCCTGCGCCTCAAGTACATTTTTTCGGACACTTCTGCGACATAAGCGACACTGACATAATACCACCTGCCCGCTTTAACTTTGGCATCTTTATACGGCGAAGACAAGAATTGATTTTCATTATTTTGTAAGAACTTCCAACGATAACTGTCCTTTTCTAACGAAGTTCTTATTTTCACATATGCGTCATAGTGTCCGCCATGAATTGAACCGTTATATTACACAACACCGCATACTGTATATAACACTTTAGTTTGATTGAAATTAAATAATGGAAGATTTTCACATCGTTTTGAACAAAATGGTGTTAAATCCAGTAACAATGGAAAGGAAAAGTAGTTACTAATCTTTGCAGAACAAAGTTTTAAAACCTGAAATCGCTTTAAATGGAATATCAGCACAGCGGGTGAATTGCGTATTAGAAGTTGCTTAGTGGCATTAGTTTATACGGTTCTTTTATCGGGTCCACCATGTCTCTTTGTGCATACATCACAACTTATTTTATTATTTCCGATAAGTAAATCATGTGTCGTAAATTGGCGCAAACAAGATTATACAGACTGTTTGCTTTCTTGATAATGGTATCTAGGCATTGTAGCGTTTCGTTACGTATCATTTGTATCACATTCTTTTTTTTTCTTTCATTGTTAATAAAAGTAAGTCGCGATTCGGGTCAGTGGTGTACATCAGCACTTCAACAGTACTGTTATGTTCGCAAATTGAACTATTTATATAAATATTTCTTTCGCTAGGTGATGAATTAATTGGAATGTTTTCAACAATTGACTCAATTGGGCTGGATAATACTCGCGGAATTTGTTTTTCCAATATTAGTAAACTCAAAGCAATAAACACGGTGTTTGTCCAAGGCATTGTAAAACTGAATTGAAAAACAAGAATTGTCTAAATATATTAAACCACGTATTTCTGGAAATATTAATATTTTTTATACTTTCAGGTATATGAATAATATGATTAATATCTATTGTTTCAGTATCCATGACTGTAAAAACTTTGTTATTATTTGCCGTACAATCTGTTTCAAACATATGTTTGTTTTCTTTTAATTTGTCTATAGCAGTAGTTGAAAATTTATTATCATTGCTTTGACTTCCAACCAAATTTAGACAATATAAATCAGATATATATTTATTAATTATACAATGCTTTTGTTTAGTAGTTGTATAAATTATAGTGAGTGTGTTATTATCTGAAGATTTTGAGAGTAAAAAGAACAATTCATTAAAATTTTTAGATGGTGGATTATTCCACGAACAGAAATAGCACTTCCTCTTTGAATTGCTAAGCGAGCTACATATCCGCCTAATTAATATGTATCTAAATTTAAATGAAATTACTATGTTTTAGGACATAGAATGTTACATTATACAATTGAAGGTAATAATATAAAAGGTTAACGAAAGTTCACATCAGACATGACAACGGAAGCAACTACTTTGTATTCCAGACGCAACCTGATACTGCAGGTGCAGGACACAATGAACTGCAATAAATACAGACTTAATTAAGATTACTAAGAAGCTGGACATTGTATGTTAACAAGAAATATCAGACAGTGAGATCTGCATTTCCCACAAGATGGTGTGAGAGCAGGAATTACATAAATACTCTGAGGAGCCCCTGATGACCAGTCAGTCTCGAACTTCATAACTTTAACGTTGTTGGTGGTTCAAGCTACTAACCATAATTTTTAATTATTAATTATAGTTTATTAACTTCAAGTATTTCGTCAATTTCAATTAGTTTAGTGAAAATAAACATTAAAGTTGATTGTAACAGAAAGAAGTTATTTTTGTAATTGTATAATTGAGAATGAAATCGATAGAAGAGTTTTTTAGATAAATAAATGTTTTTCAAAAAGAAGCTTCCAAAGGCGCAAAACCTATCTGGTGACTCTCTATAATAGAAATTTAGTGGCTCTACTATAATATCTGTTATCTTCGATTCGTTTGCCAATTTCTTTTAAGAATTTTAATCCCTGTTTTCTAAAGACTCCAAGGGTTTCGATTGAAACAGGTTAAAACAGATAAAGATCTGATAAAGAAGAATATTCTTTTAATTTTATTTTTTCACCATAATTTGCTACCAAACTTGGTTTATTTGAACAAGTAATTACATGTGAGGGTGCAAGCGTGTTACAAGTAAAAGCCCACACTACTGCTTTTCCAAACTTTCACGGTATTAAACTAATTCCATCTGACCTTTTACCGTCTTTCTTAAATAAATAATTGGGCTCAAGAATTAAAGAAGTATCAGCTAAGGCCATCATCGTCCATTTTATTATGTAGTTTACATTTTTATGATGTGTCTGGTGAACTGCGCTAAAACGACAACTAAGTCCGTCAATTACCGATTCGTTTACTTCAATTCTACAAATACATGTATGCGGTGTACATAATTTCGCGCCTAGTCTAAGTCCTACAGCTATCCTAAAAGAATTGTTTTCTAATAAAGTCCCCAAAGAAGTAGAGGGAAGGGCTTCCAGCCAAATACCCGAATATTTTGAAGAGGCTGCAAGAATACGTGTCCTATGTATATGATTTGTAGCAGATTATAGCATATTTCTTGAAGTTATATCTAACAAAGGGTTATCCCATTCTTTCTGGACAGATTTGTTTAGTGTGATATTGATTAATTTTGTTTTTAGTCTCCATAAGTCATCTGCCTCTAAATATAAATTTTCATTCGGGATATGTTTAAAATTTAAAAAGATATTTTGTATTAAAGGCCAAGAAGCATAAATAGACGATAAAGATGTTGATAATGCAAGTGAATTAGAGGTACGAATCGCTAAACCGCCTCTATTAATTGGTAATGAAGCTTGTAGCCATTCAGTGGGATTAAGTTTAATATTCAGTATTTCTTCTAGTGTGTTATATAATAAATTGTCGAAAGAATTTAAACTGTCAAAACAATTTCAAGTTGGATATATGTTAGTTTAGAAATAGCAAAACATTTCTAAAGTAAGGAAAATAAAATATATGACGGAATCTTATTTGATCGTAAACGCGAAGTCGTAAGTAATAGTGATTCAATTTTTCCATTTTTTGCAAGTTGAGATTGTTTCTGGGCAATGAGGTCCTCTAAGTAGGATCCAATTATTTTTATGTAGTATGCTAATATCTGGGGCAATAGAGTTGAATATATCTTAAATATATTTATTTTTTTGATGAAATATAACATAATTAGCATTTTTTTTAAATTAATTTCTAAACCTAAAGTTTCAGATATTTCAATAACTTTTTTAAAATTTTCAAAGACTGATGCAACATTACTTTACATGTGATTTTCCAATGTTTCACCCGAAGGTACTACATTGGAAAAGAAGCGAGTTTCTTTTACATGGAAAATTTGAAATTTTGCCGAACCCTTGCTGTTCCAAACAAGGTAGGGATTTTTAACGTGCGTGGCAACACTCACACACGGGACCTCCATTTTGCCTCTCATTCGAACGAGGGTGTATTTTTGTGAAAAATGCTTGCCTAACATTTTTCAAGCGGACCGTGTCGGGATTCAAACCCGGGACCTTGCGTGTAGTAGTCACACACATAGCAACTACGCCACGAAGCCGCCCGATACAACTATCATCCCAGTACCAAACATTGAATTCTGTGTTTATACATTTGATTAGGTTATATGTAGCTAAACAAAATAAGGGTGGTCCTAATGGATCTCCTTGTTGTAATCCTCTTTCTAAACTGATTACAAGTGAAGTTTGTATAGGATTGATTAACAAAGAAAGATAAATTTGGAATATGATGATTAATTTGATCAAATATTATATGTCTATGTGCAGAATTGAAGACATTTTTAGAATCTGTTTTCAATAATACTCTTTCTTCCGAAAAACTATTTGCATACCTACGTGTAGCATGTGCTAAAATTTCGCAACCATTTAAGGTTGCAAAACCATGTTGTAGTGATCTGAACAAATTCCCTAAATTTCTTTTTATATTTCGCAGAATATTTTAGCTGTTAATCTGCAAAGACAGTGCCTACTGCAATTGGTCTAATTCCGTCATCTTTCTTTTTTATAACATATAATGATGCTCCGTATAAAATAGGGCATACATCGTTTATTACTTTTCGCGCGAGCATCAAATTGCGTAATGATGTTATGGATTTCAAAAGAATCTACGCATGTATGCCTGTAGAATAAATCAGAAGGTTTTGTAAATGTGAAGAATCTATACCCCTGTATATGATTTTCCAATGCTCCACCCGAAGGAACTACATTGGAGAGGAAGCTAGTTTTTTTTACCTGAAAAATTTTGAATTTTGCCGAACCCTTGCTGTTCCAAGCAAGGTAGTGATCTTTAACGTGCGTGAAAACACACACACAGGACCTCCATTTTACCTCTCATCCGAACGAGGACATATTTTTGTGAAAAATGATCGCCTAACATTTTTCAAGTGGACCGTGTCGGGATTCGAACCCGGGACCTTGGGCGTAGTAGTCACACGCATACCAACTACGGCACGGAGCCACCCGAAGAATCTATACCACCAGCTGAGCTTGTTTTAAAACAATTTATTGCTGTGAGAATATCTTTGTCAGAAGTAATTGAACTTGAATAATTGTTAAATTTGGGTTACAGATTGAAATAGCTTTTGGATGTTTTAATTTTAAAATTTCAAAAGTAACGTCGTTACAATCCGAAAATCTTTCATCAGAACATAAAATTTTGATAGCGGAAGAAAGGTCACCATCTGACACTTTTACTTTTACTTTTTTTGAAATCCAAACATCTTTGGACAAAACCTTTTTTTCTTGTTTATTGGTCCTACATTGAACATAATAACAATTTACAGTAATTACCGCCAAAACCCGAACGAAAACTTCTACAGAGCTAAGAAAAGTATAGAATAAAAATGTAGAATTTTAGTTCATATAATAATGTGTCACAGCCTTTTTGCTTTATTTGATACATTTGCTCATTAATGTTCGAGAGCAAGCGAGAGCATTTAAGAACGAATGATATAGGAGTGGGATGGTATATTTAAGCAGATACATGGAGCGTTTGGGCGAGTAGAGAAAATAGATCGTTGGTATTGAATTCATGAAAATTGAGTATTCGTAATACTTAGACTTTGAATGGTTAAGTATTAGACTCCGGTAGTTTTGACAGAACACCCCATTTGACAATAATATAACACTTAGCTGATTTAAAGAGGTTCAGATATATAAATTATTTGCTTTAATTGCTATTTCATTAAGATTTTGTTAGGTTATAAATTTAATTTAATGGCAGATACTTGTCTACAGAGTCGACTAAAATAATTTCATTCTCCTAAAAAATTTGCGATTGCAGAAAAGGAAGATAAACATACCGAATGTTTACCAGATTTAATGCGGTAATAAAAGAGGATATTAACTAGATGGATTTTTGATAGGACAGATTATTCTCAATGGATGTAAATAGAGAGGATAATTTTTTACTTGTGTAAATAATAATTATAATGAAAATATTCAATTAAGGATTTATTGATAAATAATTCTCATGTGTTTGAAAATTTGTTTATTAAAGTAGTGTAGAAAATAATTGATGGTTGTTTTGTGAAGGCTGTTTTTAGACTCGTATATGTATTTATCGCATTGGTGGCAATTCATTTTGGATATTCTGGTATTTGATGAGATAGCTGCTAGGCGTATATAGAAATAGAATTAATTTCATGGTAGATATTGACGTTCGAGTAAGAATTTAAATAGAAGCACATAGTAAGTATTTACGACCGAAAAAGGAGTTCTAATATGTTAATTTACATTTATCCACTTTAAAAATACTAAATAAATTTCAATGTCAAGCTATATCATTTAAAACAAATTCCATATGGCATTCATCCTCGTTAAAATGCCACTCTTATTTAATAAAAAGTAGCTTTATTTCAAGATGCCTATTTTGGAACGATTCTAAAATAAATTATATTTATGTTAACAAGACGAAACTACGACATTCCTTTGAGAATATTCTAAAAAGCTGTAAATCATAAGCAAAGAACAGCGATGATCTAGTATGAATGACCGACCCGATTCGCGGAACATAATAGTATCCGCCTGCTATAAAATTAAATAAGATAACGAGTTTAGTAGCTCTAATTATAACAAAACTTCGAGAAAGCGAAATAACATTTGTTGTATTCACTAGTAAAGAATTGGAAATGTTTACGATCGCTATAAGTTTTAAAACTCACAGCTCATTAAAGCGATAGGAACGCAAAATTTTGGGTAATTGTTACATCATGTGGTGACTGTTGCTTCGAGAACATGCAACTTCAAAGAGCGATGACATATTAAGATTATGTTGTATAAAGACGGAAGGGAATTAGAACGGGATCATTCTTCTTTTAGCATTTAACATGTGACATTGAGACTTTGAATATAAGTTATGCAACATTGGATCATTGATAGATAATTATTTTAATAAAAGTACAACGACAATTTATCGCTTCAGTATAAATAACTTTAGTGCAGTCACGCGCTATTTTAATTTGTAGAAAGTACTTTTCAAAACTGATGCGAGATATTTCAACGTATGGAGATTAACTAAAAGTGGACATTTAAAAATTTGGAACCAGGAATTTTTCAATGCAGTTAGTTCCAATGAACCCGATATTTTTATAAGTACAAAAAGATGGTTAATAAAGAACATCTGCAGGAATTTGACGATACAGAGCGCAAGTATAAATTTGTTTTGAAACCTAAGAAACATTGGTGCACTAATAAGTAGATTAAGCAACAATAAGTTTTATTTTGCACATAAAAATTATTTCTCAATGAATAATTTGCTTTTAGCAATCTTGAGGTCAGAGCTCGAGGCGCTTTGACCATTACCAAAAATTTTGTTCAACGTGGTTGGTCAACTGCATTGACACCGGTGAATTAAGGTATTATTGAACCATATATTTTATGTTATTCGAAGTAATCGACTGCAAGTTTCAAAGCAAGGCCACCTTGATTACCAACGGTGTTTTGAGGTATTTTGTTTACGAGTTGCATCCCATTACGTGCACATAACTTTAATTATTTAAACTGTAGCTTTCTTTTGTTTTGTTGTGGCTGTAGATATATTCATAAATTGGGAGTTGTACTTGGTTTATAAGCATTAGATGGTTTAAATTCAGTTGCTTCGTTGTGGCAACGTGGCCACGAAAGATAATAAAACTGAATTGTGCTTAGCTTGAGTCGCACTTGCATTCGTTTCTTCGGATTGACAAACAGTCGATTAGCATTAAGTTGTTTTTATTTTAGGAATAATAACACATACCGGTCAATGTATTAGTTTTGTTCACTTGTTTCTTGAATACTATCGGAATTTCTATTGGTATTTTGATTGCATAATTGATTAAATATTGTCAAGTTTCTGTTTGTATTTTAATTACCAAATATTCTATTCACAGCTCAAGTTCTGGTAACCCTTTTTACCCGGATCCAGCCTGAATTTTAAGATCGCCTTTTGTGGCGGTGCTTCCACAACAGGTCAAATACTATTTAGACAAATCGCATACACTTTTGGAACCATATAAATTAACAATGAGTTCAATTATTATAATATATCAGAAAAATTTATTTTAGTTTTGCAAGGTAATACAAAGTCACAAAATTCAGCAGTTTGTAATACAAAAAGAATACCTTGTACCTCAGTTCAATAGAATCTTTTCACAGGTGAACCCTCGGTAGGTGGCAAAATCAGAGCAATAAAAATAAATTCTCACAAAGCGCCTGAAGCAGAAGATTTTAATTCCTTCTGCTAAAATATTTAAATTACTAGGTTTTTACTCGTTCTTTAAGTCCGATAAAGTTCATAAAGCAAAAGTATTAAGTTATTAATACTTAGCTGGTTACTCTTTACTAACTTTCATAATTTATCATACCCTGAACTCCCTCTTTCCCACAACAGCTGATTCATATAGTTATTTTCACACTTTCTTTTGTATACCTTTATTAAAGGGTTGGGCACATCATTGATTTAACAATAACGCTGAAGGGTAGATGTTATGTTTAAGTTTTCATTTCACTGACGTCTACTTATCACACAGTTCGTTTCATACTTGTTTGTTTTCTATGAAGACGTTCGACTGATCAAAACTTTGTTTGAAGCCACATCATTTCCGTCATGATATACTTTATATAGATCACTTTTCAAACAGTGTTCGCGCGTAGTGAATGCTATAAAGGAGATACCCAGACACGGCTGCAAATGGAATGCAGCCACTTAACTATTTTTCAACTAGGAAACTTCTTAAGGATGTGGTAGTTAACTGGCAGGAACCCCAAACAAACAGAAATTTATTTTGAACATAGTCATTGATTCCACTATAAAAAAACAACCAAAAGTCCAATTATAGTCTCTTCTCTATCCTCACAAAAGAAAAATCAAATCTGCACGCTTTTCCCTCCATTAAAATGGCTTGTTCATTATACACTTTCATAACTCAAATACCCTACCTACACACGGATTATTGATTAGTTTTTAGAAACACGTATATATTACACGTGCTTTAATTAACTTCGCTAACATCTATGAAATGGGCATAAGGTAACCCATATGTAACAAAATACAAATTTAACTTTGAAATCTTCTGGTATATGAGACGGAAATCGAAATACAGCATTTGCTAATTCTGGATAATGTAACAGTTATGATTTCCAGCATAACTATTACGTTGTCTTTGACTCAATATTACATTCCATAATTCGAAATTACTGACATTTGTTATTTAAATCGTTTCAAAACATTCTTGGCATTTTATTTTGTTGAATTTATAGATCTATAATATATTTAGTATTGAATATTGTGCAGATTTATTCATGGCATTTGTTTATGAGTGTTACTCCCAAACATCGAAAATGCCACTGAGCGAAGAAATGCCACAACGCGTTGAGGTCATTGCCAAACGACCAAACACCGAAATGCGATAACTTTTCGCTTTGTGACAGTTAATCTTAGCGACAACGATTTGTGAACAATGCCTTCACTTCTGCATATATTTTAGTCTTCAATTTCAATAACGCAAGTTGTGTGTACATTTAAACCTTATCTTTTGCATAATTAGAGAATTTCATAATCTTCGCATGTAGAACAATTTACGTCACTCTATACTGCACTACTTACATTCACATCCCTTTCGTGGTCCGTTCCGTGTTCGATCCCAACCATGATTCCTTTTAAATTGTTTTCCGTGCCTAAAATTACGTACGTTTCCTTTTCCAGGGAAGAATTTGCAAGTCCGTATCTTTGTTTACAACCAAACCTGGTCTCGTAAGGACTTTTTATATTTCTTCAAGCAGGGCAGGATTTTTTTACACTGAATTAATAGTAAACCTTTTGACCAATATTTAGTAATATTATCGAGCGTCCTTTACTCCATATGTCTCTCACATCCTAATTGAATTGTTCTACCGATTTTTGACTTTGTGAATGCCGAGGTTGACAGTGCACAAGTAGACCTGGCCACAGATTTTTTAAAGCCTCGATTATTTTATTGGAAAATTCTTTTCTGTTGTCGCTTTGGTGGTATGAATGGAGCACCAAAAATGCAATAATTTCGATTAGATTATGCAACTTCTTCGGCTGTATTCGTTTTAAATGGTTTAAGAATTGTAAATTTAGTTAGATGATCTGGATGGGTAAATACGAAACTATAGTTTGTCTGGTTGCTCTTTATATCTATCAAGTCTACTTAACATCGGGAATTCATGTGAATTGATAGAATTGAGGCAACAACTAATCTCTTTTTCTTGATTTTCTTCTTTCGCTGACACTGCTTACTAAGGACTAGATCTGAATAGTTTCTCTAGTGTTAATTTTGGTCTCCATAACTAAAATCGCTAAAGTACTATACTTCACGCAGCGGGAGGTGAGGGACGAGGGCTAAGGTAGAGTCCACAAATTACATGAATGAAAGGGATCGCAATGCCAGCAAACGCTCTTATGAAGATATCGCTCAGTTGTTAAATCTTTAAGTAGTTTGCAGTCGTGTATTTTGCTGTTTGTTGTTAAATTGTTACCGTTAATTTATTATTGTTATTCTTGTAGTTATTGTTTATTTGTTATTGAATTGGGCGCACTGAACTTTTGTGCGAAATGGAATCACTTTTTCGGTTACAGTAACACAAATGCTATTATATCTGTTTACTTCTGAAAATGCATAAACTTCCGCATTCTCTTGGTCGGTCATCTCTCTTTTTATTTTAATAGGTAGTTATAATATAAAAAAATTATACTCAACTTACAGTTAACATGCATTTTGTATTAATCTTAAAAGGACGCCATCTACTTTACAATACCTGTTGCAATAAAAAACTTGTAAGAAAGGAACAAATTGGGTTTCAGGTAAAGTGCCCACTCGGAGCACAGTAGTAATACCAAAATAGCCGTGTTTAATAATCTGAGCCGTTATATCCAATATCAGCTTGTTGGGTAAAGGACTGAACACATTATGTTAAAAATAAGAAAATGCGCTTTGAACATGCTATAACTCGAAAATATTGGGATTTCGATTTTTTTATTACATGACTTAACTGTCCTCCAAGTTCCCAAAACTATTGTTCAAAGACCCCGTATAGTATTCCCTCTATCGTTCTTTTATGTTCAGTTGCCATATGCGCAGCTTCAGTGATGTCGGAAAACTCATCCCTTTTGCAGTAGGTAGGTGTTTTTAGCCTGTTTTAAGACCACCGCTCTCCTATCACTACTGCAAGGCAATCTTCGTGCATTTAATTCCTATATCGGAAATCTAAACTATTTAACTTCGCCGAAACGTTGGCGATTTTGTCAGTGTATGCCATCAAATAGGAATATCTGACGTCTCAGATCGAATTATTCAACCATTTCTATAAAGATCATTTAAAATACACCACATCATTACTGTTATGCAGCAATTTTAATAAATCATACACACATGTATACCCACATCTCAGAGACATGTATGAATAGGGTTTCTGACGCACAATTACCTCCTCCAATCACTTTCTTCTTGCAAGAACCCATCTAAATAGGCTCCAACTTCTCTCATAAGCGCTTGAAGAAAACTCTTAATACCTCATCCACCACTTTACCTTAGAGCCCGCCCTAATAGATCATACACTTCCAAACAGCCAATAGGAACACAGGAAATGTTGACCATGTTAGCAGTATATGTCGTACACGTTTTGTTAGGAACCAATTAGAATGCAAGAACGTCGTCCATTTTGTCAGTGAATGGAACAGGAATATCTAACATCTCAAGTGTAATTATTCAACCCCCTTCTGTAAATAGCATTTAAATTTCGTTACACAGTTCTAGTAGGTGAAAAAGGCTTTGATTTCTGGGATTTGAACCGGGATTCTAGTGAGTGCTAGACGTATGTGTTAATCATTACGCTGCAGAGGGCACATAATAATAAGAGACCTAGATATGATAGTTAAATTATTTATCGGCTCGTCTAAATTTTATTTAGAAAAACGGACGACTAATAAATTCTAGCATTTCATATACAGATATTGACCAATATTTTAGTTACTAAAAATTGCATATTGATTTTATACTCGATTTAATTTAATGTGTCCGAGATTATATGAAGCTATAGCATATACGGCCCTTTCAGTCGCGCAAGACTAAAAGACATAAAACTTTCTCTTTGTTAGCATATTTGGCATTCCAAGTTTTTCTAATATACAAGTACAGATATATTTTAAAAAATGGTTTTAATAAAAAAACATTGCAAATAGAATTTTATATACAAATCAGGCATTCACAATAGAGTTGCATCTTTATGTTTTACTGTAACCTTTGTAAAACACTTAGACATAGTGAATAGAGCCTTTAATCAGTCGGAGCTGATTGATAAAGTAACAATTGAATATATATTGATGTGATAAAGTGTCATGTAAAGGTCACTGAGCACCATTCCGTAAATATACAAGTCGAACCTGAGAAAATAAAGAAAATATTGTAAATAGTCAGTTTCAGTCTGGAAACACTATAAATTATACGCCAAGTGCAAAAAAACCCATAATTTAATAGGTTTTATTCATGTCACATAATTTAATAATAGTTTTAAATAGGAATAAAGTATAGTACGTAGGTAAAAATCCGTGTTTCTGAAAATCCTCTTCGTTTAAAAAGCATTCGATACTATTTAAACGTTTTCATTTCAATTCGTAACAAGATTAAAGTAAAAAGCAACACAAAACATGTCATCGTGTACTTTAAATTGAAAGGTGTATTTCATTTCTTTGAGAAAATCTAGTTTGATCATAATACCAGATAACAAACTGAACCGTTCATTCACTAACTAGCAAACTTTTAAATCAAGTATATAGCAATCGTAAAAAGAGCGACTGACAACTATTAATTTTCAAGATATCAGATAAGCAATTAAAATGTTAATTTGACAAGGTAATAAATCAAGCAACTAACGATCGTGAAATGATCGAGTGAAAGCTATTAACCTTAAACATAACAGATAACTCGTGTCTAATTAACGATAGTCACGAGTCGTGAAGTACCACTTTCGGGGAAAATTACATTATCCACATGAATGGAAACGTAAGGAGAGATACCCAGTTATTTCTAGGTCTTATGACGTAGTACGATTTTATGCTATACAACCGATTAAAGAATGCAATTAGAGGTCAGTGTGGTTTGTTACTCCTTAAAGATATTTGTCAATAAATAATAATAAGTTTCAAAACTATAACGTATAGCAAACGACGTTGAAAGTTGATTTTAAGTTGAGATTATTAAGAAGTAAGACTTTTAAAGTAAATAATGGAACTGGTCTTTAAATGAACAACGAAAAATTCCTGCAAAAAGGTTTTTAATTTGAATGAAAGAATACGTTATATCAATTGTCAAAACATTTAATGGCGAACTAATATTAAAAGAATTGAACGATACTGATATTGTATTTGAAAGACAGGCATCAAGTTTAATTGCATGTCATAATCTTGGACATGTATACAAGTTTATGACCTAGAAAAAAAAAGACAATCAGCATAATTTAGCGGTAAATCCTTGTAAGAACTTTTCTCTTATAAGTTAAGTATGTTAAATTCCTTAACAATTCGGTGTGTAAATTTTTTTTGTGTAAGTGGTTCATTTGATTCAAGGGTGATCGAATTTCGCTAATTTCTTTCACACAGGAATCTGATAAAGATTTAATAATTAAATCGAAAACTTGATGAAAAGTTGATTTTCATTTTAACAAAAACCAGCAAACCTGCTTTTATATATATATATATATATATATATATATATATGCGTGTGTGCGTATGTGTATGTTTTCCACAGTGGCAACAGCTGCAGAATTCTTATATCGGCTGCCCCGTAGATGATCACTATACGTAGGCTTAACCACATCCGCATCTCACGCATTGCATCGAATACTGCCATTCTATTGTTGTTTAGTGATAGATTTTACGACCGTCGACAAATTCCAACATTTACCCCTCGGTGTAGTCGAGGTTACACCATGCTGCTTGTCACAGTGCCACCATAAGTTATACATTCAAGTAAAAGCGACACCGCAGGGTTCGCAGTATTTTTCCACCGGTAACCTTGAACGTTTAAATTCGGATGCAGATGAGCAGGAGGCATGCTGCGTAACCCAATGCATCCGTAGGGTAGTTTTCCTAGTAACCGACTTAAAAGGGTTCGCATTTAAAATATTTCGCTAGATCAATTTTATACAGAACAAAACTTTGCTACTGGACTTTTGTAAGAGCGTGCAGTAAACAAAAGATATAACTAAAGGTGTATACTATTGAGAGCGGGTATATATAAAGCATAGAAGTCGAAAGATATCGAAGACATTCGAACACAGTCGGGGATTGGTGGGGGGAAAACGATAGAACAAAGTCTTGCATGTAAACACGACAGAATATTGCCTTATTTTTTATACTGATTATAATGAATACCATTCACAACCAAATTGCACGGAACTGCTTTCGCTAATTTATAACCCACCATTTAATAATAATTTTTAAAGACGCTTTCGATCAAATAATAAGACAACCATGGGATGAAATAGCCCTACTTCTAACACAAAATCACCCCGCTACGCACTGGGACGAATTTTATCCATGTGTTTGATTACTACGCCGCCTTTGTTCGACCCATTCTCCATAACTTTTACACAATTAATCGATAAACAGCTAAAACTGTATGCGGAAAATACGTAATTTATTATCTTTTCTCTGTTCTTAATATTCCAACCGCAACTAAAATTATAATCCCTCAAGTTATACCAAATACCTACACTCACTTCGAAAGTCAATTTGCAATCTTTCAACAAATGGATTGTATACATTACTTGCCATATAACAATTCCCAATAATGTAGAAATATATTCATGCCTCTAGTCTTGTAGTACGATACCGTTTATCCCAACTAGATCTAAAAACCTTACCTAATCAAGCATCCAGATAGCTAATCAAATCCTCTGTATGATTCTCTGTTTACTAGTTATACGTTAAGCATTAGATAGTTGCTGCCTAGTTAAATTCCGATTAAAATCCAAAACCATTAGTTGCATAATTTAATCTTCGTTTATTCAAGTTAGACATTGGTATTTATTACGTCAAACCATTTTTTAATTTTCCAATACTAAACTTATGTAGTCTTTCTCTTTCAATGTCGAATACTAACTTACATAAAAAAGATGCTATCTATACTCTATAGAGCAAGAGACAAAGGTATTTGAAGACAGACGAACGAGGTTGAAGATTCTGTTGGAAACGAAAGTGTGGGGTAAGTCCACTAGAAAGCAAGCACAACAATATATCATCTTACATATTTTAAAAGAAATCTAATTATTTTGAAGACATTCAAATACTTTCAGGAATTAAACGCCGGAAAACGATAATAATGGACGGATTTTGCGTGTAACCACACAAACGATGCAAAAATATTGTCTTATACAGATTAGAAACGAGCAACAGCTGTTGAAAGACACTTCGATCGAGTGGGGAGGAATAAAAGTAAAATGAAAAACAAATTTTGCATGTTAACACACAAAAACAAGAAAATATTGTATTTAATACACTTTATACGAATCTTTTTCTTCGAGCTGATGCATTTTTAGTAGTTCCCCTAGCAAATTATCTAATTAGCGCCTGTTAGTCACACCCTACACGAAACACATATGGAATATGTATACTTTCCCTTAATACTTTCTAACTATCCTCTGCATTAACATATTTTTATTCCCACATATTTTAACTTTAACGTCATATATCGCAGGTACAAATTTTCGAGAACTGCTCGCGCAGACTACTATTAATGATCCTACACGTCTCTTACTTAAGAAAACATTTACAATTTTTGTATTAATTTACCCTATACTATGCACAATCTCGTTAATTTTAACGATCTTTTTTTTCTTGGCGTGTACAATATTTTGAACGCAATTATATTCAACTTAATTATATTTATTTAAACAACAGTGTTTATTTTCTGCATACAATTTCTTTATTGCGGAGAAATTCGAAATATATAATAAAATTAATCGGGTTATAATACTTTAACGGATTAAACTCGTACCGCTTCAAAGCCAACTTAACCTATTTTAAAATATATCCATACTCGACACAATAAAAGATAAGTAAGAATTGCACTGGCTTAGTAAGTGGATCACCTCGATTTACTAATGTAGGTCAAAGAATAACGAGGATCAGCTATGTACTCACGGCTTACCCATATACATAAACGCATTTTGGACGTACAATTCCCAATTTTCCAACAAAGGTTTTAATGGGAAATACAAATTATCGGTCATATAACTGTTTGAGTCGCGTAGTGATATATTATTGCTTCTCGAATCCTAATATACTTGCAAACCGTGTTTTTGCATAGAATTGGGAAAAATATATAATAAGAAATTCATAAGAATGGTCTTTAAAATATAAGTGTATAAGGAACTGAGCTTACGATTCTGCAATCTGCAGTTAAAATTAAATCAATTACATAAGATGTATCTGTAAACACACATTGTAGTTACCTATACAAATTTAGTTATTACACAAAGAGCACGTTTTAAACGAGAAGCGTATATCCTCGGTTCATCGCCCTTTTATGTAGACCCAAATATTCTTTACATAGGTCCGCTGTTGCAGTGATGGTCGCCGCGCTAAAGATCTGGCTACTGTTGTGCGGCTGCATTTAAATTTAAACGTTTAGCTGTTTCGCATCCGTGGCGTCGCCGTGGATCAATGTAGTAAGCGTAAGACTACGGATCCCAAGGTCCTGGGTTCGAATCCCGACACGGCCGACTGCTTGAAAAATGGCAGGTGAGCATTTTTCACAAAAAATAACGCCCTCCTTCCGATGAGAGGTTAAATGGAGGTCCCGTGTGTGAGTGTTGTCACGCACGTTAAAGATCCCTACCTTGCCTGAAAACGGCAAGGGTTCGGCAAAATTCTAAATTTCCAGGCAACAAAAAACTCGCCTCCTGGCCAATGTAGTACCTTCGGGTGGAGCATTGGAAATGTTAATGCAATGTTTCGCATCCGTCAGAGCAAATGCAAGATAAGTATCGCGACGCATGGAGGTATATTGCGGATTTTTTATCTCGTTTGTTCACTTTTGGGATGTTTGTGCGTTATCAATGCACTCGAATAAACTCTAGCAACCTTGCCAAGACGGACGTTTAATATTACGTCTTAAAATGCTACTCAAAATGTTTCTGAATTCCATATTTAAATTTAACATTTTTGCTATTTAGACAATTTAAGCATTAAATATTTTTACTGATTAGTTTTCTATATATGTTAAACGACGAATGTAAACTCATAACATATTGTCTGTGGAATATAATGCTTTTACTTATCTTAAATAGAATAGTTTTTTCCTTGTGTTGTTTGTCAATAAAAATTCGTTGGCAATGTACTTTTCTTTGTCAGCCCTTCCACTCTCCGCTTCTGTAGTTAACTCGGTATTTCAACGTTTTCTTATCTGTTTATACGTGGCCGTGATTCGTGCGTATCCTTGCTTCGATTTCCTTTCTGTTCTGCCTAATCTGTGCGTTATTACGTTACAAGTTGCTCTTCTTTTTCGATTTCCAGTCACCATCCAGCTTCAATCGATCCATTAGTATGGAAAATAGTGTGTGGTTTATATCATCTTCACCTTCAAAGTGATTAAAGTGTTAACACCCAACTATTACACTGTGCGAGAGGAAATATTTTAGTGGATTTTACGCAAGAAATGTTATATACTACCAAAGCTTGTTTGAAAGGAGAATAACAAGCAAGCGACACCCTCATGTGTGATCACTCACCTACGAAGCAAATCTTCGTGGTACCAAAGAAACATTTTTCTAAACTTTTTCTCGATGAATGTGTGGTTTGCTATCATAGAAAACAATTTGGTCAAGTTATTCGTATTAGAACGTGGCTTGACAGAACAACAGAACTTGAATTTAATACACGCTGTATTGTCACTTGCTACGTACATCGACGTAGCTTAAAAAAAACAAAGAAAGAAAATAAAGAAATTGACCGGGCTGATTCGGTGAGTGGGCGGGGTATAATACATACAAAAATTAAAGAAAAGCCTAAAATTAAAAAAAATTACACACTTATTCAATAAATCCACACGCAACATAAAAAAATTATAATTGAACAAACAAAAAAACATGTTATATCAGCACAGTAGTGCCCAAACGAATGTAAACAAGAATAGCGCATTAGCGTAATATACTAGGTTATCATAAAGTAGCGGATATATTTTAAATCATTACAACTTTTTAATAAATTAAATTAGTAACATAAAATAAACGAAATCTAGTTGCTTAATGATTGGGATTTTACCGTATCTATGAGAAACAAAAGCGTTGTCATAACAATTGTTGACACTACTGTCAAAACGAAATTATTCAATTTGAAGTTTTATTTTGAAATTAAAACTCAAGTAAACGTTGAGTTCAAACGACTCAACTGTAATAACATGGATTTACAAACAAGAATTGGTTTAGTTCAGTGCTATTATGAATCCGGCAGAAATTACACCGCTGGATTACGAAGATTTCGCACGAGAATGGGTTTGAGAGCGGGACCCTGTCAAATAAAAGCGTACCGCAATTTGATACAAAAATTTGAAAGAACAGGGTCTGTAACTGACTTACCAAGATCAGGAAGACCAATAATTAGTGATGTCCAAGTTGCAGAGGTTCTTCATGAAAATCAAGACATAGCCAGAAGCAATTCACTCGCAATCAGCAGTGCAAATGCGATATCCAAGCGATTGCAAATGCCGTATACCACGGTTTGGAAAATTTTACGCAAAATTCTAAACATGTATCCATATAAACTGAAAATGCTGTTTGAATTAAAGGACGCAGATTTGGCTACTAGGTACGATTTTTCTTTGCGAGTAATGGCTCAGATGGAAATTGAACCCGAATGGTTATCCCGTATTTTATGGACAGATGAGGCACATTTTACTCTGAATGGTGGAGTCAATACTCAAAACTGTAGAATCTGGTCTGCAGAAAATCCGCAACAAATCGTTCAAAAGGTCTTCATGACAAGAAAGTCACCGTTTGGTGCGGTTTTACAGCTGATTTTATTATTGGTCCGTATTTCTACGAGGAAATGCAGAATGGACAAGCCGTATCTGTAACTGTAAATGGTGAACGATACTTGCAAATGTTACAAAATTATGTTATTCCACAGCTGCAACACGAGCACTACGGAATTGAAAAATCATTTTATGCAGGATGGAGCACCCCGCACATTTTTCGACCAGTCAAAGAATTGTTAACCAACGTTTTCAAGATCGCGTGTTAAGCAGACATTTCGTAAATTCATGGCCACCAAGATCACCTGATCTAAACCCAGCGGATTACTGGCTGTGGGGTTATTTAAAAAGTTTAGTGTTTAGAAGACGACCAACTACGCTACAAGAATTAAAAGACAGTATTACGGAGCAAATTGGTACAATTCAACCATAAATGTTACGAAATGCTGTGTACAATTTGGAGGTAAGGATGGTGATCTTACAACAACAAAATGGAGGTCATATTGAGCAATTGCCGTAACCTATTTTGGGCATACTAAATCCCATTTCATAAGCAATTAGATTTCATTTATTTCTTGTTATTAACTTAATTTGTTAAAAAGTTATCATAATTTAAAATACTGGGTGCTTCAAAAAATGTATACACACTTTGAACTTCCATAGAAAATTTATTTACCGTTCTACAAAGTTAAATTTCAGGAAAATAGAAAGCTGAAAGTCCAATGTAAATGAAACATAAATAACAAATGTTAATACTGTTCAAATTGGTGACCTGCAGCATCAATACAATTCTGAGTACGAGTCACCACAGATTCTGTACATCGTATCAAAACGTCCAATGAGATTTCTCTACACACTGCTTGAATCTCATTCCAAAGAATGTCTAGGTTACGTGGTTTACGTTTGTACACCTCATCTTTTACTGTGCCCCACAAGAAGAAATCCAGTGGTGTAAGGTCTGGAGAGCGTGCTGAAACTCGATTGGCCCCTGCGTCCTATCCACTGGCCCGACAAATTTTGATCCAGGTAAGCTCGTACGTCCCTGTGATAGTGCGGCGGAGCACCATCTTGTTGAAAATAAAATCATCATTACCGTATAATGCACGAATGGCAGGAAATATGGAATCAGCAAGCATTGTTAGGTAATTAATACCAGTTACAGTGCCTTCAAATCGAAAAGGTCCAATGAGTCCCCTTGAAGACAAACCGCACCACACATTTACACCAGGCAAATTTACAGCTTTTTCAATTGTAATGTGAGGATTTTCTTCACACCAGTAAACACAATTGTGCCTATTGACAGTTCCATTAAGTTTGAATTGGGCTTCATCCGACCAAATGATGCTACCCATAAATCCCGGTTCACGTATCACCATCTCCTGAATTTGAACAGTATTAACATTTGTTATTTATGTTTCATTTACATTGGACTTTCAGCTTTCTATTTTCCTGAAATTTAACTTTGTAGAACGGTAAATAAATTTTCTATGGAAGTTCAAAGTGTGTATACATTTTTTTGAAGCACCCAGTATATCCCTTACTTTATGATAACCTGATACATTTAACAGGAAGAACAAAAAAAATTCTTTTCAAAACGGCGAGCTGTAGTTTTTAGGTTCCGACCCTAAGCTAATTACCCAAAAGAAAGAAAAGAAAAGAACAACATTTTCTTTCTAAAAACCACAGCTCTAAATATTTATAGTAAATACAACAGTAATTATTTAAAATTATTACAGGACATAATCAGTACGCATTCTACTCGGGACCATACATAACTCCTCACAGAAACACAGTCATTTACGTGGAACAAGGTCAATCATCTATAGCACCATGTGCATATCTAGTATCAACAACTAAATAACCCCCTATATTAAAATAGTGGGTAAACACTCACCTTCGAGTTTACAACGTAGAACTGACTCCTATCGTCTCGAATAACGTAGCGAAACAGGGGGCGCGTGATCCCGCCTTGGGTTCTCCAATCACAAAAAGGGACGGCAATCCATCGGGTGAAACTGGAATAATTACAGGTACAATTACTTTATTGCCGCCGCAAAGTACACTTTTCTTAAAACCAGAAATACTTACCACACAATATTGTGTGCGCGAAATCCCATTTAAAAACCCAGAAACGAAAAATACAGCGATATCGACGAGTACTTTTATTGTGTTAAAGAAAGAAAATGCATATATCTTAGTTTTAAAATAACTCGAGTTCAAAGTAATACTAGTGTAATCCAACGCGATTAGAAAACTTGAAAACACGGTCTTATCGGATAGTTCAATACTTTATTTCAACGAGTCTTTAGCTGGAAATCAATTAAGAATCAATTATACGCGGTCGTTATGTGTTAGAAGTTAACGGATACCTAAAACAAGGTATTGACTTTTTAATTTTAGCATAAACTTTACGTTTCGAAATAAATAAGTTTAAAATGAAAATTAGTAAGAAGCGTACTTGTTGTAAACAGGATGTTGTCGACGTATGAAAGAGTAAAAACGAAATCGAGGTAATGAAATAACCAAATACCAGCAAAAATGAACATAACACACTTTTACCTGAAGATATTCCTCTTAATGTGAGACAAGGAATTACGTTTCAGTAAAATGACGCATTACTACATTTTTACAGAAAGATCACTACGTTATAAAGGTTTCCAAAGGTGGTGGGTAGATTGAGGTGGTCCGATCCCGAGATTTTATGATTTCACCGCGTCGGATTAGTTTTTCTGGGAATGCATAAAGATTCAAATATATTACGGTAAACACTAGAGAAGAGTTAATTGCTGTAATAATAGAAGTAACTAATCACCGGACAGTCTACAAAGATCAATTGTACGAAGGGTCAGTTGTGCAATGTGCATTGGTAATGGGACGATCTTTTGTAATACCTATTACATTATAATTGGTCTTATAATGTTCAAAATAATACCATTTGAACTTTAATCCATTTGCAACAAAAACTGTATTACGCAGGGTGGCGGTCGACGAGCAAATAATACTTTGCAAATTGATTCCTTGCTCAGCAAAAGCATTACGGTCACAACATTTACTTTATTAGTATCGAGAGTTAAACTTATCGCCTCAACTGATTTGAACTTATTAATATATGATAGTAAAATTATTCTTATTAGGCTGATTTATTTTTATGGACGAAAATTTTACAGAAAGCAAATAGAGCTGTAACTGATAACACGACTTTTAACACTAAAGTTTCTCCGTATGAAGACCACATTCTTTCACGCATATTTAGTAGTTGACTATGAAGATCAAGTCTTCGAAGATGCGAAGGGTGATAGGAAAACCACAATTGGCAAAGAAATGCTAAAGAGTAGTTACAGAAATGCATTTACTAAATGGGGAAAAAGCGTAAAATGCACGTTACAATTGGATAAGGAATCGTTCTTCTAAGTATTGCTAGTTCATATGAGGTCACCCTGTTTATGTTTATAGGGCTCTGAAAAGGGTGTATATTTGTTACGGTTCTTTAGTTCCGGTGCACCCTGTATGATAGAAGCAAACCATTTCGGTTTATCTATCATCCAAACTTGAATTAAAAGTGACTAAAATACTAATACTTTCATTAAAACCCACTAAACTTTTCTATATTTTTGACTGAAAGCACGTTATCGTTTTACGATTCTACTTTAAATGTCTAGCAGAGTTGCAGTAAAATTCAGACAAAGATATAAAAGTATTTCGTTTTGAATAAGAAACAGTTTTATATTCCAGAAGATTGCTTTTTCGATTACTGAAAGGAATTGCTACTTGCTAACGGTTTACACTGACACACTATGATAGGATCCTTGTCAACCTCAATGTAAATTTTTACTGAGGTACATTCCTTTAGCACGGAATCTTTAAGTATATTCCTCTTTGCATATGTACTCAGTGTTCCAGACCTTTAGTTAATAAATAAACAGTTTATTTATGTGCTGTTGCAGTTCGGTAAAAGACTGACAAGAACTTTGTAAAAGATCGTTCGGGCTTGAATTATTAAGTGTTAAGAATTCCTTTTAGGTGTTAAAATATGCCTATATAGTTTTGAAAACACCTATCTTCAATAATATATAATGTAAGTCGTTCGTTGCTTTGTCCAATTTCAAAGAGCTTTCAAGTGCACCTTATAATTTTTATTCCATTTGAAAAATGTTCGCCCTTTTCTCAAAGAGAGTAAATAAGCAGCAAAAACCAAATATCTAAAATCTCACATCTGGACGTTTACACAGGCCGCTATGTTAGTAAACTTTTAAATTTATGTGCAAACCTTTCAGTGTTTCTCTCGGTAGTTAAACAAAAGTTATTTTATTCAGAAGCGCTTTCGGCAATCGACGTGCCTTTATTTGTCAGAGGGCGGAAAGTTTGGTAATATAGTTGCTATAAAGTCTATTTCTCGTAAAACACAACTGCGGCTAGGAGGGCAGTTTTCTCTTTACATTAAATGTGTGATCCGTAACGAAAGAGTTCGTGGTGTCGCTGGAGCGTAAAAATGAAAATCCTTTTTATCATGTTTTTCTTTCTCTAGTAGAATGTTATATAAATTATATCCAGAAATATACACCCATAAATAAAACGAATGGGTGTAATAAAGCCAAGTAGCTTTGATTAATTCTAGTCAACTGATATCTTTAGTAAAATATAAAAATTTTCCAAAACATGTGTAAGGGCAAAGTTTCTTACTTCAAGTAAAATTTATACTGTTATTTTTTCATTTGTCCTGCTTCTAATAACAGGAAACCGTGATTTCATATTTAATGCCTTTTTAAATTGTAATCGGTCGTTGGATATGCAATTAGCGAATAATAACGGTTTCAAGTCCATGCTTTAAGTATAGATTTCTAGATACAACAATATAAAGTGCATTTCTTATTCTAACTTAGGTTAAAGAAATTTACCTTGCGACGACAGAGATCAGTCATTCTTCATCATCGTTCATCATCATTAGGTTATCAGTCATGGAAGTAGTTGGATACGTACCTCCATTGTTTCCTACTCTGAGCTAAAATACACATTTTCCTGAAATTCACGCAGCCTATATCTTTGACTATCTGTGTTGCAATAGTCCAATCTAGGTCTGCATCTACTTCTCGTTTTTCTTTCTCTACTGCTAATATACCCTGCCCTACTCATACCTTACAACGTGTTCTGTAATCTCGTCTCTCCTATTTTTACTATTTTCCACATATATCTTTCTTCCTCCGCCATTTCTAGTACCTCTTTGCTCATAACTTTGTCTGTCCATGATATTTTCCACCAAAGTTTGTATTAAAAGATTATGACTCTGCATCTAGCCAGAGGGCTTGGTAAACCGACCAATTATAGTGGTTGTCCTATATTCGCGGCTTCGTGGCGTAGTGGTATGTGTGTGACTACTACTCCCAAGGTCCCGGAGTCGAATCCCGACACGGTCCGCTTGAAAAATGTTAGGCGAGCATTTTTCACAAAAATACACCCTCGTTCGGATGAGAGTTAAAATGGAGGTCCCGTGTGTGAGTGTTGTCACGCACGTTAAAAAACCCTACCTTGCTTGGAACAGCAAGGATTCGGCAAAATTCGAAATTTTCCAGGTAAAAAAAACTCGCTTCCTGGCCAATGTAGTATCTTCGGGTGGAGCATTGGAAAATCACATGTAAGGTTGTCTTATATTCAGGGCCATGCATATTAATTTTTTGCAAATATTAATGTGACTGAAAATTTAAAAAACGTTTTTCTTTTATTAAGATATTCCGATAACATAAAACTGCATTAATGTGTGATGTGCCATGTTTTTTGGCAATAGGAATATTTGTTTTGACCAAATTATGATGCTTCTTTGGTCTTTTTTTCTAAGGTCCACTCCGCACTGGGCGACCTGTTATAGCTCTTTTACACCCCCTAATAATACATGGGTTGCGCCTAACAACTGCTATTGGTCGTACGTTAATTGCAGATTTTCTTTTAAATGTTAAGGAGCTACTGCTTCCGGCGGTATTTAAAAAATTCTCTCATCTATTTTTGGTTTTGATTGCATTCAGTCTTGCAACAAACCTCTTAAAGCTTTGGGCGCTTGTGGCAAAAGTTGTATTATTTTCGTACAAATAAATCAACATTTACAACTTCTTCCGTAAGAAAAAAGTATGTATTAGGTAATGACCGTTCTAAACTTTGAAATCTCTTTTCTCTATTTGCAATTGTTAAGCATAAATCATTTAGTATATTTAAATGTTCTAACGTATTTTGTTGTTGATCGGTAAATGGTATATATAAATATATTGCCTGGGCATTTTTTTGCAAATGTCAATTGAACCATTAAACCTTGATTCGGTGTTATTACGCGGAGCGTTTAAAGGCACACTTGGAAAATAATGTGAAACAGCTATCTGATGCTTACAAAAAAAGCATAACCTTCCAATTGGACACCTGCAAAATCCGTTTAAAATGTTATCATACAATTCTTCAGTTTTTCAATGGGAACGGAAAATAAATTATTGGATAACTGCTTGATATCATTTTCATTCAAATATTTTATTTTTCCCAAATATCTTTTTAATAGCAATCTAATCTCTTTGGTGAACGAATTTTCTTATTCTTTGCACATAATATTCTTCTATTGCAGTGCAACACAAATCTACTAGTGCCTGCAATATATGCTTTATTTCTTGAGAGTACTATATCCTTAAATAATCTAACATTTTGAACTGTTATTCTTCCCTATGGGGCGCGGTGACCCTGGGTTAAATTACACTGGCCCCTTTCTGTGACTGAGGGTCACTAAAAAGAGGTTTCTTCCGGACTAACTCGGGGTCTATTTCTGCAGAGGCATGAAACATGCAAGGCGAGGTTTAAATTTATCTTAAGCAAATATACCGCACACCAGATTGACATAAAACTTTTATGGCGCCACTGCGTCTGATTCAAATATTGATAATTTAAGGGAGAACGCAGAAAACCCTCAAGTATTTCTTTTAACACAAAAACTTCAGATCTCAATATATAAAACACTACTGCTATTACCACTGGACCTGTAATAAATGCATGATTGTAATTATCAAATAAAAGTAATAAGAACAGCCTTTGTGTCCTGAAACAAAATACACACGACTCTTATTAGATGTTGTCATTAATAGGCAAATCCTTTGATCTTTGGACCAATAATTTCAAGGTGAATCCATAAGGAAATAAACACGCAAGCTTAATGTTTCTCTATTAATTTCTAAGGTTATTTACTTTTACTTTTACTTTTCATAACGTTTCATATAGTTATATACAAATGGAATTAATCCTTTCCTTCTGAAATGATTCCTCCTTTTTTTTAATATATTAGTTTACAATCTTTATTAAACAGACCATAGGGTTGTTCATCAAAACTTTATTTGCCTTTAATGTTTACAAAAAATTTTAGAGTTTAATTATACAACTACTAACTCTTTATGCAAATCAAGTAATGCTTTCCACTAAATTATTATTGATATACTAATAGTTATTGACCCTATCTATTCAAAGATCTTTGATGAGGGTTCACACAACTAAAAAAATATAAGCAGCGCAACATATATAAATATTGTCAAACCTATTTCTTAAACAGATTCCTTACATACTTATGTGTAATTTAAATTACCAACTGATAGTTATTAGTTGACGAAAGTGGAATTCGCTTTTGAATTTTCTTACTTTTATATTTTCAAAATTTTTAGTAAAATGTACAAACTGTACGCACATTATATTATATACTCTAATTAATTAAAATTCCAAAATTAAATTCCGAACAAGTTCTTGAACTATGCCTTATCAAACAATATGTAGACTCAGAACACGAGGATACGCCTGCCCTCTATCGTGTAGACGACGAAGTATTCATAACCAAAAATAGCTTTCTACTCACTATGAATTTTTTGTGTAAGTGTTACAGATGTTGACACATTACCTACGTCGTATTAGGAACGGAACTTGATCTAACATTTTGTCCTCCGCTTGTGCATCAAAACATGTCTTTCCTTTGTAGAGGAACTATACCAAATAATTGTATCGATTAACAAGAGCAAAAAGTTTTCAGTATCTCATATTTAATTTCGTAGGATTAATTCCCAGAAATATTAAAACTTGCAAATAAACTCGCATCAGCTGATAAACCATAAAACAAACAAAAAAAAAGCCGCATCAACTTGAAGACCAGCAAAAATAAACTCGTTAAAACAGATTTGCACAAATTATCTTGCTTTAATGGAATTATACTAACCAATTCTAAACTAGAATATGTGTTCACTTACACATAATATTATCGCATCACATCACCATTATACTAATGACAGTTTTCATTGCCCAAGCCGAACACCAAATAAATCTTCGTGCTTTTATTGCACGAAACTCTTATTTTTATCCTGACTACATCTGGCAAGCAAGTCTTTGAAACTAAAAACCTTATCTGGGCGTGTTATTTCCTGTATCATTGGGGAATAAGCTATTTGCAATATTGGCAGCGCCGATACGTTAATTGTGGCGTCTTCGATTGAACAAATATTTTTAATGCGGTCGTGGACGCATAACAAATTTTAGTGAAATGAACCGTAGAAATTTGACACGGTACAATTTGTATAGCTATAATTATTTGTTTGATACTCATGAGTTGTTACATCTATATAAGCTAGACACCAATCTTCTTTTCTACTCCAGTAATCTGTTAAATAGTTTCCGCATAGGCAAAGGATCGGCAGTTAGAATTGCTAAATTAAATGCATCCATTGCTTGATTTTCTGTAACGGCGACTAAAATATTTTCAACATCTTTATACAAATGTTTTTGAAGATTTTGTGGAATGTCGTGTCTTTTCTCTCACAACCATCGCCATACAGATTGAGATGCGTGGAACCGACAAAGTAAAGTTTTTGAACCAGGCCAAACAGCTTTTAATGCAATTTTTTTAGCGTCAGAATCATCTGTAATGAATAATTAATGAAAGCCTTGATTACACAAGGAGTCTGGCACCATGTCTTTAAGAAGTTGAAATCCAAGTTGGCAATCGCTTACTGAATGACCTCCAATTATTATCACCGCCAAAAGCACAGCTCCAATTTGATAAGGAGTTAGAATAGAAGTTAGGCAATGATTTAAGGCATTGCAAGCTGAAGTACTGCCCACAAATACAATGTCTTAGGATAAAGGCAATCTATGTGCTCCTTGCATGAATTTAGTTACAATTATGAGAGCAAATGAATTTTTTGAATACTTGACAACTATCCCTTCTGATTCATATGCCTCTTGCTTTCCAAGATTTTCTAAAAAAAAATGTAGTAATTTTGAATCTATTTAACAATTTGCTCATACCATCCCTTGAACGTGGTCCTAGGTGTTTGCTTCTCTACTTTCCAAACCAAAGCTGCACTCAACGATACTTTGGATTAATTTGGGCGTTAGCCAGCTCGACACTTCCTGGTCCATATTTTAACTTTAATTTCCATGCATGGTAATTGACTGCTCCTTTTATTTCATCACCATATTGAAAATATTCTTCAAATTGTTGCCTTGCTTTCGATGACGAATGCAAATACGAAAGTATTTCAGCAGAATTTAGGTTATGGTTAGGTTTATCATTAATGCATATTATAGCTGGCATTCCCTCCTAAAATTATAAATAAAATTATTTTTATACTTTATTGTATATTTTTGATTAACACAATCCTTCCTATTATTTAAAAGGAAATTAGATAATATCATAACTTTTACAGATTTGTCTTATCTAATTGTGTTTTGTTGAAACTTTTATCTGAATTATAATGCTTGCTTTGCAGTTTTAACTTTTTGATTTTTCTATTTCATTTTCTGTAACACTAGCTCTTTTGTAACTTGTGTGATTGCAGCAATATTCATAACTAAAAATAAAGAAGTTATCCTAGGACTCCCAAAAAGACGTATTTCATGAAGTATACGTTACAATCAAAAATGCAATGTGTTTCTTTACTTACCAACTTACAAAATGAGGCGTATTATTCTAGGGCGATTTTACAATCCAACTTGATGAGGTTATGTTTGCATATTCTGCAATCCGTTGGGAAATATTTTTATTTACCAAGTTTTTTCTGTATGTCTCATCTGCTATACTAGTCTGTTTAAAAGAAGCAAATGGATTCATTTTAAACACTCTTAAAATAATTGGATTTGCTTCACAGAAGACGTTGTTAAACGAATTTCGAACTCAACACGAGACAGTAGGTAACCACTGATTCCGCCCCATTATGACCACGAAAATAAACAACAACTGTAATTGATCATGATATCACACCCACTGGCTAGATACAGAGTCATAATGTTTTAATTGCCCACAGTTTAAAGGGTTCCACCATTTTCCTGTCCGGTTTTCCTGCTGTCCGCTTGTAGCGGTCCTTTCCTTGTTTCTATGTCTGTTGTCTTCGAACATAGTAGTTGCCTTTTCTTGTTAAATGTAGTACGACCTTGTGCTAATCTTTGTTTTGTATATTTTGTACTTGTACCATTTTGCGTTATTTGGCTTCCAAGGTAGCAGAAATCGTCATCCTCTTGTAAATTCTGGTTTCCTATTTGTATTCTTATTTTGACTTATCTTCCTCTATTGTACATATTAGCATCTTAGTTTTATTTTTGTTGACTTTGATACCGTTTCCCTCTGTTAGTACTGTTTCTATTTCAGTAAGAACTGCTTCCAACCCTTCCATTCTCAATGCTAATACCGCTATATCGTCTGTGATTTTGAGCATATTGTTTGTCCCTGGATAATAATTACAAATGTCTTTTTGCATTTACTCATTGCTTTGTCGATAAACAATTGAGAAATTAATGGGGAAAGCGCAGATCCCTGTATCGCCCCTTTTCTAATATTTACTTTTCTACGTTTCTGCATAATTGTATTACCGCTCTTTACTCTTTGTATAAGCTATGCTCTTTCTGGCTATCTTTGTAACTCATTCCTACATTTTTAGTATTTCGAACATTTTTCCATTATACATTGCCGAATGCTTTTTCCAGATCTACAAACCCATATACACGCTTTCTCTTTTTTCTATTATTTTCTTTATAATTACCCTTAATGCTAAAAAAGCCTCCCGTGTTCCCTGTTACTCCTAAACCCAAATTAATTTTCCTATAGTACTTCTTCAGCCCGTTTTCCATCGATCTTTGTACAATTCTAGTTAATATTTTTGACACATGTGCTGTTAAACTAATTGTTCGAAAATTTTCACATCTATCAGCACCTCTCTTATTTCGTATAGTGACTATGGTGTTATCTTTGAAATCTGTGAATATCTCACATGTCCCGTATATATATAGTTGACAAGTTGGAAGAAACGTTCTGTTACTGTTTGTTCAGAGGTTTTTCGAGTTTCTGCTTGCACTTTATCTGTAGCTGGCACCTTATTAACTTACAGCCTCTTTAATGCTAGTTTAAACTTTTTCTAAGTATGGATATCCCAAATCATCCTTTTCTATGTCTATTTCCTGTTCTAGTATTTCTAGTTCCGGTCTAGCAAATAAACTCCCTATATATCCTTGCCATCTATCCACTTTCTCTATATTTTCTATAATGATGTCTCTTCTTGCACCCCTTATATTTTTATTATACAGTTTTATATTCTAAAAATTCATTCTTATTAGTTGTATGATTCGTCTTGTCGTTCTAATTTTCATCTTAGTTTGTATCTATTTGAACCCTTCCTTAATCTATTGTTCTTTATCTTTCCTGCATTTGCAAATAATTTCCTATTTTATAGCTTTGTATCATTGTTCCCTGCTTCGTTTGGTCTGTTATAGGGTTCCGTACCTTATAAGGTATAACGGAACCTTTATAAGATCACTCTCGTGTCCGTCCGTCCGTCTGTCACAGAGACTTTTCTCGAAAACTATGTAACGTAGGATGTTGAAATTTGGCACAATGCTGGGTTTTTATGGCGCGCACATATATCGATAGTCAGAAAATAGAACAAAAAAATTTAGATTAAAATGGCGGGGGTTAATTCGGTCAAAAGAAAAAAGTTTTAATAGATATATCGTGTGAGGTATCATTTGAAAGAGGATTCTAAAAGGCTTTTAAAATTTTTTTTATATAATTTTCGGTCGAGTAGTCTTCATGATATAGCTCAATATGTGACAAAGCTGAAACTTTTATTTTAATAGGGATAGTAGCTATTGAGTCATAGATTATCGGAAAATTGCAGGTTTTTTGACAGTGTAATAGTTGTTGGAAAAAATTTTTTAAACACAGTAATAGACAACGTATTTACTAATAATGTACCAGTACAATGTGGGACAATATATTTATTTTTCAGTTATCACAATCAAATTTGGATAAGATTTAAATATACATAAAAAATAAAAACAGCTTAATTTGGTTTATTTCTTGCTCACTGTAGTATTGGCACGGAACCCTAATAGTGCGAGCTCGACTCGCTCTTGGCTAACTTTTTTGTATTTTCATCTTTCTTCTATTCAGAATTCAGAACATTCTTTTTCACCCATGGTTTCTTGTTTTCTTTTTGTTTATACCCTAAGATATATCTGGTCGCAATGTCTAAGCTGAATTTAATATTATTCCATTACGTTTCCACATCCTAGGTATCAGAATTTTTCCCGATGTGTTTCAGTAATTCGTTTGACGTTTCCCCAAATCTTTTGTGGGTACTTTTATGTTTTAGAATATCAACGTCAGGGGGCTTTTTCCATTCCATTTTAAAATTTTTAAATTTAAATGAGGCTTTCATAATTAATATGTAGTGGTCATTGTTTATGTCTGCTTCCGTGTAACTTCTAGACTCTTGTACCTGATTCGTATACCGTTGTTTAATAACAGTGTAATCTCCTTGTTTTCTGGCATTTTCCACATGTATCGATTTCTAGCGTGATGTTGAAATAATGTATTTGTGATGGTTAGAAAGTTTGTCGCAAAATATTACCAGCCTATTTCCTCTGCCGTTTTTTGTGCCTATAACAAATAAACCTACTACCACTTCTTCCTTATCCTTACCTACCACTGCATTAAAATCTCCTATTATTATTAAATTTTCATACTCTTTTATAAGTCCTAGTATGTCTTCGATCTCTTTGTAGATCGCTTCTACCTCTTCACCACTGTTTGTAAACTTATACTGTTACGGTATTTGCCAATTTCAATTCTAATCTAACCATGGGTACTTTTTCATTCTTTGTTCTATCTTTTTCTACATAACTATGCTCACACCCGCATTTCCTTCCTCCGATTCTGTATGAATTACCCTAAAGTTTCCGCTTCAAAAATTTCCGGTTTTTGGCCACCGAACCCTACTTATTTCTATTATGTCTAGTGCTAATCTATCCATTTTAATTTCCAATAACTCTAGCTTACCTACTTCTTTGTGATTTTAACATTCCATCTCCAAACTCGCAAAGTGTTCCCAGTTCTTCTTTTAAACTCACCGATCACATTTTCCAAAGTAATTCCCTTTCAGATATGTGAAGGGGTAGGGGGGGCTATTTTAACTCCAGACTCCTTTACCCTAGAGAATGCCATCATTTCAAAAAACATTTTTGATACGCTGTGTACTTTGTAGGTAATGTGATGGTTTCCCATTGCCTTCCACATCGCAGTAATGTGTCTTAGAATTCCATAGTGAACCCTATGGTTGTACTGAAAGAGCTGCTGCCCTCTTCCGACAACTTGTTTTAGCCTTATTAAAGGCCACACTAATTTCGTCAAACCAATAGTTTGTCTCTTTAGCTCACTGAACGCGCAAGTCATTTTACCAGTTCTAAAAGTTCTTCAAAATGCAGGCCCGCTTAGAACGGTCATCATCATTATTTCAGTAAGAGCAAACTTGCATTATTCAACCTTAAATGACCAACCTGCTGAGGTACAGGAAGCGATAAATCTCAAAATGGATCACATGTTGTCGAATAAAGTTCACAGCGTGTACAACGTAATGTAGATATCAATTGTCCTACAAACATATCCACAACCTTCAATTTACTCTTGTTAGATATCATTGCTAAGATTCGGATGCTTTATCACACTCATTTGATTTTTTATATATTTCTGTAGAAATTGGTGTAAGTTTAGTAGTAATTTCATCGACATTTTCATAAAGTTTTTCTAAAAAATATCGTAGAAACTCTTTTGCAGCTTGTTGATAGTAATCCATAAACCACTTCAATACAGTGGGTTCGTTATTTTAAACTAACGGTATTAATTACCAGTAGACCATTTTCAGGCATCCTGCCACCTCATTTTCTCCAGAATCCCTCATTTCCTCACTCATCTGGACCAATTTACATGTAAATTCCCATAAGGAGTAAATGAGGGAGATGAATCCCCACCTGCTCTCTCCCTGTGGAACTCCTTGTGGAATTTTTTCCCAACCATTTTGATTACGTCACACCCGCATTCTTTCCACCCGCGAGATAAATCTTTCTCCACATTTCCACCCACGAGATAAACCTATCTTGTTTGGTATCGATTAATATTAGAATTTTCTCAGCTACCCAAATTTCTAAGAATTTTTTAGATTGCGCCATCCCTAAGGGAGCTACCCCAATTTTAAGATTTCTTACCAAGACCGATTTCTAACCGTCCGCATAAATTTTTTAGTCATGCGATACATCTTGTTAGCTTAGAATTTTACGCAGAATTTGAATCTGTAAACAGATTTGAAATCGGACTACTTGTTGCAAAGTTACACTTTAAAGTCCGGAACCTCTAAATTTTGCTATTTGCTCTATAAGAAAACCTAACAAATAGTTTTCTTCGTCTAGCCATTGCATCTTTCGAGATAAACCTATCTTGTTTAGTATTAATCAATATTAGAATTTTCTCAGCTACCCAAATTTCTAGGAATTTTTTAGATTGCATCATCCCCCAGGGAGCTACCCCCATTTTAAGATTTTTTACCTGTAGCGACTTTTGAGCGTTCTTATAAAAATTTTTATACATGCAACATCTTGTTAGTCTAGAATTTTATGTAGAATCCGAATCTGTAAACAGATTTAATATAGGACCACGCCCTGGAAAGTTACACATATACCCTCTGCGAGATAAATCTTTCTCCACATTTCCACCCACGAGATAAACCTACCTTGTTTGCGTATTAATCTAGCATACATCCATACATCTTTCTCAGCATCACCACCAACACTGCCTCTTTCAAATATTTTCAGATCATCCTCCACTCATCTCAATAATACCATTATCAATCAACAGCAGATTATACAATCCTACGATAGAATCCCCAATCTTAGAACGTTTGAACCCGTCATCATACCGGTTCCGTAACAAAAAATTAAAGTTTTTAAAAGCCAATAAAAGAAGAAAGGGCGGTTTTCGGTTAATAAGCATTAACAACTAACAAATTTCCGTCCCACACCACGAACACCTCAATATTTTAAAAGAAATGGGGTCACAATTCCGGGTAAAATTAAACGATAATTTTAACTGTAACTTTCCAAACAAATGCGGTTATTAAAGGAAACGCAAATACAACATTAACAGCATTAAATTGCTACTGACCTACCTTATTAGGTTTGCTAGTTTTAAGCACATGTCGCTTCCGGTTATGTTGTATTCTTTTTATAATCGCAAACGTTCCTTCTGCTTCAAAAAACTCGGACACTCCATTGTCGACGCGGTTTTTCGATACCGGCCAGAGTTTAAACGCGTTATTAGCATCCTTGTAGCGGAACGATCTTTTATTTGCCCAAGGTGGCTATTTTCCAATTTCGAATGCATACGTAACATAATTCGTGTTTTCGTAAACTTTAACAGACGTTAACATTCCTTTAATACATACGTCGTTTCCTTTGTCCGTGATTTCACTAACGATACCAACCAAGTTTAGACTTTGTCGACGCTACCCGGCGTTACACTACACATTGTTCGTCCTTGAAGCATTCCCCAGTAAGGAAGCCGCAGGCCCATAACGTTTGCAGGACCTTTGAAACAACCGCTTACATTTTAAACGTAATCGAACTAACAAAATTACTCGAGCATTATTATTCCAATAGAATCAACCGAGTTTCCGAGACACCAGCCAACGACGGAATCCGAAATGATGTCCATTCCACCAACGTCCCATACCCCGGCCTTGCACCGACACAAGCCATTATTTAACCATACTTTATCCCTTTGGAAATTCACACTATTTCACCATCCGTTAAGAAGCCCGCACACCACCACTTACCAAAAACCTCGCAACCAACCAAACCACCATTTTAATAAAATTCCAAACCACGAATTCAACTTTCCAGACTTTTGGGCTCGTTTGGATGTCTTTTCACTTCACTTTCCACACATTTTCCCACAACTTATAACATCACAACCTTGCCCATCACGATGAAATAGTCAGTACATTAAACGTTAAGCAAATTTATATTATTAATAAATTTAATCATCTCATTAACTTTCCCGCGCCACGTATTCAAACCACGATACAATAAATAACCATCATCCTTTCCCCATCAATACCCACACAAAATCACTCCGTTTCATCTCCCCATCCACACCAAAATAACTCGACCAACTCAACGACTTTCCCATGCGTACCACGCAAACGGACCCGATTGCTCGATAAACCTATTCGCAGCAACGTCCATCGACAGCCATACCATCCAACGTTACTGACTTGTGATGCCCCGCACTGCCACAGCATGCATGCCACGCCCCTGCGCACCCGCGCGTCACGCCCGCATGCACCCTACCATCGTTGGCAAATTATATCTTTATAACAAAACCTTAAATTATTCACACATACAAAACACCACGTCAATGACATTTAACACTTCCAAATTACACGAACCTTCCTAAACGTCAGAGTTTACACATAAAAGCAGCAATTTCATTCTTTACATTACATATACATTTTCCAAACGTCATTCCGTTACGAATTATTCACAAACGATTAAAGTCTAATAGACACAAGCATTATCACAGCGCACGTTTTCGTTAACACCTTTCGTTGACAAACCTTTCCCGGCCCGTGCAGGTCAACACATTGAATCAACGGTTTAATATGAATGAGATCCACAGCACATCCAGTTAACAGTAAACGCTTTCATTTAAACGATTCTTCATATCGTTATATTTGAAAACGTTTAACAACTCAGCAATGACATCTCTTCGACTCCTACAAAAGTCTTCACCAAGCCAAAGCATCCGATTCCATTCGCACGACATCTTTTCATCAGATTACTTCAGAAATCTTCTATTGTCGCACCGACATTCCTCACTCTCGTATTTGCTGCGCCAGCGTTAACCAATCTTTCAACGCCCTCATCAGCGAACATGCCATTTTGTTCACAAGCACGAATGTTTATTCGAAATCGCATTTGCACATTTACATGTCACGTTTCAAAGCCTTTCAAATTTGTTCTGATTCCCTTCACTCCACACGCAGTTCAGCGCCGACTTTCTCAATGATCCTGCAGCCAGTTTAGTCCTCATGCTCGACCACACGCAGTTACACTAACACATTTTTCGTGCCGAACCACATTTCAGTAGACCCGCAGACTATCACTTCATCAACGTTAAACAAACCATATCACTGCTCACTTTCACAACTAACAGCTTTACTCACGCCATTACGTCCATACAGACGTCAACCAGTTTCCGACACGACCAACGTGATCGCGGACTAAAGCTACGTTCTCCCATACATTCAGCCTTAACATCCAGTGTTCTCGGTCAACCTAAACACAACTTTCCATCAATAGCGGTTCGGATCATTTCAAAATCCACTGTAGACACAAAGTTCAACATGAAAAGAGTTCGTCATAACAGACATTTCATTCTCAGACTACAACTAGATTTGAATTTCACATATCCCAACATCTCGCTCAGAAAGTTAGACCGAAATTCCACCAAACAATCACGATAAAACCTTAATTCGCTTACACCGTATAGTCATTATTCGACCGACTGTCACGTCAAACTAGCGACATGACACCTTTAATCATAACCCAACCAGCACAACTTCTGTTTTAAGTCACCCTTACTAGACGCAAACCCTTCTTTACACGTACCTCAGTACTATTAAAGCTTCAGTAGCTACATTTCCATATGATTATCACGAACCATGAGCATATCACGAATCGTCAAGAATCAGCGCACACTTAATTCTTACACGGTTCATTGTTTACGACGAGTTATAGTCACATTGGACAGGTTGAAATTTACGCGGGTCAACTTTAATTACTTACTACCTAGGTACATGTTTTTAATGGAACTTAAAACAATTACTTATGGTTTTATGACTTAAAAGCATAGTGTAACATTTTATGGAAATCTTAAACACATTTCCGACCATCACTACAGCAGAATCAGTTATTCCGAACCAGTTCCGACATCCTACCCTTGGCTCAATTCCCATTCGCAACATTTCCACGCACGAACCTTATTCCCACTTCACAGTCCCATGCACTTTGAGCATTCTACCAAACCCTTTCGACCAAAGGTTTCGCGAATCAAGCATTCCTTCTCGTCCAATACTTTCACCATCAATGTTCGAACCGAGTTCGTTCATACGACGTCTCCTGTTCGCCACAATCCAATCTAAGCGTTCGCCAACTGGTCAACCGAGACCATGCTATTGCCACACTTGAGTACAGTACGCACGCTGCACAGATACTCAACAGATTTATAACTCCGCCAGATCGCCGAATACCGACACATACAGTATTACCGTTGCACCTTATTGCTTCGACACGCTATACATATTTTACCCATTCCGAAACACAGTCATCAACACATGCAGCTGTTATCACGTATTGGCCACTGACTAATGTACGACATCATTTGACCGAAGCATGCTAGCACAAATTCATGCCGCACACGAATATCTCGTATCGATTCCACGCGCACGATCATCACGACCATACGACTCCAAGATTCATGCAGCACGTCCATTCACGACATGACCACGAGTTCCATTAAAACCCTACAAACCAACGAGTTTTTCAGTACAGCGGAATTTACCCAGGTTAGTGACAGGTTACATCGAGCCGCGGCGCCGACCCAACCTATTAATTTTCCTTTTATCTAACCTAGGTCCACACTTGTTTTTAATGGAAAACTCATTAAAAGCAATTAGTGTTAATGGGTTTTAATGAGAAAACTCATTAAAAGCAATTAGTGTTAACGAGTTTTAATGAGAAAACTCATTAAAAACAATTGTATTGGTCATGGGTTTTTAATGAGAAAATCATTAAAAACAGCCTAACCTATCAATTTTTCATGTGGTCATGTGTCATTTGGTCATGTGGTCATGTGGTCATGTGGTCATGGTGTCAATTTCACCTAACTTAACATCCTACATATATCCGGATATATGTCGATGCGCATCCCTGTCGGCTTAGGTCGGATAACAACATATTCGACTATCTTCGGCAATATACGCCCACACTCTGTAGAATACATAAGAGAACAATTTTTCGTATTAATTTAGTATTCGATAGTAGCTAGAACGGTAAACATGAGCGTCTCCAAGGTGATTAACGTTTCTCAACTTCTTGGGAATAAAGTGAAACCGACAAATGAGCGATTTGGATTATGGCTTTTGGTAGAAAATATGTGCAACAATAATCTGGTAACAGATATTGGTAATATTTGTTATGTCGAAGGCGACAGATGCTGACTGGTGGACTACACACACCAATTACAGAACCATTTTGTGACAATATAATGTTGGTTAAAATTTATGACTTTTCTGACGCCGAACAAACTCTGCAAGCAAAAGGATGTTTATCCTAAAAATGAAATTTGTGGTGCATTTAACAGCTATCTACGAAGAAAGTTTGACCGATTTGTTTCGCTAGACATGGTGTTAAAGCTAAGCCCGTTTTCTCTGGAAAGCACTAACAAGATGGGCCAGAGAGTAAAAGAAATTATCGGAAAAGAAGACCTCGAATGCATTAATAAAAATTCCAAAATCCTATATGTGTTCCATACAAAGTGGAACTAGCAGATGTTAAGTTGGAAACTTTATTGGAGGAACTACCAGATATATTAGACGAACTCGAAAAAGATTATTTCTATCTTTTTGACATGGATGTAACCCAAGATTTTGCGGGTATATTTAGCAAGATGGAGATGTGTAATTATTTAACTACAAACCATAACTTTTGCTATAAGGGCGAATACGAAGAAAAGTGTAATATTATAGTTGACAACGATAAAACTGTAGGAATTGATTGTTTAACATGGCTAACAACCAATGCAAGAATTAAGATATACAACAAATTTGTGTGTCAGATAACAAGTCCTGGTGTTAATAAACAACTTGGCAATCATATACTAGATTTTTACGTTGTCCAGATGTACGTTTAAGGGAAACATTTGCGTCTACTTTGGCTAAAGAACATGGTATTACGCGATTGAAGCGACAATATACAATGTGCAATTGGAAGCAATGTCAGTGCGGAACGGGTGTATAATCCCTTAAAAGACTGTTTAACGTTATTGGAAGATAGTAAGTTATACTTCCTAAAGGCGCCAATGTACTCGGTACCACTTGCCAAAATGTGGAGTAAGCTATCGGACAAGCTACAAAATAGCTGCTGTTTAGTGTTTAATAACCTGCTACAGTACGTGTATTGGGGAATGGTAATACAAAGAAATTGACGGGCTTGCAGATTAAGTTGTCCGAAAACCAAAAGAAAGGGAAAATTGATAAAGTATGTGCTTTGGCTTTTAGTTTTAACTATTTACCTGTAAATTATTTGGAGATAGTAGAGGAGGAAGACAGCTCAGATAAAATAAAAATCTTACACAAGTGCTACATTAAAGCAGGTAGTACATATTTTACACAATCTGCAACACTATATTCTACAATTCCAAAAGAAATAATCATTTCGGAATTGGGATTGATAGATACGCATAACATTCGTCCAGAGGTTGTACGACAACGCGTAAATATTGGTAGTAAACTTTATCCGTTTACGCTAAAGGAAATTGCCCATTATGCATACCATACGCTGTAAGTGGAAGGAAAAGACAACTGAATTAGAGGAAATGGATGCAAAAAGACGAAAATTGGAGTACATGGAAAACACTGCGACAATACGCGAACAATACAAAGATGTGTTATACAAAGAACATCTTATTAGAGAAAATGAGGAAGAATTAAAAGATTATTTTATGTGCCGATGGACTGACTTAGATACATCCGGGTTCTACAAGCTGTTTGCATTTGCGGTTAGTAAGAAAGACTCTTTTAGTTATGTAGGCGTTCTTGCAGAAAAGGATGGTGCTAAATCCGTATACTTTTTAAAAGGTTATTCTAAAACGTATTTATCAAAATGGCAGATAACAAAGACGAACTAAGGAATGCGGGTTTCGTAATCTTGGCGTACACCACACGCAAAGGGGTTCCGCTAAACATTGTATATTTGCCCAGTAAAGAACCTTTCGGATCATTTAAAACCGAGGGTCTTACAACCTATAACAACCATATATTCCCAAAAGTGGTGGACATGCAACTACGCAACAGTGTGTGGAGAAAAGGATTTCTCCAATACCGACAAGAAGAAGTCGATCAAGCTAACAAGATACGTATGCAGGATATAGTGGGAAAGCTGCGATTAAAAGATTGTCACAAGCTGCAAGAATTACACGAAGGAATGGATCTGGTTGTCGGCGGAATCAAAGACTTTAAATATAGAGGCAAACTTCGGTACATTTTACAATTCGAAAACCTAGACGGTCTTTATGTATCAAACTATTGGCTAGAAAAGGAGATAGAAGACTTGGGTGTCGATTTAAATTTTAAGCTGCGAATAAAATTAGATAAAATTAAAACCACCGCAAACAAACATAAAGAAAGGACTGTCTTCTGTGTATAACTTTGTATTAAAATTAAGTTTAAATGGATCCATGCTTGGCATTAGTTTTTTTAAATTTGTTATGTATAATGTCAGAATAAACATTTTATAATAGTATATAACATTGTTCTTTATTTATAAAAGGCTGTGACGTTACCACGAAATAGCAGTCGCACAGAGAGGGGTGCGCATGGGCAGCGCGCATGGGCAGGGTGCGTACGCGCAGGGGGCGCATGGGCAGGGGTGTGCAGCGCAGGGGTGCGCATGGGCTGGCGTGCTGGCGTACACGAGGGAGGCAGATGTTAACAGTCACCAAGCATCCAATTCTTTATTTGGATGGTATCGAGTACTTGTCTGCGTATGTATCCGGAGTAAAAGAATACGATTTGCATACGCAGCTTATTAATAAAATTAGTTTATCGAGGAAGATGACAAAGGTACATCATTCCCTAATAGTACAACAATCTACGCATGGGGACGTAAAGATATAAGATAGTTGTTTATATTTGTATAGATTTTGTAAATCTATTGTATATATTAGTTTTTAAATTCCATAATTTTTAAGTTCTTCGCCCACCTTCCAAATATTTCCTGCTTCTATCCTGGTTGACAGAGTATACGTGTTAACTCCACGTGGTATTCGCGGGACACTGCGGTTTTAGATTTCGGGAGATGGTTGGTTAAAGCATATGTCTTGGTAGCAAAAAAGGGTTTTAAAGATGGAGTTAAATAAAGATGGGCAAAATTAGTCTTTAGAAGGCATAACTTTGTATGGGGTGGAGCTATTTAAAATCTATTTACAGATTTGGGGTCCCTAGAAAATTTAATATTAGTTGATACCTAGCAAAATATATTTATCTTAAAAGAAGTGACTACCCTGCGTATAATAAATACAATATAACACTTGTCGATAAAAAGTTGTAGGAAATTTAAAGACCAATTTAATGGGGGTCCAGTATTAGAATTTGTTGGTAGTAGGGCTAAGTCCTACTGTATTGTAAGGCGAGAAAGATTCGATTAAAAAGATTAAAGGGGTCTCACGAAGTGTAGTTAAGTAAAACCGAGGGTGCTACAACCTATAACGAGCATATATTCCAAAAGGGTGGGCATGCAACTACGCAGCAGTGCGTGGAGAATAAGAATTCTCTAATAAGAAATTAAAGTTTCCATGTACGTAGCACCAGTCATTGGGAAATGGTAGAAATGTTAAACCTATAAAGGCGATTATTAAGTTGTGGATTAGAAAATAATAATTTTCTTGGACTAAATAAAATAGCTTAGACTAATTAATGTATATGGTTACATATTCTCGTACACATCCACAAACATCTGCTTATACGTCCACAATGGCGAATACCGGTAGTTTTTGTTTAACAAACTAGTAGGAAAGATACGTTAGGTGTTAGTGCGGAAGCCCATAGGATCGTTGGATTCAAAAAGAACGATGCGGTGGGATGTATGGTGGTTCCCGTTAGAATAATCGAAAGTGGTTAATCGTTCGTATTAGATGTTTAAATAAGCGAAAGTGTAAAGGCCTACATAAACAAAAATTTAATTAACTGACAAAAAGTGTGCGATGTGCTACACTTATAAATAAAGTATGGAATGGTGCTTTTAGCGACCCTAGCAGTAAAAGGGCGACTGACTTTTCCAAGCAACTACAAGAATAGCAGTAGCGCAGAGAAGGGGTATGCATGTATTATACAGTTGCTGCAAAATATGTTAGTTTACGCGTAGCTCGGATGTGTAATTGATCACGACTTAAAGATCCCTCGGAGGTTTAAAAATTCTCAGCCCATTGTCGTTCGAAAATGTTTGGAAATTATCAAAACGGTAGCGGGTCGAAGTTTAATGGATGATTGACCGAGTTTTTCTACCTTTACGAGGGAATTGGAAGTTGACAGACATCGAGCATCTAATTTCTATTTGGAGGATATCGAGTACTTACCGGTTCTAGAAATCAATACGTGCGGCCGACCGCTATGCGAAAGTGTAAAAGCCTACAGAAGCAAAATTTAATTATCAGACGAAAAGTGTGCGATGTGCTATAGAAAGTATAAAAATGGTGCTTTGCATCGCTCCTAACAGTAAAAAGGAGAGTGACTTTTTCTAGCAATTACAAGAATAGCAGTAGCGCGGCGAAGGGGTATGCATGTATTATACAGCGCATTGTTGCTCTAAAATATGTTAGTTTACGAGAAGCTCGAACGTGCACAAATTAAATTTCAATCTATAATTAACCACGGTCGTAAAAATAGGAAATTAATGGGTAATTTAATACCGTTAAGCATATACTTTCGCTTGGTGATTCATTTGGAAAATATTCAAGCCCCCATTTCCTAAAATATGACGTAGAAGTTATTTAAAATTAAATTGTTGTAAGTATCCTGTAGACAACAAGTTGGTATTTTCTTAGTAATGGTTTAAAGTGTTTTTGGTTATAGTAGCATTGCATCTTCTACAGCACGACTTGCACACAATTTGTGTGCGTGTGCTACCACCCTTTGGATTTTTAATATGCACGCGATCCGTATAACATGGAAGACGTTTTCCGGTGTTTCTACTAACGGCATTCGCACCATCGACGAAGCGAACCAGGTGCATGCATTAGCGCTAAATGTATTGGACGAGCAGCAAGGAATATGACATCATTTAGTTCCCCGCCGAATCCTCAACATCGTTCGGTGCTTCGAAACCTTCGGTTATGCATTCTATAGGAACATAAATCAGGTACGCTCGAGTAAGCTTTTAGTTAGTTCGATTACAAGTTTAACCAAAGTGCTATAGTGCGGTTTTGTTTTGTACAAAATGGTACCTGCAAACGTTTATAAGTGCTAACCTTGCGGTGCTTCCTATACCTGGAAAATGCTCTAAACGGCACCTAGGAGACAAATGTCGTAGTGTAACATCGCCCAGGGTTAGCCGTCCGCAGCAAAGTACTTAAACTGGGGTCTTGCGGTATCGCTTTACGAGAATGACGTCACAGCGACACAAGGAAAACTAGCACGGTATGTCATTACAGTAAACGTTCAACGCCACAGCTGTTAAAGAGTCTTGTACGAAACAACCACGAATTATGTGTACAGTATGCGATTTCGAAATTGGAAAACTACGTAGCCGCACATTTAAGGACTAACAAACATAAAATGCATCAGTTACCGCTACTAACGAAGATGGCGTAGAAATGATTAGCACAGCGTTTAACAACTGCATGGCTAGCTATCGCATAAATAACGCCAGCGTCGACAATTGGAGTGTCCGAGTTTCTTTGAAGCAGAAGGAAGATTTATTCGATTAATAGACTAATAGTAAAATTATGCGTACGTTTAACACAAAATGAAGAATACCGATGTGAAATTTGACAAAATGTGGTTATAACGTCTTCTAGTAAATCTGGAAAATTATTACGAGGTCTTAAGCGATAACCATAAGAACAAATCAGAGGAAGTTGAACTCGTCCGGTAGTCGATGCTCTATTTAGAACATAATATTGAATAAGGTTTGACCTGATTGAAGTTCTAGGTTAAAAAATAAATTGTTAGTATTAACGATAATATGTGCTTATTAACCGAAAACATAACTCTTTTTTTAGTTAATCTTTTATTACAGGTCTATTTAAAGAACTAGCTTTAATCTTTCTTGTTACAGGTTAAACTTTCGGCTACACACAGGAAATTAAATGTTATAGCTTGTGTAAAATTGTAATTAGTTTGATTAAACTGTAAATCGAATAAAATAAATTTCGGCATGCTTAATTAATGTTAATGACTACAGTGTTTGGTTAAAGGATTGTAGATATTAAAAGGAGAGGTGTTAGAAATTGATCTTGGTACAAAATCTTAAAATTGGGGTAGCTCCTTGGGATGGTGCAATCTGAAAATTTAAAGAGATTTGGGTAGCTGAGAAAATCTAATATTAATTAATACCAAACAAGGTAGGTTTATCTCGTGGGTGGAAATGTGGAGAAAGATTTATCTCGCAGAGGGTATATGTGAACTTTCAGGGCGTGGTCCTATATTAAATCTGTTTACAGATTCGGATTCTACATAAAATTCTAGACTAACAAGATGTATTGCATGTATAAAAATTTTTATAAGAACGCTCAAAAGTCGCTACAGGTAAAAAATCTTAAAATGGGGGTAGCTCCTTGGGGGATGATGCAATCTAAAAAATTCCTAGAAATTTGGGTAGCTGAGAAAATTCTAATATTGATTAATACTAAACAAGATAGGTTTATCTCGAAAGATGCAATGGCTAGACGAAGAAAACTATTTGTTAGGTTTTCTTATAGAGCAAATAGCAAAATTTAGAGGTTCCGGACTTTAAAGTGTAACTTTGCAACAAGTAGTCCGATTTCAAATCTGTTTACAGATTCAAATTCTGCGTAAAATTCTAAGCTAACAAGATGTATCGCATGACTAAAAAATTTATGCGACGGTTAGAAATCGGTCTTGGTAAGAAATCTTAAAATTGGGGTAGCTCCTTAGGGATGGCGCAATCTAAAAATTTTAGAAATTTGGGTAGCTGAGAAAATTCTAATATTAATCGATACCAAACAAGATAGGTTTATCTCGTGGGTGGAAATGTGGAGAAAGATTTATCTCGCGGGTGGAAAGAATGCGGTGTGACGTAATCAAAATGGTTGGGAAAAAATTCCACAAGGAGTTCCACAGGAGAGAGCAGGTGGGATTCATCTCCCTCATTTACTCCTTATGGGAATTTACATGTAAATTGGTCCAGATGAGTGAGGAAATGAGGGATTCTGGAGGAAATGAGGTGGCAGGATGCCTGAAAATGGTCTACTATTACCCTATCGTGTAAATCTTTGGACCATAACTCCTTTACAACTTGAACAAAGGCTTGAATGAGACCTCCTTTCGTACTGGAAATACTGGTGTTAATATCTTTTGATGTATTCTAATTGTAGTTTCGTATGTGAGAGGCACTAAATTATAGAGTTCATAAAACAAGTATCATCAATGTTCTCTAATCAATTCAAGGCTAAATTTTTAACAGGACTTGAAGCACTATGTGAAATCTCATAGTGTTTCCGATTCTAATAATATTAACACGCTGGAAATTACTAAACAGTTGTAGACGTGCCAGGACTGTGATTGAGATATGCCGATAAAATATCTACAATTCCCGATATTCTTCCACTTTGAAGTTTCTGCATGGAATTTTCTTCATCGGTATCTGGTTTCTATTCAAAGTTTGTCTTATCTAACAGGTTTATGGGATCTATTGCATCAACATCGGGCCCTTTATTGTTATTATCGAAATTATCCTTTAATGCAGAACTAACTGCATTAACTTTTAGAAAATGTGAGTTTTTTCTATTAAACTTGATTCTTTACATGTTAACGTTCAAGATCCAGTGCAATCGTTTATCGTATGCAAAGGTGCTGGCTAACTTTGGTTTCTTTTCAAATTTAACAGCTCCAGATTAGGGATTTCTTTTAGCAGGTATTTTTCTATGGTTCTTTGTGCCAACAGATTTATGTGTTTTGTATGACAATGTACCTACTGGTTAAACTGGACAATAGTACTTATTGGAGTTGGTTTTGAAATATTTTCGTTAAAAAAGTTTTTACCATGTTCCTCATCTTTTGTGTTCATTGCTGATTTATCAGATACATCAGTTGGATCTGTTAGACCATTGAGAACGAACGAAGTTGCAAGAGATGAAATTTTCAAAACGACTTTTTCAGAAGTAAGCGAAGTTTTAAAATAAATGCTTCCTAGAGTATTTTTTTATTTGGTGTATTTGTACTCCTCGAAAAATTCCTACTGTGTTTTCTAAAAATTGCTGAAACGTTTTAAAAGTTTTTGCTAATTTGTAAATTGTGAAAGAGCTTCTATCTCTTAGTGAATTTTAAATTTGAAATATTTTCAGAATTGGGAATAATTTTAGCCACTTTACTGAAAGCATATGGTTCTAACAATTGCATGGAAGTTTCCTCAGGTGTTTCAGATTTTACAATGCTTTGCTTTTTATTGCTAATAACTTTTTCGTCTGCTTCATCCAATATATTAACTGGTTTTGATATACTTGTACTAGCTGTGGCTACACACTCAGTGTTAGCTAATATGTTTGTACTTGTATTACGTTATGTTGCAGTTTGCTGAATCGTATAATCAAATAAGTCCTTTACAAATTGATTTGTAATGGAATAATAGTTCATTTCGATCAATAGTAATTTCATATTTTGAAACACATTTAACATTTGGGTTTGATGTGACCCTTTCGATATTTGTGCTTCTTTCAGTGGTACAATATCGTTGTTTCTTTCTCTAAGGTAATTTTACCGACAATGTTGTTTTTTTAGAAATTTCAACAGTTTGAGATTTGGCCGGGTCTGTTTCGTTTGCAAAGTTTTGATCTTTTGAAGCTATTCGACGACTTTCAATATTAGGGATCCGAAATGTGGTAGATCGTGGTAAAATGTGAGAACTAAAGCACTAAATTTGATTATCCAATGGCCCACCCGAATGTACTACATTGGTCAGGAAACTAGTTTTTTTACCAGAAAATTTTGCATTTTATCGAACCCTTGCTGTTCCAAGCAAGATGGGGATCTTTTACGTGCATGACAACACCCACTCACGGGACCTACATTTTACCTCTTATCCGAATAAGGGTGTATTTTGTAAAAAATGCTCGCCTAACATTTTTAAAGTGGACCGTGTTGGGATTCGAACCTCGGACCTTGGGCTTAGTAGTCACACGCATAACAACTGAACCAGGGCGCCGTCTGAAACTGACGCACCAGCATTACCACGTTAGACCACTGTTGAGAGATGCTGCCAAAAAAACTCAGTAGATTTTTTCCAATGTTGCCATTTCTAGTCTGTGACCAATTTTGTTATGATTTGTTGCATCAAATCACCAGTGGCCCTCATGGTTTCGAACGCTACTTGTGTAGAAGTGTAAATTGGAGCTACGTTTCTGCATTTATTGGCCTTTCTTCGTTCGGCAACAGTAACAGCCGCACCTCATGCTTTACCGGTTGTAGTTAAATTTGAAGAAGCTAGTGTGTCAACAATCGGTATGTCTCAAGCCAGTGAGTGGCCTTTCTCCCAAGAAACTGTAGTAATACAGCTTTAGGTCTCTTGATGTCCCATAAGATACCGGAGTGAATTTGAAGTTTAACCAGGGCTTGTATTATTATTAAATTTAGCAATTCGTGTCTGGATACGAAACTAATAGTGTTTTTGATACAGTGTAAACCATTAGAAGCTGTTTGATCAACAGTGGCACCACAGGAACAAATAGATGGTTCAAAAACTCGTGCATCAAGACCTAATGCTATACTCATGCGAACCGATTCGTTTGTTAAAACTGTTCAATGCTGAGGTCAATAGCAGAACCAGTAGTAACACCTCTTGCAGTGAAAGCCATTTTGTCAAACAAGCCAGGTTGTTGGGTTTCTGTAACATAAGGAGAATGTGTAATAGCAGTTTGTTGATATTTTTTAGCCGAAAGTATCATTTTAGATGTAAGAGAACTAATTTGAAAATAAGCAGCAGCTCTTGCAGGTCCATATTTTCGTCCTTTCATTCTGTAATAAATATTTTTATATTTTCTAGACAAGTGTTTCTAAAACGTTATCAAATTTATTCTCGTCCATCTTCTTTCATTCAGATATCACTGAATTTTTTTCATAAATTATTTATTTTTAGGAACAATCGCAATCTGACATCTATTAGATGAAATCATACAAAAAATTTCTTTAAATATAAATTTCACCATTTTATTAAGTCTAAAAACGGTGTCTTAATGCACAGTGAGGTGAATAAAACTTAAATTAAATTTTTCCCTAACTTATTATTAATAATTTAACTTTTTTTTTATAAAAAAAAATACATCACTTTCTTACATGTCAAAAACAATATGAATAGCATCTTTTTTCATTACACAAGGATTATTATAACTACCACTTCGAAATTATAATACTTACTGGGCATTGATGGGAAATAAATAGATGCTTGTTGAATGTATATTTGTATTAACATAGGTGAGGACCATATTAATTAAGGTATTAATGACACCAGACGTCAATGTCTGTCAAATAACGTAAAACATAGTTCTATGCAATAAAGCACTCTTCGTGTGTTATCTTGCAACGGCGGTGCACCTGACCCGTCAACAGCATTGAGATCACGCACCAAAACAACTCCACTCTTGAATTTTAGTTGTTCACACTTAATGTCAACTGTTTTTACTTACACACGCAATCGTCCCAATGTCTTAAATTATCTATAACGTGACGGAACACTTACTATAGATGAATACAACACTCAAACAGAAAAACCTGCAGTCAAAAAATGAAAGACGTCACCGTGGATCAATGTAGTAAGCGTAAGACAACGGATCCCAAAGTCCTGGGTTTGAATCCCGACACGGCCGACTGCTTGAAAAATGGCAGGTGAGCATTTTTCACAAACATTACTCCCTCGTTCGGATGAGAGGTTTGGAGGTTTCGGCGAGGGTTCGGCAAAATTCTAAATTTCCAGGCAACAAATAACTCGCTTCCTGGCCAGTGTAGTACCTTTGGGTGGAGCATTGGAAATGTAAATGCACGGTCAAAAAATAAAACCATTCAATCCACGATGTACAAATTGGTTTTCTTTAAAAATGGCCACACAGTCGCACATTCGCAATACAAGAATCTGGTGTTCAACGAACGTATAATAAATTTCGCTTTATATCAGGATTTTGGGAAAACTATATCTAATTACAATTTAAACGGAAATGAATTAAGTACAATAAATATTGAATGCTAAACGTTTAATTTATTAATATATTCGATCGTGAAACCAAATCATGACGAAAACGTAATGCTTAATTAGAAGAATGTAGGGAAGTTCTAACGTAGGGAAATGAACGTAAAAACCTTTAGTAACTTCAATGAACTGTATTTGATCACCCGCCGCATAGTTCCAACCTAGCGCCGAAAGGTTATCATGTTTTCATGAACTGAAAAAGTGGCTATAAGAGCAACGCTTCCAAACTAACGAGAAGTTTCAATACCACATCAACAGTCATTTTAATTCATTGGCAGCAACATGCAGAAGGTATTGGATAGCTTGTACGACAAGTGCCTCAATCTCCAATGTAATTATATATAACAAAAAGTAACCAAAAGTGTACATAACTTTTAGTAACAAAATCATTTGTTTATATACACTTGTCTTTTTTAAGGGCCTCGTATATTACTACCTATACACTTTATACTTCAAATTTAGTTACAGACAAACATATTGTTTCGAGCTACTAGTAGGCAACCCATCAAACACACAAAACGCCGCAAGCACTGTTTATTCTCTAGGGTTCGAGAATGCTTCTAGTAATCACTGGAGGATGAGTCATATCTTTAATTCAAGATATATATATTGCTGTGATATACTCCTTTGAATGCGGGAACTGGGTCCTTTCAACAAAAAAATTCTAGTCCCACCGATTGGGCGTCATAAACTGCTGTGATCCTGGTTTCGCTTCAGCTGCTCACCTAATTTTATAAACCTCCTCATTCATAAAAAAAACAAACACATTCCTACCACAAACATCAATGTCAACTCTATTTACATCAATATTCACAATACATTAAAATTTCAAAATTAATATTCAGCATAAATTTTAATATCGGAAAATTTCAAAATTAAATTTATTATCATTTTAATGTGCATCCAGAATTAAAGTCCTTGTAGAATGCCTACTAATTAATATAACAATATATGCAGAGTAAAAAGGGAGCATCTACCACCCCTTTACGTTAATTAACCAGGTTCGTCTAATTGAGCTCAAAGACATACCTAAAATTTCATCATAATCCAGAACATCAATACTAAATACCCTTTCTACTTAAACAAGCAAATTTCATCTTAACATTAAAATTTTATGGTTAGTACAATTTCACTAATGTCCATTTAAAGTAAATCAATTATCAAGTAATTCAACACACACAAAATGTCAAACAAAATAGTATAATAAAGTTATTCAACACACACCAAAATGTCAAACAAAATAGTATAATTTACCTGAAGGTTACTGTCCTCGTAGCTTTAATGTACATCGTCCCTTTAGTTAATCACACCATTCCAACAGGATTATATTTACGGCTTCTAATTCTCAACGCTTTAAAATTTTCTCCATCACCATTTATTTAAAGTTGTTTCAGGGCTTTTCCGGAACTCATCTGTGTATATCTGACCCTTGTTTCGTGGATCCAGACACGTATTTGAACCATTTAATTATTAACACCCCGAAAATAGCAAAGAAATTCATGCGTCTTTCACCAATATACGCCAAAACTGCCTACTTTTGTGTATACATTTGTCGTTGTAAATTTTGCTAATTGGTACCGTGATACTAAATTTTATTACCTTGTATCTAAGTGCACTGAAGTACATTCATGTTAGCACGTAAATAACCAACTATTTTGAATCACTAAAATATACGAGCAAACTTTAAATTATTTTATCAAACTAAAATGCACTGTTTAACATCTTCAATCAAGTCGCGGATGTAAGAGCTTTTAGCGCATCGAATAGTCAAAAGTCTAAGAGAGCTTGTTTATATTCACCTCGGTATATATAGCAAAAAGCCTGTCTGTCGGTCTGTTCCCCAAAACGGGTAATTCTAAAGAATTTCTCATGCCATGTTCCCAGTCCGTCGCTCGCGCGTCGGTTTTACGAATTTTCACTCGCCCCATTTAAATCTCAGAAATTTCACACTGCACGCAAACATGTCCGAGAAAACTAATTAATTTTGTACAGAAATTGTTGTTTCTACCTCTGATATTTGCATCCTATTTTCAACCAATTGTGACCCTCGTGACGTTGCTTAAATCACGCCTTTTACTATATGTGTCTTGGCTTGACGCATTTTCTCTTTCCTTTTCTAACCTGTTCGTATTGGTGCAAATTGATATTCTTTATTATCGATTATATTTTAGTCCATGTGGACTATCTGGGTTTAATAACCCCGTATCGCACCTTCTCGTGAATATTAAGCCACGGTTTCTTCAAGATTCTTTGAAACCATTTGTTATCTACACAATTTTCGCCGTACGTGATATTTAAACTATGCAGGTGTTCAAAATAATATTAATTCTTAGAGCTTTATTTTCTGGTATTATAATCTTGGATTTTCACACTTTTATGCTTATTATTAATAATGGTTTAATTAACTCCAATTAAAATTGACTTCTATCCTTTCATTTTTAGCGAATACAAGTTAAATATTAATTATTATGTGTACACTTTGTTTTACTACCGGTTACTTAAAATAGGGTTAATTAATATAAATTTTGCACGTAATTTCCATTTGTTTCTTACGTAGAGCTTGTTAATACTGTTTCTTTTGATGTAAAGCGTCTTGTCCATGATTTAAATCTCTTATTTTTACTGAAACTAATAAATTTTTATGCTTCACGGTTTTAATAACGCGTATTATTTAATAAAATTCCTTATACACGGTGATTAAAATTATTTGATGTGATTATTTAATTTTCTACCCTGGTCTAAATATGAGTATTTTCCCCCTATTTGAATACAAATAATCCCACTTATTTGAATGCAAATATTAAGCATTTAGCCCAAAAAAAAAAATTACAAAAAAAATTGCCTATCACTCTCTACCCTTATCTATCTAACTTACCTACTTTGTCTCCAATCAAAAAAAAAAATATTTACACCTACCTATATCCCTATCCTATTCCTAACTTTCACCTACTTCTATAAACTGAAATTATCCCTAACTTCATCCTACTCATCCATCTAATCCTATATACATCCTATATACCTATCCTATTCCTAACTTTTAACTAATGTTCACTATACTTTACGTCCCCCTACCTAATCCTATATGCCTATCCTATTTCTAACTTTTAACTAATCTTCACTATACTTTACTTCCCCCTACCTAATCCTATATGCCTATCCTACTCTTACTCTATTCCTAACTCTCCACTAATCTTCTATGAAATATCTACACTTAACCTATCTTATTTTCTTCCTACATTTACTCTTTATTCTCATCCTAAACCTATTCCTAATTATCTCCCATATTTATCCTATACCTAGCTTTATTTTCTATAAACACTTACTTCTACTCTTCTATCTACACCTATTCTATCCCTATCCTATTTCTATTCCTCTATCTATACTAAAATTCACCTATCTCTATCCTTTGTTCATTAAGTTATTTAAATCTCTAACTCTCTTCTTGACCCTCCAAGTCTTTCTTCTCACCATCCTAATACTCTTCATCCCTATTTCTCCCCCTTCTATATCTATACTTAACATCCCTGTTATCTCACATACAATAAACTTATCATCCCTATTATCCTGACTCTTAAATATTGCTCCTTCTTCATGCCCTACACTCTGTTTCTTATTTATTATTATTTTCTTTTCTGTCGACAAACCAAACGATACTACTTTAACATTATCGATTTTTCCTCTACGGAAAATCCTATGTACCTTCTAGAATTCTTATGTAATGGAATCCGCCAGAATGAATTCCTTAAATCTACTTTATTAAAACAAACTTGCCACTTAACCTCGTCAAAAATAATTCTGCCTTCACCTGCTCCCGATATGCTGCTGTTGCTTCTACCCCCACTAATTCTGCATGTTTTTGTAGTAAAGCTTGAACCTCTACTCTCCTATCCTCTGGACATCTTATTGTGTTGATCTGTTTTACTTCATCATCCTCTACCTCTACTACATTAATATTCAACCCCGTGTCATCCTCTGTGACTTCATAACTGCCCTTCCATGGCACTACCCTATCCTTAATCCTTACTACCTTCCTTTCCATATCTATCAAAACCCCTAACTTCATCATACAGTCAACACCTAAAATGCTCTGAAACTTCAGTCCAGGTACTATTACAAACTCCTGTTCACAGCTTAAACCTCCTATATCTATCCTAAGCACCACAACACTATTTACTACAGCAAACTTCTTTTATTTGAGCTACTAAATGGCTACGCTTTATAAGCATAATTCTATCACAAACCTTATCGCTAATTTTGCTGACGAATTCCTCCGATATTAAACTCGCCTCTGCCCCTGTATCAAGTAATACTTCTACATTATTCTCAAAAATTTCTATATTAATAATTGGCAAACATAATTTTTCCTCAGTTTCTGGCTCTACTTCCTCCTCAATTTTGAAAAATTCACGTGGATGTTCATATACATTTACACTGAAATCTAGTGGTCTGTCGCGTTCTAAAAATCCTGTCCAGGTCTGTTTTCCCTACTCGGTCCTGGTCTAGCCGTCACCTCAGCGTATGTCCTAGGCGTTTCCACTCGTTCCGTGTCTGTATTAGCAGTCCCGCTCATGTCTGGTGAACTATTCATTCTGGTAGGTCCCGGTCTCGGTGCAGGTCCCCTTCCTAAACTATTAGTCCTAACGTATGGTCGTCTCTGTTCCCAATTCTGTCGCTGGTATCCGTAATTATTCCCCCTTCTAGCATAGTTGTCCCGTCTATTGTCAAACCTAACTGTGTTGATCTGTCTTTCCTGTTTTCCCGAGGTCGTCCACTACTTACATCGTCGTACCTCTGCAGGTATTCCAAAAACATTTCTCTGTCCACTATGTTCTGTAGTGCTACGTGCTGTCTTATGTCTACCTCAAAGTGTCGTGATAAATACTTAATAATTTGTCGGTCCGTCAGTGGTGGGTTCAGTTGCTTTGCTATGCTATACTTGAGTATAGCATATTGCTCCTACTTCCTGAAAATTCTCCTTAAATTTCCTGTGATTAAGTCGTCTCGTACCTGATCTTGTCTGTGGTCACTCCAGTAGTGCTTTAAAAATTTGTTTTCAAAGTCCTGATACGTGTCTATGTCCTGTCCTACTAAATTGTACCATGCTTCCGCGTTGTCCTTTAATAAAGCCTTTATCGTATTCAGTTTAGTCTGTTCGTCAAATAAATTTCCCACTAGATTTCTTACACTATTAATAAAAATTTGTGGATTTACCCTGTTATCGCCATAAAACTTCATGTGTTGGTCCAATGATACTCCACCTGTAGAAAATCTGGGACCATCCCCCGTTAAATTTGACATGTTGTATTTGATACTACTAACTTCGCGTTCTACCCTGCCTAACTGATCCCTACATGAGTCCGTTACTTCAGTCATTTTTACATTAATCTCTTCTTCACAAAAAATGCGTACTTCGGACCTTAAATGTCCCATTTCCTGTCGAAGACCTGTAATATCACGCTCATTTTTTTCAACCCTATTTTCTACTTCCCCCAGTTTCACGGTAAGACTATCTTTAAATTCTGTAAATTCTTTAGTATTTTGTTCAATTTTCCCGCTTATCTGCTCTAATTTTCGGTTGGACTCCTCCCTAGCTCTATTAGATTCATCCCTAGCTCTATTGGCTTCTTCGTTCATCCTCTCTAGCATTCTCATTATCATCTCGTTTCCTTGATCCCCTGATTCCGTCCTCGACTGATCTCTACTGCCTCCAGCTTCTTCCATTTTCGAATTTTTCCCACACAATGCACTATCGTCACTTCCAATTTCCACTCCTTGACTCCTTAACCACTCTTTTCTCTGCATACGTTCTACTCACTCACACACACTCAAAATACTCTTAAATTTATACACACAGAAACTCTCTCTCAGATCGCCAGTTTCCTGGAATAAAATCACAAAAATTTTATTTGGAACTCGAGCCCTCACGTTGTGGTCGCCATGAACTGCTGTGATATACTCCTTTGAATGCGGGAACTGGGTCCTTTCAACAAAAAAATTCTAGTCCCACCGATTGGGCGTCATAAACTGCTGTGATCCTGGTTTCGCTTCAGCTGCTCACCTAATTTTATAAACCTCCTCATTCATAAAAAAAACAAACACATTCCTACCACAAACATCAATGTCAACTCTATTTACATCAATATTCACAATACATTAAAATTTCAAAATTAATATCCAGCATAAATTTTAATATCGGAAAATTTCAAAATTAAATTTATTATCATTTTAATGTGCATCCAGAATTAAAGTCCTTGTAGAATGCCTACTAATTAATATAACAATATATGCAGAGTAAAAAGGGAGCATCTACCACCCCTTTACGTTAATTAACCAGGTTCGTCTAATTGAGCTCAAAGACATACCTAAAATTTCATCATAATCCAGAACATCAATACTAAATACCCCTTTCTACTTAAACAAGCAAATTTCATCTTAACATTAAAATTTTATGGTTAGTACAATTTCACTAATGTCCATTTAAAGTAAATCAATTATCAAGTAATTCAACACACACAAAATGTCAAACAAAATAGTATAATAAAGTTATTCAACACACACCAAAATGTCAAACAAAATAGTATAATTTACCTGAAGGTTACTGTCCTCGTAGCTTTAATGTACATCGTCCCTTTAGTTAATCACACCATTCCAACAGGATTATATTTACGGCTTCTAATTCTCAACGCTTTAAAATTTTCTCCATCACCATTTATTTAAAGTTGTTTCAGGGCTTTTCCGGAACTCATCTGTGTATATCTGACCCTTGTTTCGTGGATCCAGACACGTATTTGAACCATTTAATTATTAACACCCCGAAAAATAGCAAAGAAATTCATGCGTCTTTCACCAATATACGCCAAAACTGCCTACTTTTGTGTATACATTTGTCGTTGTAAATTTTGCTAATTGGTACAGTGATACTAAATTTTATTACCTTGTATCTAAGTGCACTGAAGTACATTCATGTTAGCACGTAAATAACAAACTATTTTGAATCACTAAAATATACGAGCAAACTTTAAATTATTTTATCAAACTAAAATGCACTGTTTAACATCTTCAATCAAGTCGCGGATGTAAGAGCTTTTAACGCATCGAATAGTCAAAAGTCTAAGAGAGCTTGTTTATATTCACCTCGGTATATATAGCAAAAGCCTGTCTGTCGGTCTGTTCCCCAAAACGGGTAATTCTAAAGAATTTCTCATGCCATGTTCCCAGTCCGTCGCTCGCGCGTCGGTTTTACGAATTTTCACTCGCCCCATTTAAATCTCAGAAATTCCCACACTGCACGCAAACATGTCCGAGAAAAACTAATTAATTTTGTACAGAAATTGTTGTTTCTACCTCTGATATTTGCATCCTATTTTCAACCAATTGTGACCCTCGTGACGTTGCTTAAATCACGCCTTTTACTATATGTGTCTTGGCTTGACGCATTTTCTTTCTTTTCTAACCTGTTCGTATTGGTGCAAATTGATATTCTTTATTATCGATTATATTTTAGTCCATGTGGACTATCTGGGTTTAATAACCCCGTATCGCACCTTCTCGTGAATATTAAGCCACGGTTTCTTTAAGATTTTTTGAAACCATTTGTTATCTACACAATTTTCGCCGTACGTGATATTTAAACTATGCAGGTGTTCAAAATAATATTAATTCTTAGAGCTTTATTTTCTGGTATTATAATCTTGGATTTTCACACTTTTATGCTTATTATTAATAATGGTTTAATTAACTCCAATTAAAATTGACTTCTATCCTTTTATTTTTAGCGAATACAAGTTAAATATTAATTATTATGTGTACACTTTGTTTTACTACCGGTTACTTAAAATAGGGTTAATTAATATAAATTTTGCACGTAATTTCCATTTGTTTCTTACGTAGAGCTTGTTAATACTGTTTCTTTTGATGTAAAGCGTCTTGTGCATGATTTAAATCTCTTATTTTTACTGAAACTAATAAATTTTTATGCTTCACGGTTTTAATAACGCGTATTATTTAATAAAATTCCTTATACACGGTGATTAAAATTATTTGATGTGATTATTTAATTTTCTACCCTGGTCTAAATATGAGTAATATATAAGACAGCTTATAAATGTAAAAAGTTAGTCTATATCAGAATGTCTAATATAAATTATATCGTTGTAAAGTAAAAGGAGTTGAGCTTTTGAAAGTCCAAGAGTATACATAAATGTTATATGATGTGTCCAATGTACATGCAGCTTGTAGTATACATAAATAGATAGAAGTGTAATAAAAATAGTCGTGTTAGTGTTATTAATGTACCTATGGTAAAGAAGTTATTTTAAGAAGATATTAGTGCTTGTAAATTCATTAGTGTGATAGTGCTTCATCGTTAATTGGACTGAAAACATCTATAAATAAGGCATATACTGTTAATTAGACTTGTGAACAGTGAGTAATAAAGACTCTTGTTATTACTTGTTTTAAATTAGAGAAACGCGGTAGCAGTAGCCCGCTTCAATATTTTAATATCATGCACTTCGCTGAAATATAAATCCACATGTCTTTTCTTACACGTATTGGTTACAAAAACTATTATGATGGCTAATTTTTTAATTAAATAAGGATACTGATTTTTTAAGCATTCGAAATATTTTTCATGGCTTCTTTGCGCATATAATACATTATGAAGAAATGGGTAGTATAAACTCTGAGAATTAAATTTTAATTGTCGCTTGTTTGACTGTTTATTAGTGTTTTGATTCTTAGACGTGGACTTTGAATGGCTTATAGTAAAATCAAGAACAGAATGAGTTTGACATCAATTTCATTCATTTCCAATATTAAAAGATAATTGCTGTGGTGTCTTTTATTTATGAATTGTTTTTGAATTAGACTCAGACTGCTTTGGCCGTGTCATTCAGAGCTTTATATTTTGTTTGTACACTCGAAAACACGACAAGGCCTTTATATTAAGAATCTTTGTGCTTTTTATATTAAACAAATAAAATGGCGTTCATATTTAATAAATTCTTTAGTCGCTTGCTTGCTTGATCTAACGATTTAATAAATTGATGATCCAGTTGTAACCCAATTCTAGCCGTCGAGTATTAATCGATACCAATTTTAAATTGCTATCTTATACCGTTACTTATTTGCAGTTATATTTTGTTTTTAGTTTGTAAACTATTTATGCACGTTAAACCGAGCTTAAACGAATTCTTTCTTGCAGGAAGTGGATATAGCAATTGCACCCATGACAGTAACCTCAGAAAGAGAACGCGTCATAGATTTCAGCAAGCCGTTTATGTCCTTAGGAATCTCAATTATGATAAAAAAGCCTATCAAACAAAAACCTGGAGTATTCAGTTTTCTAAATCCGCTTTCCAAAGAAATATGGGTTTCTGTAATATTTAGCTACATTGCTGTGAGCATTGTACTTTTCATCGTTTCACGATTCTCTCCATACGAATGGAGATTACTACACCTAACTGGAGAACATCGAGATCCTTCCGGTCAAGTAGGAAGTGACCACTACATGACGAACGATTTCAACATACTTAATTCGCTCTGGTTTGCTCTAGCAGCTTTTATGCAGCAGGGATGCGATATCGGGCCTAGATCGATTTCTGGACGAATAGTCGGTGCTGTTTGGTGGTTTTTCACTCTTATACTTATTTCATCATACACTGCCAACTTGGCTGCTTTTCTTACAGTTGAAAGGATGGTTGCTCCAATAAATTCTCCAGAAGACTTGGCCTCCCAGACGGAAGTAGAATACGGAACTCTCTACCACGGATCCACTTGGGACTTTTTCAGAGTATGCAATATAATATTTATAATAAACACGCCAACCTTTTGTTTCCATTTAGAAATCTCAATTTACACTCTACTCTAAGATGTGGGAATTCATGAATTCCAGAAAACATGTTTTCGTGAAAACTTACGACGAGGGAATCCGTCGAGTGCGTCAATCAAAAGGGAAGTACGCTCTGCTTATAGAATCTCCTAAAAATGACTACATTAACGAGCGAGAACCTTGCGATACAATGAAAGTTGGCCGTAATCTAGATGCCAAAGACTTTGGAGTAGCAACTCCTCTTGGTTCTCCGTTAAGGTTTGTAGAATTTATACAATTATCGTTTTTGTTTATAATTTTTTGCTCTAGGGATGGAATTAATCTTGTTGTCCTGAGCCTAAAAGAAGAGGGCGAACTAACAAAACTAAAGAATAGATGGTGGTATGACAGGACTGAATGCAAACACGGAGACAAACAGGTTAGAAAAGCTTTCTTTGAAGTTTTCATTACGCCTTATAAATATAGAAAGGATACATTTACTAAATGAAAACAGGTCGCGCTTTATACAGCGACATGCAGACTCGACTATTACATGCATGAGTTCAAGTTTAATTTATATTAGGTATAGTAATTTAGCCTTCAGAAATTCACACTTCGTTTGAATGTTTAATTAGTAATTTTATCCAAGATATTAAAATTTCGTTTTTTTTATCGATTTGTTTATTTTAAGACTAATAACCGTTTGCAGGACGCTTCGAGAAACGATTTATCTCTAAGCAATGTAGCCGGAATCTTCTATATCTTAATAGGAGGATTGCTACTTGCTCTACTAATGGCTTTCCTTGAATTTTGCTACAAGTCACATTCCGAGGCCAAAAGAGCCAAGATCCCTCTTAGCGACGCAATGAAAGCTAAGGCGCGACTTACAATAGGCGGAGGAAGAGATGATAACGGAAGGGTAAGTAATCACATTTACTCTTATTCCAATCCATTCGTAATAGATCTCTCTATAGATAGCCAACAAAACAGAATAGCTTCGTTCAAAGTTACAATCGAAGTAAAAATTGAAATATATTGGATTCCAACACGCATTTTGTAAGCTTATAAAGTTTTCAAGAAATAGATCTGAGCGTATTCTCGATTTTAAATGTCAAAGATACGAACGTCTTATCACGAGGATGACGTCTGTCTAAGATAGAATTATTTTCGTTTTCTTATTTTCCAGAATAACGGGTGTCAAATATATCACAGTATCAAAGAAATAATCAGTGGTTACAAATTTTAGAAGCTGTAATCAACAGCGTATTAATTACATAATCGCAGTTAACTAAAGAGGTGTTCTTAGATATAGAAAATACTTTATTAATCTATACTTCCCACAGAACATTATTATAGCAAATGTGAGAGATATTTCTAGTCTCACACATAAAAATATTGGACAGATAGTTGCATGATGTCCTTATAAGCATAGCAAAATTTTAATTTTAATCCTTACAAAGTTTACTGAGTTGACAACGGTATTTCCACCATGTATATTACATATACAGGGTGGCATTAGTTTTATGTCATTAAATTTAGGAGGTGATGGAGATTGAGTAGCTAAACAAAATTACCATCAGGCATTTTACTCTTGGACCACTTTTTAAATGCCCGAAAGTGCTATCCTGAACCGCAACGCACACGAAATGATTTCACAATAAGTGTTCGAAATTTCCACCGTATGTACAAGTTTGTGGTTGGTATAACTCTCGGGTTTTCGTATTTTCAAAAAACAACTCGTTAATCTGCTAACGCGACAAAAACTCCAATTACTTATATCCAATTACAATTAAGTCCCAACACTGCATTTAAATGTATTACCTAAGCACGTAGGTGAAACACTTACACACAATTACAACGTCTAACCCCGGTTACGAGCTATGTACTGAAAAAATACATTCAACATAAAGTAGGATATCGTATTCTGCATAAACGCTGAATTGCAGCAAACGCATCAGAAATGTCAGGAGGAACCAAATACAGTCGACCATATCAGCATTATGGAATATTATTTTTTGTTGTGATTATTATGCAAACATGCGAATTGTAGAAAAAATTTTAGACTTTTTTTAATAGCAGCGAAAGTACATTGAGTTATCTTGTTTGGCAACAAAAATGCACTCTATTTCACTAATTTAATAATTTAAGTTTCCTGAAGCCACAACTTAACTGGTCGACTTTAAAGCATGATGTAATTGTATATTCTATTTGTGACCTAGTCAACATTGCAGTGGTTTTAAAACCATTTTAATGCCTTTTTGTGTGTCTGTAGCTAAACTATTTGCCTTAGACTCCAGGTTTATTAACAATTTTTGATTGTCTTATCGGTCTCCATATCCCCTTTAAATTAATGATATAAAACTAATGCCACGCTGTATATATATATATATATATATATATATATATATATATATATTGCTGTGATAAGGGGTTATTTAAGGGTGAATTTTCGTGCAGTAACCATAAATTACAATAGGAAGCAGAAAACTGCATTTATTTAACAGAAAATGAAGTAATTTGGATATTATGTAAATAGTAAGCATTTAACACCCTGTATATAGAGCATAATTAGTTGTAAGCAACGCAAATAAACACATCTTACAACAATAGGACGCATATTTAGCATAGAAATAGGTAATTCATACATTAGGTAAATAACAAGTATTTAACACTCGGTATATAGAGCTTTATTAATTTGAAGTAATGCAAATAACAATATCTTTCAGTAAAAGCACGCGTATTTAGAGGTAAGGATAATACATGTAATTAAACACGCATTCAAAAGGGTTCTAATTAGTTATAATATAATACGAAGATAAGAGATAAAACTTAACAAAGCTTTGTGTAAGTGCGTAGGAACAATCAACATTTTTGATAAGAAAATGCAGTTCAAAAACGCATAAAATAAACAAACACGAAAATCAAAATTGAAATTACATCATGTATTTTTGTATAATGGAAAAGACGATATCTAAACAAACAACGTATGGTTTAGATAGCAAATAATAAAGTGTCAAATAAACACATTACATGGGAAACGAATATATTACATCAGAAAACCACTTTAAGATGTAGCAAATACAAATACCTCATTGGTTAAGATAGCGACGGACTTGTTGGAAACTCAACCCACATACAAGTGGGATCAACCTATATTTAATAGCGAACGATGATAAAAGTTCTCAATTTAACTCAAGAGAGCAAAGCTGCGCCGCTCTGAATCTAAAAGTCACGCGTAAATGTTTAATAAAATGTATAGTGACAAATAAGTGTTACAAATGAGTGGATAATAATTTCGAATGTGATGTTAATAATTCAAATTTCGAATGTGATGATAATAATTTCGAATGTGATGTCAATAATTCAAATGTGTTGATGACAATAATTCAAATTTTGGTTGATACAATAATTCAAATGTGATGTTAATAATTCAAATGTGTTGGTGATAATAATTCCGAATTGGTTCATAATAAATCCTAATGGATGGTATAATAATGTAAATGCATGAATACTTCGAATCTTGGTGAAAATAATTTTAATTGATGGGATGACATTTCAAATGAGTGGATAGATATTATAGTTGATGATAATTCGAATATGGGGATATTTTAAATGGATTAATCTCATATTTCAAAGCAGCGTCGACGATTTTGGTACTATTTTGAGTTGCGAGATTATATGCAAATAAAACAAAGAAGCACGAAGCAATTCATGGAAACCAAGGGGTTCAACTAAGCAGAGCAGGTCAGATCTAATTAGTTTTAAGACATTTTTTCTATTTAAATTTGAATACTGGATTTACTTAATTTATTAAAGTGTAACAAAGTCAGCAACAAACTTTGCATGCGTTAAAAGTACGTAATATAATAAAGGGATCTGAACGTTCGAGGTTTCTTTGGTAAAAAGAGTAAATACTGTAGCAAAAGAGGGGCTCCAATTAAACCCCGCAGCAATTATGGCTTCCCAACCGTGGGGTTTTACTCCAATTAAATCCCGCATATAATTATTATATATATTGTTGTGACACTGTAGCAATAACCCCAGTGCGCCCTTTTTGTGAATTAAAAAAGTGAAAATTTTTATTGTCAATTTTTAATTTTTAATGTATAATTTTAATTACCTCAGCTAGCTCAGTTTTTAATTACGCACGGAGCTTGCGACAATACGACAAATAAAGCCTTTAAATTTACCTTGTACCTCTACTTCCTGTTTTTTAAACCAAAACACCATTAAGCACAATTATTATGATATTCTCAAAAATATTTACAATGTATGAAAAGTTCAAGAATTCTCTAAATAGAACTTTCTTTTAATAATTGAATTAAAAATTCTTTTAATAATTACGTTCCCAAAGTTAATCAAAAACTCAGCAAAAATCACCCTTATTATTATTATCTGAAGCCCCATAAACGGTCATTCAACTTCTTTAAGAATTTACGTAATTTATAACGTGTATTAAATAAAAACGACCTTTGTTGAGCCTCACAAAATTTTAATGAAAGCAATTTTTAAATTATTCAAATTATAAATATTCAACGAAATATTAATTTCTAAATTATTTAGATTAGAAATATACAACGAAATTTTCACAAATAAAAATAATAAAACATTCAGATTGGCTAACCTGTTGTTTCATTTGCTCCCGTATTCAGCTTAGTGATTTAATAGTCCCAACGTTAAATCCAGATCTGCTTTAGATATGGTCTGCATTTTTTTTCGCATAGCTTTAAATTATTCTAGCGTCCTTTCTTAAACTTCCCAGTAATTGATAATTGAATTAAATGTTTGTTGAATTTCCTCATTGGATCCAGTAATTATTCAGAGTCCTTTTTATTGATGTTAATACTAGAATTTAAGTTAAACAACTTTTAGTTACTTACGTTTTTAAAGGGTAAAAACGACAAACCGCTCTTAATTTTCCACAATTACCATTGTATTATTTTATACTTCACAATAAATCACTTCAGGTAAATATTTTCTGTTTAAGTGATGTAAACTAAGCTTTAATTCATGTTGAACTGATTTGTTTACAAATCCGGTCGTATTTAAATAAATCGTCTATCTATTGACAAGCGCAGAATTTGCTATTGTAGGTGATTCTTACATACTAGATTTTTGGGTATTCCATCGTATTTTATTGTATATTAAAATTAACGCGTTAATTTCGGCAAGTCTTTTAACTAAATAAATTTATTTTACTGTACTTAATCGCTCTCAACCCTATGAGTTCACTTATGTTCTTATATATCCTAATGACCCCTTAATTACACGATAATATATATAATATATATATATATATATATATATATATATATATATATATATATATATATATATATATAGTGCATGAGTTGCTAATGCACATGCATCCTAAATAAATTAACTATCAATAATATCAAAAACATTTGACGCAAAATTGAACAAAATTGTTGTATTTCTCAAAGCACATTTCTTAGTATAATCGATTTCATTTACAGTTATAGTTACTATTCTTATAATTATAAATGTTACAGTCAAATCAAAGGTTGTCCAATTATTGCAGAAATAGTTATGAAGGCTGGCAATGTAGCAATAACGAACTGCAGAAAATTTAGTAAGTAAAATAGTTCCTTTGATAATAGCGAACCAATCGTGCGTTGATCGACCACAAAACCGGTTGTAAAAAATGTGAAAATGTATAACAGTTTGAAAGACAAGCTTTCCAAAATGTTCGGCTACTGTTGTAAATAGTACTCGTATCTTAAGGAAGGGAATAGACAGGAAGGGAGAAAAATTTGCCCAAGCCAACCAAGAGTTGTACCTTCCTCGTCCACGTTGAAACATCCAGTTTTGCATACGCGAACATTGTTCGTTTCTTACTGTGCGCGTGCGTTCGCATTAATTGAAATTAATGGTAATTCCGAAATAAGCAGGTATTTGGCAATGCAGCCCTGCTACATAAACATGGTCGCCCCTGAAAATACATCGTGTTTTCCTAACCAAAATAACTTAAAAGTAAGAAAAAGGAAAATTAAGAGAGTTAATGTAACTTGTAACTAAAGAATACTCTTTTAGAATTAGGTCAAAATTAAACGTCAGGCAAAGAACATAGCTTTAAATCCGACAAATTTGTTTCCAAAATTACGGAGTTCAAAAGTTCCAAATGTAAAAATGTCCGGAAGTAAGGGGCATTAAATCATCGGGGTTGTTGCCTAACGCGTACAGTGGGCTGGAGTTATACACCGCCTCAATTTGACAAAGAACGGTGTTCACTTCTTCTATCGTGAGTCGTTGCTCGCCGATAACCTGGAATAAATGGGTTTTAAACTTTTTCAGGCCGGCTTCTGCCAAACCATGAAAATGTGATGTAGAAGTCGGACTTAAGTGCCACCGTAAGAAAAGCTTTTCAGGTGCTTTTATGCAAGCTGTATAAATTGATTGTGGGTGTCGTGAAAATTAGTGGCATTGTCGAAGTAGCAATCCGAGTCGACAAAAGGCGGTCTGTAGACAACTCCATAGCAAGTTTGAGTGTGAATTACTTTTCTGCTAGTACACACAAAAACGCAAACATATTAATTTAGAAATTTGGAGCGCCTCGAACGATCAGAAGTGACGAAAAACTGGCGCAAAAATCGATTCCTACATGAACAAATGGTTTAAGTGCCCAAATTCTATAGGCGGGTAAATCGCTCATAATGGGAGAAGGGCAGAAACGAGGTCTAGCACAAAAGCATTTGTAACACGTTGCAAGTGTCTTGTAAATAGTCTTATTGGCGGACCGTATCCAGAATTGTTGATGTAGTAGATAATGTAAACTTTTTAAACCGGGCTGAAAATACTTATAATGGGCGTTTTCCACTACAAGGCAAGTAAACCTATGTTGACTTCGTAGAAGTTAAGGATGTTTAATATCGTAAGCCAACTCGGAGTTTTTAAGACGACCTCCTACCCTTAAAAAGTCCACCTGGATTGATAAATAAAGAAGGACACTTAAAGGATTTTAGTAGTAATTTGTCTTTCTTTATCAAGTTAAGTAACTTTATAAAAGCAGTCGAATGCACGTGTTTAACAAAAAGTAAGAGGCTGTGTTGAATACCAAGAGGGCTTGGGATTCTGTAAATTTTATTAGACTCTGCGAAAATTGGTTATGACACGTAAACAATAACATGAAGTTTGAAAACAAAAATCGTCAAGCAAGAAATCCAAAAAATGAATTTCCATATTTGCAGTAAATACGTGTTGTACTTCTTCAAGGTCTGTTTCGGAATTAACAACTGGAGGAAAATGTAAATAATTTTCCCATAAGTTTCTGGGAAATGAAGGAAAATCTGGGCTGTACTAATGGAGGCAGTTAGTCAGCAACTCAGATGAAGTTTTTCCACGGACCCGACATCCGATGCATTGAAGGCAGGTGGGACATAATACCACGAGAGAGTATGTTCTGTATATGACTCAATCGATTAGCGATAAATGTCTTGCATCTGCTGGGTGAGACGTTCAACCACGCTAAGGCGATTTGTAAATTATTCCAAGAAAATATATTTTGAAACGTAACTTGATCGGCAAAGATAGATTTTACGGCAGAAACCAGATCGTCTGATAGAACCGCACGATAAGTTTTTATTTTTGGTATAAAAGTTATTTGTAAATGGTTAGTTTCATTTTAGTAATAGTGAGGTCAAAACTCGACGTCGTTGATCAATTATATTGAGACGCAGGGTAATACAAAAATATTTAAATTATCTATGAAAAGTTTATAGAAAATTTTGTGACATACCTATGAAATATTTTGGGGTTTTCTAATAATTAACAAGGATTAGGTGAAGATTGTAGTAATAGATAAGTAGTAATAAAATACTGTTTCTTGCTAAACTTAAGCTGTAAATTGCACTTATAACCGTTATTTATATCTGTGTGTAAGTAGCTTTCTTAGATAATGTGTGTACAAGAAAGATGTTCTTGAATGTATAGGGATTGTTCATAAATGTTTCTTTCTTTGTTTTCTTTCATTTTCGTAAAATCCACAGCTTATTTGTCGCTGAGCTAGCAAGAGAGAACTGACCCAGTAAGGTAAGAATTCACATTTTCTATTAAGGAAGCATCCATTGCATCCCTATATTGGTCAGGTAGGATGTACCCGAATATTCATAGCATTAATTTGCGACACCCAATGTCAAGGCAGTTTTACCAAACATCACAGCATAATTTGTGGCGTCCCAACCCAAAGGCTTGATTAAGACGTCTGAGAATTAGAGTTTCTTGTCTCGTAGGATTTTGTGGAAATTTTCTCTGTATAATATATCTCATTGATTTCCAGGATAACAGATAGAATGAAATAAATTCGTGTGGATTAGAGAGCTGAAAGAGTAAAAATTCGTTCTCAGCAAGGTGTTTATTTGGAAGAACCGAAAAAGGAAGATCCAGGATTAAAAAGAGAACAGAGGTTAGAAGAAACTCCGAAATCGAAAATTAAACTTAAATACAAATATGCAAGAAGTGAATGAAAAGAATGAGAGAATTATCAAGGAAATGTGTGAGAAAAGTAAGAAGGAAATGAAAGTGAATATAAAAGAAATGAATAAAAAGAATGAAAGAAGTATGAAAGAAATGAGTGAAAAGGACGGAAAAAGTTGATAACATTTAAAGAAATGAGTAACAACATAACTTCGGTCTTAAAAGAAACTAATAAAACCATAGAGGAAATGAAACTTGAAATTAGAGAAAAGGTGGTACAGATAGTAGAGAATATAGATGATATGAACGAGGAAATTGTTCAAATAAAAGTGGATCAGGACGCACGTGAAAAAGAAACTAGTAGAAACTTTAAAAATTTTGGTTCAAAATGTAAGCGAAATTGAAGAAAGTTGTAAAGCAGGGTTTACAACGCTTAGAAATGACTTGGGAAGCCTTAAAACAAACTTGGGGAATAAAGTTGAAAATCTAGAAGAAAAATATTCATGTTGGGGAATCTATGCGATAGAGTACAACTAGTGTTCCGTTGGAACAACGTTCGAAATTTTATGGGGACGACAAACTTAACCCTAAAATATTTTTAAATGAGGTGAATACTTTGATACAGGCAGTTGGGATGAACAAACTAATTAAATATCGTGAGATCCATATTAAAAGATAGTGCAGAAGTTTGGTTTTGGTTAATTAAGAGTGAGTTAAACTCCTTCAAAGACTTCGAGACATAGGGGAGTGAACTGCAATTTACTAATCTACTAATCTACTAATGGGCAAGTAGAGCAATGATTCTAATATGATAAGGACCATAAAGAAATTTACTGTTGCCAAACAACTTGATGCTTCTTTAGAGAACAAACGGATTATTAAATATTTAGCCAAACACTTCGAAACATAGGTAAGACAATGCATCGCCTTACAAAATATTATATATATAAATGTATTGTTGGAGTGTCTTCAACGGTATGATAAGATGGGTCAACTACATAAGATGGAGACCAGAGCAAGTAGCCAGTCCATAAATTCATTTAGATTGCAAAGAAGTAATCGAGCAGAAAGGTAGCATGACAGAACATTTAATAGAGGGAATATACAGAGGAGCAACTGGGGTCAAAATAATGGTATCAGGTGAGACGGGGGAATGGAGAACAATGAATCACCTACCATTTAGAATAGAATCGTAACCCAAAGAAGAAAAACTGGTAAAAACTCACAAACAGAAGGCACACGCAATAATAGGACATATGCAGAGATAGTGACTAGACCAGGACCTTCAACGGCGGGGTCGGATTTTCAGTGAAAGACAAACCTAGCGCACCCTTAAAAATTAATCAGCACGAACATCAACAAAAATTTATAAAATTTTATTTAGAAGATAATGAAATTTAAACAAAATAAAGTTATATCTAAAATTGATTTAAAGAATTCGGTTGATGGGTGTATTTATAAATTAAAAGAAGTCACTTTCTTTTAGTTTGTCTATGGGCATAGTAACGTTAGTAGTGCTAACGGGCAGTTTCTAGGACAAATTCAGAAAATTGTATGCCAAATTTTTTTATGAGATTGTAATATTCTATAGGAGAGGTTTTCATAGTATTTTATATACGAGGGAAGAATATTATTTTTTTGAGCTTGTTAAGACCGTGTATAGATAGAAGTGAATAAGAAATAAAAGAGGACAATGAGAGAATTCAGGTGATAAAAGAAGGGAGTTGGGGGATGTTAAGTTGAAGTAGAAATATTGTGAAAGAGACGAGCGATTGAAGAGAAATATCACTGTAAGAAGAGGATTATACGTGTGTATTATAGTTGTATATAGTACACAGTTAGAAATAAAAATAAAAAATTACTCATCAACCAAAAAATATATCGCTCAACGTAAACTCAGCGGGTTTTATTTCAATTTTCTATTTTAATTTGGAGGAAAATGATGTGATAATGAGGTTACAAGAGGTCATTGAGCACCACATTCTGTGAGAAAAAACCTACCCAAAGCGGAGAAAAGTAGAATTTTCAAAAATTTAATTTTTAGCTGTATAATATTTTTTAGTAAGATAAGTGTATTCCCTTAGCACATAAAATGAAATCCCATGCCAAAACAATACGCTTTAAGTACATATAATGTTATGAGATAACATTTAAAAACAAAGCCCAGTCTTGAAGCATTCAAAAATTCGTGAAACACAAAGCATTCATTGATATATAATCCGTGTGTAAGTAATTGTTCTACTGAAAAATAAAAGTTTTATTTTTTATTTATGCAAACTGAAAAGATCGTAAAACGAGTCTAAAATGTAAGTTCAATCTCCTTTAGAAATACCACAATAAAACTTATTTATTCAAAACCTTATGGCACAATTGCGAATATTTATGCAAAATAGTTTTCTTTCAAAGAAGTCAATTTCTGGACGGTTCTAGAATAAATTGTATTTAAGTTAACAGCTAATTATTTTCTGTCAATGAATTCACGTAGATTCTCGGAAAGCGATGACATCGAGAAACTATAATACCAGATAAGATAATGAGTTTTAGTGGCTATACAGAAGCTTGTAAGAAAGAGAGATAACAACTACGGACTCTATTCACTAACAGAGGATGGAAAATCTTTTACGATTGCCATAAATTATAAACTAACAGCTTATTAAAAAGATGAATAATTGTTGCATCTAACGTTATCTTTGATTTAAAACCTAAATTAAATGCATAAAAAGCTTTATGAGCAAAGCTAAAAACATCTTCTAAATTGGTACAAAAGCTCTCAAATGCATTCTCTAAAATTTTAACATTTTAAAATATTACTGTCACGCTATCTACTGATTAATCCGTATAGTTTATATAACCTCTGCATAATACCTTAAAATAAAAAAAATATGGTGAATTTCTCATTGTGTTAGGATCACGTGCTTATAAACTATTAGTAATGTAAACAAATTTAAAGTATGTTTAATTAAAAGTGCAGTTTTCGTGTGCTAATTAGATTTCCGCCAAGTTTTATATGAATAACTTGTGTTAATTTGATTTATCAGAAGAATAGCTACTTGATACAAATGTCCGCGTAAGTCTCATTATTATTTATATTTGACTTTTAAACGATTTGCCAATACTAGTTTTTTTAAAGTTTTTGTGATATAGAAACTCCAGTTATAAATTTAAAAAATCTAACCTAAAATTTGCGACGTGAAAAGAATGTATTTTTTTCGACACAAAAAGTGCCTATTATAGCTTGTATTAATAGTAATAACATATCTAGGTGTTTAAAGTAGATTAGACGTGTTTTTTTTCGTATATATTTCAAGCATTTGTTGCAATTTTCGTGATCAATCGTCTTTATATCATAGGGACCTTAATATATTTTTTGTTTTTCCTGAATGAGTTGGTGAGGTGCTATCGCCTTTGTCGTTTCCAATATTATTCCTTATTGTGTGGTGGTATTAAAAAATTTCCTATTTTTATCTTCGATTAATTATCTATCGTACAATTATAGCTGTGTCATGATAGTCATATCTTTGAGATTATTGTGTAGGTATATTTAAGTTGATTGTATTACCTTTATTTGATTTTCTTATCACAATAGATGCGCTCGGTTAGAAGATGATCTGTCTGGGTCTCATTTGGCGCCTAGTTGTTTTAAGTATCGACGTGTTGGTATGGGGCTTATTATATCATTAATGTTGCAGGTGGTCCTTCGGACCAGTCTGTCTTAGTAGGGACTACATCTTGTTCTAGCCGCCCTAAATATCTAAGGTAAAAACTAGTACAAGGTCACTTAGTCATATGTTTAATAAAAGAGAAAATTTAAATCTTATTGATTATTGTACAATTGATTGTTTTTTTTAAATTTATTGATATAAGTGCTTGTAAATGATTAATTTCTATTCCTTTAGCGGAAGAAAAAGCAATAAAACTACCAATTTTCCTACTTCTATCTTTGTTGTTGCTACTTACCGGTAACCAGCTTTTAGTGTGTGCACGTGCCGCCGTCACCATCGACAAATAACGTAATTTATGTTGTTTGTGGTTGCGCGTGCTGTAGTAGTTGAACTCGTTGTCTAGCCGTTTTGCCACCCTTTTATTTGGCTGCCTGTGTTTTTTGCACACATCCGCTACACAGTCTGCACGGGATTAGCCACTGCAGTGTGGCGTATTTATTTTCTTTCCTCCTATAATAAGTATCCGTTTAAGTTCCTATATATATATATATATATATATATATATATATATATATATATATAGAACTCGGTGTTAGTTTTTGGGATGCTTTCGTTCGAAAAAATTATATACTATATATCCATTTATTATATATACGTTTCGGGTATTTTTTTACCCTTAATCAATTTGTTATTGACACGTACTATGTATTAAAAAAAAATGATAACATGGTTTCGCATGTATATAAATATATACGTATATACTTTACACTTTTAATTTTTTTTACCATTTAACAATATTAAATTTTACAATTTTACAGTACAGTTTCACATAAATCTGAAAAAAAAAATCTTAATTTTTGACTAACCAGCCTATTCAAAGTATGCACATGTAAAAAAATGTTAATATTTGACATTTAATGTTAACGTCAACGTTACAAGCTGTTAAATAGTTTTAGTTATTAGTTAATAATCTTTAAATTTATATAGAATCCACATTAATGTACGTATAACACATAATTGTAAAGTTATAGCTGTTTTCACTCCTTTTTAGCACATGATTAAGGGTAAAAAAATACCCGAAACGTAGTGATAAATAAATGGATATATAGTATATAATTTTTTCGAACGAAAGCATCCCAAAAACTAACACCGAGTTCTATTTATTAGTATCGTTCGTAATAAAAACAAAAATATATATATATATATATATATATATATATATATAATTAATCCTTGCACAAATTCAATATTAATATTTTGTATTTGTTCAGTTTCTATCAATAAACAAATTATCTTGTTTGTTACTGTATGACACATTATATTTTTAAAAACTTTGTTAAGAGAACTTTTGAAATAGAGCGATTGCGCGTTAATTTTCAAATACCATAAATAAGCTCCTTCTGAAAAGAAACATTAATCTAAACTCTTTTTATCTTACTCTCAAAATATACAAACTTAACAAGTACGATAAATTCGTGTCAAACCGTCCTGTTAAAAAATTCCTTTCAGTACGTGGAATATATTCTATAACAGTTTATAAATTCTTTAAAATATTTGCTCCTCAAACCACTTGAATAGTTTTTCCTTCCTTGCAATACGCACTTATTATTTCCTATAGTTATTTGTTGAAAGTATCAAACATTTTGTTGGTCGTTAAAACCACTTCTAACAGGTTCTTATTAAAACTCTCACAAATATAAAATACTTTAATGGGTTGTTATCTGCTTGTTTACTGTGAAATTCTATTTTGTTATCTGCACGTGTTCGGTCGCTCAAGTTTTATAGGTAATAAAAGCAGTCTGCTAATCAAGTCATTCATGGTATTCTCGTAGCATAAGTCGATAAAATACAAACCTCTGTGCTTTTCTAAAAGTTAGGCAACTGATTTGCCTTTGACCGTATGCCTAGTTGCATATTCATTGGGATGTTTTAAAATATATTTTGCTTTCCCATTCCAACAACAAAATTCAATGGAATTAATTATTGTATTTTGCCTTTTTTATTGCCTGCATTACACGAATATTTCGCCGTTGTCTGGAAAATATATATTTTTGCTTGCTTTCGTAGAAGATTTAAATTCTACTCCTGGGAATGGTTTTATGTTACTTACCCTTGTCTTTCTGAAATTGTACACATACAAGTTCAACTTTTGGAAAGGCTCTCTTATTTATTCGACTTTCTTATTTATTTGTCGCTCTTACTTATCCGACCCTTCTGTATATGATTTTTATGCTATACAACGTCCTATGATCGTTGTAAAGTCACGATTTTAAAATGCGTTTTGTACATAGTGTGCTAGTATAGTTAAGTTGTTGGTTCCAGTGTCTAGTCCTAGACAAATGCAGCCCACATTTTCTCATCTTAAGATGGTACCAAAGAGAAAATAGCATAAGGTACAGTGTATTTTTCTGTTTACTTTACTTGTGTGGCTGTTTTGGAAGATAGACAGTTCTTTTTGGTTGATTTCGCAGTAATTTGCAGACTACACGTTACGAGAAGCACGCTCACAATACGAATGATTATGTACATTATTCTTAAAGCTTGCGATAGAGCACTTTTTACTGTTTGCTTTCAGGTGTAAATTAAGGTTAACGTCAACAACTTGCTATTTAAAATTTAATGTTACCTTCTTAAATTTTAACAGGTGCACCTCCCAAAGCATATGTCACTGTTCTATTTCTTACAGATATTACTGTATTATTTCTTTCATGTATACTATATTATTTCTTGTACATATTTAGGGCTGGAACATGTATTCTTGCATGTATGTATGTACTTATTATTTAGATAATAGAATTTCATTCTCGATATTTTAAGATTTTTAGGTTTGTACTGTATCATATGTAAATTATCCCTTTGTTTACATCACGTTATAACGAACTATTACGTAAATGTATGTTTGTGACGTTTGTGAATATTCTTTGGGACTATATGTTGGTAATATATTTTTTTACTTTTCCAATATTTTTTCCTTTGTATATCATCCACCCCACTCTACTACGTGTTTGAGCCAGAACTCTACTTCTTTTAGAGTACGATTCTACCATTATGTCCCTATTTTTGTTGCAGTATTCGGTGTATGCGATTTTCTCTACTTTGCCGCTTTCTTACTTGTCTGCACGGAATACCGTAACGACTTCATGGCACTTTTAAGGAAAAGCATCGCTGTTTAAACGTTTTGCTCATTGACAGCCAAAAGTTTGCCACAATAGAGATCACTAATGATAATTGGTACTATGTTTACTAACACCGATTTATTTGTTAACACGACGATTACACTATATTTAATACTAAATTCGACTTTATAATTTATCTACACAAGCACTTAAATGATACAGACATGAAATGTACTTATTTTAACAATCGATCTGTAATTTCTTTCATAATGATTGCGAATTCATATTCTAACCGAAACTCCTGCTGAGCCGTATGGTTTATGTATGGACTGTAAAACTTTCATGTAATTCTAAAAATTGGGTGGAGTTTCTAGATTCATTCGTTCATTCATTCATTACATAAAAATTTCTGTTTCTAAAAACAAATTAAGCTCTTTTGACAATTTTGTTTAATTCACTTGGTAAGTTTTCAAATTTTTGTACTTATTTAATCTTGACCAGTACAAAAAGTTTCTAAATCATATACTTCCTTGTAAGCAAATGCTTTATGTTAAAAGTATTAAAATCGATAACTTTATACGACAATAGTTTTAATAGTAAAAAATAACAAGAAACAAGTATGAAACGGGTTTCAGAAACTTGCTCTGCCTATCCGAGCAATATGGCGAGTTCTTTGCATACAAAAAAAAGGTAACGTACCTTCAGGTGTGCTAAATACTTCTCCTTTACCTGAAATATGAGATGTAGCGTCAAAATATTCTCGGTCTTGCTTAATTATGGACAGCCTAAAAGTAACATAACTCGTTGATAGTGCAAGCATAGCGGAATCAATTGACTTCTCAGCTGTATACCATTCTAACACATGCTACGCCTAAAAAATAAAAACTCTGCTAACAAATATTGATGCAGAAAATTTCAAAGTTTAATGTAATACATTGTAGAAGGTTATTAGTGCACCATTTCATTATTTTTAAACAGTTTCTATATTATAATATTGTAATGATTTATTTTTCCTTAGCTAAAATTATTAAATATTCTACTCAGTATATGAAACCGTTGTTCACTTTAGAACGAGCCTTTATTATTATCTTAGTATTTAGTAGTAGTATCTTTATTATTATTATTACTATAAATACAAAAACAATCAATATCAAATATGATTTATATAATTCAATAAACCCTAGCGAGATTTAGGCTATAGAGCCCATTCTTACACCTAACTAGGGATATATACATATATACATATATATACACATACACACATACATATACATACATATATATATATATATACATACATACACACATATATACATATACACACACACATACATGCACAAACATACACATACACACATATATACATATTCATAAATACACATACACATAAACGAATGTATAAAAAAATGCATACTTACACATATACGTACACATACATTTATTCATGTATTGGGCCTTAAATCTTTAAAAAATCCAAATATTTATTAATAATTTGAAAGCAGGTACTTGAAATATCCTTTTTTGAATTTAATTAATGTAGGAAAGGCTTTTATATTATCGGGAATAGAATTCCAAAGGATTGAAGCAGATACAACAAAAGATGAACGAAACATTTCAGTATGGTGTATGGGAATAGTTAGAGTATGATAATTTCTTGTGTTATGATGTCCTAGTGATAAAGGAGCAAATTTTGAACTTAAATATAATGGGCCAAGATTATGAAGTAATTTATAGAGCATAATAGCAATATGTAATTGACGTTGTTCATTTAATTTTAACCATGATAATTGTTTAAAGAGGGGTGTTATATGATCACGACGTTTAGCATTATAGATAAATCTAACACAACTATTTTGTGTCTTTTGTAACCGACTGCTATTAACTAAGGGTAAATAATGGTATACAACATCACAATAGTCAAATAAAGGCTGTATGAGAGATCGGACAAAGCGAACCTTAAGATTGAAAGGAAGAAAACGCTTTACTCGTTTTAGTGAATGAAGTGAAGCAAAACCTTTTTGGCATATATAGGTAGTATGGTTTTTCCAAGATAAACTAGGATCGATTATCACACCAAGATTTTTAACTGAAGAAAAAAGTGTTATAGTTGCATTGTTTATTTCTAATTTAGGAATATTTAATAAATTAATTTTGCTTAATAACTTACGGCTGCCTAATAAAATTGCTTGACATTTAGATGGATTTATTGAAAGTTGGTTATCTTCACCCCAAGATTGAATTTTAGCAAGATCAGCATTAAGATTAGCTACATTACATGTGATTTTCCAATGCTCCACCCGAAGGTACTACATTGGCCAGGAAGCGAGTTTTTTTTTTACCTGGAAAATTTTGAATTTTGCCGAATCCTTGCTGTTCTAAGCAAGGTAGGGATCTTTAACGTGCGTGACAACACTCACACACGGGACCTCCATTTTACCTCTCATCCGAACGAGGGTGTATTTTTGCGAAAAATGCTCGCCTAACATTTTTCAAGCGGACCGTGTCGGGATTCGAACCCGGGACCTAGGGCGTAGTAGTCACACACATACCACTAGGCCACGGTGCCGCCCATAAAGATTAGCTACAGCACGTGTAAGATCATTAGCATAACAATGATAGTAAATTTGTATATCGTCAGCGTAACAATGATATTTACTAAATTGTAGAATTTGAGGAAAATCTTGAATATATAATGAAAACAAAATTGGGCCAAGTATACTTCCTTGTGGGACTCCTGCCTGTAAGTTAGCCCAGGTAGACCAACGATCACGTTCTTCTGTAACAACACGCTGCTTACGATCTATTAAATATGAATGAATCCACATAATTGCGTTGTCTGAAAAATTATTAAGTACTTTTAGCTTGGCTAGTAGTATTTCAAAATTTACATTATTAAAGGCAGAACTAAAATCTAGTAGTACAAGGATCGTGAGTTGCTTATTATCCATTGCTTTTTTTGCATCATCAATTACTCGAATTAGAGCCGAAGATGTATTATGATTCTTTCGAAAACCAGATTGAAATTGATCAAATAGATTATTGGAATTCAAGATATCAGATATTATTTGATCCAATGCTATATATTCAATGGCTTTAGATAGAGTAGGAAGAATGCTAATGGGACGATAATCAGATGGGCAAGATGGTAATGATTTTTTAGGCAAAGGCCTAACTAATGCTTGTTTCCAACATTTAGGAAATGTGTTGGTACAGAAAGATTGATTAATAATAGAAACAATTGTATCTAGTGCCGAAGGGAGTATTAGCAAGAGCATTGATTTAGATATTTCATCAAATCCTGTAGAACTTGATTTTATGCGTAAAATGGATTTAGAAACTGTATCACCATCAATAGTACGGAAGGTGAATTCTGGACAAACAGGAGTATTAAAATTGGTTATGTTTTGAATATTATTTTCAATACGATAGTGGTCAATATTGTTGATTGAAACAAAATGATTATTGAGGTCATTTAAATCAAGAAATGTTATAATTCGAGTAGGAATTTTACCTACACCAAAAGATTTTAGTTCCTTCCAAGTTTTTGCACAATTTAGATTTGGCGATAAGGAATATAGGTAACGTATTTTTGAGTTTCTAATGAGTTGCTTTGTTTTGTTACGTAAAAATTTATAATGCCTATGATTTTCAACGGAGCGTAAATGTTTAAAATTCTGTGCTGCAACATCTCTCATGCGTCTAATTTCGTGTATTTGATTAGTTAGCCAGGGAGCTTTATACGTATGGTTTTAAATGGGGCATGAGTATCAAAAAGATCATTAACAAACGTATTAAATTTTTGGAGTTTGGAATCAACATTAAGGAAATTATTTATATCATTCAAGGAATCATATTAGAATCGTTTTAAAATTTCCAATATCCATATGCTTAAAATCTCTGCATCTTTTACGTTTTTGAATAAATTTAGGCGGTTTCATAGTATAAGAAACGTAAATAAGGTCATGTTTAGAAATGTCAAGAACGGGTATTTGACCAAAAGAAACGGCTTTATCTTTAATCGAAACTATAATATGGTCTATACGAGAATGAACTTCCCGAAGAGGAGTACTAGATGGTGCGTTGCAGTAAGAGGTAATATATGTAGATTACAAGAAGATGTAATCGTTTTTAATTGGATAACATCACTTGTATCGTTATTTAGATTTATATTAAAATCACCTAGTATAATTACATCATTATAGGAAGGCAAGTATTCATACAATGCATCTTCAATGTCGGTTAAGTAACCAGTATTTGGTGGACGATATACAACACCAATTAAAATTTTTTGATTATTAAAAGAAATTTCTACAAATAAATATTCGGGTCTGCACCGGTATACAGATTGTGACGAGGTTATTATTTTAGTTTTTAAATCATCTCTTACAAATAGTGCTACGCCACCTCCACGTTGTTGCACGCGATCATTCCTTAGCAAATAGTAGCCATGTAAATTAACAAGTCCGTTATGAAGAGAAGGTTTAAGCCAGGTTTCTGATACTGCGATACAATGTGAATCACTGGAATCAAATATTTCAGTAAAATTGTCGAATTTGCTCAGTAGTGATTCTGAATTTACATGGCAACAATTTAGTAACATTAGGTTACGCCCTCTGCTGTCGTTCCAACTCAGACTCGTTTAGTGTTATCAGAGGTCATTCTTTACTTAGAGACCAGTTTACTAGCACGTGTTAGCTGTGGTTTCGCCCACAATGCATGGTTTAGTGTGGTCTTTGCTTTCGGGAGCAGCGTGGAAACAGTAATTAGCGTTTGATTAGGTCTATTCCACCCTAATTAATGTTTGGTTAATTTTGAAATGATTACAATGATAAGTAATCCTACATTTGTATTTTGAAAGATACATTGTATTGTTATCCGTAGCACAATCAATACTGTATGATTTTTACAACACATACGACTTATAGAAGTAATAAAGGTCGCAGTTTTGCCAACAAATTATTATGCTTGCAGTCTTTATATATAAAGTTCGCAGTTTTACAAACAAATTATTAATTCAAGAAATTTATGTATTTGACAACTCATGATGCCCGTAGTCTAATATACCAGTTTATCTATAAAGCTGCGTTTAATAAATTCAGTCCGTTCAATTTAATGCAGTATTGGAAAATAATATTCATCGTCTTATAATTCACGCTTTAATTACTTGTAGGAGAAAGATCTCAATTACGCGTACTTTGAGGCCCTTCGTTTTAGTAAATACATGTGTTGGACGCGTATTGGAGTGCGTTTTCCGCAGCTGTTGTTTTGCAATGTTGGTTTAAGAATTTGTACTCCGCCCTTTTTGATGACCTTTGGTAATGCCGCATCGCATGCATCTAGACAACTTGAATAAATGTATAGATAAGTTTTTTAATTAAACTTCTCATTCTTACTTATTGATTAGCAACAGACCATTACTAAAAATTCTAAATAAATCTAATAAAACTTTTATGCAGTACAAATTTGCAAACAATTTTTTATTGAGTTTAAGAGTATGTTAATTATTTGCATACATCTTGTGACAATTAATCCTTATAAATATTTTTATAGTATGTGCAATTGAATTAAATTATCATAGCATATTTAAGAGCAATTTGCTTGTTAGCCTGCAGTACTGTCGGTGCCTGGGTTCAACTTTGTAAGTAATTAATCATAATCTAGTTTCTTAAACAAATTTCAAAGTTTCTTTTTTGGTTAAGTTATTATTTGTAACCAAGGAATGAATATCTAACCTTACTAACATATTTAATTTCTACTATAGATATGGATTCAATACCTCTCAATTTAACTTTAGTATACTTTTAGTTTCGCTCATTGCTACAGGTATATTCGTGAGCTTAATTTTTTGTGCGACGCTGCTTTCCCACAAAGCGTTTAACTGTAAATATTTAAAAATTGTAGTTATTATTTAAAAGAATCAACAAATAAATTCTTTTTTTTAAATTATACCTAGTTTTTATGAAGACAAATTTGTTCTATTGCTTCACAAGGGCATATTTGAATCATGTAAGTAAGGATGAAATTATAAAAGGTATCCAGGTAATACAGAGGTTCTTATTAGATATCTCTAAGTTTAAGCTTAGAAAATAAACTTACCTAAATATAAAAATATTTACTGTTTTGAGTTATATGAGCTTTTTGTTATATAAATTATCTCTTGCAGATTGTAGAAATTAGGGGTCCAGTGTTTAGGTTAATCTTTGAGTTAGTAACCTTAACTGTAATTACTTGCTCGCTATAGATATCCATAGAAATTTGTAGTTGCCAACTACTTTTCATAAATAAGTATTAGTTCTCGAGTTTTTATGCACTTTGTTTCTTTATTCTATTTGTTTAATGGTACCCTCGTCAACCGTCATTCGTTGGCTCACATCTGTTTATTTTTCTTCTAAACGAGGTGGCGCCCATTTACTTTCTGATAATCCACACCCACCCCCGTCTCATCGCCCCGCAGAGTTGATCTTCAATTAATTTATGCTCTTAGAGTTTTCACATTTCACTTAGCCACCATTCTCTTCTACTACTTACCCTGGGCTACTCGTTTCGTTTGAATTAATCGACTTCGATTAGGTGTAGCTCCCCTTTAAAGAGGCATAAATTTCACCAATGCATTTTAAATATTAGTGAGTGCCTTGGTAGTTATTTGCTCCAAACTCGTTTTTTATGTTTACGTTTCAGGTACAATTATGCACTCGCGCACAATGGTGGCAGTGTTTCAGTTTTAAGAGATTTATAGTGTTCAGACTAAATTGTTGTTAATAATGCATTTTCCCAAATTAAAGTAAGACAAAATTGGTAATTCTTATTTTTTTTAATATTCTTTATTTGAGAGCAACCTAACCCCCTTTTTATTTTGGTTAATACAGACTAGGTGGCGTCCTTCTTCTCTCCCTCTCTCTCTTCTCTCCTCGCTCTTTATCTCTCTCTATCTATCTATCCCTATATATATATGTATATCTCACTCACTTTCTTTCTCTCTATCTCTACACCGTCTTTCTTTCCACCCTTTTTCTCTACGTCAATTTAATTTTTTATTCCTTGTTATGTTTCTGCGGAATTAACTTCGTCAAACTAGTTCTTTTCCGGAGGTTTTCAAACACCTTAGTCATTATTCCACCTCCTCTCGTGGGCTGATTCATGACCGGAAACTTTTCTTTTAACAACTTAATGACACTTTTAAAACAACGCATCGCTGTTGAAAAGTTGTTTGATACCCAAAGGTTTGCGACAAATTGATATGATAACGCCGTACTCGGTTTTATTATTATTGTTATGCCACGGCTAGCTTTTATTATTCTACACAGAGTGCACAACGTTACGATGATCAATTTTCTCTTTTCCACCCCTTTATAATTACCTCTTTGTTTGAATTATAAAACGAAGTCAATTAATTTCCTATAATGAAAAGAAATATTATTTACAAGTTTTGAAAAATATTAAAATACACCCTTCAATCAATCAATATCGTAAGTATTATTTATCCCAAAATTTATATGCTTTGCAACCAATCTAAAGTCACCAAAAACTACCTCTTTTTACCAAAGAAACCTAGAACGTTCTAAACCTATTTATATTAAGTACTTTTAACGTATGCAAAGTTTGTTGCTGATTTCTTTACACTTCTATATAAATTAAGTAAATTCAGTATTCAAATTCAAAAAAGAAAAATATCTTAAAACTAATTAGATCTGACCTGTTACAGGTTGTTCGGGTTGTCTACATTCGTCTATCACTACTCTGCTTAATTGAACACCTTGGTTTCCATAAATTACTTCGTGCTTCTTTATTTTATTTGCATTGACTCTCGCAACTCAAAATTGTACCAAAATCGTCGACGCTGATTTGAAATATTATATTAATTTATTTAAAATATTCCCATATTCGAATTATCATCAATTATAATATCTATCCACTCGAAATATTGTATCAACCAAAATTTGAATTATTGTCATCACATTCGAAATATTATATCATATACTTGAATTATCCGTGCATTTAAAGCAGTTAAACGGCAAAAGAAATCTTCATATTTGTAGCACTATTATCACTTGAAATATTTAAAATTACGCGTGACTTTTTAATTCACAGAGACGCAGCTTCGTACGATGTTTACTAACACCAATTTATTTCTTAACACCAGGATTACACTATATTTAATACTAAATTCGACCTTATAGTTTATCTACACAATCACTTAATTGATACAGTTATGAAACGTATCTATTTTAACAATCTATCCATAATTTCTTTCATAGTAGTTGCTGATTCATATTCAAACTGAAACACCTGTTGAGCCAAGCGGTTTATGTATGTATTGTAAAGCTTTCATATAGTTCTAGAAATTAGGTGGAGTGTCTAAATTAATATTTTTTGATTGCTTTATATTGTTACATTAAATACATCCTTGAAGCTGTCGAACATACCATTGTTCAATAAATAGCTTTATCTCGTTTAATTCTAGACATTCTGGTATCATTGTTGCCATATTAGAAAATAAGTTTTAAACAACACTGAAGAATACTTTGGCACGAAAACATTTTTCTTAAGATTGTAGTTGATAAACCATTCCAAAATGCATTTAGTAAATTCAATTTGTGTTCATCTGACAGGAAGCATTAGAGTTATGTTGTCAAGTTATAATTACAATATTTTCTATTTTAATGGGTATAAAATTATTAAAATGCATTGCATTTAATTTTTCAATGGTCAAATGTAATAATATATAGAACTGGTTAAACATTGTAAATTAATGTAGTAAGCCATTAAGTGAAACTAGATAAAGAGGCAAATTTAGAATTATTATAATAAAAATTTGTTAAATATTAATTGTTAATAATAAGATTCCAAAGCATGCAACTCTTCCGTAAAAAGTTAACGCTTTATGCTAACTTTTCGATTTACCTAAAATAGTTGAAGTAACCTTTAGTTTTTAAACGAGTATTTAATTTTGGCATAAATTTTTCCATATGACATATTCCAAGCGTTATGAATGTCTGTTGGAGGGTAAAGCTCTTCAGCTCGTAGTAAAGTGATTAACAAATAGACTCAACAATTTCTAAAAAAGACATTACAATTGTTTAAATTGAAAGATTAAGTTAAAAATTGTGATTAAAAAATTATGTGACAGCAGGGTTTAGAACTGCGAAGCTTTGCAACTAAATTTTAAAGCGCCTTTAAGCTCCAAAATAGATTTCAGTTGCCAAGTCTGACCAACAAAATAGCTACGTGCGTATGTACGTACGTACGTTGGTCGTATATAGAAGAGGTTGAAAAAGGTAACAATGTCAAAGTTAATTTGCTTCTAAATCAATACCTACCAATATCGGTAATACCTTATATTGTTAGATCTTTATATACAAGACATGTCTGTGACAAATTGATGTAATGAAAAGCTAGTTTCCATTATAATGCCAAGGTTAATTTTCAAATATATTATTAAATGTGCCAATGCTATACAAGGTATACAAGTGGGTCAGTTTTGCTGTGACTGTTTTCAAGGGCTGTACTAAATAAAGCGGTGGTTTGCCTATTCAAATCTTCTCAAACAATAATGTATCAAAATTTGTGAGAGTTCCAAATACTTTCCTAAAGCAAAGCATTGCTAAAAACTAATGCACCAACATAAAACAAGATAAAACGTAAATCAAGAGATCGAGATATTCTATCTTATATATATATTATACAAGGTGTAACTAAAAAAAAAAAAATACGCTTGGTCAGCAAAAATTGGATATTACTAACTAAGATAGACAAATCGTCTCGATATACGTGTAGTCAAGAATTTGCCCATTTCAAGTTGTAGTCATTTGAAGATTAACTTCATGCGATCAAAACTTCGCACAGGTATCGGGCTACGAATTCGTATTATGAAGATTTTTTAAAGTGATTTCGTTAATAACAATACATTGTTGAGCACTTTAATAGTGACTGACTTGCACGTCTAAAAGTTGAATGAATTTAAGTGAGATAATGCTAGCTTTAACCTTGGATTCTAACGATTAATTCATTTTTTCAAGAACGTTTCAACCAAAAATTCTCATTTGGATAGATTAAAATATCCTGGAGCGCCATGATGCATAAACCAATGAGCGAGATAGGTTTTGGGCCTCTTGGAACTTCTTTTTAAAAAGGCTTTTTTTCAACAAACTTTTCTATCAAATTTATTTATACAGAAATTACAAATGGTTTCAAAAAAACGTTAATCTAAACCCTTTTTATGTTATTCTCAAATTATACAAGCTTAACAAGTTCAATAAATACGTATTAAACCGTTTTGTATAAAAATTCCTCAGCACGTGGAATATATCCTATAACAGTTTATAAATTCTTTGAAATGTTTGCTTCTCAAACCACTTTAATGGTTTCTTCTTCCTTGAAATACGCACTTGTTATTTCCAATAGTTATTTGTTGAAAGTATCAAATATTTTTGGTCGTTAAAACCACTTCTAACAGGTTCTTATTAAAACTTCTCACAAATATAAAATATTTTAATGGGTTGTTATCTGCTCGTTTACTGTGAAATTCTATTTTGTTATCTACACGTGTTTGGTTGCTCAAGTTTTATGGGTTATAAAATCGGTCTACTAATCTAGCATAGATCAATAATAATACAAACCTCTATTCTTTTCCAAAACTTAGGAAACTGATTTGTCTTAGGTATTTTGCTTCCCATTCGAACAACTAAATTCAATAGAATTAATTATCGTATTTTGCCTTCTTTATTGCTTGCATTCTACGAATGTTTTGCGGCTACTGCCTGGAAAATATATATTTTTGCTTGCTTACGTATAGAATTTAGCATTATATTGCTGGAAATGGTTTTATGTTACTTATCCTTGTCTTTCTGAAGTTGTATAAATGCAAGTTGAACTTTTGGAAAGGCTTTCTTATTTATTCGAATCCTCTTACTTATTCGTTGCTCTTACTTATCCGACTCTTCTGTATATGATTATAGCGCTATACAACGTCCTATGAGCGTTGTAAAGTCACAATTTTAAAATACGTTTTGTACATAGTGTGCTAGTATAGTTGAGTTGTTGGTTACAGCACCCAGTTCTAGACAAATGCAGCCTACACTTTCTCATCTTAAGATAGTACCAGAGAGAAGATAGCATAAGGTACAATGTATTTTTCTATTTACTTTACTTGTGTTGTTGTATTGGAAGATAGACACTTCTTTTTGGTTGATTCCGCAGTACATTGCACACTATACGTTACCAAATGCACGCTCACAACACAAATGATTATGTACATTATTCTTAAAGCTTGCGTTAGAGCACTTTTTACTGTTTATTTTCATATGTAAATTAGGGTTAACGTCAACAACTTGTTAATTAAATTTAAGGTTACGTTCTTAAATTTTAACAGGTGCACTTCCCAAAACAGATGTCACTGTACTATTTCTAGCAGATATTACTGTACTATTTCTTTCATGTATACTATATTATTTCTTGTACATATTTAGGGCTGGACGTGTATTCTTGCATGTATGTATGTAGTTATTTTTTAGATAATAGGATTTTATTATCGATATTTTAAGATGTTTAGGTTTATACTGTTTCATATGTAAATTGACGCTTTGTTTACATCACGTTATAACGAACTATTACGTAAATGTGTGTTTGTGACGTTTGTGAATATTCTTTGGAACTATATGTTAGTAATATATTTTTTTACTGGGGATTCCAATCTTTTCTTTGTATATCATCCACTCCACTCTACAAAGTTTTTGAGCCCGAACTCTTAATTCCTTTTGAGTTTGATTCTACCATTACTTTACTCAAGAGTTTCGTACAACATTTTTTCCACGTCCGCAGATATATAAATTAGATAAAATCGTCATTTATTTGTATTTATTTAGTAACACTAATATTAAATGTATAATGTTGAGCATTAATAAATTGTAGTGAAGGTGAAGTTAAAGGTGATATATTGGTATTCAAATTGTCAAAATTTAATGAGTTTATAGAAATAATATCTTCTACAGTTGTATTAATACTCATTGAATTGTTAGCAGAGAGGGAACATTTTTGTGATTCGAACTCGAACTGGTTCCTGCTAAACCTTTTGTAGCGAAATCCATTTTATTTTGCATTGAGTCGTCTACGTAACCTTCTGCAACTGTACTGGATTTCCATCCACCGTGCTTTTTGAGTTGAATTAAATCACCACCAAAATCACTATGCATAGGGGTTGATCTACAAACTAACGCAGTCCATGTCGTTTCTAGTCAATTGACCTACATTGAGTAGTCCAAAGTTGCTTGCTTTTTTGCGATTGACCTACATTAAGTTAAAATTCGCATAGTTTTACTACTGATAGTGATTAACTCGGAATAAATGATCATTAGTATATTTGAATTTCACTATGCTTACAACTAAACAGGTTAGTAAAACCAGTTATAAATATAAATATATATATATATATATATATATATATATATATATATATATATATATATTAATGATAAGGTGGTAGTATTTTGGGTATGAAGTCCAAGGAATAAAAGTTGGTTTGAAATTCAAAAGTTTATTTTTATTTTCTTAACGTTTCGGCGATCCTTTTCGTCTTTATCAAAAGAATCTACAAATGGAAGCGTTGTAAATTAAAGCTTACATTGAATATGAATAAGTTACTCACCGTATAGAATTCATAATTGTCAAATAATTTTTTTTGAAAATGACAGATGATTATGTTGAGTAATATGATAATTAAAATAAATTCAAATTCAAATATATATAATTGACAAAAATGCTAAACGTAATTGAAGTTAGGTTTATGTATAGTTCTGTACACGATTTAGATTTGTAAATTTCCCAATTATAGTCATCGGCCTCGGTGGCGTAATTGGTAAACGCACAGTCCCGGCAAGACTGAAATGCAGGTTTAAATCCTGTCCAAGACCTTAAATTTTTCTTCTTTCGATTACTAGCTCGATTTGAAATGATCATTTGGGCTTTGCATAAAAGCCTAAGTTATTATTTCATCTTATAATTGTAATACGTTTGTATTCATCAACTTACCTTGTGTAAAAACTACCTAAAATATTATATATATATATATATATATATATATATATATATATATATATATATATATATAATATATATATATATATATATCTGTAAATAAACCCTTATGAAAATAATAAGAGCTTATTTACAATACAAATCGAGCTAATAGTTGCATAGCTATTAACAAAACAATAGCATCATTATTTCACAAGGAGAGGAAACATCTACTGCTCTGACGAAGCTTGAAGCTGAAACCGGTAAGTAGATGTTTCCTTCCCTTGTGAAATAATGATGCTATTGTTTTGTTAATGGCTATGCAACTATTAGCTCGATTTGTATTGTAAATAAGCTCTTATTATTTTCATAAGGGTTTATTTACAGATACATCTTATTTTTTATTGTGTTCTACACCAATTCCTTATTGCGGACTGGAAATAACTTGTCTTGTATATATATATATATATATATATATATATATATATACAAATAATCTTTTTGCTCTTACAGGAACAATAGTTAATGTAACTTTACATTAGACCAGCTACTTTAAATACTCCTTTTGTGCATTAGGAGATATAGAAGTTCCCTAGTATTTCTGCTTGGGGTTCATTTTCTATATTTGTATCTGTTAGTTTACATTATTCAACAGAAGCACGTTTCTTTCAATCTACCTAATTACTATTCCTGCAGTACATGCTAAAGTTACTGCACATAACACTAAGCGAAATACTAAAGAGCATCATTATAAGGGTTTGTTTATTCTTTTCAAAAGATTCTCCCGGCATGAATTTTTAATAACGTTTTTTTTTATTTCAGTATTACACTCCGGCGAATCAAATAGCGGCTGGTGCTGAACAGGATCAAGCCAATAGCAACACACATACTCAAGTTTAAATTTAAAAAATGCCATATCTTTAGTGCTAGTTCTTGGCTAATATATAGCGTAATGTTTTTATATAAGTATATAGGAATGCCTATATTAATAACGTGCGTAAAAGATTTTTGGTGTAACTGTAATAGTCATATTAAATATTAAAAGTTTTCAGGTTTTTATTTCCACTTCCCTTGTAAAGCACCAATTACAAACTATGACGTCATACATCACGTGAGTGGCGCCGCATAAATAACATTGCAACTAACGATAGAGTACCCGTTTATGCATGAAATATAAGTTGCGTGGCGATAGTATCAGAATATGTAAAAATACGTCCATGACCAGGTCATTGCAATCGTTGTGCTAGTAGTCCCTCTCGAAAGAAAATTTGCTCTTTTCTGGCAGTGATTGTTGCGTGTTAGTGTAACCGGAAAGTCGCGTGCTTTTAAGGGCAGTTAGATTTGGAGATTTAGTGATTAATACTTAAAACGGATAAAATCGTGCCCGTCAAAAGGCGTGAGAGGTTATTAAATCATTGAAAGCAAGACTTGAAACACTAGAGCCCTTACTTATCTGAAATGCTCTCGAATTTCAAGAAGCTCCCTCTTTATATCAGTGCTGTCGCTCTTTTGCATTGTACGTGTTAGTCAATCAGAATGACTTTATCGTAGATGTTAACCGTTTGTATTTGGAGTGTTGACTGAAATTACGTCACTTGGAGAGAGCAATACGGGAGTCGGGGTTCATGCTATTGATTAGATAGGTGCTGGCAGCTCCAGGTCCGCGGCTGCGTCTGAACGCTGTATCAATAGCAGACCCACGTTTCAACTTTCTATCCCTTGTACGAGGGAGTCGACTGCTAAAGATATGCCAGGGCTTCTTTAACTAAATAAGCGATTATTTCGCACAGTCTTGCTACCATGCGCAAAGGGTGAGTAGCTAGCCGGGCCCAGCGACCACTCCTAGTATCGGAGTCTGATGAGACACAGCAGTCGTGCAAGTGAAGTGTGCGAAAATGACGAGAATAAGGGGGCACGTGTAGCAGCCCCAGGCCATGGGGCACAGCCGGGTGGTATCTCCAGCCGTGCTGCTGACCCTTGTATTTTCTTGGGTATCTGCAGCGTAAGTATACTGTTTTGGTTAACATAAAACAATACTTATAGAAATTTCAAATTGATTTTTGAAAATATTTTTTTATTGAAGCTTAGTTAACGTAACACTTTAGAAATTTTTTTACATTATATGGCCGAACTTAAATATTCTAATTGCGTATTTTATTTGCAATTATAAAAGTGCAAAGTATAAATAAAGTAAATTGAGAAAAGCGCTTTAAATTGTGGGGTAGCAGACTACAATGATATTTTCGCAACAAAGATATTAGGGGCAAGCTGTGTTTGGTACAAAGAAAAGACAAGACAAGTGACGTCATTATTTAACGGCGTTCTGGCGCCAAGGGTGGGGTGGATATTATTCTGCTTTCAAAACAAAGATCAAATCTAGATTTAGAAATGTTTTTATACATAAGGGTTGAACGCGAATTTAAAATTTTATATACATATAGCACTAAAGTGTTATGCGAGAGCAGGATAAAATGAATTATTGACTATGTGCTTTACCCTTTGACATTTCACTACAAGCTCTATAATAATACTTTCATTTCAGAACGCCAGGGGGTAGTATACTAGGAGACGTCAACATATCTGCTATTCTTGATTCGTTCAGTGTCAGTTACGACAAAAGAGTAAGACCTAATTACGGAGGTGAGTACTAAAATTATAATTGTGTATAAAAGGCGGTAGATGCGCGGCCACCTGGGCTTGGGACACGCGCTGTCTACCGTTCGGGACGTGTCAACAGGGTGGGGCCAGATCGATGCTCGGGTGGGTTGCCTAGCGACGCGCAGCATCTTTCCAGACCGCCATTCCACTTGCAGCCGCCGACCGGGTATAATAGGTGCGGATCAACACGCAGCTTTACGGCTACGCGGTGGTCAGCATCAATCCCGCATGAATTTTATACTACCACTTGTGACGTGGTGACATTTCAGGTCCGCCCGTAGAAGTGGGAGTCACAATGTACGTGCTGAGCATCAGCTCCCTTTCCGAAGTTAAAATGGTACTTAACTTAGGTTTCCTAGAGCCTTACCGCACACATCCGTTCCTTGACTCGCGCGCTAGGCGGCCTGGAGATACGGGTTGGTGTTACGATTTGCTTAAAGGCCCACTAAAGAAGTGGTGTCGCCTTGTATGTCGAGCATCAGCTTGGTGTCTAAGGTCTTGTAATTTTTTGGGCTTGTAATTGTTGTATGCCTTGTATTCTGCCCTCGCTCGAGCGGCTTATACCGAGCGGGGAGGCAGGCGGTAGGCCTAGGGCATAAGTTTGATTTGGTTTTCATATCGCGACTTAGAATCTTTGCGATTACAGGCCCTCCTGTGGAGGTTGGAGTCACCATGTACGTGCTCAGTATCAGCTCCGTCTCTGAAGTATTAATGGTATTTATTTCCGTATATTTTACGTGTTGTATATATAAAATAACAATCCGGACAGCTACTACCGGAAAGTAAATGTTTGGTGTCTGTCGCAGTCTTGAATACTTGGACTGTGTGCATGGCCTTACAGTCTGTTGTCAGCTTTTTCGCGGCGGCGGCGCCCGGGCGCGAAATTAGGGGTATTTGGGGCCGATTACCGACGGAGTTAGGACATTACCTTCGTTATACTCGGCCTCTAATTCCCTATGGAAACCAAATCAAGGTTAAAGGTCACCCCAAGACGTGACCCTGGCCTACCTCCTCCGCCGGCTCTGTCGAGCGCGTGAGTTTTACCCTGCCTTACCTGTCCTAACCTGCACTATACTACCGAGTTGCAGATAAGTAACTCGGCATGCTGCATGATCCTAGAAAGAGTTGCAAACCGACTGTATCATTCAAGACTTATAAATTTCCTAATCTTAATTGAAGTTACAATTTACAAATTTTAGCAGTCGCACTGCGTCTCTGGCGCCGCGCCAAACAATATAGCTTGCTTTAAAATAGTTTTTAGAAGCGTTTGATGCAATGTTTAATTAATTGGCCTATGCAAATATAAAGATCGCATGAAAATGAATGTTTGTTCATTGTTTAACTTGTTGCCTTTTGCATGGCAGTGTGCTGCATGATGTGTACCTACTATTAAAAAAAAATAAGCAAATCGATAGAACATAAAATGATTTTGTTTGTATTCGATTTGCTGTAATACAACGTGCTCTTTAATAATAGATTATTTCAACTTAGGATTTCACGCTGGACTTCTACTTTCGACAATTTTGGACTGACCCCCGATTGGCCTTCCGAAAAAGGCCAGGCGTTGAAACACTTTCTGTTGGATCTGAATTCATCAGGAACATATGGGTGCCAGATACTTTTTTTGTAAATGAAAAACAGTCATACTTCCACATCGCAACTACTTCCAATGAATTTATAAGGATACATCATTCGGGCTCCATTACGCGTAGTATTCGGTGAGAAAATTATAAATTAAATTATTTCTTTCTAAAATTATACGTATTTCTAGATTAACCATTACGGCATCTTGTCCTATGAACCTTCAATATTTTCCAATGGATAGGCAGCTTTGTCATATAGAAATCGAAAGTTGTAAGTAGTCATTTTTTAAATATAAAGAAAAATCTTTATGTATACAATGTTGTCATAATTAAGTTACTTTTAAAAAAGGGCATCAAAAGATACCTGTGTTTGTGCTTTTGTGCGTTGCAAAAATTATCAATTTTCTGCACAATCTACCAACGCATTGCGTTTTTATTACGATACCTAATGCTTAGCACAGAGCACCTTGCACAGATAGCTCTTGGTCCGTGACGACACAGGGCCCTAAACGATCTTACAGATCAAAAAGGGCCACGCAGCCGCAGTCCTAAATTATTTAATTTTCCTTTTAATTTATTTTCCTATAAGTTTGTATTTGTTGTGGTTGGTTGCGGTTTCCTTCTCAAATACAGCATCCGCGGAAGGACCGATAGTATTCGTAACGTGAGCAACAACAGCTGTACGCCATGCTCACCGCTACTGCACCGTGGCGGCACCCGGACAGCCGCCACAAACCGGACCGGACACATGGACAAACGTCGGCCGCATTGTACTGCCACTTGGCCCGACTCCCGGCCGGCAATCACGCATGTTCCCCGCATGTCAAAGCCTATCAGTTCTTGTACATAAATTAGTATCTTATGTGTTTCTAGTTATTACATGCTTTGCACGTGCTTTTATTTCCATATCTCCCGCTTAAATTTTATGTTTTGCAGCTTTCCGACAACTTCACTTTTATAGAATTCTAGTAAAATTATAACCATGTAGAGATTTGTGGTACGGTGAGCGGCAGTTCATAGTAATTTGACTAATAATTCGTAAATATTAGCCGCTTAAACCGCTGCCCTGTGCTAAATGATGTTAGCGCATCCCAGTATGTTAAAATACATTGCTTATGAATGCATAATACATATTAAATCTAGTGACACCACACTGGGACACGCGCTTCACATCAGAGCTCATAAATGACCTGCTTTGTTTGTTTTTGGCGGCCGGGTTAGTCGGGTACACAATGCGAGATATTCGCTACAAGTGGAATTCGGGACTAAAAAGTGTTGGAATAAGCAAAGAAGTGGAGCTGCCTCAATTCCGGGTGCTTGGCCATCGGCAGAGAGCGACTGAAATTAACCTAACCACAGGTAACTACAAACATCCAAAGTAATTTTTTTTTAGCCCTTGTGCCTACTTTTATTTTATTTTTCCACCTATATCCCTCTTAATTTCTACCGGCTGCGATGTGTTTTGCCCATACGCAGCTTGCACTGGCTTGTAATTATTGCAGTCGGTTACACCATGCGGGATATTCGATATAAATGGAATGAAGGGCCAAATTCGGTAGGGGTGTCCAACGAAGTATCGCTTCCGCAGTTTAAGGTTCTCGGGCATAGACAAAGAGCCATGGAAATCAGTTTGACAACAGGTACCTAAGGGAATTTGGTAATAGTATAGTTTTTTTAGATCCTCATACCCATTTCCCACTTAGTCATACATCTGAGTTTTAAATTTAAAAAGTCATCTTTATCACCTACTACACGTTATTCTACTACTAGTTTAATTTTAACATCATTTTTAGCTAATTTAGCATGACTGCTTTTATTAGATTACAGTACAGTGTGTTTGAGGACAATTTAGGGGATTTTTGCTAGCAAACCGTTTATTTGTCAATGCACGAAACGATATTAAATGTTATATATGCGAAGTTTGTAATCCGTTTCAAAGCGATACGTGCAAGAAAAACAATGTATGCTAAAAATATTTTTTTTATACAAATGTGCCCGATATGTATAGCTAAAAATCCATAGTGCGTGCTCTCATAAGTGGCATATTATACTTCTTCCCGACTACCTACTGACCAAAACCATGTATGCAGAAATTATTTGATATATACCGTATTGTTACATTAGAAAAAAGTGTGTAGGTTACTTTTCCTACTATGCACATAGCTATCAAAATAATAATGCAAATATATACATAAAAATTATAAATTAAAAAACACATTCAAATAAGTTTTTACATATAGTTTTACTTATTTAGTTAACAAAGTTTTTGAATTTATTTATGGCTGTTTATTGTTGAGTGTATCAGATTTTAATTGAAAACAATTATTTCGATTAATTTAAAAAAATAGATTTTCAGTTCTATATATATATATATATATATATATATATATATATATATATATTGCATTGTTTCTGTTCTTGACGTACTTATTTAGTAAATATTAATTTCGAACTTATATCTTGAGACTCTAGATCAAAAAAGAATTTCATAATTGATTTTCAAAGTAGTGGATATAATCTTCAATAAATATTTATTTAGCCTGTGTATGTATGTATGTATATACATATATGCATATATATATATATATATATATATATATATACATACATACACAGACTTTACGGCCTAATGATTTAATAGTTAATAAATTTTATGTGTTATAGGTCTTGCAATTATGATGTATTTTTTTTATTACATCTGAATATATAACTCTTGCTCACAGATTTCTACAAGTCAAATTGTTATAAACACATCTTTTGACTAAATACCTACCCACAATAGTTAAGGTTTTATAAAAATGGCATAATTAATTGCTTTTTATTGAAAAAAATTGTATATTGTACAATTACAGCTATACCTATACAAAAATTTGATGAAATTTTAAGTATTTTGAACAATTACAATCCATATCTACAATTTACAGCTTAACTAGAAATAAACAACACATTACACTTTCTAGATACTATATTAAAAAAATAACAGAAACTAAAATCATTCTAGATTGGTAGCTTAAAACAATAAAGCATAATAGATGTATCTACTTTTGTTCATATCAACCATTTAGTATGAATATTAATTTTATTTTAGAAATGAGACACCGCATAGAGGAAGTTACTCATTCATCTTTATACGAAATGAATTTAAATCTTTTTAATAAATATTAAAACAAAATACTTATCCATCATTTTTAATTTAAAAAAACTTTACACAAAAAACATAGTCGAAACAAAATAAAAGTAAAAACCAGAAAAATATTTAGAAATCACTATCGCACGTCACTTAACACCCAAATTAATTAAAGTATTTAAAAAAGAAAACATAGAAATTATAAAACATAATATAATTTCAATAAACCTATTTTCTAAAGTATAAAATATAAAACATCGATCTTAAGTCAGCGAAGTGATATTTGTAAACTTAACTGTTTGAATTGCACTGCGTCATATATAAATCAAACACCCCAAAACCTAAAACGAATCACTTAACATAAAAGTGATATAAGAGTTAAGCCTAAAGCATGTGCTTTATCCACACTGGATTTTACTAGAAACCATATTATAGACTTCAATAATGCTAAAATATTAGAAATTGAAAACGTAACTACATTTATAAATGTTCAAATAGTGTATATAGAAAAACGAGGAATGCAATCTTATTTCAATATACATCTAATTACTAAACAAAGTTTGGATTTATATTTTATTTGCAATTTTGCTATAACCCATACAACTCATAAACTATATATATATATATATATATATATATATATATATATATAAAACTTATAGTAACGACCTGTATATCATATGAAGTGTTTTAGGTCTGCTGGTAAGTAGGTATATAAACTCTTTCTTTAACTGCCTAAATTTTCGGATTTATTTTTGAATCCTTGATCACAGGTTTTCTATAATTATATAAAAATGAATGGGCTAAACTACACATAGAATCTGTATAAACTTACAAAATTGAGATTAATAAAAAGATTGCATCTAAATTAAAATGTAGTCGTAAAAGTAGTTTGCATTTGGTTAAGGTGTAAAATAAAAAATTTGTATATTCTATTAAAGTATTTGAAATGTCTTATTTGAAGTTTTTTTAAAAACAGTATGACACAATTTGTTTATTTATCTGCATGAGCAAGTGTATGTATGCATGGAAGCGTATGTGTGTGAACGAGTTGGCATGAATATGGAGGTAGTGTTTAAATTTTATTTGTATGTATATCCATAAAAGATATTTATACACACAAATTTTTTTTACGTGTATACACATATATACATATATAAATACACATAAACATATACAAATACATACATACAATCGCACATAAATATACAAAAAATATATATATATACATATACACATTCACACATAAATATTCATCTATATATCTATACATACATACACAGACACATTCATACATACATACATATATACACACACACATACATATACATGTAAATAAATATACACTAAGAAATATAGACATATAGACACACGTTCATACAATATAACACGTACATATACACATATATACACATACATACATACATATACATATATATATATATATACGTACATACACACATACATATACATGCACATACATACACATACATACACACACATACACATATACACACATATAATGTATATACATACACACATACGCACAACATAAAAACAATTTATCTAATATATAATTTAAGTTTTAAAGTTCAGTAGGTAAGTATAAATTGAACTCAAACCACTAATGTTCGTTTTTTTGTTCATTGTGTTGTTATTTTTGTATATGTAATACATCTCTAAAAATAACCTTTTTTGTTTATTTGTTTCCATAAATAAACAAATTGTGTAATACTGTTTTTAAAAAAATTTCAAATAAGACATTTCAAATACTTTAATAAAATATACAAATTTTTTATTTTACACCTTAACCAAATGCAAACTACTTTTACGACTACATTTTAATTTAGATGCAATCCTTTTATTAATCTCAATTTTGTAAGTTTATACAGATTCTATGTGTAGTTTAGCCCATTCATTTTTATATTATTATAGAAAGCCTGTGATCAAGGATTCAAAAATAAATCCGAAAATTTAGGCAGCTAAAGAAAGAGTTTATATACCTACTTACCAGCAGACCTAAAACCCGCAATAAGAACACTTCATATATATATATATATATATATATATATATATATATATATATATTACTGTGAAGTTTAGCCATAAAACCCCACATTTTGGAAACCGTTATACTGTGAAGTTTATCTCTGAAAAACTCGAGCACCATATTTGAGCGCCATAATGTTGTGGAATTTACCTGGAAAAGCCTCACGGTTGGACCGTTATAATGTTCTAAAGTCTAATTCTAAAAACCAGCGCTGGATCACTAATTCGAGCCCCACTGCTGGGACAACATAAATTGCTGTGAAGTTTACTCTCGATTGAAGTCTAAAATTAATTCGAGCCCCACAAATTGGCCGTCACAATTACTGTGAAGTTTAGCTCTAAAAGCCCCACACTTTTAGAAGCCATAAATTCTATGTAGTCGAGCTGGAATACAAAACTCCTCTTAACTTACTTCTCTTCAATATCTATTTTTATCCTCTGAAGAAGCTTTTCCTTTTGGACGCCAAAGTGCTCCCAGCTTTTTCCTATAATAAAAGAAACTTAACTTCATCAGTGAAGTTCGCCACGGCTGCTCTAGGGATACCTATAAAACCCTGCCCTACTTTTCTATAAAAAAAATTCGACTATAAAAAAAAATCCATCACAATTTATTTACACAGAAAATCTCACAACAAACTTTTTCAATTATTACAGCATACATTTATTGATTACATATATCCACGTCGATTACTAATTCATTTTTATCAAAATTTCTATATACAATTTTACTCCTCTGACTAAATAAAATATTGAAAGTAACTGGGCTAAACCCCACACCTTACTTTAAATACCTGGTCTAATAAGAGCTCATAGTAAACCTTTTTGTACTTGTGCTAAACTTTATTTTGCACTGAAAATCACCTAAAACCCATTTACCTTTTACATAAGCAGTTAATACACAATTATTGTATAATACAAAATGTCGACCTCAACTTGTTCTACATTATTCATTAAAAATATTAAATGCTGAATTTCTTTGTTCAGATAATTCACCATAATATACACCCAAAAGCACAGAATGTTATAACACAAAACAATCACAAAAATAAATGCTTTTGCAAAAAAATCAGTTATCTGGAATGTAGCCCTGACAGGTAATTGCCATTTAACCATCGCAGACGTAGCACCTCCCCACGACTGCACGTACCGGAATCACCCCAAGTTGACCCACACCATTTGGGACAGCAATCATCTATCCAAAATTTTATTCTTCCAATCTACTGTAAGTCCAAATTATCCATACATCAGCGAACGTTTCAATTACATCCATAATTCCATTTGAGTGCTCAAGAAGCACCAGCCACCAAAATAAGAAAGTAATTTCTACTTACTATTCCGCATGCTTCGATTTTCAAAATATATTTAACGCATTTAAAACAATTATTTCTACAGTACGCCAACTTGTGTACATCGAAATAATTTTTATAAAATATCAAAACTGACTAGTCGCTTGACTCAAGTATAAAGATGTTCGAAGCTTTAGACGAAATTTTGCAGAGAGACTCACCCCCTCACGGTGGCTTATATAAACCAAATCCCTCCCCGACTAAGCTCACTTTCAAAAACACACCACCACAACAACAAATCTTCCTGGTAAATTTCTACAACGGTTTACAATTCTCAAAACACTTCACCAAACAACATTCAACCGTCGTCGATTCTAAAAATCGTATCGTTAACTATCCACAATTCCGGGGAACACTGGTAGCCGTATGTCAACCGTCTCAAAAATCTAAGAATTTTGCATACAAAGTAAACATTTTACTCCGAAAATTAAATTAAAATTTTCAACAACCGTCGTTGAATTCCCTCATCACTGATACAAACACAAGCATTTAAAACACTCCTCTCGCATATATATTAAAGACAAGATATTTGCAGTCCGCAATCTGAAAATTTTATGTGTACAACAAAAGATTACTAAGATGTATCTGTAAATAAACCTTTATGGAAATAATAAAAGCATATTTACGAATACAAATCGAGCTAATAGTTGTATAGCCATAAACAAAACAATAACCCTATTACTTTAGAAGGGAAAAAACATCCACTGACCGGTTTCGACTTATATATCTATATATACATGATGGTTAGAAACTAGTCAACTCTGACGAGGTTCCAAGAAAGCCAAAACCGGTCAGTTAATGTTAAAAACCTATTCTTTTCATTTCATATGAATCCTCGAGTATATTATTTACTCTTGGTCACAGATTGCTTACTCAAAATTTACGTTGTACAAAGACATACAAATGAATATGCACTTACAATAGTTGAAGTTGTGTAATCACTGGCATGTGTAACAAAGAACATTCTCTAAAAAGCTATTTTAAACAGTTTCTAACAATGACATAAATTAAAACTTTTTATATAGACATGTACACTAAACTAGAATAGAACTACATTTCAATTATGAATATGCTTCGTTGGTAAATTATTATGAATGGTATGGGCTAGTAAATGGTATCTGATCTGCAAAAGAATGTGTTTGTCTATGTGCTATGTCTCATGTTATGTATTCATGTATGTTGTATATGTGTGTGCTAGTAAATTTCAATGTGTTGAGTGTGCGTGCACACGTGCACGTGTGTATATTGAGTGTAACTATACTATTTCTCAACAGAACCTAAATTGTTTTATTTTTCATATTTGGGTGAGTTAAAATTTATTAGGTAAGTGTATATCGAACTTAGATTGGAGATATTTGTTTTTGTTTAAACTGTTCGTTTTTGTTTAAACTGTGATACATTTCTTTAAAAATGCGAATAGTTGTCACTATTTCGGTTTCTAATATTGTAACGTCATTAAAATCTGTATTATGACCGTTCCTTAAGGCATGTGTAAACAAAGCACACGCCTCAGGTTTTATTTTAATATCGCTCTTGTGTTGCGTTATTCTTATTTATGTTTAAATTAAGTTACTTTTCATTTAACAATAACTATTATCAACATATTTTTAATTATTCAAAGGGCTCGAACTTAAATCCAGTGATTGCCAACGTAGTAATAAATACTCTCCGCGATAAGATTAAACCTAAGCTCTACTTCATACTACCATGTATTAGCAAGTTTGTGGATGACATAATTCCAGCTATTGCCGAACAAAAACTTAATAAAACGTTAGAAATTTTCAATAGATATAATCAACCTTCCCTATGCAGCAGACGCAGAATCTCAAATCTGAATTTAAGAAACCACTTTCTCGACTATTTCAGTTGGTAAAACATTAGTCTCCTGCTCCAATATATTAATATATTAATCCTTACTAAAAAATTTTAATAGAAATATTTACAAATAATAATATAGTGAAAAATAAAATTAGTGCAATATAAATCATATAAAAATAAAAAAACTTACACTCGGAATAAAACTGCTTAGAATTTTCAGTGTCAAGTACTCTCACTACCGTGTTTCGTTCTTCAGAAGTATACCCTTTATCAAAGATACGTGTAAATTGCTCTTTGTTATCAAGAATTTCCTAAAGTAATCTTTGAATTAATTAAACGTTAAAGATACAGTTTTTCACAATAAAATTATTAAATACAAAATACGCATTCTTAAATATCTTCATAAAGTCCTTTACAAAAAAACACAATTCTTAATAGCTAATCTTACTTCGTTCTTAATAGTCTTGAATTAATTCCAGATTCAACAGTTTCTTAACACTTTCAATTAAAATATTTGTATTTGCACTAAATTTTATTGAATACAGTATTTTAAATTGCCTCACTAGTTTCCAGAACAACAGAAAACATTTCTTTAAAGTAATTCTAGTCCTATTCCAACATCTAATTCTAATTATAAACAAGCATATTGTTCAAGATATTTCATTTTATCAAAGTATTAAAATCCGCAAAAATGAACCTAATCCAAACCAATAGGAATTGTTTTAATTCATTATATACATTTCATTCGTCGAGCGCTCTAATTAATGCAAAATCGACTTCACTTGCGATACGTATATTCCATTCTTTTATTTTTAATCGAACGGATTGTTTTTTCAGAAATAGCAGATTTGTTTGGATATCGTTCCGTTATCGCGCAAATGTTGTTTTTTAATTAAATGGATTATCTAGGGCGTACATGATAATTTACTTAAAGCTTTTACATTAAGAATTAATGCAACTTTTTATTAAAGTGAAAAGTTTTTTATAAGCGTGAAACATGCATTCCTTTAGCTAATACACAGCGTAGCTCTCGTACACGATATGTTATTAGCGAAAGTTTACGCTTATATGGTTAGTTACAGCGAATTTTAATTTTGCCTTCATTAAACAAAATGGCGTCTTTTTCTCATCATTTTTCCCCTCAAATTAAAACATGAAGTTTTGAAAATAAAAAAATTTTATTATTATAACTTTTACAAACACTTATTTATCAACATAATGCATCAAAGATTTACCTATGATACCCTACGTATACAAAATGAAAAAAATGTACCTAACTTCAAGATCAAAAACAATGAATTCCGTATTCGTATACCGCAAATAGTAAAACACTTTCATCAAGTTCTATATAATAACAGATTCTGCTTTGAAATACAGTTTGCCATTTGTATATAATACATTTATGTGAGAAAAGCAAAAATGTTTGTCAATGAAATTTATAGTTTTAATTATGTTTCCATAATGCAAAAATTTACAGGTATCTATTTGCTCTGATTTGTTCGATTTGCTAGTGATTAACAGTGACCTGGTTTTCCATGTAGCTCATTTAACTCCTGCGGTTTACCCTAGATATTATACTTGTAAATTTGTGTATTATGCATTAGTTGGTTTAGCTAACTCAAGTAAGGGTTTGTTACAAATATTAGTTAAAAAATGTATTTCAACGAAACTACTATATTTGCATACAGACTGGGCGGGTTTTCTACAGCTGGTCCCTGATATTACTTAGTGTCACTTTTTGATATTGTTTTCTCTATTCTTCGATATGGTCTGTGTTGTAATTAATCATTAATTATTATTCGATTTCGGTCTGAAGTTCTAAATATAATAATAACGACAGAGATTATTTAGACACGACAATTGGTCTCATTCATCGTCGACGAAAGTTTCGTTTCCTCCTACATCTTCTACAGAAGATATATGCGAATGTTTACATACCATTTTAAAATATTTAAATAAAGCACTACCAAATTATTGTAAGTCGTGTTTTCATGTTCCAAACATCGATGAGTCATAACCAAATTTATGTAGTCCTGACTATAAATATGTACCCTATTGAATCGAGAAAGAAATCGCAGTATGCTCCAAAGCAAGAAAATCTACTTAAACCATCCTTTTGAAATTAAAAATTGAGCGGTCAAAAAATGCTTAAGTATTTTCAACTCGTGTCTCATCAACTCATTTCCAGAAATACGTTTTCTACTGATATATCTTTATCTAATTAAAAGGAACATTCGTTTGTGATACACTATCATTTTGGCAACCGAATTGAGTGCAAACAATCAAGCTTGGCTTTTGGATATTTTCCCACCCTATAATTACACATTGTAAGAATTAGTGTTGTAAGTCACGCTCATCATATACTATAAAAAATTAAATATCCCGTGTTCGTTCCTGGTTAAAATTAGATGTTGATAATTAGCTGTTCTAATTAGGTCGTAATAGATTTTATTGAAACGTGAATTTTCAGTAAGTTAGTGTGCTAATTAAACTTGAGGTATGACTTCGCATTTAATGAGTACCTAGTTATTTGGGGAGAAAGTCGCACGTGTACGGCGTCTTCTTGTAATTAAAATCTATTTCATTTTGCACGGCAACGTGCTTTAAGTGGTCTTAGACAAAGTGTAATAAACCACTCATCTGATAAGAGTTTTTCGAATATATGTATCTTACTAGATTTAAAAATTTTAGTTCTGAATCTATACACGTAGACGGATATTTAATTTAAAAGAAACTTCTACTACAAGTAAAAAATTTCAAACTCTTCTTGTAGAGTTGAGCGTCATCATAACTTATTGTGTAAAGGCATATTTCTTAAACTTATCAACAGTAGCGCAAGTTTTTCTTTTCATTATTCCTGTTTAATGCCATGTCTGAGTAACTTGCGATTTAGTTTGAAGCGTATATTGGTGCGTATGAGCAGAAAGTCAAAAACATGCTGGTCATCGGTAACATATTCTACACTGATCAAGATAAGTTGAATGACTTTTCTAAAATTCAAACGAAGTTATCGATCTAGATTTTTCAAAAATTTCAAACTACTTATTACCTCAGAAGAGCAAAATATATACATTGTGTTTCAGAATAAAGTACCGTAGATTGGGTACTATGTAGATCTTGACGAGTTATCAAGAAAAGTTGGATAACAGTTTCCTGTAAACCGACCCGTTTCGATTATATAGGTGATGAAGTGATATTGAAAAATACATGTTTTTTAGAATATTTTTATTTAGTGTAGACAGCTTGAAAATAGGTTTGTTTACTAATACGAATTATTACACTTCATTTCGACAAAATAGGATAATCCATTGGCGTAGAATAAGGGTGTTATCAAAAATTTTTGACCTATACTTTTTGCACACGCTGTATTTCATAAAACATAGAACTCATAATTTATTCCTCATACAATTTGCCATAAAAAAGTACTCTTGGTTAATCTCTGTAGAGCTTTCCATTCTCAAGATATTTTAAATTAAGTCAGACTCAATTCATGCATGAAAACAGCGTATTATTAATTTTTTCAAAAATGCCATGGTTTTATTTTATGAATTGGAAACTGGTATCTGATATATACATTTAGTAAAAAAAAACACATTTAATAAACTTGTCAGTGTTTACAAACTGATTCATATTTGACTCTACAAGCTAAAATTTACTTACTGAGCCGCTACAAACTACAAAATAGAAATTAGCTCATACACTCATTATTTAAATAAATGTAGAGTGACGTCCTCCAACTTGAATACATTGTCGGGCTCGTTTCTTAATCTGGTGAGTAGTTTTTTGTAGAATAATCTTAGAATTAGCTAAGTCCTTAGAGGCATTTTCCATTCTCTCTCTTTATTCTTGAACTGTATTAAAAGTCAGAATAAATTTTTGTCAATAGGATTTAACTTGGGGGACCGAGGTGGCCAATTAACCGGAGCATTTACTTGACGTCTAATCCACCTGCCAGAAAAATTGTTATTTAACCATTCCCTTGCAGTTAATGCAAAATGAGGTGTTGCCCGTCATGCAAGAACCACATGTTAAGTCTTCGATAACAAGGAAGATCTTTAAATTAACATATTAAATGTTCTCTTAAAAGCGGTATATAGCTCTCCCGTTAATTTTTTCCAAAATAAATGGTACTATCAGCTGATTGTGTATTATTCCAGCCCAAACATTTATTTTAAATTTATGTTAAAAACTGCTGGTTTTCGTGAAATGTGGGTTTTCATCTGAACACACATACTCATTATGCATGTTAAATATGCCATTTCTGCTAATGGTTGCTTCATCAGTAAAAAGAATATTGTTAGGAAATTCATTATCTCTTCTAATTTGCCTTAGCAGCCAGTCGCAAAACTGGACCCTATGTTGGTAGTCGGTTTCTAAAGGATTTTGTACTTGTTACAGGTGATAGTGATGCAGCTGTTGATCTTTTAGAATTCTCCAACATGTTACCTGAGAAACTCCCGTTTCTAGCGAAAGTCTTCTGGTACTTATTCCTGGGTTCTTCTCTACTAAATTTGAAACATTCACGTATCCACGATGTTGAGCAGCAGGTAAAACGGTTCCAGTTTCCCTTATCTGTCTATCTACTGCCAAAAAAGTTTTTCTACTAGCAACAATGCGTCCTGGATATTTCTCTGCATATTTTCTTACAGCCTTTTCAGAATGGCCTTGGCATTCTCCTAGTACCAAATGCATGTCAGCATATTCAGAGAATGTATATGTTACCATTTTTGTGTTTAATTAACAAAATAATAATAACAAGTAAGCTGTAGTTAAGTATTGAACGAGTATAACTTTTGACAACTGCGCCGAGTAATAGTAAAACTAATATGATTGAAACATTATTTTTACGAAATATGTACGTTTGTCAACTTACTATATTTGATTTAAATCAGATACCAGTTTCAAATTCATAAAATAAACCTTTGAATTTTTGAAAGAATCAATAATACGTTGTTTTTATGCATGAGTTGAGTATGACTTAATTTAAAATATCTCGAAAATGGAAATCTCTACGACGATTAACCAAGAGTGTCTTTTTTGTGGCAAATTGTACGAGGAATAATTGTAAGTTTTAATTTTTATGAAATACAGAGTGTGCACAAAGTATAGGTCAAAACTGTTTGATAACCCCTTTTATTCTACGCCAATGGTTTATCCTATTTTGTCCAAATGAAGTCTAATAACTCGTATTAGTAAACAACTAACATGTACCTATTTTCAAGTTAAATTCTCTACCCTAAATAAAAATATTCAAAAAACATGTATTTTTCAATATCACTTCATCATCCTGATAATAGAAACGGTGGGTTTACAGAAACTGTTATCTAACTTTTCTTGATAACTCGTCGAGATCTATATATTCCCCAATTTACGACGCTTTATTCTGAAACACCCTGTACAGAAAGAAAGCAAAAGCTGTTCAGGTAAAATGAGCGTTACCTTATACATTTAGATTTGTTCTGAAGAGACGGGGACTGCGTAACAATTTAAGGGTACTTTGACTAACTACAGTGGTACGTAAATGGGATCCTATGTAAAAATTATAAAATTTAAAATAAATAAAAATAATTATATGGCTGAAATACAAACACACTGCGTTAATATATTCATTTGTTCTGAAAGCTTTTTTGTCATAATTTAGGGGCGCCAAACAGTCTGTCGCAGCAATCTCTTTGATATTATCTCTACCCGGAAGACGGTTATTCCTCATAGGTCTCCTTTGCTTTTGGTTTCCTAAATTTATCACTTAAAAAACATTAAATTTTGTCCCTGTCCCGAATACGACTCCATCACTGGGGTGGTTGCATATCCTGTCACAAATTTACCTACGACCTATATTATAAATCACTTCAAACAAAATTTCACCTAAACTTAAACCTAATTAACAATAAATTCCAGAAATATAAATACACATATATTAACCTTAAATAAAAACAAACCTTTGCGAGTCAACTGGCCAGATATTATTAATAAAAATCCTAAAGAAAAAACTACTACTATTCTACCATTGTTCTACTTTTTAAGATTGATTTATACGACATTTGCTGTTTTATTTCTGAAAATGCTCGTTATATCTGTAATATGGTTTTTCTAAGCTAGTTAAATTGAATTGCACTACACTTACAATTCATTTATTTACAAGAATTTATACAAGAACTCAGCGTCTCGCATTCTTATTCTCTCCTGATGTTCTATATGTCTATACTTGTACACTTATAATATTATACTTCAGCTTGATATTGTACTTGTTTATCTTTAAAGTAGGTAAATACCAACATCATAGAGCGCTATTAATTATTACATAAGTGGTTTTGTAGTTCATGGTATTGTAGATGGAATGTGCATAACCATATTTTCGTGTTACTGGGTTAAATAATTTCTTAATTTACCCTACACCCTCCTTGTAGGTGTAGACGTTATTACCATTTTTCTACGTACCTAATTTTGTTTTCATTGGTTTGACATTCCTAACATTTGACAATGTATTGTATCACATCCTGTAATATTCCTTTCCAATTGTATTGGGTTTTAATTTTTTGAATAATCGTTTGTTACCACGTTGTCCTTCAAAAATTGGGTTTACATAAAAAAGTTTTAGTAATTGCTGTCGTTGCTCCTTGTTTTCTACATTCATTGGTTTTTGAATATTGACGACGCCGACTTCTTAAATTCATTAGTTGAACAATTTAGAAATGCTCTCCGTTGTGCATAATTTCATATTTCGTGGAAGTTCCTCGAATGTCAATCTACTCTTAATTATCTCCTCCGCTTTCGTTCTTGCCCAAATGCATACTTATATAATGTGGTTATCTTAAAACTTACCCATGGTATGTTGATTAACGCTGCGCTGTTACATTCTAATTCTAAAACTTTTACTTTTTCCGAAATTACTTCTCCAACTTTCTCCTCATGGTATGTTTCTTTGTTAACATTATTTAGGTGGTCTTGGTGGCTGGCGAGGCCACGTGTTATAACCATAGCTTCGTTTCATGATTGTCCATATCTTTTAAGTCTTTTGTAGTTAATCATAACTGAGAGACGTTTTTTGTGCCTGTGATATATTCTATCTCGAAGTCTGGCTTCATACGTACTAATTTTGGAATTTGTTTTTTCATCGTGAAACGATTAATTAGTGCCCTGTGGTCTGTTGCAACGGTGAGTTTTCTGCCAAAAAGCTACAGTTTGAAAAGTCCTACAGCCTAGTATATGGTTATCATTTCTTTTTCTATTGTACTTTTCTTGATATCCGCTTTTGAAAAAAATTTTAATGCAAGTACTATCAGTAATAAATGTTAGCCAAGTTTTTGCTGTAGTTCTGCTCCACATATGCTTTCGGATGCATCGCAAGAAAGTATCTTGGTCGACTCTTGAGAGAATTTTAATATTGTTGGTATTAATAAGGTGTATTTGAAAGTGATGAACGCATGAGCACATTCTTCGCTCCAAATAAAATGTAGGTTTTTTAGATGATCGTATTTAAGGGTACAGTTATTTTAGTAAAATTAGGAATAAATGCAGGATAAAAATATCAGGAAGCTACGAATCTTTTGAGTGCCTTTGCGTTTTTAGGTGTCGGAAAATTTTTAATAATGTCATATTTTGACATGTCAGGCGTAACCCCTTGATTTGCTATCTGGTGGCCTATAATGATTACACTTGTCCTGAAAAATATACACCCACTATAGTTCAATTTTAAATTATATTTTCTGCATGTCTCAAAAATTTACCGTTTAGAATCTAAATGATGTTATTACGAATTCTATTATTATCAATTCAACTATATATATATATATATATATATATATATATATACAAACTTCCTTTGTGGTCTAATACCTGGAAGTGCTTAAATTCAACATTTGCTGGGAAGCTGGCGGCGACATTTTGAGTCCAAATGGTGCTCATGCGAAACGACATCTTCCATTTTCTGTTAAAAGTCGGTGATATCTTTCTATTCTTCTCGTAGAGGTAGCTGATTAAATCTTGAACTTAGGTCTGCTTTGCCCTTCACGGTTGTCTAAAATGGTATCAATTCTTTGTAAAGGAAATTAATGTGCTGCCAGCTTTGTGTTTAGTTTCCTACAATCCACTACTAAACGCCATTTTCTCCATTGTTATCTGGTGTTTTTGGTGCTAGTAGAATTAGAATGTTGTATTCCGAAAAAGAAGATCCAATAAGTTCTCCAACATTATATCTACCTACGGTTGCACTCTCCGGTATTCTATAGTTTTTACATTATACTGGTTCATTATCTTTTAATCTTAATTTTTGTTTATAAAAATTGTTAGCCGAAATATTATCCTCTTTGAAAAATATCATCATATTCTACACATAAATTCGTAATTCTATCTATTGCAGATTCTGAAATATTTTTATTTAATTCAGCTAAAAGCTGTTCTTTTCGATTCTTATTATTACATTTTTTATCTCACATATTGAATAAATGTCCAAATCTACTGTTTTTATAGCGCTATAATGTACCTTTAGCGTCCCGTTGCAAGTGTTTATCATCCGAACAGATTCTGATTTTGACAATGTTCAAACGCTTGCAATAAAAACTCCTGCGCTGGTTTCCGTATTTAAAATTAGCGTATATATATATATATATATATATATATATATATATATATATACAGGGTGCCCACAATCTATCTCCGTATATGGGTAACTTTTTTATTATAGAAGATACAATGTTGGTTAAATTAGCAAAGTTGAAGAGAAATTTACGAGTAGTATGATGCTTTTTTGAAAACTCACCTAGATGCTCAACTTTTTAGATATTTGAAAAAACTGAAATTTGCCATTTTCTTCAAACGCTAATAACTTTTAACGGTTTAACCTATAGAGAAAATAAAACTGCTTGTAAGGTAACTTTTACGTAGAATTCAATAGCGTATATGACAATTTTAATTGGAAATGGGTTTTCAAGCTACAAACATAACCTCACTTTTTAAATGGAAACCATAGTTCAATATAACCCAAATGGAAAGGTTTTTCTTTTCTGATTACCCTGATGTAAGGGTTGATGTACTTATTTTCAGTAGTTTCTTCATAATAAAGAAAAACGATTTATTTATTTGCGGGCATCAAGGAGTCCATGGATACATATTTTAAATAAACAAAAACAACTGGCATTTGTCAGATATTATTAGTTAAAGTGTTTATTTGCTCTGGGTTGCAAATTTTGTGTAGAAGACTTTTAAATTTATTTGATTATAATAGAGAATGTATACAAACGACGAAAAAATGACATGCTCTTTTGTTACTATGCCTGTAACAGAAATTGTGATGCTGCTGGTGATATGTATTATGAAAGATATTTGGAAAGAAGGCAGCCAGATAAACGATTGTTTTCTAAATTAGAAAACAATTTAAAAGGTTTGGTGCTTTTACAAAACCCAGTACTGATAAAGAAAATTCAAAACTGATGATGAAGAACGTGTGTTAGCCTACATAAATTTTAAGCCAACAGCATCCACCCGAGAAACTGCAATTGAGTGCGCTACTTCTACAGAAAAAGCTCGCCTAATTTTAAAACAAAACCGCTACAAACCATACAAAACCCATGTTAGCAATACACTGTATCATGGAGATTGTGAGAGAAGACAACAGTTTTGTAGGTGGTTTCTTAATGAAACAAATAATAATCCTGGTTTTAGTCACACTATTATATTTACCGACGAAGCAAAATTTACTAACAAAGGCATGTTTAACAGAAAAAATACAGTCTACTGGAGTCAGGAAAATCCCCATTTAACAGAAGAAAGGCGGGATCAACATCAATTTTCGATAAATGTGTGGTGTGCCATTTTTGGTAATAAAATACTTGGGCCTTTCTTCTATAATTATAATTTAAATGGTGTACGCTATTTAAATTTTCTACAAAACGAATTGCAAGAAATGCTCGATAATTTGCCACTTCATTTACTGCAAAACTTATATTATTTTCAGCATGACGGTGCACCTGCTCACAATGCTCAAGCCGTTTCTGAATATCTTGATAATAGTTTTCCAAATTGGATTGGCAATGCAGGTCCTGTTCCATGGCCGGCAAGGTCACCAGAACTATCGCCACTGGATTTTTTTCTTTGGGGTACTGTAAAGGATGTAGTGTATGCTAAAAAATCCAATAACATTGAGCAACTCAAAGATAGTATTACAGCAGCTATTACAAGTATAAAACCACAAACGTTAAATAAGGTGCACCAAAACCTAATTAAAAGGTACGAAATGTGTTTGCAAGCTAATGGAGGTCATTTTGAGCATATGTTAATGTAGGAGTGGGCATATTCGCATTAATTAATTTTTGTTTCCTTTGATTAAGTTATTTGTATTGTATGGATAGTTTATTTTTAAGTATTTTATTTTCTTAGTTTATAATAAATTTAGTTACAATAAACTTGTGTTTCCATTATTGATTTTTACACATTTTGTTTGTTTGTAATATGTATCCATGGACTCCTTGATGTCCGCAAATAAATAAATCGTTTTTCTTTATTATGAAGAAACTACTGAAAATAAGTACATCAACCCTTACATCAGGGTAATCAGAAAAGAAAACCTTTCCATTTGGGTTATATTGAACTATGGTTTCCATTTAAAAAGTGAGGTTATGTTTGTAGCTTGAAAACCCATTTCCAATTAAAATTGTCATATACGCTATTGAATTCTACGTAAAAGTTACCTTACAAGCAGTTTTATTTTCTCTATAGGTTAAACCGTTAAAAGTTATTAGCGTTTGAAGAAAATGGCAAATTTCAGTTTTTTTCAAATATCTAAAAAAGTTGAGCATCTAGGTGAGTTTTCAAAAAAGCATCATACTACTCGTAAATTTCTCTTCAACTTTGCTAATTTAACCAACATTGTATCTTCTATAATAAAAAGTTACCCATATACGGAGATAGATTGTGGGCACCCTGTATATATATATATATATATTACTGTGTATCCTAAAATTGATCGAGCCTTACGAATTGGGCGTCAAATTTACTGTGAATCCTAAAATTGAATCGAGCCTCTTCGAATTGGGCGTCAAATTTATGCCGTGGACCTCGGGTAAGCAACTACGATACAAAATATATTCGAAAATTTTATATATTTTTCATATTCGACAATAAACAACATTTTCCAAATTACCTAATCAAAAAAAAATTATCCTTACCCGTTTTCCTTTTTTTTCTCGGTTGAACGGCCTTCTTCAACTGCTTCCGGCTAGCTCATTCGGATCTCCTCTTGAGTATCTAAATTCACTCTCATATCCTCAATCATACACACACTCTAGCAATAAAACCTCAAATACAATCAACATACAAGCTTTTATTTATAACTATTTACACAAGAAATGCAATAATGTCCATATTCCATTAATCACGTTACACTTCAGAAAAACCTTATTTCATAATGTCCAGTATTTTATTTTTAAATCATTAAACACAGAAATTGTACACGGAGTAAATGGACCTTGAATAATACCTTCGCTAAACTTCCTTCTTTATAATTTATTTATTCATTTTACTCTAAATAAACTCTGTGGTAGGATGAGCTCAGAATACCCATTAATTATGCATTTGCATACTTTTAAAACAAATAACAAAACAAAGCCATGTACTCTTTACAAAAAATTTTATGTTCTGATGGAACGTTTAAAAGCTTTATAGAAACCTTCAACTTTTCAGTTAACTACCATAATAAAGTTTTACACGTATTACGTTCAATACGTAATTAATACACACTACCTTGAAATTTCACGCTAGCATTCTCCCAATATTCACAGTTTTAAAAGTCACAATTTAAATCGTTACCTGGAAAGTTTAATAGTAGATCTCTGCTTTAAGGATGATGTCGTCGATTTCTTCTGTCCGTTCTGCAGGCCGTTTCTAGCGGTTACTAGAAAAACTCCATCTCAATTGAACTGCAAACGCGGCCTCCCTGGTGTAACCAATTCCAAATTCCATTTAAATTATTTCTTCATTAATTTGAAGCTTCGCACCACATTATTTAAAGCGCGACACGAGTTGTTTATAATTATAGATGATATCTCTTTAAAAGTAATTTCGGTACACTTAACCGCGTATTTAATTACGAGACTATCACCTTATAATAAATTAAATTGATTTTGTAATACTTACAACTCGTGATACTGCGATATGTTCTTTTGAGCGGTCGTAAACTTAAGGGCTTTTACTACGTTCACGAAAATCATTTATACACTTAGGCTGCCACCTCTTGGCCGCCTTTCATCCGAAATCCCCTATCTACAACAACATATTCTCGCAAATTTGCACTCAACCTCATTATTACTCCACGAATTTTAATACCTCCTTAGAACATTTCCAGAATAATACGCTACACTAAGCTCTTGTTCGTTTCAAACTAGACTAAACATTTCAACCAATCGTAGACCTAGTGACGCTTCACAAATCCCTCCTTATATTATAGGTGTCTTTTACTTATGCGTTTTATTCGTCCCTTTCTAATCTGGTCTGAGTGGTACAAATCGATATTCTTGACTATCTACTATCTAGACCCCACGTGGACTTAGCGACGTGACTTTTAAATAAATCGTTTTGAATTTTGTGCTAAAACATTTACCCGTTACCAATATACGTCGAATCTTGGCTTGTTATCTGCACAAATTATAAGAACGTAACATTTAAAAGTTTGCAGGTGTTCGCTCCTAATGAACGTTTTAAATATAATTCTCCGAACTTCGGTTCATGGTATTTTAACCCTCTTGCTATGTTTATTTGTAAGCAACGTGTTTCACCTTGGTGTTATTGGGTTTTTACAGGCTTTTATGCTTATTATATATCAATAATTGTTCAATTAACTCCAATTAAATTAATAATGAATGGCATTGACTTCTACCATTTAATTTTTAGCAAAGCTATTAAATATTAATTATTATTTGTACAATTTGATTAATACCCGTTACTTAAAAATTGAATTAATTAATATAAATTTCGCACGTAATTTCTGTTTGTTCCTTTATACAGGGTGTTTTGAAATTGCTGCGTTTATTTTTATCTTTAACAATATAAAAACCACTATATATATATATATATATATATATATATATATATATATATATATATTCTTATGCTCCACCCCCTCGCCTTTTTGTTTATTAATTATTTAATTTTATTTTTATGTATGAAAATATTTATTTTATGTTACGTGCTTTAGCTACGTTTGGTTGGTTTATAAAACAAAACTGTGTCAATATGCCTCGACTATTTGAAAACTCGTTCTTCCCAGGGTATTCACCTACATACCGTGGGTTCAGTGGTAAGTAGATGTGCAATGCACCAACCAAACAGCACTACCTTCTGTTTTTGTACCTTTGATATTTTACACTTGTATATGCCAAATTTTTATATAAGATCCACGTAGCCTTGTGCCAAATTAATTAATTTTACAAAATTTATGACTTTGACGTTAAAACACACAGTACTCACCTATTTTACACCTCGTCGTCGGCCTTTTTGACAACTGGCTCAACAATCTCACTCGCCGTATACGTCTTTACAATGTTTGCACTATCACTACAAAAATCTGCCGTCTAGACTCCAGGTTTCTTTAACTTAATTTTGATGCTCCCAAATCTAAAATAAATATGACCCAAATTTAGAATTTTGAATAACCTTTTTAATTTACTTCCCCTGCGCTAATTTTTCCGGTGTTATATCTTCTTTATCTCGTACGAATGCTCTTGCTACTCCAATGCTGTCTTTTAATCTTGCTCCTCTCGTTCTAAATCACTGCTTTCTTTATCCGCTCGTTCCAAATCAATACTTCCTCCTTTTAATCCGCTCGTTCCAAATCAATCCTTCCTTCTATTTACCACTCAATGTCCTGCTATACATAAAACCATATCCAATTCAATCCCAATAATATCTTCTTCAATCTTATAAATCCTATTCAATGCCTTCTGCCTATATCAATCTCGTTCCAATATCCACTTATGTTCCGCCGGTTCGCTGTCGCACTAATTCCACTCTTAAACTTGTTACTCGTCGTTGCTATCAATTATTTTATTTACTGTCGCTTATCCTTACTCTTCCTTTATATAAATTAAACTCGTACACTTTTCAAACTCATTTATTAATTCTTCAAAAATATTCAAACAATTTAGCGCAGTTTACAAACACGTCTTATTACCAAAATATTTATAAATCGACTTCTTGTTTAACTTTTCCTAGGTGATAATTACAATTCAAATATGCCTACTCTTTAATACATTGTATACAAATTCCATCCAATAACATCGTCCCAACAAGTTCGTGTCACCAATACCTTATACTCTGTCTTTTGCACTTTCCCTTTTCATATATAAATGTTCAATCATTGGTCCTTAATATCGCACAACCCTTCAATCATATTTGACAATGCTATTACTTATAATTTTGATATTACATGTTTGTCCAAAGGTTGATTCTACTAAAATAAATGCCGAAATGTTACACGTATAAACCTGGATCTGCGTGGTTAATAGTGTAATTTCTACAGACGCATCCGGTTTCTCGATTAGCAAATGTACGTTCTATGGCTTATTCAACATACAACTCAGTGTAAATCCTTGAATACTGTGCTTTATCACGTCATCAAGTCATTGTTTTTACGTCTTGGCACTTACATTTTGACTAATATTTCAAATACTTTAACGTTTGTAAAGTACGGCAAACATAAATTTCTCAGTTACGGGATCTGATATTTGGCTTTCCTTATTTGGCATACACTACCTTCAACAAAACAACCCTTAGAACCCTTTTAGCCCCTACTAACATTTCAATATATATATATATATATATATATATATATATATGTATATATATATATATACAAAGTAAAAGGAATTATTGGCAAGTGACTCAAATTCAGCCACGAGGGCATCCTGTCGACGCGTTTCGCCCTAATTGGGGCTCATCAGGACAGGAGTAGCAAAGTTGTAAAATTTAACACAGACACCTTATGGGAAGTACAGCATCACCTAGCTCACAATTTGTGTCTTCGTGTCGTTTCACCTGACATCGCAAGTTTTAACAACAGTCGACACGGAGGAGATCCGGCTCAACTGCCTTTTTCCATAGCCAAAAGTTATATTTAAGAGAAAAGTCGTTTTGTTTAATTTAAGACTCATTAAACCGACTTTTCTCTTATATATATATTCTTCTGGCTACAACTTTTACTTTTGCTTGTTTACTCCACACAAAATTTGCTACACGACTTTTGTCGTCGTCCCTATTTTAGTATTCAATAAATGACTTCTATTTGAGGTGCTTTAGCAACGTTTGGTTGGTTATCTATTTACTGTTTACTATATATTATGCCTCGACTATATGAAACCTTAATCTCAGGGTGTTCACCTTACTCACCGTGAGTTCAATCGTGAGTAGATGTGCACTACCCAACCAAACTGCACCCTCGTTTGTTTTACCACTTTTTTAATGCACTGATTTACTATATATGCCAAATTTTAACAGATCAATGTTGCTTGGTGCCAAATTAATTTATGTATACTATTTATGACTTTAATTTTGACGTTTTAAGATATTCACAGTACTTACCTGAATTATACCGCGCTGAAGGCCTTCTTTTACTGCTGGCTCGAGATCGTATTCACCATACGCACCTTCACAAGGATTCTCAATCGTAGTTCACTTGCGTATCGCCTCCAGGTGTTCTTAACCAATTTCGTTGACCCCAAATCTGAAATAATTTTACCCCAATTTAGAATTTAAAAAAAACCGTTATATCTACTTCCCCTGCGTTAATTCTTCCTCGTAATCTACTGCTCTCCTGTTTCCCTGCTTCGTATTCCAATCAATCCTCTCCTTGCTCAATCCAAATCAATCCAGCCGTCCTATTTTAAATCAATCCTTGTCCTGCTATTCCTTTAATATCCACACGATGTCCTTACTGCCGTTAATCTGCTCAAATCACTCCAAAAATTATCAATATCGTCGTTGCCTTCTATATCCACTCAAATCTCCTACTGCCGTTAAACCAAATCTTCCCAAAACCAACACCAATCTTGCTCAAACCTAAATAATCGTCGCTTTTCCCGTCGCACTAGTAACCACTCTAAATCTTCTTTAATACTCGTTGCCTTTATACTCTCGATGCTTCTTATTACTTTCACTTTACTAAATTAAACTCTTTAATTCACATAAACTTTTATTTCAATAAATATTTGTACAACTTTTAACGCAGGTTTTGTAAAACACGTCTTTATCTGAACATAATCGAAATTAGAATTTTTTTTATTTATTTCGCTTAGCGATAAGATCAACAACCTTAGCTTACTTGAATTACAATTCTAAAACATACAATATCCAATAACAATTCGTCTTTCCTTTCGTGTCCAAAATACCTTCACTACAGTCTTTATAATATTCTTAATTTCTACTATTGGTCCAAAAACACTTCACAATTCTCCAATAACCTTTTATATTTCCATTCACTTTTAATTTTAATTTTACAATTCGTCCAAAAGTTGATTCTATTAAAAGAAAAGCCAAAATAATTTACACACGACCTGGACGCTTTGTTGGTTGCAGATATCCATAAATGCGTTCGGCTTTCCGACGGCAAATGTACTTTCACTGGCTCATAAAATATCAACTCAGTATAAAACCTTAAGTACCGTGCATTGTATCAACGTCATAAAGTCATGTTGTCTACCTTTTGGCACATATTTTTCAAACTAAAATGGTACATACTTTAGCATATGTAAAGTACAGCAAAATATAGTTTTTTAAATTATTAGTTCTGATATATTAATCCTGTTGTTTGGCATACACCCCTATTAACACAAATCTACCCTTAGAAGCCTTGTACCCCCCCTTACATAATATTGGCCCCACTGATTTTGAATGAAATTGAAATTTCGTATGTTTTTTTCTTCCCTGGTGTGCAAAAATTTCTAATTTTTATTTAAAATCACTCTTTCGTTGTTTCATTTCAATTTGGCAACCCCTATTCGTCTTTCTCTCACATCTATCATACTACGCTACATTCTAACCTATACTATACGACAATAACAAAAAAAAACAAAAACTAAACTTTCCGTTGCATGAACTACATTATAACCTATCCTACTAAACCCTCTTCCGTACTACTCTATATGGGTATAAATTCTCCAAGTGAAAACGCCCGCGATATCCCCTGTCATATTATCTAGCTCAAACGTATTTTCTTCAGCAAAAATACGCGTGATCTTGTACGGCCCTTCATAAGGAAACAACAACTTCGCGCAAATGTTTCTGTCGCGGTTTGAAACCCTTAATCGTTTTACTACTACCAGATCCCCTATTCCAAAAGTCGTCCTTTTTTTAATTTTCCTACACCTTCGCTCGATGTCCCTACGCTGCATCCTTTCAATTCTACGCCTAGCACTACCTAACAGCTCTGTTATGTCTTGTATCTCGACTTCCTCCTCCATGGTCTAGCTGGTATAATCCTTCGCATCAATGTTACCGGACATGTTTTCGTAACCGAACTCGGTACGCTATTCATAAAATTTTCTATTTGTGGCAGATATCTAATCCATCTGTCGTAATGCTCCTGTGTCGCCAATCGTAGATATTTTATTACCTCTCGTATATAACGTTCGCATGGATTAGCTTTCGGATGCCGTATGCTGCTAAATGATACTTTAATATTTGCCCTTTTAACCCGTTCCTGAATCTTTGATTGTTGAAATACGTCGCGTTGTCTACCAAAATCCTTTCCATCTTCCCGACCTGGCTTTCAAATTCTCCAATTGACTGCAATGCATGCACCGTGTTACTTCGTCTTGCCGGAAATAATTTGACAAATTTCGTAAAAACGTCTACCATCACCAATATGTGTCGATACCCCTGTTCACTCGTAATCAGGTTGCTTAAGTAATCAATCGCTACTAATTCTAACGGTCCATTTACGCTCACGTTCATTGGCGTATTCTGCAACACCACGTTCTTGTCTTTACCTAGAATACAAATTTCACACCGATTTATCCTTTCTTTAATCACCGTGATATCATTTCTTGCATAAAATGTTTTTCTAATGCCTATATGTCCGAATTTTAAATGAATTTCGTCTATAATTTCAACAGCCACGTCTCTTGATAACACTACCAGCTCTGCATCCCCTATCCTTTTTACCACAAACTGCCCTACGACGGTAAATCCCCGGTACTCTTCCATATTTTCTCTTGTTAGTTTCTCGCGTATCGAGCTCACCTCACTGTGCCTCTGCGTCTCTATAAGCTTGGCGTTTGTCAACCGACCAACATCCCTGAACTCCTGCAAAGCAATTAAACACCCCTTTATGTTTTGATTCGATTCCACCTGCGGTCTGCTTAGAAAATCCGCCGTCACATTCTCCTTTCCTGGTTTATGCTTAATTTCAAAGTCGTATTCCTGTAACACCAATGCCCACCTATACAACCTACTGTTTAGAAACTCCTTTTTCTTCATGAACGTTACCACCGTGTTGTCGGATTCTATTACAAATTTCTTACCTAACAAATAAAAACGCAACTTTTTCACTGCATATACTATGGCCAACATCTCCTTCTCTGCCGTCGCATACCTGGTTTCGCAGTCTTTTAATACCCTGGAAATGAAAACAATTGGTACCTCAGCTCCATTCTGAATCTGCACCAACTCAGCCCCGATTGCATATTTCGACGCATCCGTCCTCAAAATAAAATCGTCTTTAAAATTTGGATATTTTAACGCTAACTCCGTATAAAATGCACCTTTTAAATCCTGGAACGCCTTCTCTCGTTCAGCCGTCCATTTCCATCTCTCTTTTTTCTTTAACAAACTCACCAACGGCACACACAATTCAGAATACCTCGGTATAAACCGTTTGTAATAATTTAGAACCCCTAAAAATCCTCGCAATCCTCTCACATTCTTTGGTTGTGCAATATTTTTCAACTCGTCCAATATTTTATTGCAAATTTTCATCCCTTGTTCGCTAATTTCAAACCCTAAATACGTAACCTTGCTCTTAAACAACTCGCATTTCTCTACGTTCAGCTTCAAACCCCCTTCGTCCAGTCGTTGGATCACCTTTTCTAAATGCTCCAGGTGTTCTTGCTCGTTCCTTGAAAAATTCAACAAATCATCCACATAATGCGAACAGAAACATTCATATTCGTTAAACAGCTTCTGCATGGCCCTTACAAGTGCTGCTGAAGAACTACTTAAACCAAACGGAACTACAGAAAACATATAAATCTCGCCTTCGATACTAAATCCCGTAAACTTTTTACTGTCTTCATGCAACGGAATTAACCAAAACGAATTTTTTAAATCTAATTTACTGAAAATCTTCATTTCATATACTTTATACAACAAATTATCCAACCCTTGTGGTTGTTCGTACTGCGGTTTCGTAATCGCATTCAACTTCCTCGCATCCAAACAAATCCTTATATCCCTTTTGTTGGGTTTTGGTACAATAACTACTGGGTTCACATATGGAGTTTTCGCTGGTTCGATAATACCCTCTTTTAACATTTTGTTTATCTCTATTTTAACCCTATTTCTTATGGCAAACGGAATTGGATACACCCTTGTATTAAAACCGCTATCTTCCGTGACCTCCAACTTATGCATATACCGCCTCGCAAATCTTGGCTCTTCATTAAACAAGCCTATATATTTATTAAACAAATCCCCTAGCTTCATCTTAATTTCATTACTCACTTTCCCTATCTGTTCATCATTAATTAATCTCGCAAACATATTACATAATCGCACTTCAAACCGTCCATAATTATCCTCTTTAATCATTCCTAATCCTGTACTATCTATATCATTTCCATTCCTATTTTCTGAACTAACCGTAGGCACCACCCATAACCTATCTTTATCAAATATCCTAATTGACCTATCCTTTCCATCTATATTCAACCCAAAATCCTCTATAAAATCCATACCCAATATGAAGTCTAGCTGTAACCCTTCGTAATTAAAAACTCTGCATCCCCTGCTTTTTATTTCCTATATATATCGGTGCACGGATAACATTATAAATCGTCGTTAGCTTTTTGTTCATCGCTGACCATAAATTAACCCCATCAATTGTTCCTATTCGCCCCTTTAAAAATTCTCCATGTTTGACTATCACACTCTCATTTACCAGCGACAACTGTGAACCACTATCAACTAAAGCAACATATACACAATCCCTTAAACTAATATTTATAAACAACAAATTCTTTTTATTAAAATGTAACTGTTTAACAATAAATCCCTTATACTATAACACACGTCAATATTTACTCCTAAGCGGTCGGTCGTCCAAAATTCGCGTTTTTTGTTCTTGTGGCGCATCGTGAATCTGCACCACCTCAATCCTATCTGGGTCCGTTGTAATTGCGCTCGTCGTCATATGCTGGACGTTTACGTCCCTGTCCATCCGGCTGTTTCCATTTTGTATTCCACCCCCAGTAATCCGGCTGTCACCCTCGTGGTTGCCGTGCTGGTATCTGTTTTGTCCATTGTATCCATTTTCCCTGTAATCCCTATTGTAATACGGTCGTCTATGTACTTCGTGTCCCCAATGATTCCGATGTCCGTGGTTAAAGTTGTCCTGTCTGTAATTAGGTCTGTTTTCGTGGTACGGTTGTCGTCGGCTGTCTTCCCTATAACCCCTGTTTTGCTCCCAATAGTTTGTCCGCGTTTTCGCCTCCAGTGCTGTCGCTAAATCAAAGTTTCTCATTACCCCTAAGAATTCCCTCAACGTCTTGACATTTTGTACCACTACCACCTTTGTAACTTCCGGTTCCATATGTCCTGCTAGTAGTAGTACAATGTCGTCCTCGCCCAATTTCGGTGTCAAGTGTTGTGCCTGATTAAACTTGTCAATCGCGTATTCTTCGCGTGTGCCGTGAGTCCTGCTGTAATGTCCGGTAATTAAATTCGTCCTTATGTCAGTCTGGTGTGTATTGCTCCAAAATTGTTCTATAAAGAGTCGTCTGAAATCATCGTACGTGTCGTATTGTTTTCGAATGATGTTATGCCATTTTTCGGCGTTGCCCGTCAAAGTTGCCCCCACGATCTGTAGTTTTGTTCTCTCGTTTTCAGTCCCTACGATTTCGTCTAGTCGGTCTAAGAACCCCATGGGCTGTTCTGTCCTTCGTCCCTCAAACTTCGGTAATGCGTCCCGGTTTAATCTAACGTGCTGTCCGTAGTCTAGTCCAACGCGCCTCCTTTCTAGGTCTTCCAATTTTTCTTGTATTTGTCTAACGTCATGTCCTACCCTGGTTTCTAATACCGTGACTTTGTCGTCAAGTTTTTCGTCCAGTTGCGTCCTACCGTGCACATTTTCGTTTTGTATTGTCTCTAAAGTTTGTCCTAGATTTCTGTAATTGGTCATATGTCTTTTGTCGCATGTTTGTATCTCTGTATTTAAATTTGAAAACCCGCTAATCATCGTTTCTTCCACAGTATCTACCCGTGTCTTAATTTCCGTTCTTAGGTCCGTCCGTGTCGCGTTCAAATCTCCCTGAAAATGTACCCGTGTGTGTTCCAACTTGTCGTCAACCCTGTCTACTTGTTGTTGGACCTCTGTCCGCATGTCGTCCTTTACAATCTGTATTTGTGTTAGTAAATAGTCCTGCGTGTAGTTCATTTTCGCCGTCAGTTCCGCGTGCGCCGCCCTAAACTCGTTCCTTAGTTCCGTATGTGTCTCTGTAATTCTATCTGTCAACTCTGTTTTAACGGTTCTTAGTTCCGTATGTGTCTCTGTAATTCTATCTGTCAACTCTGTTTTAACGGTTCTTAGTTCCGTATGTGTCTCTGTAATTTTGTTTGTCAGTTCCTTGTGGGCATCTTTTTGTTCCTTACGTGATGCATTGAGATCGTCTTTCATACTCATCAGAAATCTCATAATGTCCTGGGTTCCGTCGTTTTCTGCTACCTTCACCTCCGGTACCGTCGCCTGGTCCGGGTCCATGTCTGTCACCTCCAGCTCTGTCTGCCTCAAGTCCGTCTCCTGTATGTCGCCCCCTGCGTCCTGCTCCATGTCAAGTGTCCCTAGTTCCGTTTCAACCCCGTATATCCGTCCCGATCTCGTGATCCTTTTTGTGTCCGCGTCCGTCATCTCTGCTTCCTAGTTTAGAACTCGTTTTCTGTAAAATAATAAAGAAAAAAAAACTGCGGGCCCCACCTAATTTCGGGATCCCGTATTCTGCTGTCTTTCACTCTAATACTTTTCTAGCCTTTTTCTCGAGCCTCACGTTGGGTTTGCCACCTTCTTCTGGCTACAACTTTTACTTTTGCTTGTTTACTCCACACAAAATTTGCTACACGACTTTTGTCGTCGTCCCTATTTTAGTATTCAATAAATGACTTCTATTTGAGGTGCTTTAGCAACGTTTGGTTGGTTATCTATTTACTGTTTACTATATATTATGCCTCGACTATATGAAACCTTAATCTCAGGGTGTTCACCTTACTCACCGTGAGTTCAATCGTGAGTAGATGTGCACTACCAACCAAACTGCACCCTCGTTTGTTTTACCACTTTTTTAATGCACTGATTTACTATATATGCCAAATTTTAACAGATCAATGTTGCTTGGTGCCAAATTAATTTATGTATACTATTTATGACTTTAATTTTGACGTTTTAAGATATTCACAGTACTTACCTGAATTATACCGCGCTGAAGGCCTTCTTTTACTGCTGGCTCGAGATCGTATTCACCATACGCACCTTCACAAGGATTCTCAATCGTAGTTCACTTGCGTATCGCCTCCAGGTGTTCTTAACCAATTTCGTTGACTCCAAATCTGAAATAATTTTACCCCAATTAAGAATTTAAAAAAAACCGTTATATCTACTTCCCCTGCGTTAATTCTTCCTCGTAATCTACTGCTCTCCTGTTTCCCTGCTTCGTATTCCAATCAATCCTTTCCTTGCTCAATCCAAATCAATCCAGCCGTCCTATTTTAAATCAATCCTTGTCCTGCTATTCCTTTAATATCCACACGATGTCCTTACTGCCGTTAATCTGCTCAAATCACTCCAAAAATTATCAATATCGTCGTTGCCTTCTATATCCACTCAAATCTCCTACTGCCGTTAAACCAAATCTTCCCAAAACCAACACCAATCTTGCTCAAACCTAAATAATCGTCGCTTTTCCCGTCGCACTAGTAACCACTCTAAATCTTCTTTAATACTCGTTGCCTTTATACTCGATGCTTCTTATTACTTTCACTTTACTAAATTAAACTCTTTAATTCACATAAACTTTTATTTCAATAAATATTTGTACAACTTTTAACGCAGGTTTTGTAAAACACGTCTTTATCTGAACATAATCGAAATTAGAATTTTTTTATTTATTTCGCTTAGCGATAAGATCAACAACCTTAGCTTACTTGAATTACAATTCTAAAACATACAATATCCAATAACAATTCGTCTTTCCTTTCGTGTCCAAAATACCTTCACTACAGTCTTTATAATATTCTTAATTTCTACTATTGGTCCAAAACACTTCACAATTCTCCAATAACCTTTTATATTTCTATTCACTTTTAATTTTGATTTTACAATTCGTCCAAAAGTTGATTCTATTAAAAGAAAAGCCAAAATAATTTACACACGACCTGGACGCTTTGTTGGTTGCAGATATCCATAAATGCGTTCGGCTTTCCGACGGCAAATGTACTTTCACTGGCTCATAAAATATCAACTCAGTATAAAACCTTAAGTACCGTGCATTGAATCAACGTCATAAAGTCATGTTGTCTACCTTTTGGCACATATTTTCAAACTAAAATGGTACATACTTTAGCATATGTAAAGTACAGCAAAATATAGTTTTTTAAATTATTAGTTCTGATATATTAATCCTGTTGTTTGGCATACACCCCTATTAACACAAATCTACCCTTAGAAGCCTTGTACCCCCTTACATAATATTATTATATATATATATATATATATATATATATATATATAGTAAGATGTATCTGTAAACAACTCTTATGAAAATAATAAAAGCCATTGACAAATACAAATCGGGCTGGTAGTTATATAGCCATTAACAAAACATAAGCTTTATTACTTCATAGGGGAGGAAACATCCACTGACCATGGTTTCAACTTGTTAGCCTCGTCAGAGTGGAATAGTTCCCAAGAACCCTATGAAGTAATCGAAGCTATTATAATGATATAATTTCGAAACGATCACTGTACTATGGCAAAAGTAAATAAAACCGCCATCAGGTGATAAAACACCAACACTACTAAAGTGTGAAGTACAGAATTGAACCGAAACTACATAATAAATTTTATAAATGACTATAAAGTACGTCATGCCTTTGAGATTTGCGGAATGTTACTGCAAAATTTATTTGCATACGTAACAAACCTTCTCGTGGCGACACCCGGGTTCATGCCCCAAGGGCAATTCAAATAAACAAAGACAAGTTATTTGCAGTCCGCAATAAGAAAATTGTATATGGTAAGATGTATCTGTAAACAACTCTTATGAAAATAATAAAAGCCATTGACAAATACAAATCGGGCTGGTAGTTACATAGTCATTAACAAAACATAAGCTTTATTACTTTATAGGGGAGGAAACATCCACTGACCATGGTTTCAACTTGTTAGCCTCGTCAGAGTGGAATAGTTCCCAAGAACCCTATGAAGTAATCGAAGCTATTATAATGATATAATTTCGAAACAATCACTGTACTATGGTAGCCCGATTTGTATTTGTCAATGGCTTTTATTATTTTCATAAGAGTTGTTTACAGATACATCTTACTTCATATACAATTTTCTTATTGCGGACTGCCAATAACTTGTCTTTGTTTATTTGAATTGCCCTTGGGCATGAACCCGGTGTCGCCACGAGAAGGTTTGTTACGTATGCAACAAATTTTGCAGTAACATTCCGCAAATCTCAAAGGCATGACGTACTTTTTATAGTCATTTATAAAATTTATTATGTAGTTACGGTTCAATTCTGTACTTCCACACTTTAGTAGTGTTGGTGTTTTATCACCTGATGGCGGTTTTATTTACTTTTGCCATAGTACAGTGATTGTTTCGAAATTATATCATTATAATAGCTTCGATTACTTCATAAGGTTCTTGGGAACTATTCCACTCTGACGAGGCTAACAAGTTGAAACCATGGTCAGTGGATGTTTCCTCCCCTATGAAGTAATAAAGCTTATGTTTTGTTAATGGCTATATAACTACCAGCCCGATTTGTATTTGTCAATGGCTTTTATTATTTTCATAAGAGTTGTTTACAGATACATCTTACTTCATATACAATTTTCTTATTGCGGACTGCAAATAACTTGTCTTTGTTTATTTATATATATATATATATATATATATATTATCGTGTAAATTATAGGTTTAGAGGGATAGATAAGTCAAAAGATTAATTTTGTAACGAACGTGTATATAGAGCATAGGAATAAATTATTTACGCTCCAAATTAATTAGTTTTACCTTCAAACAAACGGATAATAGCATACATTTGTTCTAATAAATTGTAGTGTTAAATTTGCATAAGTGTAGAAGCTTTGTAGTACGTGAAAACTCAAGGATAATACGACTATTATTACTTTTAATATTCGAAGGTTGTAAATTGAGCATATCAAATAATAAGTGAAAGCTTTTGTGTATAAAATCGATAATGTAAACGCATATTTTCCATTTAACTAGCAAAGCGTACGTTAAAAATAAATCCTAAGAAATCCACAGGTTAAACAACATGAAAAGTACAATTTCAAACGGACAATCGATTCATAGAAAGCCTGACAGATAAATAAACAAGTTCAAGGAACCAGAATGTACGTTGGAACATAATTCTATAGAAATTTGAGTTAACGGTCGTAGCGAAGGCTGCAAAATAACAGGTGCTTTGAAAACAAATAGAGACGGAATATCTATAGCATAGGTTAAACAAGGAAGACAAATAACAGACGTTGGATAGAACAGACATGTAAAACGCGCGATTAGTGTAGAGGCTAACCACAATATCGATTTTAAGTTGCTGTAGTTGGATTTAACAAAAACGGTAAATATGAGTGAGACGAGGATAACATAGTTGGATGATTAAAGGACATCAAATCCAAAGTAGCTGATATTTTGCCAAATCATATATATACTGAATACAATTGTCGTCAAAATACTTCGTATAATAAAATATTTTATAAAATTAATAATGGTAACCTAAAAAAGATTGACAATCTAGTAAATTCAAATAACTATAAATTCAGTGTTCCACCTATTATTAACGATAAAACAGTTACAAATATTTTAGCAGATCTAGAAGACATCTTGGAAAATATAAGTGATGGAGAAAGGAATCTTATACCACCAACATTATAACAAAATTGTACACAAAAATTCTAAATGCAACTCTAAATTTACGATAAAATTCAATAAATGCAAAAATTTTTAAAAGAGAAACAAAATCTACTTATAATCAGAGCCGACAAAGGAAACGCAAGTGTACGTATATCTAACAATCAATATATGGAGAAAATTTACGAATTACTAAACGACTCTGCAGTATACAAAAAGCTTGATAAATATCCAACTCCACGTTTTCAAAATTCAACAATTAATATGATAAAAAAACTACAACAAGAAAAATACATTAGTAAAGAGCAAGCAAACACCTTAACTAATTATAGTTCTACAAGTCCAAACTATATGGCCTACCCAAAATTCATAAAGCAGAATATCCTTTAAGACCCATAGTTGCATCAAATAACAATCCTACGAAAATCTCTCCAAATTTATAGCAAGTATATTACAAAAATCTACTTATACAAATAACTACAATGTATGTAACTCTTTTGAATTTTCTGAATTTATACAAAACTTTCAACTACCAAATGATCATGTACTAATAAGTCTAGATGCAATCTCGCTCTATACCAATATTTCAAAATTTCTGGTCCTAAAAAGTATCAAAAAGCTATGGCATAAGATCACTACTAATTGCACTATTTCAAAATCTGTTTTTACAGACATCATAGAGTTAGTTTTCAATATGTTATTTTAGTTTTATTAATGAATTTTTTCTACAAACCTTTGGTTGTCCAATGGGATGCCAGAATTGTTATGGACGATTTATTAGACGAAATTATACCCAAACTAAACTTCACAATTCCATTTATTAAAAAATTTGCTGACAATATCAAAACATCTGTACCAGAAGATAAAATTAACGAAACTGTTAAAATTTTCAATAGTTACGATGATAAAATTAAATTTACCGTAGAATTAGAAAACAACCAGTCCATCCCATTTCTTGACACTCTACTAATTAGAAAAAACGATAATACTATTATTTTAGACTAGTATCAAAAACCAACCAACTCTGGTAGATATCTAAATTATCATTCATACCATCAATACAAAATAAAAATAAATTTTATTGTAGGCCTAAACCATAGGATCAAAAAATTATGCCATCCTTTACTAAACTCAAAAAATCTAGACAAACTATTTATTATTCTAAAAACAAAAGCTACCCACCAAAACTAATAAAGAGCCTTTTATACAAACATAAACCTCCTTTAAACGCTGACCTTTCAAATAAGCACTCAAACAACAATACTGAATTTTCTGCAAATATACCTACATACCATATAATTCCTTACATTGAAAATTTAAGTACAAAATTCGAAAACGTCTTCAAAAAATTCAACATCGACATTGCTAAACGAAACCCTTTAACGTTAAACACCCTTTTTTCCAAACTAAAAGATAAAACCCCAACTCTTCTACAACGGAATAACATATACCAAATAAATTGTTAAGACTGCAATCTTACCTACATTGGTTAAACCTCGCAACAATTAAAACAACGCTTAACTCAACATAAAAGCGACATCCGTGTTAAGCCAAGCGCTTGTGCTTTGACCTTACACGTAAACGCAAACAAACATAAAATAGATTTTGATTATCCTATAATATTACAAACTGAAAATAACGATCCAAAAGAGAATTCTTAGAAATGTGTTACATATTTAAAAACCTCAACACTATTAATAAAAAAACTGATGTTAACACACTAAGCTCTATATACACCTATCTACTTCACTTTAAATCCAAAAACAAATTCAACATAACTGATCAAATCACTTAATAAAACATAACACAAACACACGCATTCACGCACGCAAACATCCACACAAATGCACACATACAAACACACGCACGCACACACAACACACTGAAATACATACGTAAACAAATAGACATACATCAACGTACATATATAAACATACATACATACAAAAAATATCTAAATTTCAGTCAAACTATATAAAAAAAAATTAGTTGTCATCTAAAAAGTTATCTTAAATTCTGTCACAATTATAAAGGAATTTTCATTGTAACATTCAAATGTGATTAGCAAACTACATTACTGCTTTCCTTTTAAAAGCTTTTTACCACACCTTTAACTTATATGTAAAAATGTATCTATATCCACGATTTCAATGTAAAACTTCACATTAGTAAGTAAGTTTTTAACTATTTTACGCCCATACTAACGTTTCTCAATTTTTAGTATCTTTGATAATGGTATAAAAATAAAACTGAAAGCTTAGTTTATAATAAAGGGTACACTTCATTAACCAGCAGACCTAAAACCTGATACTATATATTATTTATATATATATATATATATATATATATATATATATATATATATATTGCTGTGATATACTCCTTTCAATGCGGGAACTGGGTCCTTTCAACAAAAAATTCTAGTCCCACAGATTGGGCGTCATAAACCGCTGTGATCCTCTTTTCGCCTCGGCTGCTCACCTAATGTTATAAACCTCCTCATTCATAAAAAACAACACATTCCTACCAAAAACATCAACGTTAACTCTATTTACATCAATATTCAGAATACATTAAAATTTCAAAATTAAAACTCAGCATAAATTTCAGTTTTAAAAGAATTTCAAGATTAATTTTATTATCATTTTAATGTGCATGCAAAATTAAAGTCCTTGTTGGATGCCTACTAATTAATATAACAATATAAGCAGACCGGAGTCTGAGTATAAAGGGAGCATCTACCACCCCTTTACGTTAATTAACCAGGTTCGTCTAATTGAGCTCAAAGACATACCCAAATTTTCATCATATTACCGAACATCAAAACTAAATACTCCTTTCTACTTCAACAAGCAAATTTCATCTTAAAATTAAAATTTTATGGTTAGTACAATTTCACTAATGTCCATTTACAGTAAATCAATTATAAAGTTATTCAATTCTATCACAAACCTTATCCCTAATTTTGCTGACGAATTCCTCCGATATTAAACTCGCCTCTGCCCCTGTATCAAGTAATACTTCTACATTATTTTCAAAATTTCTAAATTAATAATTGGCAAACATAATTTTTCTACAGTTTCTGGCTCTACTTCCTCCTCAATTTTGAAAAATTCACGTGGATGTTCGTATACATTTACACAGAAATCTAGTGGTCTGTCACGTTCTAAAAATCCTGTCTCATCCTGTTTTCCGTGCTTGGTCCTGGTTGTCCTTCTACAACCTGTGCGTACGTCCTCCTCGTGTTAATATCCGTGTCCCTGTCTCTATTCGGCGTGCTAGTCACAGTCCTGTTTACTTCCGGTAAACTGTTCTGTCTCGTGTAACTAGGTCTTGGCGTCGGTCCCCTAGTCGCACTATTGCTCCTGTATTCCTGTCCTCGTCGTTCCCAATTCGGTCGAAAATTTCTGTTGTAGTCAGGCCGTCTCGGATAATTCGGTGTCCTGTTGTCAAACCTAACTGTGTTAACGTTTCGTTCTCGTATCTCTCTTGTCCGTCCAACACATACATCGTCATATCTCTGCAAATACTCTAAAAATGTCTCCCGTTCTGTGATGTTTTGTAAGGCCACGTGTTGTCTAATTTCCAGTTCAAAATGTCGTGATAGGTACTTGATAATCTGTCTGTCCGTCAAGGGTGGATTCAGTTGTTTGGCCACACTGTACTTGCGGATGGCATATTGCTCCTAGAACCTGCAAACTCTCCTTAAATTTTCCTGTAATCAAGTCGTCCCTAATCTGATCCTGTTTGTGATCACTCCAGTAATGTTGTAAAAATTTGTCTTCAAAGTCCTGATACGTGTCTATGTCCTGTCCTACTAAATTGTACCATGCTTCCGCGTTGTCCTTTAATAAAGCCTTTATCGTATTTAGTTTAGTCTGTTCGTCAAATAAATTTCCCACTAGATTTCTTACACTATTTATAAAAATTTGTGGATTTACCCTGTTATCGCCATAAAACTTCATGTGTTGGTCCAATGATACTCCACCTGTAGCAAATCTGGGACCATCCCCCGTTAAATTTGACATGTTGTATTTAATACTAATAACTTCGCGTTCTACCCTGCCTAACTGATCCCTACATGAGTCCGTCACTTCAGTCATTTTACATTAATCTCTTCTTCACAAAATGCGTACTTCGGACCTTAAATGTCCCATTTCCTGTCGAAAACCTGTAATATCACGCTCATTTTTTCAACCCTATTTTCAACTTCCCCATCTTTATGGTAAGACTATTTTTAAACTCTGTAAATTCCTTAGTCGACTGCTCAATTTTCCCGCTTATCTGCTCTAATTTTTGGTTGGACTCCTCCCTAGCTCTATTAGATTCATCCCTAGCTAATCGCATTTCCTCTAACATTCTCATCATTAACTCATTTCCTGTTTCTCCTGATTCCGTCCTCGACTGATCTCTACTGCCTCCAGCTTCTTCCATTTTCGAAATTTTCTCACACAATGCACTATCGTCACTTCCAATTTCCACTCCTTGACTCCTTAACCACTCTTTTCTCTGCATACGTTCCAATCACTCACACACACTCTAAAATACTCTTAAATTTATACACACACAAAAACTCTCTCTCTCTCAGATCGCCAGTTTCCTGGAATAAAATCACAAAAACTTTATTTGGAACTCGAGCCTCACTTTTGGGTCGCCAAATTATTGCTGTGTTACCCTGTATAAAATCGAGCCTCACGAATTGGGCGCCAAATTTATGCTGTGAAACCTCCAAAATCCGTGAACTACGCTTTTCGCCTCGGCTGCTCCCGATATGTTATAAACCTCCTCATTCATAAAAAAAAAACAACACATTCCTACCAAAAACATCAACGTTAACTCTATTTACATCAATATTCAGAATACATTAAAATTTCAAAATTAAAACTCAGCATAAATTTCAGTTTTAAAAAGAATTTCAAGATTAATTTTATTATCATTTTAATGTGCATCCAAAATTAAAGTCCTTGTTGGATGCCTACTAATTAATATAACAATATAAGCAGACCGGAGTCTGAGTATAAAGGAGCATCTACCACCCTTTACGTTAATTAACCAGGTTCGTCTAATTGAGCTCAAAGACATACCCAAATTTTCATCATATTACCGAACATCAAAACTAAATACTCCTTTCTACTTCAACAAGCAAATTTCATCTTAAAATTAAAATTTTATGGTTAGTACAATTTCACTAATGTCCATTTACAGTAAATCAATTATAAAGTTATTCAACACACACAAAATGTCAAACAAAATAGTATAATTTACCTGAAGGTTACTGTCCTCGTAGCTTCAAAGTACATCGTCCCTTTAATTAATCACACTATTCCAACAGGATTATATTTACGGCTTCTAATTCTCAACGCTTTTAAAATTTTCTCCATCACCATTTATTTAAAGTTGTTTCTGGGCTTTTCCGGAACTCATCTATGTATATCTGACCCTTGTTTCGTGGATCCAGACACGTATTTGAACCATTTAATTATTAACACCCCGAAAAATAGCAAATAACTTCATACTTCTTTCACCAATATACGCCAAAACTGCCTACTTTTGTGTATACATTTGTCGTTGTAAATTTTGCTAATTGGTACAGTGAAACTAAATTTTATTACCTTGTATCTAAGTGCACTGAAGTACATTCATGTTAGCACGTAAATAACCAACTATTTTGAATCACTAAAATATACGAGCAAAATTTTAAATTATTTTATCAAACTAAAATGCACTGTTTAACATCTTCAATCAAGTCGCGGATGTAAGAGCTTTTAACGCATCGAATAGTCAAAAGTCTAAGAGTCTAAGAGTCTAAGAGGGCTTGTTTATATTCATCTCGGTATATATAGCAAAAAGCCGGCACGTCGCTTTTGTCCCCAAAACGGGTAATTCTAAAGAATTCCTCATTCTATGTTCCCAGTCTGTCGCTCGCGCGTCGATTTTACGAATTTTCACTCGTCCCATTTAAATCTCAGAAATTTCACACACGGCACGCAAGCATGTCCGAGAAAAACTAATTAATTTTGTACAGAAATTGTTGTTTCTACCTCTGATATTTGCATCCTATTTTCAACCAATTGTGACCCTCGTGACGTTGCTTAAATCCCGCCTTTTACTATATGTGTCTTTGCTTGACGCATTTCTCTTTCCTTTTCTAACCTGTTCGTATTGGTGCAAATTGATATTCTTTATTATCGATTATATTTTAGTCCATGTGGACTGTTATCTGGGTTTAATAACCCCGTATCGCACATTCTCGTGAATATTAAGCCCCGGTTTCTCCAAGATTCTTTGAAACTATTAATTATCTACAAAATTTACGCCGTATGTGATATTTAAACTACGCAGGTGTTCAAAATAATATTAATTTTCAGAGCTTTTTAAATAAACCCTGTTTTGTATTTCGTGCTAAAGCATCTGACCGTTTCCAATATCCTTAGACTCGACATGTTTATCTACACAAATTAAACTGAAATTGCCTTTTAAAAAAACATCCTACTTCTAACTAACACTTCTAGGATTTGCATTATTGGGTTTTACAAGTTTCTATAGATATTATCTGTACGTTTTGTTCAATACCGGTTATTTGAAATAGAGTTAATTAAGATAAATTTTGCATGTAATTTCTCTTTGCTTCTTTATTAGGAATACATAAATTACACGCAGAGCTTTTTTTTTTAATACTGTTTCTTTTGATATAAAGCGTCTTATAAATAATTTAAATTTCTTATTTTTACTGAAACGACCGAGTTTATTTATGCTTCAAGGTTTTAATAAAGCGTATTATTTAATGAAATTCCTTATACACGGTGATTAAAATTATTTGATGTGATTATTTAATTTTCTACCCTGGTCTAAATATGAGTATTTTCCCCCTATTTGAATACAAATAATCCCACTTATTCGAATTCAAATATAAAGCATTTAGACAACCAAAAAATATTTAGAAAAAAAATTGCCTATCTCTCTCTATCCTTATCTATCTAACTTACCTACTTTGTCTCCAATCGAAAAAAAAATATTTACACCTATCCTATATCCCTATCCTATTCCTAACTTTCCCCTAATTCTATAAACTGAAATTATCCTAACTTCATTCTACTCATCCATCTAATCCTATATACATCCTATATACCTATCCTATTCCTAACTTTTAACTAATCTTCACTATACTTTACTTCATCCTACCTAATCCTATATACCTATCCTATTTCTAACTTTATTCCTAACTCTCCACTAATCTTATATGAAATATCTATACTTAACCTATCTTATTTTCTTCCTACCTTTACTCTTTATTCTCATCCTAAACCTATTCCTAATTATCTCCCATATTTATCCTATACCTAGCTTTATTTTCTATAAACACTTACTTCTACTTTTCTATATACACCTATCTCTATTCTTATCCTATTTAAATTTTACTCTATTATACACCTATTTCTCCTGTGGTGCTGGTTCTCCGGTATAAGGAATAGTAGGTTGACGTGAAACCGTCCTCTCATTTCCCGTACCTACTTCCCTTAATAAATATGTGCACTCCCCTACTACTTCACCTATCTCAAAAGGTCCCTCATATGGCAAGTGTAGTTTAGCACATGTCATCCTATCTCTCTTCCCTACTCTCAAGCTTTTTACTACTACCTGGTCTCCCACTTTAAATTTTACCCTCTTTCTAATTCTTGCGTTCATCTTCCTTGTATATTTTTCAGCTCTCTTCCTTAACCTCTCCCTCACATCTACCAAAAGTTGTTGAAATTCATCGTCCCTAGGCACAATTTGCCATGGTCTTTCGGGATACTGTTGCTTGATCAGCATAATGGGACTGATTTCTGTCACGGTACTAGGGTTTCATTGATAAAAGATTCAACCTTGGACAAATTGTCCTCCCATAAACGATGATTCCTATGTGAAGCTAAACGCAAAAACTTAACCGTCTCTTGAATATATCGCTCAGCTGGATTCGCTTGAGGATGCCTTATGCTACAAAACACCACTTTAATGTTTTGCCTCTCCCAATAATCTCTAAATCTTTTATTATTAAAATAAGTAGCATTGTCTGCTAATACTCGTTTAAAAGTTCCTACTTCCTACAAAATTGTTCCAATTTCTTGTTTGTTCCGACTGTGTTACAATTCCGAGTGGGATATAATTTGGTAAATTTCGAAAACACATCAGTCACAATCAGCACATGTTTGTGTCCTTTGTACTTCGGACTAGATTACTCAAATAATCAATAGCAACTAAGTCCAGGGATTTTGTACGTGTATACTTTGTACCACATCCTGACTCGTACTATTTTGTACTTTCCTAAAGTACATAAGTGACAAGTGTTGATGACTGACTTTACTAACCCTAAGTCTTTAGTTGAAAAACGTTTCCTAAAATTAACCATGTCTTTCGGATTCCTATGTGACCATATCTTAAGTGCAGATGTTTGATAATTAATTTTGCTTGTACCCTATCCACTACATACACTTCCAATTCTTGAATTTTTACACAAAAGCCGTTTATCATATGGAAGTTTTAAATCCCGGTTCGTTTTCTAACTTCGTTCTAACAATCTGTAACTCCTCACTCTGCCTCTGGTTCCTCAAGATCTCCTCTTCTCCATATACTGAATCATTTTGTAGTAGACTGTTCATGGCAATCATGATGTCACACGGTCTTTTGTTATCCATGTCCCTGTTTCTACTAAACGCGTCTGCTATAAAATTATTTTCTCCCTTAATATATCTAATCTCAAAGTCAAACTCCTGTAGTAACAACCCCATCGATATACTCGATTGTTAGAAAATCTCGTATTCATCAACGCACACAACGCCGAATGATCCGTTTCGATTACAAAATGTCTTCCTATCAAAAAAATTTTAACTTCGTAACACCAAACACCACTGCAGCCATCTCCTTTTCACTAATCGTGTAATTTACTTCATGCGGCTTCAGTGTGCGTGAAACAAAAGATATGGGCACCTCTTCCCCCTCTTGTACTTGGTACAACTCTGCTGCTAATGCACTATCCGATGCATCCGTCCTCAGTACGAAACCTACATCAAATCTGGGATGCCTCAAAATTAGTTGGTCGTGAAATTGTTCCAACAGTGTTAAATATGCTGCCTCTTGACTTTCCGTCCAACTCCATCGTACTCCCTTCTTCAGAAGTTTAAACAATGGACTCGCTTTTCAGCAAATCCCGGTACAAACTTTTATAAAAGTTAAGGACCCCAAAAAGCTCTTAATTTCCTAATGTTATTAGGTCTCGGATATGTCAAAAGTTCGGACAATCTTTCTTTATCGATACACATACCTTGCGTGTTCACCACATACCCCAGAAATTTAACGGTTTTTGAAAAAATTCACATTTTCTATATTCAGCCTCAATCCTGCTAATTTAAGCTCTAATAATATCCGTTCTAAATGAGAGTAATGTTGTTCCTCAGTTTCACTAAAATTAAAATATCATCCACATAGTGTATGCAGAATTGCTCATATGCTCCTAAAATTGCTTGCATTGCCTTAATTAATGCTGCACTTGACGTTGACAAACCATACGGTACTACCTTAAAATTATAGATTTTTCCTCTACGGAAAATCCTGTGTACCTTCTAGAATCTTTGTGTAATGGAATCAGCCAGAATGAATTTCTTAAATCTAATTTACTAAAAATAAACTTGCCACTTAATCTCGTCAAAAGTGTGTCCATGGATGGTGGACAATGGAATTGCGGTTTGGTCCGTTGATTAATTTTTCGTGCATCTAAACATAAACGAATGCTATCATCCTTTTCTTAACTACCACCAACGGATTTATGAAATGAGTGTTTGATACCTCTATTATGCCATCCTCCAACATTTTATTTAATTCTGCCTTCACCTGCTCCCGATATGCTGCTGGAATTGGATAAACCTTTGCGTTGAACGGTTCTGAATTATCTACTTCCAATTTGTGCTCATAGCCTAACGCTGTGCTTGCTTCTACCCCACTAATTCTGCATGTTTTGTAATAAAGCTTGAACCTCTACTCTCCTATCCTCTGGACATCTTATTGTGTTGATCTGTTTTACTTCATCATCCTCTACCTCTACTACATTAATACTAAACTCCGTGTCATCCTCTGTGACTTCATAACTGCCCTTCCATGGCACTACCCTATCCTTAATCCTTATTACCTTCCTTTCCATATCTATCAAAACCCTAACTTCATCATACAGTCAACACCTAAAATGCTCTGAAACTTCAGTCCAGGTACAATTACAAACTCCTGTTCACAGCTAAAACCTCCTATATCTATCCTAAGCACCACAACACTATTTACTACAGCAAACTTCTTTTTATTTGGAGCTACTAAATGGCTACGTTTATAGGCATAATTCTATCACAAACCTTATCCCTAATTTTGCTGACGAATTCCTCCGATATTAAACTCGCCTCTGCCCCTGTATCAAGTAATACTTCTACATTATTTTCAAAAATTTCTAAATTAATAATTGGCAAACATAATTTTCTACAGTTTCTGGCTCTACTTCCTCCTCAATTTTGAAAAATTCACGTGGATGTTCGTATACATTTACACAGAAATCTAGTGGTCTGTCACGTTCTAAAAATCCTGTCTCATCCTGTTTTCCGTGCTTGGTCCTGGTTGTCCTTCTACAACCTGTGCGTACGTCCTCCTCGTGTTAATATCCGTGTCCCTGTCTCTATTCGGCGTGCTAGTCACAGTCCTGTTTACTTCCGGTAAACTGTTCTGTCTCGTGTAACTAGGTCTTGGCGTCGGTCCCCTAGTCGCACTATTGCTCCTGTATTCCTGTCCTCGTCGTTCCCAATTCGGTCGAAAATTTCTGTTGTAGTCAGGCCGTCTCGGATAATTCGGTGTCCTGTTGTCAAACCTAACTGTGTTAACGTTTCGTTCTCGTATCTCTCTTGTCCGTCCAACACATACATCGTCATATCTCTGCAAATACTCTAAAATGTCTCCCGTTCTGTGATGTTTTGTAAGGCCACGTGTTGTCTAATTTCCAGTTCAAAATGTCGTGATAGGTACTTGATAATCTGTCTGTCCGTCAAGGGTGGATTCAGTTGTTTGGCCACACTGTACTTGCGGATGGCATATTGCTCCTAGAACCTGCAAACTCTCCCTTAAATTTTCCTGTAATCAAGTCGTCCCTAATCTGATCCTGTTTGTGATCACTCCAGTAATGTTGTAAAATTTGTCTTCAAAGTCCTGATACGTGTCTATGTCCTGTCCTACTAAATTGTACCATGCTTCCGCGTTGTCCTTTAATAAAGCCTTTATCGTATTTAGTTTAGTCTGTTCGTCAAATAAATTTCCCACTAGATTTCTTACACTATTTATAAAAATTTGTGGATTTACCCTGTTATCGCCATAAAACTTCATGTGTTGGTCCAATGATACTCCACCTGTAGCAAATCTGGGACCATCCCCCGTTAAATTTGACATGTTGTATTTAATACTAATAACTTCGCGTTCTACCCTGCCTAACTGATCCCTACATGAGTCCGTCACTTCAGTCATTTTTACATTAATCTCTTCTTCACAAAAAATGCGTACTTCGGACCTTAAATGTCCCATTTCCTGTCGAAAACCTGTAATATCACGCTCATTTTTTTCAACCCTATTTTCAACTTCCCCCATCTTTATGGTAAGACTATTTTTAAACTCTGTAAATTCCTTAGTCGACTGCTCAATTTTCCCGCTTATCTGCTCTAATTTTTGGTTGGACTCCTCCCTAGCTCTATTAGATTCATCCCTAGCTAATCGCATTTCCTCTAACATTCTCATCATTAACTCATTTCCTGTTTCTCCTGATTCCGTCCTCGACTGATCTCTACTGCCTCCAGCTTCTTCCATTTTCGAAATTTTCTCACACAATGCACTATCGTCACTTCCAATTTCCACTCCTTGACTCCTTAACCACTCTTTTCTCTGCATACGTTCCAATCACTCACACACACTCTAAAATACTCTTAAATTTATACACACACAAAAACTCTCTCTCTCTCAGATCGCCAGTTTCCTGGAATAAAATCACAAAAATTTTATTTGGAACTCGAGCCTCACTTTTGGGTCGCCAAATTATTGCTGTGTTACCCTGTATAAAATCGAGCCTCACGAATTGGGCGCCAAATTTATGCTGTGAAACCTCCAAAATCCGTGAACTACGCTTTTCGCCTCGGCTGCTCCCGATATGTTATAAACCTCCTCATTCATAAAAAAAAACAACACATTCCTACCAAAAACATCAACGTTAACTCTATTTACATCAACATTCAGAATACATTAAAATTTCAAAATTAAAACTCAGCATAAATTTCAGTTTTAAAAGAATTTCAAGATTAATTTTATTATCATTTTAATGTGCATCCAAAATTAAAGTCCTTGTTGGATGCCTACTAATTAATATAACAATATAAGCAGACCGGAGTCTGAGTATAAAGGAGCATCTACCACCCTTTACGTTAATTAACCAGGTTCGTCTAATTGAGCTCAAAGACATACCCAAATTTTCATCATATTACCGAACATCAAAACTAAATACTCCTTTCTACTTCAACAAGCAAATTTCATCTTAAAATTAAAATTTTATGGTTAGTACAATTTCACTAATGTCCATTTACAGTAAATCAATTATAAAGTTATTCAACACACACAAAAATGTCAAACAAAATAGTATAATTTACCTGAAGGTTACTGTCCTCGTAGCTTCAAAGTACATCGTCCCTTTTAATTAATCACACCATTCCAACAGGATTATATTTACGGCTTCTAATTCTCAACGCTTTTAAAATTTTCTCTATCACCATTTATTTAAAGTTGTTTCTGGGCTTTTCCGGAACTCATCTATGTATATCTGACCCTTGTTTCGTGGATCCAGACACGTATTTGAACCATTTAATTATTAACACCCCCGAAAAATAGCAAATAACTTCATACTTCTTTCACCAATATACGCCAAAACTGCCTACTTTTGTGTATACATTTGTCGTTGTAAATTTTGCTAATTGGTACAGTGAAACTAAATTTTATTACCTTGTATCTAAGTGCACTGAAGTACATTCATGTTAGCACGTAAATAACCAACTATTTTGAATCACTAAAATATACGAGCAAAATTTTAAATTATTTTATCAAACTAAAATGCACTGTTTAACATCTTCAATCAAGTCGCGGATGTAAGAGCTTTTAACGCATCGAATAGTCAAAAGTCTAAGAGTCTAAGAGTCTAAGAGGGCTTGTTTATATTCATCTCGGTATATATAGCAAAAAGCCGGCACGTCGCTTTTGTCCCCAAAACGGGTAATTCTAAAGAATTCCTCATTCTATGTTCCCAGTCTGTCGCTCGCGCGTCGATTTTTACGAATTTTCACTCGTCCCATTTAAATCTCAGAAATTTCAACACACGGCACGCAAGCATGTCCGAGAAAAACTAATTAATTTTGTACAGAAATTGTTGTTTCTACCTCTGATATTTGCATCCTATTTTCAACCAATTGTGACCCTCGTGACGTTGCTTAAATCCGCCTTTTACTATATGTGTCTTTGCTTGACGCATTTTCTCTTTCCTTTTCTAACCTGTTCGTATTGGTGCAAATTGATATTCTTTATTATCGATTATATTTTAGTCCATGTGGACTGTTATCTGGGTTTAATAACCCCGTATCGCACATTCTCGGAATATTAAGCCCCGGTTTCTCCAAGATTCTTTGAAACTATTAATTATCTACAAAATTTACGCCGTATGTGATATTTAAACTACGCAGGTGTTCAAAATAATATTAATTCTCAGAGCTTTTAAATAAACCCTGTTTTGTATTTCGTGCTAAAGCATCTGACCGTTTCCAATATCCTTAGACTCGACATGTTTATCTACACAAATTAAACTGAAATTGCCTTTTAAAAACATCCTACTTCTAACTAACACTTCTAGGATTTGCATTATTGGGTTTTACAAGTTTCTATAGATATTATCTGTACGTTTTGTTCAATACCGGTTATTTGAAATAGAGTTAATTAAGATAAATTTTGCATGTAATTTCTCTTTGCTTCTTTATTAGAATATATAAATTACACGCAGAGCTTTTTTTTAATACTGTTTCTTTTGATATAAAGCGTCTTATAAATAATTTAAATTTCTTATTTTTACTGAAACGACCGAGTTTATTTATGCTTCAAGGTTTTAATAAAGCGTATTATTTAATGAAATTCCTTATACACGGTGATTAAAATTATTTGATGTGATTATTTAATTTTCTACCTGGTCTAAATATGAGTAATATATATATATATATATATATATATATATATATATATATATATATATAAGTCTATCAACAACATACTCTACAATAAAATATTATTTCTTTATTTATATTTTATATCTATTTATAGACGCGTTTAGAATATCAACTGCTGCTCAGCCTCTCCGCGGCGCTTATATGTTTTAGGCCGGCCTTTCCAGCCCTTTCTAGAACCTTCGTCAGACATCCTGATATTGTTTACATTTCAATTTTATTACAATATATTATGCAATGAAAATAGTTTTTGACGAATATCTACCTTATGGCGATACAAAAATTCAGAGTGCGATTCGGTTTCGGTGACCAGAAATACATAAAATGCACCCATCAGGTATCAAGAAACAAAAATCGTGTTGGTTTGTGATATTTTCGTATTGTAACTTAGCGTGTTTTGGAGCCCTACTCTTCAATTATTAAAGACTACGGAATAGACGAACGGCGGTACTCGAAACCGCAGTCTTAACAGAAACCTTGCACTTAATTTTAATACAAGCTTTTCTTTTGCAGGCATGAAAATTTAAAACTTCTTTATGAAATCTTTATGAAAATTTCTACATGCAAAAATATTAAGTTACCTTGCGTTGTGCTAGTAATTGTTGTAAACTAAAACGTCGTGTATATTGAAAAATCTATGACAACTTATAACTAAATTAGGTCAAATAAAATAACATAGTTTTTGTTTTCGAACTGTTGGTAGTATGAAATACTTTAGATTGCGTTATCATAGGAATAGACCTAGTCGTTACTGCACCAGTAACCTTCACCGAATTAATCTTTAAGCAGGTTAGTAGTATGCAGTTGTTATTCAAATCAATTTATAGATTTTTCTTAGTTTGCATAAAACATGAAGTACGGAGGTAGTTAACAACACTTTGTCAATCGAGCGCTTTTTATACCTACCTTTAAATATTACTTATATTATATTAGATTTCCACAATCGACCACTCAAATGTAAATGACATTGACATGAAGGTTGAAGAATAATCTTGCACAAAATGTATTTCCAAAAGTTCATTTTTTACTTATTTAAGTACCACAAATGTCAACGCTTAAGTCTAGAAATGAGGGTTGTTTATTATGATGATTTCTGAACTATATTTGTGTAAAATAAGGTGGTGGTCTTGTAAACCTTATTAAATCTCAAACAGTATGGTGTACTTCTTTTTTAGATTTTTTAGAATGTTTATACAAGTGAATAAAGGGTTAAAATATTTTGAGTTTAAACGGCTACGTGTAACATGTAGGCGGCTCCGTGGTGTAGTTGTTATGCGTGTGACTACTACGCCCAAGGTCCTGGGTTCGATTCCCGACACGGACCACTTGAATAATGTTAGGCGAGCATTTTTCACAAAATACGCCCTCGTTCGGATGAGAGGTAAAATGGAGGTCCCCTGTATGAGTGTTGTCACGTACGTTAACGATCTCAATGTTGTTTGGAAAACCAAGGGTTCCGACAGAATTCAAAAATTTCAGGTAAAACAAAAACTCGCTTCCTGCTCGATACAGTACCTTTTGGTTGAGCACTGGAAAATCAAAATGTAGGCTTATGTATAACATTTAGCTTAAGAATTGCTGGTGGTGAAATTGTAGAATTTAAATATTAAAGTTGATTGACTGTCATTCGTCAAAACTTTAAATTTAACGAAAAACAAAAACCTTAAAATATGCAGGGAGTAAACGACTGCATCCCTTATAAGCAATTAATACTTAATTAATGAACTAACCTGTTTAGTTCACTTAGTATTGATAGATTTATATGCATTAGTAACCCTTCTGATAAGCTTTGGAGAGGTAATCTTTTGCTAACGTTGAAGTTTTGCCGTATCAAATTTGATCTTCACAGGTAATTGTTTCATTATAAATAATAACTAATGAAGTGAAATACTACAGTAGTATACCTTGATTAACTCCCTAATGACTCCGGTACACTATCTAAAATATAATTATATACCTATACATTCGTGCACTTCTTATATTAAGTAATTATTTACCATGTTTGCAGCTCTATTAGTAACAGCTTCAGCATATAACACATAAGAAAAAATTTCTGAAAGAAAATCGGGTTAAGCATACCTTTTACCGTAACTGGAAAAACCTTGTAGCGTTATTTCTGCTCACTGAATATGTAGCGTTAATAGCGCATGTAAGGCTTTGTTAAACTCTTGGTACACGCCAGTTTTCCACTTTTTATTTGTTTTACTTGAGGTTGTTACAGGCAAAATAAGTGTTGCGTTATAAATTTGGATTTACTCTGAAGAGACGGGTACCCCGTAACAACTTAAGCGTGCACCAACTAACTGCTGTAGCATGGAAGTGGGTTCCTATGGAAGAAATAATAAAGAATAATAGAAAAATTAAAAATAAGAATAATAAAATGGTTGGAATACAAACATACTCAATCACTATATTTGCTTTTCCTGAAAGTCTTTCTCGCTTGTCATAGTTAACCCGCACCAAATTGCATTGTTTCAGCAAACCCTTCGATATTATTCCTACATGGAAAACGGTTATTCCGAATAGGTCTCCTTTGTTTTTAGTTACCTAAATTCATCACGTTAAAATTTACCTTTCTCTAAAAGATCTTAAAACATTTATTCAATTTTGTCATATTAAAAAAACCTTTGAGAAATAAAATACCTCTCCCAAATACGACTCCATACCTAGGGTGACTAGATATACTTTCACAATCACCTAACTACTATTTAGTTCATAGACATATGCAAATAAAATTCAACCCATACTTAACCTCTATCAACATCAAATAATTTCAATATAAATTCAAATAACCTAATAACCTAATTTCTTAACCACAAACCGGTTAGATATTACTAAAAGAAATCTTAGAAAAGAAAACATCGAATCAAATCCATAAATAATGCTAGCATTTCAATTTCTTCCGTTTCCCATATTAAATCAAATGACATTCTAAATCCCATTTCTGGAAATTCATTTTGTAACAAACATAGAAAACGGTTAAATACCAACCTTCCTTTTATCATTGCATTGTCCATTTAAAATATTAAAGTTTTATGCTTTAACTAACACTAAATTCCATCAATAAAGCTTACACTTTAAAATCATTGTACACTGATTCCGTCGCTAATTTAGGTCAACAAAATAATTACTTTCATGACTTGTTAATTTCTAGCAACCAAACTACAAACTATTTCTGCTTTCGTTCTTCTCCTCTAACTTTAAAACTATTCTATATCCTTACCGCTAACACGTCTTTTTTTCCAACTAACACGAGTCCCTTAACACAACCTATAACTAAATTCCAAATTAACAGAGGGGTAACACCACAGGTTCTAGCACTTTTAACTGTTCATGAGGACGATTATTCCGCGAATTTCAGAACTGAAGCGTGCTCTGTAAATGCAAGCATAAGTTTAAAAAAATAAGTCGCACGCTGCGCTTTTCCTTGGACGAAATTTATATTCTCATCTTGAAACTGTGTTTGTTTACAACTTTTAATTCCCCGCCTCCTTTTTTACCCGCTCGTATCACTACATTTCGACTTTTATAATTACCTGCTTGAGAATAATTTATTTATTTTTACCGTCGGATGTCTAGCTCTGTCATTTCTCCCACTATAAAAATCATATTAATTGTAGTCAGCATCGGGTAATACAATGTAAAAAGTTTAATCTGTGCTTAATAATAAGATTATGATATCGTTAATTACAGTCACAAGCTTGTGGAATCGTCTTTAAACGTCTAGCCATCTTTCAGATATGATTCTACATTTTTACGTATTAATTTATTTCATTAGTGTATACTCTGTGGTTTTCTTTATTGCGTTACGCCCTACATTTTATACCTACTAAACATTTTTGTATTACATATTTATTACATTGTATATTTTATGAAACTTTTATTTTAAGCGGTTTTTAAAATAAATCATTCTCCTGGATTATTACGTTTACAATGCATTTAAAAGATATAATGTTACATTTTTGAAGTTAAAGTTTGTTAGATAAATTACCTTTCATCATCATCATTATCCTTAATCCTGAAACTGGCTAGACGCGTATCTCGATTGTTTCATATTCCGACCTAATCTACACATTTCCCGAAATTCCCACCGCCTACAACTTTCACTATCTGGGTACAATAGTATGATCTAGGCCTACCTCTACCTTTATCTTTTCTATCTTTACTTGTAATATATTCCACACTATTCTCCAAATGCTTTAGAACGAGTCCTATCCTATTTCTTTTATTTTTTTTTGTTTTCCGCAGATAACCATTTTCCATGCTATTTCTAGAACCTGTTTGTTATTAACTTTGTCTGTCCATGCTATCACTATCATACATTTTAAACACGATATTTCAAAAGGCCTTCTATCTTTTTCCGGTCTACTTCTCCTAGTATCCCTATTTCATAACCGTACAGTGCTGTGCTCCACACATTTTCTGTCAACAATTTTTTCCTTGTTTCTATGTTTGTTGTCTTTGCACATAGCCGTTGCTCTTTCTTGTTAGATACAGCTCAGTTCCCCTTTTATTGTTTTCTAAATATATAACCTATTTCACCGATATCCAGTGGTATGTGAAGGCGGGCGGCTCCGTGGCGTAGTGGTATGTGTGTGACTACTGCGCCCAAGGTCTCGGGTTTGAATCCCGACACGGTCCGCTTGAAAAATGTTAGGCGAGCATTTTTCACAAAATACGCCCTCGTTCGGATGAGAGGTAAAATGGAGGTCCCCTGTATGAGTGTTGTCACGTACGTTAACGATCTCAATGTTGTTTGGAAAACCAAGGGTTCCGACAGAATTCAAAAATTTCAGGTAAAACAAAAACTCGCTTCCTGCTCGATACAGTACCTTTTGGTTGAGCACTGGAAAATCAAAATGTAGGCTTATGTATAACATGTAGCTTAAGAATTGTTGGTGGTGAAATTGTAGAATTTAAATATTAAAGTTGATTGACTGCCATTCGTCAAAACTTTAAATTTAACGAAAAACAAAAACCTTAAAATATGCAGGGAGTAAACGACTGCATCCCTTAAAAGCAATTAATGCTTAATTAATGAACTAACCTGTTTAGTTCACTTAGTATTGATAGATTTATATTCATTAGTAACCCTTCTGATAAGCTTTGGAGCGGTAATCTTTTGCTAACGTTGAAGTTTTGCCGTATCAAATTTTATCTTCACAGGTAGTTGTTTCATTATAAATAATAAATAATGAGGTGAAATACTACAGTAGTATCCCTTGATTAACTCCCTAATGACTTCTGTACATTATCTAAAAGATAATTATATACCTATACATTCGTGCACTTCTTATATTAAGTAATTATTTACCATTTTTGACCTGAATCATGTTTGCAGCTCTATTAGTAACAGCTTCAGCATGTAACACATAAGAAAAAATTTCTGAAAGAAAATCGGGTTAAGCATACCTTTTACCGTAACTGGAAAAACCTTGTAGCGTTCGGATGAGAGGTAAAATGGAGGTCCCGTGTGTGAGTGTTGTCACGCACGTTAAAGATCCCTACCTTGTTTGAAACAGCAAGGGTTCGGCAAAATTCCAAAATTTCCAGGTAAAAAAAACTCGCTTCCTGGCCAATGTAGTACCTTCGGGTGGAGCATTGGAAATCACATGTAAGGTATGTGAAGGCGGTTAAGTAACCTACGGCAATCAAGATCCCCAACACTTAGACATTTGCCAAATTAATAGTTTTCCAATAAATCCTTACGCACAGTCAACATTAGTTGAGAATATTAAACAATCAACACCTATAGTTGTTTATAAAAATCGTCAAGTTTAAGTACAATTATTTTTTCACTCATTAGATTTTTAGTCTTAGAACTGGTTAAACGCGTACCTCCAGTGATTTCTATTCTGGGCTAGCCTACACATTTTGCTGAAATTTCCACAGCTTAGATACAGCTCGGTTCTCCTTCTATTGTTTCCTAGATATACGCCCTATTTCACCGATATTCAGTGGTATGTGGAGGGGTTAAGTAACTTGTGACCACCAAGATCCCCAACACAGACATTTGTAGCGTGTATCCTTTATTAATAGATCCATCCAAATTTAATAATTTATCTTTTTTGCCAACTTATTTTAACGTAACGCACCCTCGTTACATGTTGCTTACCTTTTATACACAATATCTGTTGTTACTGAATTCTTGTAATATCTTATCCATACTTATCCAGTTTTTAATAATATAATATCGATGTAGTTATTTTTTATTTGAATTCGTTATTTCAATCCAATGTATAAGCCAAAATTTTCTTATTTTTATTGAACTTAATTTATCGTGTTTTTATTTATGCCTTTTTGTAGCTCAATACTTTAGCAATCTTATTTTTATCCAATATTTTCTCAAACTTTATTTATTCTCATTTCATTTTCATTATCTTTACCTTGTTCGTCAATCTCATTTTCATCTTCCTTACTTACACATCTTTCAGCTGCAGCAAGCAACTTTCATAATTAGTTTCTTTCTCAGTTTGATTTTATTGATGTGGTATTTGTTTTTATCTTTACTTACCCTTACCCGAAACTTCCTTCTTCTTCTTAACGATCTTGTTGATACCATCATTACATTCCTCGTTGCATTTATTTGTCGTTTTCTTACCTTTAACATTGTCATTTGAAGTTTTAATTTACTTATTTTCATATAGCTTATTTTTCTTTTATCATATCAACCTTTGCTGGAGAGATTTCTGCGGTATTGGTATATAAAGTTGTTGTAATAACAAAACATTCGAAAGGCAAAATATCGCGCATCGAAGATGTAAGTGCCCATTATAGTGCGTACACTCTTCTGACGAACTGCAAATATTAAGCAGGCTATAGCAGTTGTACGAAATTCAGTGCAAAAGGTGCTATTTTTAACATGAAATAGTTCCTCCACGTTTATTAGAACACAGCAATATTAATTTAAAAAAGTAAAGAACAATTAACACCACCTTGTGTTGTTATCATAACACAATAGTTATAAAACACCGAGTACTAGGGTAAAATGCAAAGCAAAAAAATATAAATAAACAGCGTAGTAATGTGTTGCGTGTGAAATTTACGCTAATGACTTCTTCTCAAATTTACGTTATCACGTAAAGGTAACAAAAAAAAATGCTACAGCTAACACAATTGCGTAGGGTGGATTTTATGGAAACAAATGCAATATCTTTTACGAAGTGGACAAACTTTAACGCATTTTCTTTTACCTAGAAAAGGTCTCTGAACTGTAAGTCTAATTACAAATGCTGGGCGTAATCTCACCTGGTCTTTTGGCCTAGATAGATGGTGAGCAATTGTCAAAACGAGTGAATGACTATTTCCTATCACGACAGGCTGGTGGAATCCTGTACACACTGGTTTTTTGCTACTAATTTAACCGAAACGCAAATAATAATAATAATCTACCCTGTTCAGCTAACCTATATTAAAATATGAATATCGTACAACCAACACAAAAAGCTATGTTTACTCTAATTGGCAAAATTGCGTATATCTAAAAGAAAAAAACATCTTAATTTTATTCGAATTTAATTAAACAAAAATTTAACTGGTATTGAAATTTCTATGAATACAATTTTGTGGTGCTAGATTTTATTACATATCGCTTTTATTCAGCGCAAGATAGGTTTTGGGCCTTTCGGAGCGACTTTTTAAAAAGCTTTTCCAAAAACTTCTTCTATCAAATTTTTTTTATACTGAATTACAATTTTAATTTTGATTACAAGTTTGTTATATGCTGTGACGTATGATATCGAAATGATTCTAAGTGAAAATTCACTTTTATTAATTAAACTAAAATTATGGCGAGTAGCTTAACTGACAACAATGTTAAAGTTGAGAAGCTCTAGACTGACTGGACATCTTGGACTTTTGAGACTATTTATGCTATCCCTGCGCCTCACATTGCTTGTGGGAACCGCAGAGCTCATGTCTGCGTATTTCTGTATTTAATACAACGTAACAATTTTAATTCTACTACTACTGTGACCTGCACCTGCAGTATCACGTTACGTCTGGAATACAATGTCTGTTTCCGTTCTCACTGTCTGGTTTGTGAACTTTCATTAACCTTTTTATTATGTCCTTCAGTTTTACATTGTTGCATTTAACTTAAGTTTTAATAATTCTTAATTCTTGATAGTTCCATTAATAACATATATATATTCTAATTTGGGGAATATGTAACTCGCACACTAATGTAAAAGTAATCTATTATTGTGTAAATAATGAAATATACATCGAAAGTATGAAGCAGCTTGAAAGCTAAAAGTGTTATCACTTACAGCTGTGTGGTTCAAGTACAAGGTTCAGCCGCCCTGTCCAGGGCAAGACAAACTTAAATGTAAGTGATCCATAATCCAACTGAGAATGATTGTAGGTATTCAACTCGGAAACACTTTCACAATGTAACGGCAATTTATTTTAATCTGCGAATACCTCGCGTTCATGAGCCTTTTGTCGTCGGCTAACTCGAATTTATAAAATTACTGTTGCGCAAATTACTGAAAATAGGTTCATCTTGTTGACGATCGTGTTTCTACTGGATGGGGCACGGGAACCTCCCACATTTCAATGATTGGCTATGGGGGAACGGGCTATACCACAGGGGTGGGGTTGGTCTTGTTTAGAGGGGTGAATGATCTAGTTTTTAGTAGTAACCATGCCGTGGACTGGAGCGCAACCTGCAAGTGTTATCGAGAATTTTTAAAAAAATGGTGAATCTGTTATTGCGACACAAAGGACATTCCGCACGCGGTACAATTTGTCATCGTCTGCTAGTCTTCCCGACCAGAAAACAATTTTATGTTGGGTGAAGAAATTTAGGGAAAGATGATCTGCACTAAATGTGAAGAAGAAGGGCCCTGCTGTGACCGTCAGAACCCCTGAAAACATCGGTAGAGTTAAAGCGTCGATTGAACAGTCTCCAACGCGTTCTGCGCGCAAATATACTGCTGCTCTTCAGATTTCGACTAGAACAGTGAGGCCGATTTTGCATTGTGAACTCAAGATGCACCCCTACAAGATGATGATTGTGCAGGAATTGTCACCAACGGAGTGGGGGTGGCGTGTGGAATGTTGTCAGACGATCCTTCGCGAAGTGCCTCCTACTGCAATTTTGTGGAGTAGCGACGAAACTCATTTTCATCTTTCAGGGTGTGTTAATAAACAAAATTTTCGCTACTGGTCAAATGAAAACCCTCGACAGCTTCACGAAACACCCCTGCACAGCCCAAAGGTAACAGTTTGGCGAGCAGTATCGTCCGTAGGCATTATTGGGCCTTACTTTTTTGAAGAGAATGGCGTCACCGCTATTGTTAACTCAACCCGGTACTGTGACATGCTTGAGAATTTTGTCAGGCTTAAAATCGAAGAATTTGGTCAAAAGCATAATCCATACAGCTTCTGGTTCTAGCAGGATAGTGCTACAGCACACACTGCCCGTCCTTCACGCACTATTCTTCAGTAGATGTTACCTGGGAAAGTGATCTCCTTGCGCGAGACGGTTGAGTGGCCCCCGCGCTCTACAGATTTAATCCCATGCGATTATTATCTGTGGGGTTACCTCAAGGCCGAGGTTTTTAAAGTTCGTCCTAGAACCATGGATGACCTGAAGACTACAATTGAGGAAGAATTCGTGCAGATACCCCCGCCACACTCGAGAAAGTCATGCAAAACTTTCAAGAAAGGCTCAATATGTGTGTCGCCCGCCAAGGTCATCATTTGAAGGATATTATTTTAAGAACAGCTTAAAAATACTGCATTATATATCGTTTCCAGGAAATAAAACTTTTTTGGAATATATCATTTAGATTTGTTATGCCAGCCTTTTGAAATGTGGGAGGTTTCCGTGCCCCACCTTGTAAAACGTCGTTTTCAACTATTTAGATTTGAATGAATGTGAATGAATTAGCTCTTCCATTATGGGATGGCGCTATTTGCAAGCTATAGTTTTTATGGAATTTACCAATTTCAACTATTCATACGGTTTATCCGATTTGAACTGAACTTGTGGTTTGGGGTCAAGGGTTTCTCGGTACATGGAAACATTAGGCAAGGCACTCCCACGGCGGCAATTTACTATTAACATCTGCATCATTGGATAGACCCAATTATATTACTGTATAAGCTTCTGTATGTTTGAGTAATTTATAACAACATGGGTTTTTTTCAATGTAAGGGAATGTTTTCATATTCACGTTCGTAGGATGATTAGTTATTGGTTTTTCTTATGTGATGTGTCTATAGTGAAGTTCCGGTTTTTAATTGCTGGTTGCGAAAGAATTTACTAAGTACTTTACTATTTATTTTGGTATTTTACTTTATCGATATGATGAAATAGCTCTGTTAATAAATTGTAAACCATCTAACTTCTATAAAATTGTTCGTGTATTTTCTTACTACATTTCCTAAACTAGCTAAAATTGATAAATGTTTTTCTTATTATGCGTAATAATTTATGAGCGAGCGTTACAGTAATTCGTCCCACCAGTTTGCACTTACTGTGATTGATCTAGTTTATTGCTGCCTTAATATAATAAACCTTTCAAAAAGAACACAATATAAATTAAAAGATTGAAGTTACATACAGGTAAATTTTTATTTATCCCATATTTCTGTTGGTTCACTGTACCCAAAGTTAGCAGCGTGAAATAGTTGAAATGCTCTTGTCATGGACTAGTGCTACTCTGAGTACTGGTAAGATCACCTTGTCCCCCCCAACACCAAATTATTTTATTTTCTGTATAGCATCTGATTGCACCAACATTGCAGCACATAGTACCACAAGACTGGTAGTTATCACCCAAAACTATGTCAGCTATTACAGTTCAAAGTTTGGGAGGCTAAGTTGATGCCACCCCCCCCCACTTCACTTTTTTTCAAATTTTTCTCTTGTACTTGATGGCACTAACACTGCACCACATAGCACCATCATTCTCACAGCTAGCACCCAATAATTGGTGTAGATATAGCAATTTAAAGTTTAGGGTCCTAGATTACGTCAGCCCTCCCACTACATTTTTTCAAATATTTTCTCTTGCACCTGTTACAACTAACATAGCACTACATAGCACCACCAGTACCATAGCTAGCACTCAACAACTTGTATAGATATAGCAGCTTGAAGTTTATGCCCTTAGGAGGTGTCAGCCCCCACTCCACTTTTTTTTAATTTTTTTTTTGCACCTGCTAGTATTAACATAGCACCGCATAGAATCACCAATCGAATAGCTGGAACCCAAAAAATGGCGCAGATATAACAGCTTAGAGTTTAATTTTTTTTCTTGCACCTGCTAGTACGTCAGCCTCCCCCATACACACACTTTTTTGAAATCTTTTCTCTTGCAACTGTTATAACTAATATAGCACCGTTCATTTACATTCCCAATGCTCCACCCGAAGGTACTACATTAGCCAGGAGGCGAGTTTTTTGTTGCCTGGAAATTTAGAATTTTGCCGAACCCTTGCCGTTCCAGACAAGGTAGGGATCTTTAACGTGCGTGATGTTGTCACACACGGGACCTACATTTAACCTCTCATCCGAACGAGGGCGTAATTTTTTGTGAAAAATGCTCACCTGCCATTTTTCAAGCAGTCGGCCGTGTCGGGATTTGAACCCAGGACCTTAGGATCCGTAGTCTTACGCTTACTACATTGATCCACGGCGATGCCTACTAATATAGCACCGCATGTCACCAACAGTCGCATAGCTAGTACCTAAAAAAATGGTGAACATATATCGGTACAAACTTTGTGGAGGGTTAAAATAGAGTGAGCCTCCTGACAAAATTTTTTCTAATTTCTTCTCGCTCCTGCTGATATTAACAAAGTAACGTGTAGCACCACCAGTCGCATACCTAACACCCAAAATATAACGATTCGAAGTTTAGGGCCATGTAAGATCCTCCCCGCTTTATGCAGATTATTTTAATATTTTCATGTACCTACAAACACTAACATAGCACTGCGTAACACCACCGATTGCTTAGCTTTAAACCAAATGGGTGAAATATAACAGTTACAAGTGATGCCAGCCTAAATACTCTCCCCCAACACGCTAGAACTTCGCTAGTGACATTTTACCTCCGCATAGCAGTAAAATTTGTATAGGTAGCTAGGTTGGGAAAGATGTTAAAGCTACAGCAGTTTAAAGTTGCGTGGGATAGACCTAGTTCTACCAACTCCCAAACAACATCTTTCAGAATTTTTTTTTCATTAAGTGAATGGCAAAACGTATTATCTTATGTTGTGTTTACTTCTAAATAGATTGCCAACCCGTAAAATCCTGGAGTTTAGATAGTTCGTAGCTTGCAGCAACTAAGATATGCCTACAGCCCACACCTTTCCCATTTCATTGAATCTTTTAAATAGTAACAATTACCGTTTTAAAAATTTCATGCAATAAATCAACTTAAAATTTGTTGTATTACTTAATCTGATGAAAACAGTGGTGGCGCTATATAAAATTATTTCCGTAACGCTACTATACTTGCTTTATTGGAAGATTTGCAGCACTAATTCTTACTGTGCAATTCGGTGTTTCTATAATGACAGAGGCACGTAGTGATTGAAAAAGCATCTACTAAATATGCAACTTGTATGTGACTTATACCAAAAGTACACTTATAGACCTGAATTAATATAATGTTTTCTAAAGCACAGGTAGCTACACGATCTGTGGTGCTATGCGGTACTATATTAGTACTAGCAGGTGCAAGAAAAAAAAATTAAAAAATGCTGTAAGCTATAGCTGCTATATCTACGTCATTTTTTGAGTGCTAGCTATGGAACTGGTGGTGCTATGTAGTGCTATGTTAGTTGTAACAGGTGCAAGAGGAAAAATTTGAAAAAGTGAGGAGCTGGGACTGACGTACTAGCAGGTGCAAGAAAAAAATTAAACTCTAAACCGTTATAGCTACGCCATTTTCTGGGTGCCAGATGTCCGATTTGTGGTGCTACGCGGTGCTATGTTAGTACTAGCAGGTGCAAGAAAAAAAAATTAAAAAAATGAAGGGGTGGCTGACATCGCCTAAGGGCATAAACTTTAAGCTGCTATATCTACGTAAGTTTTTGAGTGCTCGCTATGGGACTAGTGGTGCTATGTTAGTTGTAACAGGTGCAAGAGGAAAAATTTGAAAAAAAGTGTAGTAGGGGAGGGAGGCTGGCATCACCTTAGCCCCCCTCCCCCTCCAACTTTGAACTGTAATAACTGACATAGTTTTTGGGTGCTAGCTACCAGTCTTATAGTGCTATGTGGTGAAATGTTAGTGCAATCAGATGTTATACAGAAAATAAAATAAATTGGTATTGGGGCGCCAAGGTGATCTTATCCTAAGTACTTCTCTTTATTGTGTCAACTATGTCGTTTTCCACAAACGAACGTGTGTTTATTATTGAGACTTAATGCACGTATAAATCTTACAAAAGGGTGAAATCCGAGTTTCGATTAAAATTTCCCAACTGTCTAGTTAATAATAAGGCAACAATATTGCGTTTGATTTAATCAATTTTGTGAGACAGGAAGTCTGCATGATCTAAAAGACACAGGTCGACTATCACGGTTAAATGCGGAATTTCTGGAGGATATGAACCAGCGTTTAACTCGCTGACACATAAATCGCCCGACAGATTGGGCTTTCACTATCTACTGATTTCAGGATTACTAAAAAATTACCATTTGCAAAATGGGTTTTTTATGTTCTTAAAAAAAGTAGACCACGCAATTTTACGGTATTGTGGTTAGTTTCGGTCTCTTCTATAAAAACGGTATTAAAATATTGGATCTTGGTTGGCTTCATTTACAGTCAAAATTGCTGAATGTGAAACGCTGAGAATTCTCAAGTATTTTCTGAACAACCAAAAAAAATAGTGCATTTTTTTCCTAAACCGACAATGTATTCATTTATCTCCAAAAAAAACTTAATCTTTTGGGTTTTATTATAATATCTATTTAAAGTGTTGCTTTTAAACGAGTTACAAGGTATGCTTCGTAACGTGACGTAAGAAAGTGGCGTAACTGAAATTCAATCAGTGTGTATCTACTACTTCTATTTTAATACTATCGCAGAGGAAAATATATATCCATTTTCTTGCTGCTACAGAATATAAATTCGTTTACCTCCTACATTCAGTTAATTACAGACGACGTTCATATTCAATTTTTAGCAACTTGTTACGCCCAATAAATAGCGTAGGAGATGATTCTTGATAATAAGAATTCTAAGAACTGAGTAGGCCTTTAATAAAATGAATAAATAGAATGTGACATAAATGTGTATAAATAGCTTTCAGCTTTTACTAAACGGCAATTTTGATTTTCAAATAATAAAAGGAGATGAAGAAAGATTGACGTATCAATTTAAATTTAATATTGGTGTTTCAGTTAATAATAATATTGGATTCTAAAAAGGATACTTTTGTAATAGAATGAGCTGATAATGCAAGAATTCAACTTCAAACCTTTCATTCCGTGAACCAATATTATTTGTAGAAATGATGAATATATCAGCAACGATACTAAAATGATACTTATCATCAATTTCAAAAGACTTCTGTACAATTTACTGTTTATCAAACGCTTAGGATGACCTAGTATTTTCCAAAGTGTATTGAATGCAACATCAAACAAGATGTTAACCTAGTGCCTACACAAACTAATGTAGCGTCTATTGGTCTGTCTGTGACCAGAATAATGACATTGCACACAAAAGATGATTTGCAAGTCCTGCGGTTCGAGATCTATTGATTGACAAGCACAAGACTTTGCAATTAGTTCGGAACGTAAATAATTGTGAGAGCTTTTAGAAATTTTATTGTAACTACGAATAGTTGAGTAGAGTTGTTAAATCTGTTTGTAAATAAGGAACTATTGTTTCTGCAAATAGAGTTTTCGTTACACGGGTGTTAAGTTGTGGGATTTTAGTGGAAAAAGAATTTTTAACCAAATTTTAAAACCCCTTTTTTTTAAAAAATTTTTTTTTATTTCCTTTTTTTTAAAAAAATTTAAAAAAAAATTTTTTTTTAAAAATTTTCCCCAAAAAATTTTTTTTTTTTTTAAAAAAAAAAAGGGGGGGTTTTTTAAAATTGGGTTTTTTTCCAAATTTAAAAAATTTTTTTTCAAAAATTTTTTTTCCCAATTTTGGCTTAAAAAATTTTTTTTTTTTTTAAAAAATTTTTCCCCTTTTAAAATTAATTTTAAAAACCCCAAAAAAAAAATTTAAAATTTTTAAAAAAAAAAAAAAAAATTGTTCCCCCCCCCAAAAAAAAAAATTTTTTTTTTTTTTTTTTTAAAAAATTTAATTCCGGTTTTTTTGGGAAAAAAATTTTTTTAAAATTTTTTTTAGAAATTTTAAAAAATTTTTTTTAAAAAATTTCCCTTTTTTAAAAAAAATTTTTTTAAAAATTTTTTTTAAAAAAAAAAATTTAATTTTTAAAATTTTTAAAAATTTTTTTTTAAACCAAAAATTTTTTTTTTTTAAAAAACCTTTTTTTTTATTTTAAAAAAAAAAAGGAAATTATTTAATTAATTTAATTTTAATAAAAAGGAAAATTTAAATTTTTTTTAATTTTAAAAAGAATTTTTGGTTAAATTTTTTAAAAAAAATTAAAAATTTTTTTTAAAAAAGGTTTTACCCTTTTTTTTTTTAAAAAAAAAATTTTAAAAATTTTTAAAAAAAATTTTTTTAAAAAAAAAAAAATTTTTAAAAACCCAAACCAACCTTTTTAGGGAAAATTTAAAAAAAAAAAAATTTTTAAAAAAAAAAAAAGGTTTTTAAAAAATTGAAAAAAAAAAAAAAAAACCTTTTTTTTAAAAAAACCCCCCAAAAAAAAAGGGTTTTTGTTTTTTTAAAAGGAATTTAACCAATTTTTTTAAAAAAAAACCCAAAAAAAAATTTTTTTTTTTAAAACTTGAAAATTTTTTTAAGGTTTTTTTTTCCCCAAAAAAATTTAAAAAAAAAATTTTTTAATTAAAAAAAAAAAAAATTTTTTTTTAAAAAAAAAAAAAAAAAAAATTTTAAAAAAATTGGGTTTAAATTGGCCCCTTTTCTTTTAAACCCCCAAAAAAGGTTTTTTTAAATTCCCCCCAAACAAAAAATTTTTTTTCCCAAAAATTTTCCCCCAAAAAAAAAACAAAAATTTTTAAAAAAAAAAAAAAAAAAAAAAAATTTAAAACCCAAAAACCAAAAAAAAACCTTTTTTTTTCCCAAAACCCCCTTTTTGGTTTTAAAATTTTTTGGGTTTTGGTTTAAAAAAAAAAATTTTTTTTTTTTTGGAAAAAAAAAAAAAAAATTTTTTTTAAAAAATTAAAAAAAAATTTTTTTTTTTTTAAAAAAAAAAAATTTGTTTAATTAAAAAAGGGGTAAAAAAAAAAAAAGGGGGGAAAAAAAAAAAAAATTTTTTTAAATCCTTTTTTTTTTTTTTCCCCCCCCCCAAAAATCTCCGGGTTTCCAAAAAGGGAAAAATTTTTAAAGTTTTAAAAAATTTTAAAACCCCTTTTTTTTACTTTAAGGGGTTAAAAAAATTTTTAAAAAAGGTTTGGTTTAAAAAAAAAAAAACAAAATTGGTTTTATTTTAAACGGAAAAAGGGGTTTTTTGGGAAAAATTTTTAAAAATTTTTGTTTTTTAAAAAAGGGTTGGAAATTTTAATTTTTTTTTTAAAAAAAATAATTTATTGTAAAATTAAAAGGGTTATTCCCAAAACCCCTTTTTTTGGAAAAAAAATTTGGGGAAAAAAAAACGGAAAAAGGTTTTTAAAAAAAATTTTTTTTTTTTCCAAAAAGGGAAAAAAACCCCAAAATTTTTTTAAAAAAAAAAAAACCCCAAAACTTCCCGTTTTTTAAAAAAAAAAATTTTTTGGGGGTTTTTTTTAAAAAAAAACCCCCAAAGGGAAGGGGGGAAAAAAAAAGGGAAAAAAAAGGGGGGGAAAAAAAAAAAGGGGGGGCCTTTTTTTTTTTTTTTAAAATTAAATTTGTTTTTTTTTTTTTAAAAAAAAAAAAAAAATAAAAAAAAAAAAAAAAAAAATTTTTTTCCCAAAAAAAAAAAAAAAATTTTTAAAAAAAAAACCCCCTTTTGGGAAAAACCCCAAGGGGGGGAAAAAAAAAGGGGGAAAAAATTTTTAAAAAGGGTTTTTGGGGAACCAAAAAAAATTTTTTAAAAAAAAAACCCCAAATTTTCTTTCTTTTTTCAAAAATTTTTTTTTTAAAAGGAAAAAAATAAAAAAACCCCAAAAAAAATTTTTTTTCCCAAAAAAAATTTTATTCCAAAAAAAAAAATTTTAACCCCCCAAAAAAAAAAAAAAAAATTTCCAAAAAAAAGGGGGGAAAAAATTAAAAAAATTTAAAAATTTTGGGGTTTTTTTTTAAAAAAAATTTAAAAAATTTTTTTTTAAAATTTTTTTAAATTTTTTCCCCGGGTTTCAAACAAAAAATTTTCCCCTTTTAAAAATTTTTTCCCCAAAAAAAAGAAATTAAAAAAATTTTTTAAAAAAATTTTTTAATTTTTAAAATTAAATTAAAAATTTTTTTTTAAAATTTTTCCCGGAAACCCCCAAAAAAAGTTTTGGGGGGTTTTTTTAAACCAAAAAAAAAAGTAAAGGGTTTAAATTTAAAAAAAAATTTTTTTTAAAAAATTTTTTTTTTTAAAAAAGGGGAAAATCTTGGGGTTTTGGGGGGGGAATTTTTTAAATTTTTTTTAAAAAGGTTAAAAAATTTTTCAAAAAATTAAAATTTTTTTAAAATTTTTTTTGGGTTTTTTTTTTTTTGGGTTTTTTTTCCCCCCTTTTTTTTTTAAAATTTTGGGGGCCCCCTTTTGGGTTTTCCCGGGGGGTTTTTCCCCCCCCCGTTTCCCGGGGGGCCCCCCTTTTTTAAAAAATTTTGGGCCCCCCCCTTTTGGGTTTTTTTTTAAAAAAAAATTCCTTTTCCCCCTTTTCCCCCCCCCCGGGGGGGGGGGGTTTCCCCCCAATTTGGGAAAAAAAAAAAATTTTTTTAATTAATTTGGGAAAAACCCCAAAAATTATCATTTTTTTAAATAAAATTTAAAACCCTTAAACCCAAAGGGTTTTTTTTTAAAAACCCAACCAAAAGTTTTTGGGGTTTTTAAAAAAAAAAATTTTTATTTTTAAAAAATTTTAAAAAAATTAAAAAAAAAAAAATTGAGTCGCTAGGCCTATTTGTGTTATGATTTTGATTACCTTTGTGTAGTTATTTATATGCAAAACACGATTCGTGTCAGGCCTATTTACAGCATATCCTCCAGATTCTCCATCATCGTTTATAACTACAGTATCATTTTGATTTGGTTCCTTACTTAAGGGAACCAAAAACCCATCAGTTTCATTAACTATGTACTCAGTGATGAAAGCATTAGGCCCACTTTGTTCTCTCTATAGTTACCAGTAATGTTATTTGGATCTAAATTATAATCAGTACTAGGCCTACGTACATCATCTTCAACACCACCTTTTATCACTGGAAGTTCATTATTATTTTGATTTGATTCTGAATTTCTTCTAGATTTGAGACCTACACCCTGCGTTTTACACAAGGTAACTAATAGATGTCTTTCGAATGACAAATTAATTAATATTGTTAGTACACCGTTTAATGTCGCTACAGCCAACAATTTAAGGCATATTTAAAAAATATGTACTTGAAGTGTGACAACAGGGGAAGAAAAATTAACTAGCTTAAGACCACTGCCACTGTCTGTTAGCACAAACACGCTAACTTTGAGGTTGTGAATATGTTACCAATGTGCCAAAACACAAAGGTAGAAACTCTCATATTGCTAAAGCATGTCGTATCTGCTATATGCTAAGGCAAGGTACCCCTAAAACTGTATAGTATTTTTAGCTTCCATCTAAACCGTCTTAGGAAAAGGTACAAAATGTGCAGATACACTATTAAAATAAGGGTTTTTCAAGACTTCCTGTGCATATACGGCCATAATGCTTTAGTATTTGATGTATTAAACATCAAACTATTACTAGGATTCAAAATCTTAATTCACCCAAAAATGTCAGTTACCCCCGTCTGTATTTAACGCAGCGTTATAGTTGAGAAAGGCGAAGGAACTGAAAATGGAAAGCAATGCAGCTACTTTGGTAATAGAAACACAGAGTGGCGAGAGATACTAGTGTTGAATCACATTTCAACATGAGCGTCCTCGGTTGAATAGCACAGTTTTATGTGTGTAAATAAGGGTTGCGCATTTGTAGCAAACTGCAGTTGGATCTTTCTCTCTACACTTCTACTGTGATGGGTAGATTATCACGGAACAATGACTACTTAAGCATCTAACAAATAGATGCATCTAGAGTTACAGTATCCAATGAATAAAACGGGTAAGAACCAAAGAAGTATAGTGGAGTAAGACGAAGGAATTGAAAGGGGAAAACTACGCATTTACTATGAAAATAGTAACAATGTGGCACAGAATACCAGTAGCGAATAAGGTGTTCAACATGAGCGTGCTTGCTTAAAAGGAACAGTTCCATGTTTCTAAATAAAGGTTGTATGTTTGTAGCAAACTACTTAAACTCCTTTCAAAACTTCTACTGTGATGGGTAGATTGTCACATAACAATAACTCTATAAGCATCTAACAGATACATGCATATAGAGTTATACTATCCAACAAATAAAACGAATAGGTGATCTCAAGTTGTATATGAAGTAGCGCCGTCTTGTCCTTACTACTAGCGTCTCAGGTCTCAGTTGCGAGAAGGACAAAAACGTGACAAATCCTCCAGGAACTTAAGCAAGATCAATTTTCTATAACTCACTTCGTTTATGATGCCCGTTGTTCCATTCTCATCTTCCACAGATTAGGACTCAATGTTACCGGGACCCGATACAGCATACCAAATAGTCATGTACATACAGTGCAACAGCGCTGTACAGTGATGTGCGGTCGACTGTAACCAAGAATCCATATGATCTAAAGATTTGTGCATCCCTCAGATGAGCATACGCCTCATCTTTGAATTATGCTTTGGATAGAAAGTTCTCATTGGCGTAAATATGGGTCAGTATTCACAAAAGTAAAACCTTTGTATGTTACAGTCGGAGCATATAAGTTTATGCCGAATTTTAATAGTGTACGAGAATGCCTAGTATCGAACAATAGTCGTCGCAATGATATTTTTGTTAGTTCTCGTTTTTGTGCTGTGCGCACTTGAGTTTGTTTCAGAAAATTCATAACTCTACTGCAAAACTTTGGCTATATTTTCAGGGCTACACATAGTGATTATCTATGTGACTTCGCTCTACGCTGACATAGAATGAAACCAGAACAGAATCCTTCGATGATCTGCAGAATCCTTGAGCCACTACAATATCGTAATGAAATTATCTCTCGAAATAATATCGGGCATACGCTACAGATGTAGATAGAACTCCACCTCTGCCTCTACCATACAACGGAAAATAATATTCATATAAAAATATTTTTGTCTCAACTGTTGGTGCCATACTAGAGCGAAGTTGGTTAAATCTAGCAATCTACACACCTAATCATTTAGCGACGCACATTCTCTTGATAAAAACACTATATAGTTTAACAATCCGATTTTGTTGATCGATAATTTAAAATTAGAACCCTATTTTGCCATTTATTCGATAATTTGATGGTAGAGGAATAATAACAGCTCTTGTTACGGGTAAAAATAGTACGTTACGATTTTTGACTTTCCCAAAGGGGCAGGAACTCCATAACAATTTTAAATGTGCACTGGTAACTACAGTTGTGCGGGAGTAGGTTGTTGGTGCAAAATGATAAAAAAAATAAAATATATACATGTAAAATGCTTGAAATACAAAACTACTGTACAAGTACCACTTACCTTAAAAGACTTACTAGTTGTTAAAAACAAGACCGCCAAACCGTAGCTGGAAACATATGTTTATGGTCTTTATTTATATCAAAAGATCATCTCAGTAACCCTTTTAATTAAAGATTCAACTTTATTTTTAATATTTATTAACATAATCAAAACTTTAACTATTTGACATTAATCAATATATGTAGTGTCTCTCATCACTCACATATACCTCAACAACCGTCTCGTCCCAGCAATCTCTTGAGATTTTTGCTACCCGAAAGACGGTTATTCCGGTTAGGCCTACGTGATTTCCGTTTTCTTAAATCTTGGCACCTCCTATTATACCTCTATCTACCATACGTGAAGAATATTTTTTAACTTTTTATCAAATTAAAACAATTTTTCAAAATAACGAGCTCTCCCAAAGACTTATCACTGGGAAATCTGGATGTTCTTTCACAATGATCTTCTTTACCTATCTTATAAATAATTCCAAATATAATCCATCTAAGCCCAAACTCTATTAATAGTAATTTTAGGAAATATACATACATTAACTTTAAAAAAACAAACTTAATGTAACATCCAACTGGTCAGATATTATTACCAGAACTCTTTAAGAAAATATTTTCCGTAAATAGTATTAGTTTTCTAGATTGGTTTATGCGACATTTTAAATCCCATTTATTTCAAAATACCCTTAATAAGAACACATAGAAAAACAGTGCAATACCGGCTTTTTCTTTCGCCGTTTCAATGTCCGTTACAAACGCTAAATTTGCATAAAAAAGTTTACTAACAAATACATCCCACAATTAAAGCTTGGGGTAAAATTGATTCGCACATTTTTCTCAATGTTTCACAATTTCAAACTCCCTTTTCAATAATATTATGCTTAATTGTACACAAACTATTTCCGTTGTCCTACGAACCAATTACTAGTTATACTTTCAAGTTCGCATGCACATATTTATCAAGCATTAACAAAAAAAAAGACACTCGTACAGTACTCATAATTTAAAAATCGAAAGATTTGCAGGTTAACTCCATTGATTTATCTGTTTACTTCCTTGCCACATTAGGTCCCTATTCCATCTATTTAATTTCCGTAGTTGTATAGTGAAAACCCGCTATCAACCGTTTGATGCACTACCGGCGCCATTTAAGTTCCACACGTAACCCGAGTGTTAGAGTTTCCTGACCTAATTATTCAGCGAAGCTCAAAAGAATTCGACATATGTCCTTGAAAGTCCGTGGCCTACACGTCTACTGTCACAAAACTTTATTTCGTTCTTCAGTTTACTTACCAACTCTTTAAAACTTTCCAATCTTCCTCCCTTAAAAAAATTCGTTCTCACACTTTGTGCGTCTACGTCTTATGGTAAAGTTCAGTGTCATATGTGTGAGCAATCATTGTGCACATGCTTTACTGTTAATATCGTAAGCTGGTCATCCGCGTTAAATTTTATGGCGTTTTATGTTTTTGTAATATTTTAAACTCCATACAAATATTATTATTGATGGTGATGTCCTCGGTTTTTATTGATAATATTTTTGTCTTAATTGAATATCATACTGAAATAGCCCGTTTATAAAATGTAAAATACCCAAACTCATTAAACTAACCAAAATTATATCAATTTATTTCTAAAACCTAATTTGTACTTAAATATTATGCCAGCGTTACACTCTTCTCTATCGATTTGGCTAAGACTATATAGTGCGATTTCAGGTGACAAATCTGACTATACAGCATAACTTTTAATAGTTTTAATAAAACTTTACAGTTTACAATAGAAAAAGAAAATACAAAAAATTATACAATATACGATAACAAATAAATCAGAAAATAAAAACCGCGTGAATAGATAGACTATGTTACTACGAGCGCAAAGTAGAGACACAACTGCTCACTTTACACGTAAAACACTTGTACTTTTGTGAAAAAAATCTAAAGCCCGTTTTGCAGTCTCTTCTGTCCGTTTTGACTACTTTTTAAAGTTACCGTTTAGGTATACCTCCCTTTAACTATTGTTTGGATCTGCAGTGGTTCTTACGTGTAAGCTAATTTCTTCGCCAAATTTTTCATATTTAATATAAGTGATATCTAATTATAACTTTTATTTACCCAATATAAAATAGGAATAATTTTGGAAGATCTTCGCTTAAATGAAAGAACCACAGCAAATCCGAATAACAGTTACAGGTAGGTATATTAATAGTAGCCTTGAAGAGGCAATACAGGGGTAGTTAAAAGCATAACAAGATCCATTTATTGACTATATGAAGAGTGGAAGTGAAAGGTTACCGGTGATGATGCCACGTGTTGTTCGAATGAATGGCCTTGAAGGGTACAATGATTTGCACACCTGATCTTAGATTTTTCTATCAAAATACAGGTACTTTACATGTATACTAACCGGTTATGTTTCCGTTTTGCGCTGGTAGTAACATAGCCTACCTACTTCTATAATTAAATTTTAAGTTCTAAACGTGCCCGTTGTATATGACACATCCGAAACAAAACAACAATCACAACAATGGATGCACACAAACTCACCAAACAAACCAAAAAAGTTTAAAGAAACTTTCAATAATCGAAAGGTTGTGATTACCTTATTTTGGTACCCAAGAGATGTGCAACTACTTACTGCAAAACTTTACGACGTCTGTGGAAAGCCATCGTAAACCAAAGAAGAGGCATACTGACTTCTAGAGTTTTTGTATCCATAGCGACGCCCGTCGTTATAGTGTTACAGTAACTCAACGGCTTCTTCGGCAATTTCAATGCGATGTGCTCGATCACTCGGCATACAGTATCGGCATAACGTCGAGTGACTTTCATGTTTTCTCTGAACTGAAGAAGTGGCTAGGAGGGCAGCGTTTCCAAACAAACGAGGAGCTTCAAGACAACGTCAACAGCTATTTCAATTCATTGGTGTCAATTTTTTGTGCAGAGGATATTGAAAACCTTGTCTGTGTGTACAAAAAATGCCTCAATCTCCATGGTGATTATGTCGTAAGGTGATCTGTATACACTTATTTTTTACGGCCCATCGGAAGTTAAAAAACGATCTACGTAGTTATAAAGAAGTAAAGGTTAATAATGTCCTTCATAGTTAGGTTGTAAATATTTTGGAAACTTGATATATATGTAACTTTTAAGGAAAAATCTCGTCTGTTTGAATGGAAATCCACTTAGGAAGTAATATTTAAAGGTATTAAACCCTAGAAAATCATAATATATACATATATACATAATATATATATATATATATATATATATATATATATATATATATATATATATTGTGGATATTCCCCTGAACAATCAAGCCCCTATGATGTGGAATGTTAAATTAGGGTTTTTGCCCCGAATAGATTATTTAATTAAATAAAGTAATTCTACAATACACAATATAATGATTAAATATTTACAACGCTTAAAAACATTTTAAAAAACATTTTAAATACACAATTCATAATTATTTTCTACACTACTTTAATAAAAGAATTTTAAAGATATGGGAATTATTAATCAATAAATCCATTAATAAATAGTTTCACTAAAATTAGTATTTATGCGAGCTACTTTCTATTTACACCCCTTGCAAATAACCTCTTCTATCGAAAGTTATCTAATTTAATAACACTCCTTAATATCGTATTAAATCTGCTGAATATTCAGTATGTTTATTCTCCTTTTGTGTATTCACAAATTTTTTACTTGAATTTGCCACCCCGAATAAAATTATTTTAGTTGACTTTGTGAACAAATATCTATCATGAAATTAAATTCTGAAACTTAAAGCGTAATTTTTTGTTACTTGCACTAGTTGGATATAAATGAAGCTTTAATTATTCGCGGCTAAGTCTGGGAATTACCCCAAGGGTGAGCAATGAGAAAGGGTGTGGGGATGGTCTAAACTCTACAATAAACTAACAAAAGGAAAATGGGTTGAGCGCCACTGTATCTGTATGAACGGTTACACTAAAGATTCTTTACTCCTATGAGAAGATACAGAAACTCACGGGATGTGAACACAATAAAAAAACTTACAACTTACTGAACTGATGTATCTGGAAACCTCTGGAACATACTTATAACCTCTCCGATCTCGATGATCCTGAAAAAAAATACACAACAAATTCTCTATTAGAAAGACACAGTTTGTGCTTCCCAATAAAAATACATGCCAATAATTACAGGTGGATAATATTGAGATTACCACACCAAAGATATTTAAATCAAAAATAAATACCTAGAACAAACCAGTTGTAGCATATCTGGGCTTTTTAAATTACTTCAGCCTCGTATGATTTCATAGATCAACAAACTTATTTACTTTAAAAATTTAGTAAATTTAATTATGCATGGAATAAAAAAACTTGAGTCTAAAAATGAAATTTAATATAGTTTCTCTTTCTTGAATTTTTTCTTTAAATATGTTTACAAAATGAACAAATAAAATCGAGTTTTCAATACATCTGTTTTTGACATAACAGAACCTTAAGTTAATAATAATATATCAAAACAAGTTTTGGCACCAAGCATTCAGATCTGAGTATTGGTTCACATATGTGTCTCAAACATTATTTCTAAAAAAATCGAATCACATGTAGTTAACTTAGACAAACAACTTTTCATTTATATCTGGTTTTAGAGGCTTATTAAAATTTTAATATGAGTAAATAAATTTTTTAAAAGTAAGAAATGGACTTTGAAATATCATATTGTTAGCAAGTGAATTTATGCAAATTTTACAAAATTATTACTGTAGCAATTCTTAACTATTTTCTCTCACGCTGTTCTATACATACAAAATTTAACTTGACCAAACGATCTTCGAAAATTATTTATGTAAGCATTCACAAATCCTCACAAACAAAACAAAAAAGAAGGTTTGATACCTGTAAAAGTTGATGTTTTCATATCTAATTATTAAACGTCGACGCACATGCTCCAAAATCTGCTCCTTAAGCTGTCGCAACGAAACACCAAACAACAGCTGCAGTTGTCCTGATAAACGAACAGCTTTCCAATACTTTATTCAAATATATCAACGTTCGACCATATCTTTATATTATTGCAGCATTTAAATATACTTTTCCAACATTCTAATTCGTCGTTCTAATTCTCCATTCTACTCTGTCATACGCGTTAACAAATCTTAACACAACATTTTAAATTACCATCTCACGCCAATTCGGAGGCTCCACTTAAGTAAAGCCTGAAGATTCATGCTTCTTTTAAAAACAATGCCAACTCGACTACATTTAGAAAAGGAATGCTGACCTCGTTAGTACGACACCTTATTTGCCTGGCGCATTACCTCGTGACCAGTACTCGCATGCGCTATCCTAATTCTACCGAATGAAGAGGAAGAATTCGCCTGTAAGGTAGACAACACAAACGACTCGACTCCATATAAACACATTCCTTGAATCTATAATATTGTTAAATATCTCCGTGCAAAGCATTTAAGTTATTTAAATGAACATGATTTCCTGTTTTCATATAGAATTGTTTCTTTTAGATATTATAACATCAAATACGAGAATTAAATACCACAGAATAAATTTATGCTGAAGCGATTCTTACAAACATGGTGCTTTAGATTATATATTCGTTACAAACTAATAAAAACTTTTTATGAAATGACACTCAGTTAAAACATATTAGTTTATACATCTGACCTTTAAAATGGTCAAGTGTCCTTTTATAAATATTTATGGTTCCGGATTGAGACCGTATCATTTTATTAACCAAGGTCGACGTTTCGCCCAATTTTGTAAGGGGCATCATCGGGACAAGAAAAGAAAATAAGTAATAAAATAAAAAATAATAATAAAGATAAGAATAATAATATTAAGTAGACAAGTTAAAGTGTAAAGAGTAGAGTTACTCCTGAAGTAGCATACTCACTAGCCCATTCAATGTCAAAAGGTGTCTTGTGGCGAAGTAACTGGCGAAAGTAGCCAAAGTGGTAGTTTATATAAGGCGAGAACTTAATGCATGAGTGATCATGAGTAGAAAGGAGTGTCGTAGCAAATCAGTGAACGTCACGGTTCCGCTGTTGTAAACATAGGCTTGTTTTCCAAATGGGGGAAAGGTAGTAGCCGTCGTCTTTGGTTGGATTATTAGAATTTTTATTGATTTCTATGGATTCTCTCATTTTTCTATTGCAGAAAAATGGAATTCTGGCAATTAGTTTCGTCTAAGATTACTGAAAGTTTTTGTTCCGTAAGGATTTTTGTGCTATTGTCGGAGGTTTTCACGGCCGGACTCTCACTAGCAAAATTACTTTGTACACTCATCTTTTTGTTACGGTGTCGTGATTCTAACATAGTTCCACATTTCCTCAAAATAAAATACCACATAAAAATATATTCCAGCCGAAAAATTCTTCACAATGCAAAGCTCTTACTTCTTCGCGAACGAATTTCCAACACTCGAAAAGAAATAGATAATGTTTCTAAACAACTCCTACAGTTCCACCTATCATTATCCGCCATGCTTAACTACAATAATTGGACTCTGTTTGACCGAATTTCATACTTGCAAGCCCAAAATACCACCGAACTCACCACAAAAACCCACTTACGCAAATTCTTGCAACTTTCCAAGAACCTATCACACCCTGAAAAAACATCTTATCCGGAAACTCTGTCCTCAAATACCGTCATAAGCCAATCAGAACATACCCTATCCGAAAACGAACTACATATCCTGTCCAAAGCACTAAATTTCTCAATTTCACTTAGAAACATTCCTGCAGAGGAAATAATTAGCTCTGTAGAGTCAGCGATCCGATCTCTACCCCAGGACAATGCCAACTTAATTCGCTTTGAAACAACTAAATGTCTCCGACATGCTAAAATTCTTAACAAAAATGTGACAATGCAAAAAATGACGGTCTTAAAACACCTACGAACAAACAAGAAAATTGTTATACTCCCTGCAGACAAAGGTAATGCGACTGTAATTTTAAAAAGTACAGAATACAAAGAAAAGATTAAACAATTATTACAAGACGGTTCCTACACTCCTATAACAAAAGACCCCACTTCAAAGCTTGAACGGAAATTTTCAGCACTTATCAAATCCTCTAATATTCCCAAAACTATCCAAAACCGCATAATACCTCGCGAATCTAAACCACCTCGCTTGTACGGCCGTCCTAAAGTCCATAAACCTGATGTCCCTCTCTGTCCGATAGTTAGCACAATTGACTCGTCAACCTACCATCTGGCAAAATTCCTAGGGTAACACCCTTACTAATGTTTTAAACTCCACTCATTTCATAGAACTAATTGCAAATATTGAGCTAGGCCCTAATGATATACTATTCAGTTTTGACGTAACATCCCTATTTACAAACGCGCCGGTCATAGACACTGTCTCCATTATTAAACAACTCCTACCACAAGAAAACGAATTTGAGTACCTGGCCACGCTCATTGAAAAATGCTTAACTTCTACCTATTTTGTTTTCGACAGATAATTTTACAAACTTCGGGCACACCAATGGGCTCACCTCTATCCACTATTGTGGCCAATATATTCATGGAATCTTTTGGAATCTATGGCTCTAGAATCCACAGACCTTAAACCAAAAAACTTGGCCCGTTATGTAGATGACACTTGTGTAATCTGGCACCATGGACACCAAACACTCAATAATTTTCTAAATCACATAAACAATCAACATAAAGATATTAAGTTTACTATAGAAATTAAAAAGAACGGAACTCTGCCATTCCTTGACGTTCTGGTGGAACGCCAGCCTAACGGACGACTAGGTCATTCCGTATATCGAAAACCCACACACACACACAGACAGATACCTACATGCGTCGTCACATTATCATCCCTCACAAAAATCATCGGTAATCAACTTTCTAGTCCACCGTGCAATTAAGATTTCACAACCAGAACACTTATTTATTGAACTGACCCATCTTAAAACTAGTCTTATAAAAAACGGCTATCGTAACTCAGATATCGGCAGAGTAATAAACCGGCATCTGCATCCTACACGAACCCCCAAACTACGCTATAATCCCGATACACGATCTTTAGCAATCCTTCCATATATACACAGAGTAACAGACCGAATTGGCAAAATTCTACGTAAACACAACATCAAAACAATCTATAAATCCACTAATAAAATTTCACAAATATTACCAAGTCCAAAAGATTCCAAAAATAGACTTAAAGCCCCAGGCGTATATAGTATACCTTACGGCTGCGGTTTATTATACATGGGAAAAACAGGACGGTCAGTACAGACTAGACTAAACGAGCATAAGCAATTCTTAAGAACAAGCCAGTACAATCGCTCAGCAGTGGCCAAACACGAACATAACACAGGACATACCATTAACTTTGACAAGACGAAACTAATTGCCAGAATTCCATTTTTCTAAAAATTAGGGAAATTCAATAAAATTCTAATAATCTAAACAAAGACGATGGCTATTACCTTTTCCCAACAGCGAAACCGTGATGTTCACTGATTCACTACGACACTCCTCTCTATTCATAATCACTCATGCATCAAGTTCTCGCCTTATATAAACTACCACTTTTGCTACTTTTGCCAGTTACTTCGCCACAAGATACTTTTTGGCTTTGAATGGGCTAGTGAGTCTGCTAGTTCAGGAGTAACTCTACTCTTTATACTTTAACTTGTCTACTTAATATTATCGTTCCTATCTTTATTAATATTTTTACTTTATTACTTATTTTCTTTTCTTGTCCTGATGAAGCCACTTACAAAAGTGGGCGAATCGTCGACTTTAGTTTATAAAATGACACAGTCCCAACCCGGAACCATAAATATTTAGAATGACTTCGACCGTGAAACCCTCCGACAATATCACAAGTGGTTTTTTGTTGTCATATGTGGTTTGTTTTCAAAATTACCTAAAACCAATATTTTATCATTCAAAATCCAAATATAATGATTTCCCAATTTTTGCAAATTCAATATCAATCATCCAATCTTCTCTTGTTTTATTCTATGCGTTAAACTGTAGAACCTCCATTTTCAAATTATATACTTTAAATAGCAACTCACTGCAAAATATTGTCGGTTTTACGTTTGGAATTAATTATGTAACGCTTCTTTATGTCGTTTCAATAATTACTGATCTCGCATGCTAGGTGCATCTACTCAAATATACAATTCCGCTCCTACGTGACACGTTTCTCAAGTATTCCCATCTTTTCACGGATATTTTAGCCATTCTTCGAATGCATGATATACGGTTTGACTTGAAATTCGAAATTCTCAAAATTAATAAAAATTAACGTTTTCGTTTAGAAATTGTTACTAGGATTAATTTAGTTATTTAAAATACGCTCTTTCGGCTATTAAATATAAATAAAGTTTTTTAAATAATGTTTTATGCGTTAAACGGAACGAATACATATCTATACAGTGTGTTTCAAAGTTATATTTCCAATATAGTATATACAAATAACTGACTAAATAAATTATCGTTTTTGCAATTTTTGGTTTATACAAATGAAACCTATACCATACGCTATAATATGACCTTGCTATGACCTGTAATCACAGTAATATATAATTAACTTAATTTTATATTTACAATTGAATTGTTTACATATATATTTTCCTTTTTGTAATTTATTATATGATGACGTATGGTGTATTTTTGCGGTACAGTACTTATCACAGTAAGGATGTTTCGTCACGTGTGGATATTCGCTATTTTCAGCTATTTATTTTCTAGGCTAGAGGTGCGCGATTAATAAGGTTTAGAAACCACTGTTTTATACAAAGGCAACTTATTCGTAACCTATAAATAGTAATGAGACCTAACTTTTCAATCCAGCACCGCAAACAGCACATTAATCAATTCAGGACGTTGATACTACGTCAAAAGGGAAAGAAATAATATGATTCATGCTAGCCAAACATGAGCAAATTAAATGGCTTATTGTACTTCATTAGCATATAATCAATAATTTATTCCGTTATTGTTACGCATAGAAAATTTTCCATTCACTATATTTGATAGCAGTTTTTAGTAACATGCATAGGAACAATAAAATTATTAGAGTAGTTTCCTATGTAAGGTTTTTAATTAACGTTGTATTGAACCATGTACCTCTACATGAAATGTATTTACGTTATAATAATTCGCTTTTAAGTTTTATCGGCAACTTGCTTAAAATGGTCATACGTTTCAAGGTTCTCAAACCTTTTATCGAACAGACTATGTATAAGAAACAACCTTTCCGGACTATTTATTATATTATTAATCAATATGCCACAGTTATCGATTATACCATTACAATAGATATACTTAAACAAGATTATTTTGATCAAAGGATTTTAAGAAAATAATTAAAATATAAGTATGGGTATTAAAGTGTCACCAGCTATCTGTAAATATAAATTTACTCTACTATTTATAAAGTAATTAAGAAATAAATCGTTGACTCCCCAATACAATAGAATAAGTTTGGTATATAAATTCTATACCAACTGTATTACGTATAAAATTGGAATAATTCTACAGCAGAAATTGAGCTTAAGAGAACTTAACCAATAACTAGTAAACTGAACAAAAATGTTAACAACAAAAACGTGCACAAAAGAAACGCGATTATTCGATATCTACAAAACACTCGACGGTCATGCTCTACGATATTAGCGCAATCCTCGTGGATATCGTCAGAATGGCTATATTTAACCCAATTTTTGTTATTCCAAAGAGAAACACACGAAAGGAACAATAAAATGTGCATCTTTTTAAACATAGCAATTGCAACAACCTTTGTAATAATACTAGTTATAATTTGTAATTAAAAGCGCAAAATTAAGATTTAATAAACTGATTGTTGGGGATAGGATTTGAATAAGTAGGACTGTACAAGGGGAGACGTACTCTTTTGTGAACGACACACACAATAAAAAAAAACTTATCTATTCATGTATCCAGATGGATCCTAACTGCTGCTCTAGCAGATGTTGTTCTATAGCCTTAGCCCCAACAAACTGCAGTCGTTTGGTCTTCTATTCTCAACAACCGCACAGTGGAACGTTTGAGATTTCTAGCGCGACAAAATGTGTAACACTTACTCTCTCAAAAACTTAAAATAGCTTATGTCGTACTTGTACTGTCCTCAGTGAATAGAAAAAAAGTAACAAGAAATAGACGGAACTGCGTGCGATGCACCGACAATAACAAAACAAAAACTAGTTTCTATCTTGTGTTGATCGTCGCAGGCGACCTGTCAGTTTTTTGGTTATTTCGAACGGCTGTATCTCTATCACATTAACGTTTGTGTTTCAAAAATGTTCTAAAACTGGAGTTGGAATGTATGTATATTAGTATTTTATTAACATGAAGTCCCCATGAATCTATTGCAATAAAATCCAACTGCTGTTACTCTCCAGACGAAGCATTAGCGTTAATCACTTCTGCTCAATTAACAAAATCGCAGTATAATATAATGCGAAATAGTTCTATGGAAAAACGAGTAAGATTGTATAATTATATCATCATTGTATCATTATATCAGAAAAGCGAGATAATCCTGCTACCCATCTTATAATGACATCACAGTAACCGAATCTGTGGCAGAAATTAATTTACAAGCTGTGGTAAATTTGACTACTGAGCGTTTGTTTATTACTGTAGAGGATGTCATGGACAGATTTGTTGGTGAAGGTTCTTGTTAATTAAAAAATATAACCATTACATTCAAGTGGAGTTGCGATGGAAGTGATGGACAAAGCAGGTATAAACAAGGTTTGAGTGAAGCAAACTTTGAAGACGCACATGTGTTGGTCACGAGCTTGGTACCTTTGCAATTGGTTGGTTTTGATAATGATGATATAAGATATATTATAGTATATATATTAGTATTTGGTATAATCCCAAACCATCTTCAACGAAATATTGCAGACCAATAAGATTTCGCTTTATTAAAGAAACTGATGAAAATGGTTTGAATGAATTTCATTATGTTACATCACAGATTGCTAACATAACCAACACTAAAATAAATTTTAAAGACGTTGCCATCGAAACTTCTCACGAATTTCTAGAAACCATGGTCGATGGAAAAATCTTCAATGCGTTAGCTTCCAATAAATCCACCCAGAGATGCTATATTTGCGGTAGTACATCAAAAAACATGAATAATTTAAATCTAGTGAGGAACAAACCGTGTAACCGGCAGACTTTTTCATGTAGTCTTTCTACTTCACATGCAAATATTCGCTTTTTGGAATGTATATTACATATTAGTTATAAACTAGAAATAAAAAATGACAAGCTCGTGATCAAGACAAAGAAATTGTTGCCGCACAAAAGAAAAAAATTATTCACGAATTTCGAACAAAAACATGCCTTTTAGTGGACACTCCCAAGCAAGGTGGAGGAAACACAAAAAATGGGAATTCTGCAAGAAGGTTTTTTCAAAATAGTGGTGTGACATCAGAAATTACCGGAGTAAACTTGACATTAATAGAACGATTTGCGGTAATTCTTTCAGTATTATCTTCAGGATTTAAGGAATTTAAGCGATACTGCAATGATACTGCTAATATGTATGTTTCTCTTTACAATTGGTATCTCATGCCGGTAACAGTTCACAAAATCCTAATGCATGGCCCAACCATAATAAAACAATTTTTAATACCAATCGGTCAACTCAGTGAAGATGTGCAAGAATCTCGACATAAAGAATTTCGAAACTTTTGTGACGGTCATTTGCGGAAGTCTTCAAATATTGACATACTACACCATTTACTAGTGTCTTTGGACCCACTCATTACAAGTCTAATGGTACCACGCCATCAAACAAAAAAAAGTCTTACTCCTGAAGTTCTGAAATTATTGAAAGCCAAAATCAATGAAGAAAGTGACAGTAGTGATTCTGATAATTATTAAGAGTAACATTTGTTGTATTATTTATACATTAAAGTAATTATACATGATGTTTACTTAATAAAATAGTTTTGTCGCGCTAGAAACTCTATCGGTTCCACTGTAAACCGGTAGCAGACGCGGAGATTGTATTATTCACCGAGTACGTAACATAAGTAAACGGTATAAATCCTTAAAATGACTACAGAAGCTTGACGCGACACTCTCAGTGTCGTTTTAAAGGCCATATAACTCTTGGGAGTTTTCGGCTTGTTGATGTTCTGATTCCATGAGTTTTGTGTTGTTTAACAGGTTAATCTTCTTAAATAATAAATAGATATATTGTTGGACTGGATTCCAAAAGACCTGTTCCAGGAATCTTTTTGGTTTGGTGCAGTGAGCAGTTTCCCGGATCTTCCCCTCAGTTGTCCTCCTACTACACAGTATTCCGGATCCTGGGTCCACTGGCCTGTGGTTTTTGCCTAACAGGACTGGTTACTCGCCACAGGCCGCTCCATCGTCAGGTAGCTCGTTTAAACAGGACTGATGGATGGGCATCCCCGACGACTTCACTTGTGTACCCATTCCTTGGCACCCCGCATAGCTGGAGAACTCCCTCAGGACGTCACCGTTCCGCTGCCCACCTTTGAACGCCCGAAGGCGGTGGTCGAAATACGTGAGCTGTTACCCCATCGGAGTCTGGGCAACAACTCCCTTAAAATGAGAAATATCATTGCTTGTATATTAATTTGAGTGACATTCAAACCCGAGCTCCGTATCATTCTATTATATATAACTTACACTTACAAACCAGACCTATCACACAAATGAGTAGTTGTATTTTAAGATAACAACGCAATCAGTTTGTAGTGACTAGAAATATCTAAATTAAAGTTGATGTTTTTTAAATTAACAGAAATGGAAACAACTTAAAATTTACTTTGGAATGCAATACTGATAGTGTTGCTATATCAATGGGGTGTTTAGTAAGGAAGCAGATTACGACAGGTCCCCGAAAGCGAGCAGCAGTTCTTTAGGTACTTAGAGTGGCAAAGCCCATAGAGATCGTTATTGGATTACAAGACACACTACTTCGATGTGGAAGGCAATGGGAAACCACTACATATCTCCCAATTACACAGCGTAAAATGTTTTTAAGATGATGACATCCTGTGGGGTAAAAGATCCTGAAGCTACAATAGTCCTCCATCCAAATCTCCGGGGAGGACTACTTTAGAATATGCATAAAACATAAAGCGGGTAGGTAAGCCAGAAAAGTTTAAAATTGAAATGGATATGTAAGCGTTAGACATAGTACCAATTAGCGAAGTTCCGTGGCCAGACGCGGGGATCTTTAGAGCGAAGACTATAGGGTAATTCATACACTATCAGCCGAAAAAATTCGATTGTGGGGATAGTTGTGCAGACAAAGATAGGACACTGCGTAAAATTTGCAAAAGATTAGATTAGAATCTAAACCGGTAAATACAGTAAAAATACAATTATACATGCCCACATCTAGTTACAGTGAGGAGGAGGTAGAAGAAATCTAGAAAGATGTTGAAGACATACTAAGATTCATAAAACTACATGCAATCTAATAATTACGAGAGATTTTAATGCAGTGGCAGGTGAGGGTAGGGAAAGAGCTGTAGTAGATTTATTTGGTTAAGACACGAGAAATGACAGGAGAAATAGACTGGTAGAATTTTGAGACAGCTGCCAAAGTCGTAAAAAGACGAATGCTTCTTCCCAAAAGAAACGGTACAGTTTCAACCTTAGAAGATGATTGGTTTCCTGCAGAAAAACCAAAAGTGGAGAAAAGAAGCGAGGAAGAAAACTAACAGTAATCGCCAAAATACGACAAAAGTGCCAAGCTTCAAAGTAAGCCAGGGAACAACAAGAATGCGGAATAAAAAAATTAAGGTACTTCAAGCTGTGGTACCAAAGAATCGCAACAAACGAAAAACTGAAGAAAAGAATTGCTAACTAGGCCTAAAGTCGACTAAGTCGTGGTTTCCGAGGAAAAGCAAAAAATGGACTAGAAAGCACCTACCGTTCATTTACATTTCCAATGCTCCACCCGAAGGTACTACATTGGCCAGGAGGCGAGTTTTTTGTTGCCTGCAAATTTAGAATTTTGCCGAACCCTTGCCGTTCCAGGCAAAGTAGGGATCTTTAACGTGCGTGACAACACTCACACACGGGACCTCCATTTAACCTCTCATCCGAACGAGGGCGTAATATTTGTGAAAAATGCTCACCTGCCATTTTTCAAGCAGTCGGCCGTGTCGGGATTTGAATCCGGGACCTTGGGATCCGTAGTCTTACGCTTACTACATTGATCCACGGCGACGCCAGAAAGCACCTACCACAGGAAGTGGATCGAAAGTCAAACCAAGTCAGCACGAAGACCGACAGAAAGTAAGATCAGACACAGGAAAGAGGAGAGGAATGTGGACCAAAAGAAAAGAGAAAAAAAGAAAAAACCAAAAAGAACAACACCAAGCAACAAGTACAAGAACCGCATAAAAACTCCTAAGAATAGCATAAAGGAAAATAAAACAGAATCCCAGTGTAGTTAGGTACGAGTATGTGAGAAAGTGTGTGCGAAAATGTATGTGTATGTATGTGTGTGTATGTGTGTGTGTGTGTGTGTGTGTGTGTGTGTGTGTTGGGCCGCTTTAGTCGCCTCTTACGATAGGCAGGTCGTACGATGGGGCTATTCTATTCCCGGATCCACACAGGGTTTGGATACAGGGAGAGAACAAAAGAAAGGAGAACCAAACAGAAACGAATGTGTGTATGAAGTGTGTATGTGTTGGACCGCTTTAGTTGCCTCTTACGACAGGCAGGTCGTACCGTGAGATTATTCTATTCCCGGACCTACACGGGGTTGGGGTACAATGAGAGAACGAACGAAAAGAGAACTTAGCAGAAATGTGTGTTTATGGAGTGTATGTGTGTGTGTGTGTGTGTGTGTGTATGAAGTGTGTGTGTATGTGTTGGACCGCTTAAGTCGTCTATAACAACAGGCAGGTCGTACCGTGAGAGTATTTTATTCCCGGACCCGCACAGGATTGGGGCACAAGGAGAGAACGGAAGAAAGGAGAACCAAACAGAAATATGTGTATGAAGTGTGTGTATGTGTTGGACCGCTTTAGTCGCCTCTTACGACAGACAGGTCGTACCGTGGGGCTATTCTATTCCCAGACCCACACGGGGTTTGCGAAAGAAAACGAAAGGAAATCCAGCAAAACAGGGAAGTAAATAAAGTTAAAAACAGTTAAATCCTAAGGAAAGCAAAATCGGCATACGAATTAGGGGGCGCGGGGACTAGATATTGAGCTTAAGACGTTTGCGCCGCCAGCAGGAATACGAATTGAAGTCAAAAACATTAGAATTTTGCCGACATACATCTTCAGATTCGGAATCAGCATAGACTTTTGTCTGCTTTTTTTGGGCAGTTTTCTGCAAAACAAGAACAGCAGGGGTGTAGTAGTCGTAACACGCGGTTGCTGAGGTGGCGGCGAAGATGGTTTAGAAAACTCAAAACGCGTTACGAAAGAAAGTTGTTTGTTTTACGGTTGGTTGTGAAAAAGTCAACGGTAGAAAAATAAACATCATGGGTTGTCAGAATATCAACTGTAGAAATGAAAAGAGAATCTTTACAAAAAGAAACACAATCAGAGAACATTTCAGTTACGTTAGATAAAGGGACATAAGCAGATAAAATTTCATCGACGTTAGATAAAGGACTAGCAGTATCACAGATAGGAAAGAAAACAGCATTGGCTATAAGAGTATCATCCTTAGGAAAAGACGCAGAATCCGATAACACTTCAGCAACATTACATAAAAAACAAAATCAGGTAGAATTTCATCTTTACGTGTGATTTTCCAATGCTCCCCCTGAAGGTATTACATTGGCCAGGATGCGAGTTTTTTTTTACCTGGAAAATTTTGAATTTTACCGAACCCTTGCTGTTCCAAGCATGGTAGGGATCTTTAACGTGCGTGACAACACTCACTTTTTGTGAAAAATGCTCGCCTAACATTTTTCAAGCGGACCGTGTCGGAATTCGAACCCGGGACCTTGGGCGTAGTAGTTACACACATACCAACTACGCCACGGAGCCGCTAGAATTTCATCCACCTTACAAGAACAAACAGCATCAAGTAGAACTTCGTCAACGTTAGATAAAGGAGTAGAATGAAGTTTATCAACATTAAAGAAAGGAGCCGAACCAGACGGAATTTCATCAACCTTACAAAAGCAAACAACATCAGTATGAACTTAGTCAACATTAGAAAAAAAAACACCAGCAAGAATTTCACCAAACTTAGCTAAAAGAACAAAAGCAAGTAAAATTTTTGTCAGCATTAGATAAAGAAACACAATCAGAAAGAATTTTGTCAACATTAGAAGAATGAGTAAGAGCAGGTAACGTTTCATCAACGTCCGATAAAGGAATAGAATCAAGTAAGACTTCATCAATGTTAGACAACGGAGTAGGAACAGACAAAACTTCAGTCACAAGAGGAACGGATTCCTTGACAATAGTGGAAAAGAAACAGGATCTGGTAACACTTTGACGACAACAGCAACACGCAGTATAGCTACGGGTTCACTAACTTCAACAGGATCTTCTCTATCCGTATTAGTAGTCATCGTCACTTCAGCTACAGCTGTTATTGCAGACATGACAGAAATTTCTTGAGTATAACCATTTAAGAAAGCAGGAACAGCTAAAATTTTCACAACAACAGCAACAGTTTCTGAACTTTAATAGGATCTTCTCTGGCTAAATTAGAAGTATCGTCACTTTAGCTGCATTTGTTATTGCAGACACGATAGAAATTTCTTTAGTAGAATTATTTACGAAAGCAGGAATAAACTCTTAAGAAGCTAGCTGTAAATTACTAATTCGAAGTATGGGTTGCAATGGTGGTGGAGGCACAGTCTGGAGTGAAAGTGAATACGTAGGATTCGTTTGATCATCGTTTGAATCTCAACGGGCAGAAGACAATTGGTTTCTGTTAGCAGAGGTTCGGTTAGTAGGGGCGTGATAGCCGTAACAATCAATATTATAATTTGAACACACATATGGTTAAAAATGATAGAATGTGCTGATAGTATAGCGAGCAGAAGGGGATGCAGAAAAGAATATAGAACTAGAGACGGAAGAAATCTTATTTGAAGCTATATTTTCCGAAGAAGAGTATGTTTGAAAAACAGTAGGATGACCTGGATGAGGTACAGAAGAAAACGTAGAATTAGCAGCAGAAGAAATTGGGCTCCTAGAGCTGAAAACAAAATTTGGAGTATTATTCGCAGACTTATTAGTAATAGGATGACAGTTGGGATAGTTGTGGCGAGTAACTCCCTAATATCCGCAAGCAGAACTAAGAATAAGAACTGTAGGAAGTACAGAAGAAGTATCTGATCTACCCAGAGGCGTAGGAGAAATCTTAACAATTCGGTCATGTGAAGTAAAAGTCTTTTTGTCAATGATAGCCGACTTATAAGAAAAATCCGGCTCCGAAGTAAAAGTATGTTGGTCTTGAGTATGTGATACGAGTTTATCGGCCCGAATCTTTTCCGTTTCTGACTTCAAACATTCGTTCTCTAATTCTTGTAAGGAGCGGACGGTAGGGCTCTATAAAATGGAGCAAGATTACGAAACACAATGGACAAGTGATCATCCTCATTGAAAGAACCATACCAATAGTGCCGTCATACACGCAAAATAGTCAGTAATGCTTTCTGAGGACTCCTGCTGTCTATTACTGATACCATCAAACAGTCTTATCCCCATATCGGTCATTCTGAATACGAATAAAGAAAAGAAATTGGGAGAAAGTAACTAAATAAAGGCTAACCGTAATTTGAAAAAAGCTCAGAAAAAAGCATTGCAGTACAGGACAATTTAAACCATATCCAACGGATAAACTTCAGAAACACCAATAGGAGTGAAGCAACAAAATAACTAGGAATAGGAATAGGGCGCCAGCGTTTTCAACAAACTAGAAGTATTGGCGAAAACACAAGTCCAATAATCTAAAATTAGCCAACCAAGGATATTGAGCGATCAAGAAAGTAAACAAAATCAAAATTTAAGAAGATCGCACCCGCATGAGAAATATAAAAATCAATCCCCATGTGAGGAACAACTGAAGGCCGAAGAAAAATAAATACCAGTTCGAATGTAAGGGAAAAAATAAGTAGCATCAGGCCGAGAAATGCGGGTAATGTAGGAAATTAGGCAGTAACAACAAAAAATCGGAGCAAACGTTAAACAAAACAAAATCTTAGTCAAAGTTAAAAAAAACAAAATCGGAGCCAAAGTTAAACAAAATAAAATCGGAACCAACGTTAAACAAAACAAAATCAAAACCAACGTTAAACAAAACAAAATCGGAGACAACGTTAAACAAAACAAAATCGGAGCCCCTCGTCAGGGCGTCAAAATTTATGCTACGTACATCGACGTAGCTGGACGGACACTTCAAGAATGACCGGGCTCAATCGGCGGAGGGACATAACAGTTACAAATCTTAATTAGCAACAAAAGAACATTCAACTCCAAACTCTAAATCATTATCGTAATCCTAAAGTTACATACATAAAATTAAATATATAAAATTGTCCCCAAAAAACAATCCTTAAATAATAGAATATTTGTCTTAATTAACCTAAATTTACAATTTCAAAAACTACCGTTTGAAATCACCATCGTGAACATCCAATTAAATATATAACATTGTCCCAAAAAACCCAATCCTTAAATAATAGAATAATTGTCTTAATTAACTCAAATCTGCAATTTCAAAAACAGCTGTTTGAAATCACCATCGTAAACATCCACTTAAATATATAAAATTGTCCCAAAAAAACCATCCGGCAATAATAGAATATTACCAACACATCCCTTCACCGAAAATAATCATTTTACAACTACGAAGTTTTAGTCATTCAAAACAAAAAGCAATGCCTCAATATCATGGCCATAAATACTAAAATAGTTCAGTAATTTTTGTGTATACAAATCAATCTTGTAAATGCATGAGCCACGCATCCACGCTGCTGTGTTTATCACACCCTCCCTAAGGCCAGAGCGGGACAGATGGAACTGGGACCATCCAACCTGTGCATTCTTCCACACCAAAAGGAACGGCAATTTAACAGACCGTTATGTCCACCGGAGGAAGCTATAATAAGTACAGTTAACACTTGACCCTTTACAAAGAAAAGTACATGTTTTTAACAATAAACGTACTTATCACACAGTGGTGTGTGCACAAAGAATTTACAGCGAACGGAAACAATTATGCTTGATCGTGTATAGAAAAGGAAATGAATATTAATTCGTGATTAGAAACTGGAAACACGCTTTATCGATGAAGTAGGAATTCATAATTTCAACGAGTCTTTAGGTTGGATTAGTATAAGAAGTAATTATGCTCTATAGGAATCTGCATCACGTCGACGGGTACTTAAAACAAAATACCGACTATTCGATTGTAGAAGAGTTTTTTGTTTCGAAGTAAATAAGTTTTACACGAAAATTATTGTACAGCGTACTTATTGTAGGAAGGCAAAATAAACAGGATGTTGTTTAAGTATTAGAAAGCAGAATTTGTGTGAATGAATAATTAACTAAAAGAGTACGGTTTAAATTCACCGGCGGAAAATGAACGTAACAAAAACAAATGTAATAAAAATTTCAACTTTAATATTTATGACATAAATTGAAGACGCTCATTCTTTTAAACTTTAAAATTTTTATATAATGTATTTAAACCAAATATAACTAACATTAATAAATCAAAGTCACCTTCGATTTATGTCATAAATATCAAACTTGAAATTTTTATTATTTCGATTACGATCCTAGATCATGAATCGAAACGTATATAAAAACGATTTTAACAACTGTGAGTGGTTTAATTCCTAAAGAAAATCAAGAAAAATTGTAACCTATATGTATGAGACAGGCGATAAGAACCATGAAAAAACATAAAAAAGCAACTGCTTTGTTCGAAGATACAGACAGAAACAAGGAAAATGTTGCTAAAAGTATATCTGTAAAGCACAGCAATGTGCGGCTTTGAAACGTGAACAGTAGGAGAAGTGGACAGGAAATGTGGTACTACAGACGTATGATGAAGATCGTGGACAGACAAAGATAAGAACAAAAGGGTTCTACAAACGGTAGGAAAAGAAAGAAATATGTGGAAAATATTAAAAAGTAGGAGAAATAGGATGATAGGACCCATACTAAGGCATGATGGAATAGTGCGGAATATATTAGAAGCAGAGAAAACAAAAAGGAGAGGTTATAGGCCTAGATTAGACTACTGCACACAGATAGTGAAAGATGTAGGCTGTGGGAAGTTCTGGCAAATGTGTAGGTTAGCTCAGAATAGAAATCAATGGAGGACGCGTCCAACCAGTTATAGAACGTAAACTTAATGAAAACCTGATGATTATCGTAAACAACTACAGATATTAGTTTTGCAATATTCACAACAAACGTTGATTGTGCCAAAACTATTGATTCGGCAAGTGTCTAGGCGGCGAGGGATTTTGGTAGCCATCAGGTTGCTTAACCTCCTCCGCGTATCATTGAATATCGGTGAAATAACCTATATTTCTAGAAAACAATAGAAGAGAAGAAGTGCAGAAGATGTAAAAAAAATTAACACTAGACCGTGCTGTATTTAACGAAAAAAGGCAGCTGCTATATACGAAGACGACAAACATAGAAATAAGGAAAGGATTGCTGAAAGCATATGTGTTGAGCACAGTACTGTACGGGTGTGAAACATGTACCGTAAAGGAAGTGCATAGAAAAAAGATAAAAGTCTTTGAAATGTGGTGATATAGACGTATGCCGAAGATATTATGGACAGAACAAAGGGGTACCAGAAATGGTAGGGTAAGAAAAATATGTAGAAACAGAAATTATTTAGGTTTGTTATAAATTGTCCAAGTTTTGGTTTTATAATTCTTAATCAACCTTAATCTTAATGGTTCCAGAGCCGTGGTCGGCTGACTTCGAATTTACTAGTGTATTAAATTCAATATTCTTTTAATGGGTGAACTATTCAAATTTTATTAAAAATACTTAAACTGCACCCATAAAATTTTATTAATTCAAACAAAAGCGATAGCTTCGATAGCCCATGCTATCATTTTCAAATCTGACAGAAATCACCAATTTGAAACTTGAAACTGAGACATTTGATTGATTAACTAATGATTTTATTTACAATCAAAGTCAATTAATTGCAACAAAAAAGATATGTTATAAAAATATTCCTAGATCACTAACCAAATATTAAGTACATTTAAAATTTGTTTACAAAAATGCTCAAATAATACTATTTTACAATGGATTTGAGCAAACATGTACTCATACCACCCTAAACAACGAAACCCAGCGATATACGTCCTTGTATGGCTACATTTTCAACGTTCTCTTATTACTAGTTCGCGAATATTAAATTCGGTTTTCGCCCGATCTAATTATAGTCACGTAATTTCCTTCTCTTTCTACTGTTCAGCTTGGGAGTTTTTGTCGTAGTACAGCTTTTCTATTGGGTTTATGGAATGAATCCCAGAAGAGTACTTGTAATATCATGTGATTTACTTACGTTAATGTTTGTGTTTTTCTCTCTTCAGCAATATAAAATGAATACATTATATTGCATTGAAATACTTAAATTATACGTGCAATCTGATATCCGTGAATTTTCTCTATTCAATGTCTGGCTTTTCATATTTTATTTCAACTATGTATTGAAACTATGTAATGTTGGATTAATTTATCTACTAAAATTTGTAAAAGCTTTCCTATATTTGAGATGTAAATTAATAAATTCACTGTTATAATTCTAAAGCTTTCTTAAAATGGCATGATTTCGCTATGAAACTTTACTGAAATTAATCTTAGGTTTACTCTTTTGTGGTTTAAAATAATTTGGGACCCTAAGTCTCGTTTTAAAATGTATTTAGCAGGAATAATACGATACTCTTGTTTTTTTTAAGTTTATGATTTTAATAGAACTAACTATTTATTGTAAAGCCATCCTTACTGAACATTACTTTATATAAAATATGAATAACAGAGTACATCAATATTAAGTTGTCCGTTTAAGATTAATTTTGCTCTTTTTGCATCCGGTCTTTATTTACCGTAACGCCCACGCGTTAGAACTTAATTTTTCTCCAGTTCAAAACTAGGTAAATTACTAATCTTAAAATAATGAATTCAGCACAAATGTATGTTAATTCAAAAGTATAAAATAAATAGCACAAACACGAAAGTATTTTACTAATTTAGTGCGCTAACAATATCAACTTAAACAATGTTTTTTCCGAATTAGTGTTAATATACGGATAGACCAAAAAGTAATACAAAATTTTTTGAAAATCTAAACAATTGTTATTAATAAACAAACTGAGCCAATCCATATTACATCGCTTTAACATTCCGAACAAAAATCCAAATAGTAGATACCTGTCATTTCGTTTACCAATAATAAGGTCAGTCAGTACTGTATCGGCCTTCTTAATCCACCAATAATTTTGTATAAAATAGAACATGTTCTGATATTAAAGACTGGTAAAATATATACAATTGTTTGAATCATGATTATTTGTGGTGTATTGTAGTGATTTCATTTACATCAAGTATACCCAATTTCCATTTCGAATGGACCTGCACCTTGCCGAAGTTCTAGATTACTAGAACAGGTGAAATGCCTTGCGTGTTATAATGAGCTAAAGAGCCAAACTACAAGTCCAACCAAAGTAGTAGGGTCGTTAGTGAGGAACCAGGCTAAGATAGGTTCCCGAAAGATGCCAGCGGCTCTTTCGGTACCTAGATGGGCAAAGACTATAGGGATCGGTATGGCAGTCTAAAACACACTACCACGATGTGGAAGGCAACGGGAAACCACCACAGTATCTCCCAAGTACACAGCGTACTTAAATTGTAATATACATGATGGCATTCTCTGGGGTAAAAGATTCTGGAGTTAAAATAGTCCTTACATGTGATTTTCCAATGCTTCACCAGAAGGTACTACATTGACCAGATAGCGAGTTTTTTTTACCTGGAAAATTTGGAATTTTGCCGAACCCTTGCTGTTCCAAGCAAGGTCGGGATCTTTAACGTGCGTGATAACACTCACACACGGGACCTCCATTTTACCTCTCATCCGAACGAGGGTGTATTTTTGTGAAAAATGCTCGCCTAACATTTTTCAAGCGGACCGTGTCGGGATTCGAACCCGGGATCTTGGGGGTAGTAGTCACACACATACCACTACGCCACTGAGCCGCCAGTTAAAATAGTCCCCTATTCGGATCTCCGGGAGAGGACTACTTCGGAGGATGCGAACGAAAAGTTCAGATTAGGAGTCAGGAGCATTTTGCGAGTCGGAGCGTGGAATCTTAGAAGTATGAAGCAAGTAGGTAAGCTAGAGAACTTAAAAATTGAAATGAATAGGTTAGCACTAGAGGTAGTAGAGATAAGCGAAGTTCGTTGGGCAGAGGTGGGATTTTTGGAGTGGAGACTTCAGAGTAATTCATACAGGAGCAGAGGAAGGAAATTTGGGTATGGGGATATTTGTGAAAAAAAAGATAGTATACTTTGTAGAAAATTACTTACAAAAGAACAAAAAAGTTCTCAAGATTAGATTAGAATCTAAACCGGTAAACACAGAAATAATACAAGTATACACGCACGCCCACCTCTAGCTACAGTGACGAAAAGGTAGGAGCGATCTACAAAGATATCGAAGACATATTAAGATACGTACAAGTACACGAAAATTTAATAATTACGGTGGATTTTAATGCAGTGGTAAGTGAGAGTATGGAAGGAGCAATAGTAGATTTATTTGGTTTAGGCACGAGAAACGACAGAGGAAATAGGCTGGTTGAATTTTGCGACAGTTAATCACCACAAACACAGTATTTCAACATCATGCCAGAAAACGATATACGTGGAATCTGCCAGGAGATATAGGAAGATATCAAATAAATTACATTCTTGTTAGACAACGGTTTAGGAATCAAGTAAAAGACTGTAGAAGCTACCCAGAAGCAGATATAGACACTGACCACAACATCGTAATTATGAAGACCCCACTTAAATTTAAAAATTTGAAAAAAAGAAACAGAAAAAGGCACTTTGACTTTAAGAAACTAAAAGATAAAGATATTCAAGAAAGATTTGAAAAAAGTCAAATGAATTGCTGAAAGATATCGTGAAAATATACGATACTAAGGAAGTAGAAACAGAATGAATAACATTAAATCCAGCTTAGACATGGCGGCCAGAGTTATTCTGGGTTACACACAAAAAGAAAATAAGGAACCATGGATAACAAAGGATATCCTGAATTTAATAAAAGAAAGACGAAAATACAAAAATAAATCAGACGAAACAAGAAACCGAAATACAAAGCCATAACATGGGAAATTATTCGCAAACGCAGGAAAGCTAAACAACAATGGACTGATGAAAGGTGCAACGAGGCACAAACTAAAAGGAAGTAGAAAAGAGAGATGAAGCATACAAACTAATTAGAATCAATTTTAGGGCAATCAAACCATATAGCAAAAATATAAAGGACGTGGGAGGAAACGTCATTATAAAAAATGTAAGGGTAGATGGCAAGAGTATATAGGGAATTTATATGCAGAAGAGGAATTAACTGCATTAGAACAGGAATCCGACATTGAAAATGATGGCATGGGATATTCTATTCTTAGAGATGAGTTAAAATTAGCATTAAAGGGTCTGAAAAATGGTACAAATAAGGTGCAAGCAGAAACTCTAAAAGCCGCTAGACAAGCAGTAACAGAACGTCTCTTTCACGTGTTAAAAATATTAACTAGAATTGTACGCATGGAAAAACAAGCCGAAGAAGTACTAAGAGATCAATTTCAGTTTAGGCGAAACAGGGGAACACGGGAGGCTATTTTAGAGTTGAGAGTGATAATGGAGAAAATAATAGAAAACGGGGAAATCGTGTATATAGAGTTTGTAGATCTGGAAAAAGCATTCGACAATGTAAAATGGAAAAAAATGTTTGAAATACTCAAAACGATGGGGAATGAGTTATAGAGATAGACGAATAGTATATAGCTTATACAAAGAGAAAACAATAAAATTAGAGCTGGAACGTAGAGAAGTAAACATTAGGAAAGGGGTGAGACAGGGATGTAGCCTATCCCCATTAATTTTTAATTTGTACATTGAAGAAGAAATGAATACTGTCAAATGCAGGAAGACATATGAATTACTATGCAGTGACAAAAGTTTAATATGCTTAGATTTGCAAATGATATAATGGTATTAGCATCTAGCCAGGAAGAGTTAGAAATTGCTATTAATAAAATGGAAACTATTCTAACAGAGAGATACGGTTTGAAAATTAACAAAAATAAAACTAAAGTTCTAGTATGCAAAAGAGGAAAAAATAAATCAAAAACAAGAATACAAATAGGTAACGAGAACTTACAAGAGGTTAAAGATTTCTGCTATCTAGAATCTAGAAAAGTGCAAAAGATATAAAACAAGGATTAGCTCAAGGTCGTGCTACATTTAACAAGAAAAAGTAACTACTGTGTTCAAAGACAACAAACATTGAAACAAGGAAAAGATTGCTTAAAACACTGTACGACTGTTGAGTCTGCACAGTAAGAGAAGCGGACAAGAAAAAGGTAGAAGCCTTTGAAATGTGGTGCTACAGACGTATGATAAAGATATCATGGACAGACAAAGTTAAGAGCGAAGAGGTACCAAAAATGGTAGGAGAAGAACAAGATATGTGGAAAACGATAAAAAATAGGAGAAATGGGACGATAGGCCACATACTACGGCATGAGGGAAAAGTGCGGAACATATTAAAAGCAGAGATAGGAAAAAAACAGAAGTACAGGTAGACCTAGGTTAGACAACTGCACACAGATAGTAAAAGATGTAGACTGTAGGAATTTCAGGGAAATGTGTAGGCTAGCTCAAAATAGAAATCAATGGCGGTACGCATCCAACCATTCCCACGATGGATAAACTAATGACGAAAAAAGTAACTGTACTTGTGATGATTATTATAAGCAACTACAAGTATTAGTTGGGCAATATTCTCGAATATTGTTAATTGTGTGTAAGGATTTACTGGAAACTTATTAATTCGGTGAATGTCTTGGTGTTGGAGAATCCTTGGCAGCCACTGACTGCACTGAATCTCGGTGAAATAGTGCATAATATTAGAAAACAATAGAAGGGGAACCGAGCTGTATATAGGCTGTGTGGGAATTTCAGGGAACTGTGTAGGCTAGCTCAGAACATAAATAAGTGCAGGTATGTGTCCAACCAGTTTTGAGACGGAAAACCTAATGACGAAAAATAAGCGCAGATAAATCTGATGATTATTATTAAAAACTATAGGTGTTGTTTGTGAAATATCTGCAACTAATGTTGACTGTGCGAAAAGATATATTGGAAAAAATATTATCGGCAAATCTTTAAGTGCTGGGAGAACTTGGCAGCCACCGGCTGCTTACCCCCCTTCACAACCACTGAATGTAGGAGGAATAGGGTAATTGTAAAACAATAGAAGGCGACCGAACATAGAAACAAGAAGAAAATTGTTGAAAGCATATGTGTGGAGCACAGCACAGTATGCCTATGAAATACGGGCAGTAGGAAAAGCAGACAGAAAAACGGTAGCAGCCTTTTGGGATGTTGTGCTTCAGATGTATGAGGATGATAGCATGGTCAGACAAAGTTAATAACACATAGGTTATAGAAATAGTAGGGGAACAAGGATATCTGTGGGAAAAAAATAGGAGAAATAGAAGGGCAGAATACGTTCTAAGGCATTTTTGGGGAATAGTATGTGATATATTACAAGCACAGATAGGGAAAGGGAGGTAGATGTAGACCTAGATCAGATAGTGATAGATGCAGACTGTGCAAATTTCAAAGAAATGTGTAGGTTAGTTCAGATTAGGAAACAATAAGGGTACGCGTTTAACCAGTTTCAGGACTGAAGACCTAATGATGATGATGCCCAATTTATAGTGGGCAACTATCCATAGTCATATAGAAGCTACACGGCGCACTTTTATACCTACTTCTTACATTAAATGCAATAGATTTTAAATGCGCACGCGCATTAAGATGGTTGTTAATTTTGAAATCTTTTAGTTTTATCAGGAACTAACAACATATTTAAGAAAATAGACAATACTTTAGGTTAGCATTTTTATGTATAGAGTTTTTGTTTCTTCACTAATATACAAGACTCGTATTCATTTACTATAGAAATAGTTTCATCTTCTTTATTTTAAAAAAAGATAGATCCAAGAAGATCATTAAATTTTATTATTCTCAGGACCTTAACCGTTTGTCAATTAATATAATTTAGAAGGTAATACAACATAGATGTTTAACTGCATTATCAAAGGAAAATAAAACACAATTCCTAATATAAAATTGCTGTCGGTATCAAAATTTTGTACTAGCAAATTGAATTTAAATGAGAAAGCCCCTTTTGCATGCCGCTTTCTTGAATACAACTGCTCATAAAAATGAACCGTAGTGTTTAAAATTCACCTTCAATCTATTCACGCACACATCTAATTATAGTAAACAAGGGTGTCCTATGAATTTTATACCTCCTAGCCTCAAGCACACTGTACGCATATTTTTTTAGTAGTACGAAACATTAATCATTTAAACGCTACGTTTAGGAAACTATTCACGACTGGCATGCGAAATACAGTTTGTACGCTCAATGGGTTACTACCTCATCCAGATCTATATCCCGTCCGGCTTGATTGTTATAATATCTTGGGTTAGTTTTTGGTTAAATCGAAATGCGACACCTGCGAGAGTATCACTTGGCGTAACTACTGTGCTCACGATGACTACCCTAATGTCTTCAACAAATGCAGCTCTACCTAAGATTTCATACGTAAAATCTATCGATATCTATCTTGGCACATGCTTCGTGATGGTCTTTGCAAGCTTAGTAGGTAAAGTATAAATGGACATTTTTAAGTATTCTATTGATACATGTAATATGCATTTTAGAGTACGCTACGGTAGGCTACATGGCAAAAAGGATACAAATGAGAAAAAATCGGTTTTTGGCAATCCAAAAAATTGCAGAACAGAAGAAGATTAACGTCGATGGTGGACCTGAAGGGGATCACGCGCCCAAACAAACTGTAAGTTTTTGAATACGATAGTGTTAGAAATTAGATTAGGTTTTGAATGTGTGTGTTTTCTAATCAATCTGCCATTTTCTCGTTGGTGTTTAAAACTTAATTATCCGTACGGTACAAAATAAATCTCAATATTATAACTCTTGAGATGCAAATCGAATGAATGCCACTTGGAATTTCAAAAAATTTTCATAAATTAAAATTCTGCTGGTAGTGGTTTAACGTCTACTGGTAGTTTTTCTTTAAAATTTTTGTACAGCAAGGAAACATATTGAAAAGAAAGACAGTACTGAAAACGAGGAGCACACTTTGGTGTCTATGAAAATATGTTAAGTAGCATAATTTCCATTTAGAGGGGAATTTTTAAACATGTTTCTATGAATTACAAAAACATAAATATTTTATATCTGACTAAGCCCTTCCATGTTCTGGACAATATGGATGGCAAATGGGAAAGTCCGTAAAAATTGAATTTATTTCCGAGGAAAGTACTGTTTTTGAACTTTATAAAATTATACATAACGTAAAAATATACGTAAAAAAAATTTTTGAGAAAGATGATTAAACAGAATGTATGATAAGTAATATATGGCATAAATAGAACAATGAATAAGGTAACAATATTGCAATCTAAGTAATATTTTTCCATATTATTTAATTCATTCTCTTATATTAATTAAAAAGATATCAAAGATAAAGCATAGGTACGAAATTATAACTCTTGATTGGAAAATAAAAAGAAAACAACTTAATTTTGTTGTTGTATTTACCTACATTACATTTTGCAGGCGGATTTGAAAGGAAAAGTCAATATTAAATAGAAAAAGATTTACTAGCGAGACTTATTTCATTGCGCCTATAATCAGCGCCAGAGCAATTGATGCAGCATCACTTTTCTAGTGGTCTAAAAATGTAGTAATTGCAGAGAGATAAAATAGAATTAAAAGAATGGCGTCGTAGTGTTTCTCATTTAAACTCATTTAACGTACGGTGGATTAAAATGGCGGTACATAATCAAACATTATTGTGAAGGAGTTTAACGTTGCTTATTGATTTTGTAGGGTAGGTTTCCACTTCCCCTTTAACAATGTGTAACAATGTGAAACCTCGACGATTTTTGTTGTATGAAAAAACGTTTTATGTGCCAAAACACACTCTCTTTCAAATGGTACTATTTCTTCTTTTTTTAGATTTAGGATACTGTTTGTGTTTCCATCTGCATATTCCCGCATTTTTTGGGAAAAAATTTTTTTTTTTGGGGGGGGGAAAAAAGGGGGGGGTTTTTTTTTTGGGGTTTAGGGGAAAAAAACCCCAAAAAGGGGTTCTTTTGGGAAAAGGGGGAAAAAACCCCCTTTAAAATTTTAAATTTTTAAAAAATTTTTGGGGGGAAAAGGGGAAAAAACCCCCCAAACCCCCAATTAAAAAAATTTTTAAAAAAAATCCAAAAAAAAAAAGGGGGGAAAAAAATTCCCAAAACCCCCGGGGGGGGCCCCCAAAAAAAAAAAAAAAAAGGGGGGGGTTTAAAAAAAAAAAAAAAAAAAAGAAAACTTAAAAAATTAACCCCAAAAGGAATTTGGGGGAGGGGGGTTTTAAAAGGGAAAAAAAGGGGTTTTAAAAAAACCAACCAAAAAATTTTTGGGGGATTTTTGCAGGGGGGGGGAAAAAAAATTTTTAAAATTTGGGCCAAAAAAGGGAAAAAAAATTTTAAAAAAAAGTTAAAAAAAATTTTTCCCCCAAAAATTTTAAAAAAAAAATTTTTAAAAAAAAAAAAAGGGGAAAAAAATTAAAAATCCCAAAAAAAAATTCCAAAAAAAAAAAAAAAAAAAAAAATTTTTGGGTTTTGGTTAAAAAAAAATGAAGGAAAAAATTTAAAAAGGGGAATTTTGGGGGGGAAAAAAATTAAAAAAAACCCCCTTTTTCCCAAAAAACCCCCCCAAAAAAGGGGGGGTTTTTTTAAAAAAAAAAAAAAGGGGGAAAAAAATAACCCAAAAAAAAAAACCCCCCAAAAAAAAACCCCCGGGGGGAAAAAAATTTTAAAAATTTCCAACCGGGTTTTAAAAAAAACCCCCGGGGGGGAAAAATTTTTACCAAAAAATTTTTCCCCAAAACCCAAAAAAAACCCCCGGGGAAAAACAAAAATCCCACCCAAAAAAAGGGGGGGGGGGAAATTTAAAAAAAAAAAAAAAAACCCCCCAAAAAAATTTAAAACCCCCTAAAAAAAAAAAAAAAATTTCCCCAAAGGGGGGAAAAAAGGGTTGGGAAAAATTTTGTTTTTTTTTGGGGGGGGGTGTTTTGGGGGGTTTTTTGGGGGGGGGGCCCTTTCCCCCCCCCAAAAAAAAACCCCCCCTTTACCCAAGGAAAAAAAAAAAAAAAAAAAAAGGGGGGGGGCCCCCCCCCCAAAAAAAGGGGGGGGGGGAAAAAAAAAAAAAAAAAAAAAAAAAAAGGGGGGGTTTTTTTTTTGGGGGGAAACCCTTAAAGGAAAAAAAAAACCCGGGGTTTTTAATTTGGAAAAAAGGGGGGGGAAAAGGGGAAAAAAAAATTTTTTTTGTGTTGGGGGGGTTTTTTTTCCCCCCTTTAAACCGGGTTCCCTTTTATTTTCCCCCCCCGGGTTTGGAAAAAAGGAAAGGAAAAAAAAAAGGGGAAAAAAAAAAAAAAATTTTAAAAAGGGGGGCCCCGTTTTTCCCCGGGGGGGGGAAATTTTTTCCCGGGGGGGGGAAAAAAAAAAAAAAAAAAAAATTTAAAAATTTTTTTGGGTTTTTTGGGGTTTTTGGGGGGGGGGGTTTTTGGGGTTTTGGGGGGAAAAAAGGGGCCAAAGGGTTTTTTGGGGGGGTTTTTTTGGGGAAAAAGGGGAAAAAAAAAAAGGGGGAAAAAAAAAAAAAAGGTTTTAAAAAAAAAGGGGAAAATTTTTTTTTTTTTAAAAAAATTACCGGGGTTTTTAAAAAAAAGGGTTTCAAAGAAAAAAGGGAAAAACCCCAAAAAAAAAAAAAAAAAAAAAAAGAAATTTTTAAAAAAATTTTAAGGGGGGGGGGGGAAATTTTTTTAAAAAAAAATTTTTTTTTTTTTGGCCCAAAAACCCCTTTTTGGAAAGGTTTTTAAAACCCTTTTTGCTTTTTTTTTTAAAAACAAAAACCCGGGGGGTTTAAACCCCCCCCCGGTTTGGGGAAAAAAAAAAATTTTTGGGGAAAAATTTTTTTTACCCTTTTTGAAAAAGAAAAAAAAAAAAAAAAATTTTTTCAAAAAAAAAAAATTTTTGAAAAAAAAAACCCAAAAAAAAAAAATTAAAGAAATTTTAAAAGGTAAAGGGAAAAAAAAAAAGAAAAAAAATTTTTAAAAAAAGGAAAGGAAAAAAAAAAAAAAAAAAAAATAAAAAAAAACCCAAAAAAAAAAAAAACCCCAAAAAATTTTTTTCCGTTTTTTTGGCCCCCAAATTTTTTTTGGGGGGGTTTTTTAAAAGGGGAAAAAAAAATTTTTAAAAAAAATTTTTTTTAAAAAATTTCCCTTTTTGGAAAAACCCCCAAAAACCCAAAAATTTTTTAAAAAAGGGGGGGAGGAAAAACCAAAACCCGGGGAAAATTTTTCCAATTGGGAAAAATTTGGAAAAAGGGTTGGGGAAAAGGAAAAAATTTTTATCAACTTTAAAAACCCAAAAAAAAAATTGGGTTTTTTTTTTTAAAAAAAAAAAATTTTAAAAAAACCAAAAGGAAAAAAAAAAAAAAAAAAAAAAAAAAGGGGAAAAAAAGAAAAATTTTTTAAAAATTAAAAAAAAGAAGGGGGGAAAAAAACCGGTTAAAGGGAAAAAACCCAAAAAAAAAATTTTAAATTTTCCCCCAAAAAGGGAAGGGGTTTTGGGGGGAAAAAAAAGAAAAAAATTTAAAACCGGGGAAAAAAAAAAAAGGGGGGGAAACCTTTTCCCCAAAAAAAGGTTTTTTAAATTTTAAATTTTCCCCCGGGGGTTTTTTTTGGGGAAAAATTTTTGGGAAAATTTTTTTGGAAAAAAATTTTTTAAAAAAAAGGGGGGGTTTTTTTAAAAATTTTAAAATTAAAAACCCGGAAATTTTTTTAAAAAAAAAATTTTTTAAAAAAAACAAAAATTTTAAATTTTCCTATTTAAAACAAAATTTAAAAAATTTTTTTTTGGGGAAAGGAAAAATTTTTAAAAAAAAAAAAAGGGGGGGGAAAAAAAAAATTTTTAAAAAAAAAAAAAAATTTTGGGGGAAAAAAAATTTTTGGGGGGAATTCCCAAATTTTTAAAAAGGGGGAAAAACAAATTTTAAAAAAAAAAATTTGAAAAATGTGTGTGTGTTTGTGTGTGTGTGTGTATCTATATATATATATATATATATATATATATATATATATATATATATATATATTATAGTAAATAAGGTGACCGTAAATGCTGTTTTATGAAAATCATAAAGGTGAATTTACCTAATCGAACTAAATATTTGCATGGTCTTTAACTGAACAACCACTTGATTGTTTCACAAAGTAAGAAGCATTCGTTAACCGGTTTCAGCTTTTAGGGCTTCATCAGAATGAAGTAGTTTATTAAAACTGTTTTGCCAACAAAAAATACCTCCGCCGTATACTTTCCTTTTATTAACCCGTCTGGCATTCAGTTATATACATCCATGATTATTCAATAGTGTAATTTATAATTCAATAACATAATCTCATGAATATCGGTGACTATTATTCCGTGTCAGGTAAAATATACGTATGGCTATGAAATTTAATTGGATAGAAACTACCAACTATATTTAAAATATGCTTAGTAGTAAAAATTCACAGGTTAATAGCATTTATTATTAATTTAAAAGCTTTAATCTGCAGTATTGTCACTAGAAGGTCACTTTAAAAATATAGTTTAAAGTCACAAATTATACTTCCGCAACCTGTTATTAAATATCTTTAACATCTATTTCACAAGTGACCTTATTATACAATAGTTGTTGGTACTTGCAATGTTGCCACGATATGACGTCACAAATATTGATGAGGCAGGTCTATTTAGAAATTGTGCGGACTTTGTTCGCGTTCTTCTCTATTTATTTACGTTAATAAATTTAAAACGAAATAAATTACAAAACCGACATATATGTATTTGGCAAAATATATTATAATCTAATAAAATAATTGTTGAAGTGAACCCCGTTTTACGAGACGACAATGAAGTGTGGCATGCGACACACGTTCTACCTGCCCTTGACCAGTGTTCGATAGTGCGCGCTTAGCGATAGACGTGTTGTTACGATGCTCCTATGTTTTGTGTATTAAATGCAGACACTAATCTGATTACTTATATTATGTTATTCACATATCTGTATAATGCTCGTAGGAACCGTTAGTTTTGTGCTACTCATATTACGTTCACTAATAAATCTAATTCTGTGTATCATGCGATTCCATTGTGTAGGAAACCGCCGAATATTCTAACAGGTTATGTGTCCAGGTAACCAGAATTAAATTGAATTACGGGCAGCTAAGTTACATCGCGAACCGATAAGTAATAAAGCACGTGTGCAGTATTGAAATTCCTTTTCGTTATTGACAATAAACAAGATGAATCTCGCAAACGCATCACGTCTTGAAATGTTGAACAAAGGCAATTACGACACATGGAAGATACAGATGGAAGCGTTGCTAACAAAACATGATGCCTGGCTATACGTGAACGGCGATAACCCCAAACCGGTTCTAAACGAACAAGATGTCGTGAACTCTAAAAGTGAAATTGAAACTTGGATTAAAGGTGACGCTAAGGCTAAGTCAGAAATAATATTATCAATATGTCCTTCTGAACTGAAACAAATCAAAGGGTGTAATACTTCTAGAGATGTATGGATTAAACTTGAGAATATATATCAATCGAAAGGTCCTGCCAGAAAAGCTACGTTACTTAAACAACTTACACTACAGCGCATGAATGAAGGCTCCGACATACGTCAACACACAAACAAATTTTTTGATGCTGTCGACAAATTAATGGAAATGAACGTTGAAATAAATGCTGATCTGCTTGCTATAATGTTGTTATACAGCTTACCGCCGAGCTTCGAAAATTTTAGATGTGCTATCGAATCAAGGGATGAGTTGCCAACCCCTGATACACTTCGAGTTAAAATTATCGAGGAAAGCGATGCTAGAAATAATAGTACTTCGCAGAACGCTCTGTATGTTAACAAGAAATTTAATCACCAACGTAATCAAAGTAGAATTTACGGAAATGACAAGCAAAACGGCAATGTTTCTCAGAGTGAAAATTTAACTGCAAGAGATTCGTTTAAATTTCGTTGCCACAAGTGCAGAAAAGTTGGTCATAAGGCGTCAGAATGCTATAAAACAGAAGTGCCAGTGAGTCAAAAGTAAATAATTGTGAAAGTGCTAAGAAAATAGTGAGTTTGCTATCGTCTGAAATGTGTAAATCTAGTGCTTCGAATAATGCTACGAACCACGACATGAAATGGTGCTTGGACAGTGGCGCTACGTCGCACCTATGTAAGGATGTTGAGAGCTTCAAAGAACTCATGGAATACTCACATGGCTCCCTGAGTCTGGCTAACGACACCTCCACAAGCATCGCTGCAAAAGGTATTGCAACGTTTACTACGAACGTGAAAGGTGAGTCCAAAGATATTGTTTTAAATAATGCATTGCATGTACCGGACTTACGTACAAACCTTATGTCTGTTAGCAAAATCACAGACGCTGGATTTAACGTACTTTTGAACGCGATTGTGCAATAGTTACGCATAAAGACGGAACTGTCGCTCTGATAGCCGATCGTATTGGTGATTTATATTATGCTCGCGAAGTTAACAATATTTCTAATATAGCGACAAATGAACTTACGACGGCATCCGCGCGAAGTCTTTTAATGTGGCACCGCCGCTTAGGACACTTACATTTTAAAAGCTTAATCGATTCTGTAAACAAAGGAATCTTAACAGGTGTAAACTTAAACTTGATGACGGGAATGTTTACCCAAATTGTGACACATGTACCGTATCTAAAATGACTAGAACGCCTTTTCCCAAACGATCGAACAGAGAAACGGAATTATTACAAATAGTTCACACAGACGTTTGTGGACCAATGCGTGTTTTATCTAATGGAAAAGCAAAGTATTTTGTAACCTACACGGACGATTATTCACGATGGTGTGAAGTCCGATTTGCTAGTTCAAAGTCAGAAATAGTGAAAATAACTGAACAATATATTAATACAGTAGAAAACCAAAAGACAAACGAGTGAAATGTTTTCAATCTGACAATGGTACCGAATTTAATAATAACGAATTCGACTCTATGTTGAATAAACGCGGAATTGTTAGGGGCTTGACGATACCCTACAATCCGGAGCAAAACGGAACAGCGGAGAGGAAAACCGCACTCTACTAGATACCGCACGTTGTCTGCTCACGGAGTCAGGCCTACCCGATACTTTTTGGGCTGAAGCGATTAATACCGCTAATTATATACGCAACCGTGTACCAACCAGTAGTCTGAATGGGAAAACTCCATACGAATTATACACCGGAAAACCCCAGATGTCAGTTACTTTAGAGAGTTCGGACGTAAAGTTTTTGTCTGAATAGAAACCCGAATCGTGGAAAATTTGATAAAAGGGCAAAAGAAGGTATTTTCTTAGGTTATTCCGAAGAATCAAAAGCATATAGAGTATGGCTACCAGTTGAACAAAAGACTGAACTGACTCGTGATATAAAGTTCGTCGAATCGAATAGTGAGGAAGGTAGGCGTGAGCCAACTAATGTTTTTCCTGAAATTGAGGACAACGACTCTGAAACACAACTCAGAGACGAGCCCCCTTTGTTTTATCATTGGGATGACCCTATTGAGGAAAACGACACTCCTATTGCGGAAGTTGAAAATCAGATTTTAGTAAGAGGTCCGGGAAGACCCAGACTAGAACGAACGGGACTCAGAGGACGACCTGCAAAGTTGTACCACATGGTTCCCGAGGCGAATTCAAACTCAGTGTTATTCGAACAGTCGTTAAACTCCGAAATATGCATAAAACAAGCTCTGAATTCAGCCGATTCTGAGGATTGGTACAGAGCAATGGCGGACGAGATATCATCAATAATTAAAAGTAAAACTTGGAATTTAGTTGATAGACCTAGCAACGAACGTGTAATTGGAAGTAGAATTGTTCTGCGAAATAAATTTAAAAGTGACGGTGCGCTTGATCGTAGAAAGGCTAGATTGGTCGCCCAAGGCTTTGATCAGCAACCCGGAATACACTTTAACCATACGTTTGCACCAGTTGCGAGATTAGGTTCGGTAAGATTGCTTTCAGCAATTGCCGCACATCGAGGCATGCAATTACATCAATTAGATGTTGCCTGTGCCTATTTAAACGGTGAACTTGAGGAAACCATTTACATGGAACCACCAAAACAGTTAAATAAGGTACTGGAAATCATATGTTCACAAGGAAAACCTCACTTGAGGGAAGCTGCAGCTGACATGCTAAATGAATTACGGAAAGGTGACAAAGTATGTCTACTCAATAAGGCCTTATACGGCTTGAAACAGGCTGGCAGAACCTGGTACTCAAAATTATCGAAAGTCTTAGTGGAATGCGGAATAAAACCCACTAATTCCGACCCTTGTTTATACCGCAGTGGTGAAGGGAAGACTTATTACTTGTTGCATTTTATGTAGACGACATAATTATTGCTTCGAAAAATTCTGAATCTGTAGAAAAACTGAAACGTAAGTTAGCTAAAAGTTTGAAATAAAGGATATGGGAGGCATAAATTACTGTTTAGGAATTGAATTCTCTTGTTCCGACGGTAAAGTTTCGTTAAATCAAAGAAATCATATAATTGAATGTCTGGACAGATTCGGTATGACTGATTGTAATCCTGTCAGCACCCCGATTGATCCGAACGTGAAATTGTCACAGCCGACCGAACCGCCATCCGAAGAAGAGAAAAGCTACCATACAGGGAACTAATAGGCTCTTTGACTTACTTATCCGCAGCGACTCGACCCGATATAAGTTTTGCCGTCAGCTATCTTAGTCAGTTCAATAACTGTTTTCGAAAATGTCATTGGGAAGCGGGGAAACGAGTCCTGAGATACCTTAAGGAACTATGAACCTTGGGTTAATATACACGTCGAATAAAGAAACACTTAAGGGTTTTGTTGACGCTGATTGGGCTGGATGTCCTGTAGACAGAAGATCCTTTACCGGATTTTCGTTCATATTGTCTGGTTGTCCCGTTACTTGGGAATGTAAAAGCAGCGAACGGTGGCTCTTTCGTCCACTGAGGCGGAATATATGGGGCTATCGGAAGTATCGAAAGAGGCTATTTACCTTCGTAGATTTTTGTGCGAGTTGGATTCCGAGTGTCTTTCGCGACTAACTGTACATTGTGATAGCATGAGTGCTATAAAATTAGCGGAAAACCCCGTATTCCATGCTCGAAGTAAGCACATTGACGTGCGTTACCACTTTGTACGCGAAGCTTTGTATAATGGTCAATTCGATTTGCGACATATTTCAACCAACGAAATGCTTGCTGATTTGCTCACGAAGGCACTACCACGTCGAAAGTTTGAAGAATGCGTCAAGTTGTTGGGTTTATCCAATTGTTTAGTGTCGGTAGCGTGTGCCTCAAGGGAAGTGTTGAAGTGAACCCCGTTTTACGAGACGACAATGAAGTGTGGCATGCGACACACGTTCTACCTGCCCTTGACCAGTGTTCGATAGTGCGCGCTTAGCGATAGACGTGTTGTTACGATGCTCCTATGTTTTGTGTATTAAATGCAGACACTAATCTGATTACTTATATTATGTTATTCACATATCTGTATAATGCTCGTAGGAACCGTTAGTTTTGTGCTACTCATATTACGTTCACTAATAAATCTAATTCTGTGTATCATGCGATTCCATTGTGTAGGAAACCGCCGAATATTCTAACAATAATTAATAAGCAAAAATAATATTAAATATCACACTGTACATATATCCACCATCCAAGTTTAATTAATAACTAGTAACACATTCACTAAACTAGTCTACTATTAACGATTTTAAACATTATTAGCCTTTCTAATAGATTAACTTTTTATTGACTTATGTACAACATTGAATTTGCTTTTAACTGTACACGTCTGTGTATGTTGTAAGTATATTTTTATACAAAATGCACTAGGGGAAAGGTGTAATTTTAAATATTAAAAACTAACAAAAGGTTAGATAGCGTGATAACAATAAACCATTTAAGTGTAATTTCCTGTAAACGTTTATTATGAATTGGGGCAATACATACCTGTCAAGCTCTTTTTTGGGTCTGTTTATATACGATTTCCGTTCAAGGTATGAGTGCAATATACAATAAATTAAAAATGTGTTTTAAAGACTAGTAATACAATCGATATGCTCCTGAATTAAAGACCGAAACGCCTTGTCTTGAAGATAAAGAATTTTATTAGATAGTTTCAGGACCTGAATTCCTACTTCGTATATATTTTTCTGAAATACCCACACACACACACACACACACACACACACACACACACACACATATATATATATATATATATATATATTATATATATATTGCTATCAATATGTAGTTATATCAGTTATATGCTGCCCAGACGTTAGGAGCCAAGAAAAGGTGCTATATATAAAAAAATAATCTGGTGTGAATTACTGCCTGAACATGCCCGTATTAACTGCTAGCTCAGATTAAATGAAACAACAAAACTCCAACATCAACATTATAATATCATCAAATATTCATTAATAAACAATCCCTCCAACCCATCTACAAACATCTTTCTTCAACACACATTATCCATAAGATTACTTACACACAAGCATTAAAACCTACAGATGCAATGTACAACTTAAGCTTAAAAAACACATTTTATAACTACTAAATATTAATATAGAAGTTCACACAGTCTACGTTTGTAATTCCCAAAGCTTTTCTTAGTAAGTCATTATGTACAAAAAATTTTTTAGATATGGGTATGGATAATGTTTAATACTCTTGTTTAAAATCGGTTAAGTGTAGCTGATCAGACGCTCTCAAAAAAACCTCTTGTAATTGTCAAATTAGCTCGAAATTCGACCTCAAAGAAATCCAAAATTATCCATTTACAAGAAACACCTAAATGTCAAAATCCTGTGCAAGTTTAACCTACTTAAAACAACTATAGCAAAAAAATGTCTTTCAAAGGATTTAAACAATGATATACTTGCGCTCACCAGTAAATTATCCTCGGGCTTGTAAATTCTTTCTTGTTGAAATTGTTAACTAAATTTCCATATGCATGTAGTTCCATTCTTTCAGAAGTGAATTATCAATAAAGTGTGTTTGAAAACCATACTATGCTTCTCTATGTTTTATTTTCTATTTCAAAATATCGTATAGGGATTTACTGCATTAATTAACTTCATTATTGTACTTCTGAATTGAGTTGTTCGTACTTTAATCAAAATTACTTTGTATACCGAACGTTATACTTCATAACTTTAAAGTACGTCGCTCTTCACAAATACCTCAAACATATGACGTGAACTTAAACGTAATTTTAAGTTAATTACTACTCGTAGTTGACCGATAAAAAGATAATCGGCAAGTGTTTGTCGTTCTAATTATTTCCCGCTTTATATAATAAAAAAGTTCCCACATCATTAACTCTGAAAAATTTTGATAATTTTCTAGTTGTTCTAGTTCATACAGACTGATGCAATTTCGTTGAAATTGTTGTTAGATAATGTAACATGCAATCTAAATAGCTGTCATTTTAAATTTATTAGATCATAACAATCTTGCTTTATTCGTTAATTGGTGCAGTTCAAAGAAGAATGAAAATCCTTATTCGTGAAATTGTTATCGCGGTTATCTTGTTTAATTTATGGGTCGTAATACCTTGCGGTTTTGCTATTTGGAGTGTTTATTCATAGTATTCGTTCAATTACCTGTCACAATTGTGATTTAACTTGATTTAGTAGCTGCTTGTGAAAAATTTAGAACTGAAGTAGTTTCGATTTAAAATACAGTATTTCACGTTTTGCATTAAAATTGTTTTTAGTCTGGTTGCGAAATGGAGTAGGGCTTGTTATAAAATGAACTGAAAATTACTTCTACCTGAACAGATATTTGATTTTTAGAACGCGTTTTAAAATTAGAAACATAAGTTTTCAACTACATAGTATGCTGTACAACGTTTTAATGGAATTTAGTATCAGGGTATAATTTGCATTTGCACGAATATTACTAGGCACTATACTATTTAAAGAGACTATTATGTAACATAGATAAAGCTTGTTAAAGTACTGTATACAGTGTTTCTACAATTACAAGAAGTATTTAGTATTAGAAAGCATTAGAAAAATTCCTTGGATTTCTCGGGTTTCAAAATGTTATATGTTGCTCAATGACCTCTATGTAACCTCCTATCACATCAATATATATATATATATATATATATATATATATTGGAATAATAGTGAAAAGTATTACTATATATATATATATATATATAACCCCTCCCCCTCGTATCTTTTGAACGGTTATGCTTATACTAATGAAATTCGGAGGGCGAAATAAACGCATGTAGGCTTTGTAACTAGTCATAACAGGTGACGTAATAGTCATATACAATGTTACATGGGCACTGTGTTCAAGAATTTAAATACGATTTTATAGCAACTGCCATGTCGTTCGAAAGGTATTTAAAATATCTATTCAGTCATACTAAGTTTGTGTGAGTTGAGGCAAATTTTAAGGGATAAATTAAATAAATACTAAAAGCTTAGTTGGCATTTAACTAATACAGAGCCAAGAACCAATTCTTATATTAAGTGTCAGGTATCCTCTATTTAAATACCTTTATTTTTTATACAACTTATACTTTTTTCTTAGATCTAACAATGTAGCAACAATATATTAATAGTTATATTATATTATATTATATTATATTATATTATATTATATTATATTATATTATATTATATTATATTATATTATATTATATTATATTATATTATATTATATTATATTATATTATATTATATTATATTATATTATATTATATTATATTATATTATATTATATTATATTATATTATATTATATTATATTATATTATATTATATTATATTATATTATATTATATTATATTATATTATATTATATTATATTATATTATATTATATTATATTATATTATATTATATTATATTATATTATATTATATTATATTATATTATATTATATTATATTATATTATATTATATTATATTATATTATATTATATTATATTATATTATATTATATTATATTATATTATATTATATTATATTATATTATATTATATTGATATTATATTATATTATATTATATTATATTATATTATATTATATTATATTATATTATATTATATTATATTATATTATATTATATTATATTATATTATATTATATTATATTATATTATATTATATTATATTATATTATATTATATTGTATTATATTAATGGTTATAATAACAACTTATCTTGTAAGTTGCTATTAATCTTTGTATAACTTAGTCTAGTTATATGTGAATTTCTAAAATCCTTAATCAGGAATGTCAACACTTCCGAAAATTTATACATTAAGAAAGAACATTTCATTTTTCTCCAGTTGACCTAAAATAATTGGCTTTTTGTTGAATTTTCTCGCATTTTCTCGGGTTTACGACGCCACTGAAATTGTTGTGGATAGCCCAAACTACTTGGGGATAAGCACTAAATTAATGCTGTGACTTGGGTACAGCGAATTTTATTAATGAGAATGCAATAGAAAATATGAGACTACTATCTTACCTTCGTTTTCCTTGCCTGGTTAGCTCAACAGCAATTATGCTATGGAATTTACGAAAATGAAATGAAAAACAGGAATCTCAAAATACATCTTCTATGCAGTCAGAGGCATTTTTCTTTCATATAAAGGAACCTCTTACATAAAAAACAGCTTATAACTTAAGTTCATACAGAAAATGTTTCCTAAAAGTTACCTATTTATTAAAATAATTCTTACCTAGTCTATAAACCGGTACAAAATCGTCTTTAATTTATATATAAACAATTTGCGTATCTTTTATTACCCAGTTCAATTACGCTGCACAAATAATATAGTAAAGATAAAAATGCTTCGAACTCTGACTCAAAATTGGCTGGAAATTATCTCTTTACAAATTAATTAAGAACTTATTCTAGCTTAAGTACTAACATTAAATTATCTTTATTTGTTACAAAAAAATAACAAGTTAAACTTGCTGGTATTATTGTCGAATATAGGAAAATAGAAATCAATGAGAATTTAAGACGTTTTCTAAACGTTAGTATAAGAATTTACAATGTACATTAAACTTTAGGATTGATTTTTTAGGTAGTTTCATAAAGTTTCTGTACGGAGCAAAAATCGATAATTTAAAAGGGTGAATTCTTTAAGTGCTTAAAGTATACATAAATTTAGCATAGTGGAAAGCTTTAATATTGATTAAACTTGCAAAGATGTAACGTAGGGTGAGATAGTGTGGTCGACAAACAACTTTTAAACGGCTAAAGTTTCTAAGAAGGAACGTGTAAGCAAACAAATCGTTTCTAGTTAAAAACGAACTTTGAAAATGCTCCTGATAGTAATTAAAGAAGGAAGGAAGATGGTTTATTTCTAGGATATTCAGTTAAACGCTCAAGAGCGTTATAAACGAACGAATAACAAGTATTTGAAGCAGGGTGTTGAAGGTTGTATAAATGGATCGATATTAGATAGAGAAGTCGTATTTTAACATGTATTAAAAAAAGACAAAGTTTAGGCGTGCATTGATTTTGAAACTATTAAGGGGATAAGGACTAATATAATGAAGATAGGAGAGACGAACATAGTGGTAGGAATACACAAATAAGAAGGAGATGAACGATACTTGAGAGAGGGTAGATGTGTTAGAATAATATTTTACTTGTGAACTTAAGAATAGAGATAAAAAATACGGGTTAGACATGGACACGATGAACGGGTAACTGGCGAGGAAAGTAGATAAGTGTACAAAATAGAGAACAGAACATTTTTGGATATAAGAGCGAGTGAGGTGACTGTATATACGTGCCGTGCGAGAGGCGTGTTTTAAATGCTTGTGTTTGTATCAGCGAGGAGGGAATTTAATTAAGTCGACGGCCGTTGAAAATTTTAATTTGATTTTCGAGGTAAAACATTTATTTTGTATGCAAAATTCTTATACTTTCGAGACTGTTGGCATACGGCTGCTAGTTTTCCACGGAATTGTGGATAGTTAACGATACGATTTTTGGAATCAACAACGGTTGAGTGTTGTTTGGTGAAGTGTGTTTTGAGAATCAAAAACCGTTGTAGAAATTTACCAGGGAGGTTTGTAGTTGCAGTGGTGTGTTTTTGGAAGCAAGCTTAGTTGGGAGAGGGACTTGGGTCTATAAAAGCCACCGTGAGGGAGTGAGTCGCTCTCTGCAAAATTTCATCAAAAGTTTCGAACATCTTTAGTACTTGAGTCAAGCTACTAGTGAGTTTTGATATTTTAAAAAAATTATTTCAAAGTACACAAGTTGGTGTACTGTAGAAATAAATGTTTTAAATGTGTTAAATATATTTTGTGAATCGAAGCATGCGAATAGTAAGTAGAAATTATTTTCTTATTTGGTGGCTGGTATTTGTTGATCACTCAAATGGAATCTTGGATGTAATTGAAAAGTTTGTTGACGTATGGAAGATTTAGACTTACAGTGGATTGGAGGAATGACATTTTGGATAGATGTTTTCTGTCCCAGACAGTGTGGGTCAACTTGGAGTGATTCCGGTCCGTGTAGTCGTGGGGAGGAGCTACGTCCGCGATGGTTTAATGACAGATACCAGTTTGGGCAACATTCCAGATAACTGCCCTTTTTTGCAAAAGCATTTATTTTTGTGATTGTTTGGTGTTATGACATTTTGTGCTTTTGGGGGTATATTTTGGTGAATTCTTTGGACAAAGAAATTGAGTTTTAATATTTTTAATGAATTAAGTAGAATATGTTGAAGTCGAAATTTTGTATTATACAATAATTGTGCATCAACTGCTTATGTAAAAGGCAAATGGTTTTTAGGTGATTTTCAGTGCAAAATAAAGTTTAGCACAAGTACAAAAAAGTTTACTATGAGCTGATATTAGACCAGGGATTTAAAGTAAGGTGTGGGGTTAAGCCCAGATACTTTCAATATTTTATTTAGTCAGAGGAGTAAAATTGTGCATAGAAGTATTTGATAAAAATGAATTAGTAATCGACGTGGATATATGTAATCAATGAATGCATGCTGTAATAATTGAAAAAGTTTGATGTGAGATTTTCTGTGTAGATAAATTGTGATGGATTTTTTTGTAGTCGAGTTTCTTTTATAGAAAAGTAGGGCAGGGTTTTATAGGTATCCGTAGAGCAACCGTGGCGAACTTCACTGATGAAGTTAAGTTTCTTTTATTATAGGAAAAACCTGGGAGTATTTTGGCGTCCAAAAGGAAGAGCTTCTTCAGAGGATAAAAATAGGTATTGAAGAGAAGTAAACTTAGAGGAGTTTTGTATTCCGGCTAGATTTCAGTACATTATGCTTCCTACGTGAGGGACTTTTTCCAGCTTGTTTTTAAGTTAGACTACATAGAATTTTAGAGCTAAACAATTTGTGGGGCTCGAATTAATTTTAGGCTTCAATCGAGAGTAAACTTCACAATATATATATATATATATATATATATATATATATATATATTGCTATGCTATTCGCGGAATTTTCATGCCCCTACTTTGGGCTGTTATTTTTATTACTATGAACTGGAATTCTTGATCCCCTTCGTTGTGCGCCTTATTAATTTTCTACGTACTCCACCATTTTAATATTCACTATAAATTGTAGTTATCTCCTCCGCCGGCTGTCTTCTTAATATTGCTATCAACTGGACTTTATCTTCAAACAACTTTATCTACCAATGGCAAAATTCGATACGTTACCGCCTTGCGGGTTATCAATTTCCTATTCAACTTGTGGCTCCGCCTTTGTACTATTTAAATCTTATGACCTCGGCTAGCATTTATTTGGAATTATAAAATTCAGTAAATTTCGATTTTATATAATGAAACCAATATGTTATGTACAGCTTTTGAAATTATTTGTAATACATTTTTTTAATCAGTTAACCTTATAAATTTCATTTATTAACAACCATCTACTATTTACTCAAAAACCCAAAGTCACCAAAAAAAACTTATTATCTTTACCAACAAAGTGTAGAATATTCTAAACCTGTTATCATATTACTCATTCTATACGTATGCAACCTCTTTTGTTGACTTTTTCACAAGCATATCATATTTAGCAAATTCAATATTAAAAATAGAATAAAAATTTATATAGAAAAACAAATGTCTTATAACTAAAAATCTGACCTGGTTTTATCTTTTTTCACATCGACGCTTCCAATAAAAATGATCTTCCCCAATTCTGGATTCCATTCAAATTATTGCCATTACGCTATGGACCACCATTATTAAATTATACACTCCAATTTATTTCAATTCTTCAAACTTAGACTTTTATCATTCTTGCCCCAGACTTAAAACTGTAGTTTGTTTCATCCCTGTACTTCAAAATTGTATTATTCTTCTTTTCCCCTGGACATCTAAATTGTATTATTCTTCTTTTCCCCTGGACATCTAAATTGTATTACTGTATTTTCCCTTAACATCAGAATCATAGTCTATTTCCCTCAGACCTCGAAACCCTATTATTTTTATGTCTTAGTTTACAATAAATTCATTAAAAGCGTACTTACGTTTAAACGGCAATTATAATCTTCATATTCGCACTCATTTTATTTCACTTTTATAATTATTACGTATTACTTTGTTTTAATGGCAACGCACTTCGGCCTTCGTTGAGTTCAAAACTGCTTTCTTATCAAGGTGCTTGCTAATATATTCTCGAATTCCCTCCATCCGTGGGTACGGTCTAGAACTCGTCGCTTGTTTCTGACCAATCAAATAATTTCATTTAGAGCAGTTTCTGATGTAATGCTCCACGATTCCCCATAATCACAACCTGCCCGCAGCTGTCTTTCGTTATCAACATGCTGTATTTTGATAGATTACTTGCTTTTCCATAAACAACTGATGCAACTCGACTTTAAATTTTCATGTTTACATGCGATTCACGCAATTTTAATCATTTCTCTTATCAAAATGGTTAGATCTTTGTACGCATTTATATTAACTACCTGAAACTCTATTTCTATATCCGTATTAATTTAATCGTCTGGAACTCTTTTTTTAATGCGTGTCTAATTACACTTTATCATTTATTTCTAAATATACGCGTGCTTCCACTGAAATATATCGTTATTTGTTTTACCTAAATTAACTAAACTTTATCTACAGGGTATTTAATATTTACTATCTACTTAATACATGTATTTCTCATTCCTACGCCAACTATGCGTCTTCCTATGTTTACCTGCGTCGCCCAAAACTATTTCTACTTTATATACAGGGTGTTGACTACTTACTATCTACAAACTATGTCTACTTCTTAATTATTTCCTTAAATAAGTGCAGTTTTCTGCTGCCTATTCTAATTACTCATTCCTGAACGACCTTTACTATAACGTGCACCCTTAAACAACCCCTTATCACAGCATAATTCCCCCAAATTAAAATATAGAATTTTATATCAATGTCCTTTTTGGCGCCTAACGTGAACTTAAACTCACATTGGTATGAAATTATTATATTTTTATTTCCATTTTGAAATCCAACTTTTTCTTTATTAAACTCATATTTACATTTTATTTATCTCATACCTATGTCCCATTATACTATACTATTCATACCTATACCTATTCTTATATTCAAATCCTATTCTATTTTTCTATGTATACCTATTCATAATTTATTTTACATTTCCTTTTATCTATTCATCTGTCTTTGCATGGGTCAATTAAGCTTATTTATTTCTAACCACCCCCCTTTCTATTCTTAAATCTGGGTCCTTTTAATCTATATTTCTCAATCATATTTTTATATCGGGTCCTTTTAATTCGTATTTCCTTTGTGAAGTCCGGGTGCCTCAAAATGACCTGCTCATGAAACTGTTTAATTAGGCTTAGGTATGCCTCTTCATGAGCCTCACTCCACGACCATCTAGCCCCTTTCTTCAACAAAGCAAAAAGTGGTATCGCTTTCTGCGAAAACGACGGAACAACCTTTTTATAGAAGTTCATGACTCCCAGAAAAGCTCTTAACGTTCGTACGTTCCTTGGTCTGGGATATTCTAATATCTCAGATAATCGATTTTTATCTATAAATATGCCCTCCGTGCTGATTTGATATCCCAGAAATTTAACTTTATCTTGAAAGAATTCGCACTTCTTTAAATTTAACCTTAAACCTGCTATATTTAATTCTAATAATATTCTTTCTAAATGAACAAAGTGTTGTTCCACACTATCACTAAATATCAACACGTCATCCACGTAGTGATACAAAATTCCTCATACGGTCCCAAAATATTCTGCATCGCCTTCACCAATGCAGCCGTACTCGAGGACAAACCAAACGGGACCACCCTAAATTGATATATTTTTCCTTCTACAGAAAAACCCGTATATTTCCTTGATTCTCGCGCTAATGGAATCAACCAAAATGAATTCTTTAAGTCTAATTTGCTATAGATTTTCTTATTACCTATTCTTGCTAATATGCTCTCCATCGTTGGTGGACAATTGTATTGCGGCTTCGTTCGCTTATTTATCTTTCTTGCATCCAAACATAACCTAATGCTATCATCAATTTTCTTCACGACGACTAATGGATTCACAAAATGTGTACTGGAGTTTTCTATAATACCTTATCGTAACATTTCCTCAATTTCTTCCTTCACTCTATTCCTATATGCTACTGGAATAGGATATATTTTAGTGTTAAACGGCTCTGTATTTGTTACTTCCAACCTGTGCACATAACCCGTGGCAATTCTCGACTTCGACCCAATTAATTCTGAATGCTTATTCAATAATATATTCACCCTATTTCTTAAATCATCTGGACACTTAATATCTTCATTTTCATTACCCCCATTATTTATCTCTTCACTAAACTGATTAATATTTACGCAGTCGTCTTCTATTACAATATTCCCCTCTTCATACCATTTAATATATTTCCCCTTACACTCAATCTCTTTGCATTCCGCATTTATCTTCAACCCCAACTTATCTATCATATTCATCCCAAATATAACATCTATCTTCAGTCCAGGTACTACCATAAAATCATTTTCCCATATTTCATCCCCATTTCACATCTCAGAATTACCATTTCATTTATTACACTAAATCTCTTATTATTTGGTGCCACTAAATTACACCTCGCTATAGGTATCGCTTTATCCCCAATTTTCTCGTTTAACAAACTCTTCCGCAACAAGTGATGCTTCTGCTCCAGTATCAATTAACACTTTAACTATTCTATCTTCCACCTTTAAATTAATTATTGGTAATAAGTTCCTTTCAAATCTTCCTAATTCATTATCCATTTCATATTTAATAAACTCGCGCTGGTGTTCATATCCGTTAATTCGTAGAATTTTCCTTGGTTCGTCCGTACTCAAAAATCCTGATTTCGCGTCGAAGGTCCTGCCTGACTCATTATCCCTGTATCTGTGCAATTCGTATTTCTTATTTCCATACTATTAATATTTCTAGCTTGCGTCCGTCGATCATCATTTTCCTGTCTATTTATTACTCTATTATTTCCCTCATGATTCGTTCTCTCCATTCGTTGCCTTGGTATCTGACCAGTATTCCTGTTTTGCCTAAAATCATTATTAAAGTTTCCATAGGTCCCCCTATTAAAATTTCTTCCGCGATCATAATTATAACTGTTCCTTCGATAATTATTCCGAGTCTCCGTATTCCTTATAAAATTCGTGCGTCGATCACTAACATTATTTTCAATTTCATAATCATTTTCCAAATCATCATATCTCTGCAAATAATCAATAAACGTATATCTATCCACTATATTTTGCGTCGTTATGTATCGCTTTACTTCAGCGTTAAAATGACTTGCTAAATACCTTATAATAATTTTATCTTCTAAAGGAGGATCCAATTGCTTCGCTACAGTAAATTTCTCAATCGCATATGATTCTCGCGTTATCCCTTTCGCCGAATCGTATCTTCCCATAATTAAGTTACTTCGAATTCGATTTTGCTGATTGTCATTCCAGAATTGACGTAAAAATTTGCTTTCAAACTGTTCAAATGTTTCTATTTCACTCTCAACTAAATTGTACCATCTTTCAGCATTCTCTCTTAATATTGCCCTAATTAAATTTAATTTCAATAATTCATCTGTAGATCCCTGTATCAACATTTTAAAATTTTTCAGAAATATCTTAGGATTTAATTTTCCGTCCCCGTAAAATTTCGTAAACTGTTCAATTGAAAGATTCGTTTGAATTAACCTATTTGATTCTCTATTAAAATTTATTGGATTACCTTTTAAATTATTTATTTCTTGATTTATTGTTCTGAATTCCGTTTCGCAATTTTCTTCAATTTTTCCTAATTTAATATTTAAATTCGTAATTTTATTGTTGGACTCGCTTTCGTACTCTTCTTGTTTCGTTTTAACTAAAGAAATATGATCCCATAAACCGTCTATTTCCTCAGAAATTCTCCCAATTTTTACATTCATTTGTGCCTTAATCTCAGCGGTTGTGTGGTTCGTTTCTTGCAGACCATTACTAAGAATCTTAATTTCACTCTCCAATTTCTCGCTGTATTCCTCCATTTTTGTTTTAACTGTATTTATGGCTTGTTCACTCTTATCCATTTTATCATTTAATGCCATTAAGATATCCAACATTTTGGTTTCTTGTGAAGTTCGCCTTTCTTCACTCAAACTACTCTCCAACGTTATGTTTTCTTGGGATCCTTTCTCCATTTTGAAATTACTATCTTTACTCTAAACTTTTGAATACTAAATAAATCTACCTAACTTTAATTACTGTACAAATTTCTCTATTTTTCCTTTAATTGAAACTTTTCAAATCCCCTGTTTAGTTTAATTTATTTATTTATTTTTTTTTTACTCTTACGGTCGTATTTTAAAATTTAATTTAATTTAATTCGCGCCTCTTAATCTCAGGTTATTTTACCGTGGTAAAATCGTGCTCTTATTCGAGCCCTAACGTTGGTGCGACATCTTTATTGCTATGCTATTCGCGGAATTTTCATGCCCCTACTTTGGGCTGTTATTTTTATTACTATGAACTGGAATTCTTGATCCCCTTCGTTGTGCGCCTTATTAATTTTCTACGTACTCTAAATTATTGGACCACCATTTTAATATTCACTATAAATTGTAGTTATCTCCTCCGCCGGCTGTCTTCTTAATATTGCTATCAACTGGACTTTATCTTCAAACAACTTATCTACCAATGGCAAAATTCGATACGTTACCGCCTTGCGGGTTATCAATTTCCTATTCAACTTGTGGCTCCGCCTTTGTACTATTTAAATCTTATGACCTCGGCTAGCATTTATTTGGAATTATAAAATTCAGTAAATTTCGATTTTATATAATGAAACCAATATGTTATGTACAGCTTTTGAAATTATTTGTAATACATTTTTTTAATCAGTTAACCTTATAAATTTCATTTATTAACAACCATCTACTATTTACTCAAAAACCCAAAGTCACCAAAAAAAAACTTATTATCATGACCAACAAAGTGTAGAATATTCTAAACCTGTTATCATATTACTCATTCTATACGTATGCAACCTCTTTTGTTGACTTTTTCACAAGCATATCATATTTAGCAAATTCAATATTAAAAATAAAATAAAAATTTATATAGAAAAACAAATGTCTTATAACTAAAAATCTGACCTGGTTTTATCTTTTTCACATCGACGCTTCCAATAAAATGATCTTCCCAATTCTGGATTCCATTCAAATTATTGCCATTACGCTATGGACCACCATTATTAAATTATACACCCCAATTTATTTCAATTCTTCAAACTTAGACTTTTATCATTCTTGCCCCAGACTTAAAATTGTAGTTTGTTTCATCCCTGTACTTCAAAATTGTATTATTCTTCTTTTCCCCTGGACATCTAAATTGTATTACTGTATTTTTCCCTTAACATCAGAATCATAGTCTATTTCCCTCAGACCTCGAAACCCTATTATTTTTATGTCTTAGTTTACAATAAATTCATTAAAAGCGTACTTACGTTTAAACGGCAATTATAATCTTCATATTCGCACTCATTTTATTTCACTTTTATAATTATTACGTATTACTTTGTTTTAATGGCAACGCACTTCGGCCTTCGTTGAGTTCAAAACTGCTTTCTTATCAAGGTGCTTGCTAATATATTCTCGAATTCCCACTCCATCCGTGGGTACGGTCTAGAACTCGTCGCTTGTTTCTGACCAATCAAATAATTTCATTTAGAGCAGTTTCTGATGTAATGCTCCACGATTCCCCATAATCACAACCTGCCCGCAGCTGTCTTTCGTTATCAACATGCTGTATTTTGATAGATTACTTGCTTTTCCATAAACAACTGATGCAACTCGACTTTAAATTTTCATGTTTACATGCGATTCACGCAATTTTAATCATTTCTCTTATCAAAAATGGTTAGATCTTTGTACGCATTTATATTAACTACCTGAAACTCTATTTCTATATCCGTATTAATTTAATCGTCTGGAACTCTTTTTTTAATGCGTGTCTAATTACACTTTATCATTTATTTCTAAATATACGCGTGCTTCCACTGAAATATATCGTTATTTGTTTTACCTAAATTAACTAAACTTTATCTACAGGGTATTTAATATTTACTATCTACTTAATACATGTATTTCTCATCCCTACGCCAACTATGCGTCTTCCTATGTTTACCTGCGTCGCCCAAAAACTATTTCTACTTTATATACAGGGTGTTGACTACTTACTATCTACAAACTATGTCTACTTCTTAATTATTTCCTTAAATAAGTGCAGTTTTCTGCTGCCTATTCTAATTACTCATTCCTGATCGACCTTTACTATAACGTGCACCCTTAAACAACCCCTTATCACAGCAATATATATATATATATATATATATATATATTGCTGTGAAACCACCAAAATCCGGATACTCCGCTTTTCGAATCGAGCCTCACGAATTGGGCGTCAAGAATGCTGTGAAAGGTATAAAAAGCTATTAAATTACCTGGTCCGTTGACTTTCTTCTGTTAATCGCCTCTTTACTCTTTTCCGCCTCGGCTGCTCACCTAGTTAAACCTTCATCCTCATTCATAAAAAAAAAAACACATTCCTACCACAAACATCAACGTTAACTCTATTTACATCAATATTCACAATACATTAAAATTTCAAAATTAAAATTCAGCATAAATTTCAGTATCAGAAAATTTCAAGATTAAATTTTGTTATCATTTTAATGTGCATCCAGAATTAAAGTCCTTGTAGGATGCCTACTAATTAATCTAACAATATATGCAGACCTGAGTCTGAGTACAAAGGGAGCATCTACCACCTCTTTACGTTAATTAACCAGGTTCGTCTAATTGAGCTCAAAGACATACCCAAATTTTCATCATAATCCAGAACATAAATACTAAATAATCCTTTCTACTTAAACAAGAAAATTTGCTGTTAGTACAATTTCACTACTGTCCATTTTAAGTAAATCAATTATAAAGTTATTCAACACACACCAACACATCAAAAATCGAACAACAAAGCATAAGTTACCTGAAGGTTACTGCACTCGTAGCTTCAATGTACATCGTCCCTTTGTTAATCACACCATTCCAACTGGGTTATATTTACGGCTTCTGATTCTCAACGCTTTTAAAATTTTCTCCACCACCATTCATCTAAAGTTGTTTCAGGGCTTTTCCGGAACTTATCTGTGTATATCTGAACTTTGTTTTGTGGATCCAGACACGTTTATGAACCATTTAATTATTAACACCTCCGAAAAATTGCAAAGAAATTCATACTTCTTTCAGAAATATACGCCAACACTGCCTACTTTTGTGTATTCTTTTGTCGTTGCAGATTTGACTAATTGGTACAGTGATACTAAACTTTATTACCTTGTATCTTCTTTTCTAAGTGCACTAAATTACATTTATTGTAGCACGTAAAGAACAAACTGTTTTAAATCACCAAAATATACGAGCAAACTGTTTAAATTATTCTATCAAATTCGGAAAACTAAAAAGCACTGTTTAACGCATTGAATCAATTCGAAAATCTAAGAGAGCGCAACTCATATTAACCCGGGTATATATAGAGGTTAGCCCGTCTGTCGGTCTTGTCCCCAAAACGGCCAGTTTCTAGAATTTCGTGTACTATGTTCCCATCTCGCCCGCCTGTGCGTCGGTTCTTATTAAATTTTGCACTCGCACCAGTTAAATCTCAGAAATTTCGACACGGCTCGCAACGTCTGGAAATAACTAATTAATTTTTATACAGAAATGTTATTTTTCCTTCTCAAGTTTGCCTTTTATTTTCAACCAATCGCAACCCAGTGACGTTGCTCCACTCACGCCTTTTACTATATATGTCTCTGTCTTGCGCATATTATCTGTCTCTATCTACACTGTTCCGAGTGGTACAAATTGATATTCTTTATTATCGATTATTTCAGTCCATGTGGACTGTGAAATAACCGACCTTATTAGCATTTCCCGTAACTATTAAGCTACGGTTTCTCCAACATTCTCTGTAACCATTTATTATCTGCAAATTTTACGCAGAATGAGCCTTTTAAAAATACGCAGGTGTTCAAACATAATACTTCTACGATTTGAATATTATTAGGTTTTTACAAGCTTTTATAAATATTATATGTTACTAATGGTTCAATTAACTTCAATTAAAATAATACCCTTTAATTTTTAGTGACTCCTAATCAAATATTAATTATTATCTGTACATTTTGTTTAATACCGGTTACTTAAATTGAGTTAATTAATATAAATTTTGCACGTAATTTCCATTTGTTTCTTTACTCGGAATAATTAAATTACACGTAGAGCATTTTAATACTGCTTCCTTCTTTATAGCAAGCGTCTTGTAAATGATTTAAATCTCTTATTTTTAATGAAACGAATGAATTTTTATGCTTCACGGTTTTAATAAAGCGTACCTTTTCCCAAAGCTTCTACACGGTGATTAAAATTATTTGATGTGATTATTTAATTTTCTACCCTGGTCTAAATATGAGTATTTTCCCCCTATTTGAATACAAATAATCCCACTTATTTGAAGGCAAATATAAAATATTTAAACCGCAAACAAAATTTACAAAAAAAAGTGCCTATCTCTCTCTACCCTTATCTATCTATCTTACCTAACTTATATCCAATCCAAAAAAAATTATTTACACCTGTCCTATATCCCTATCCTATTTCTAACTTTTAACTATACTCACTTCCCCCTACCTAATCCTATATACCTATCCTACTCTTACTCTATTCCTAACTCTCCACTAATCTTATATGAAATATCTATACTTAACCTATCTTATTTTCTTCCTACATTTACTCTTTATTCTCATCCTAAACCTATTTCTAATTATCTCTCATATTTATCCTATACCTAGCTTTATTTTCTATAAACACCTACTTCTACTCTTGTATATACACCTATTCTATCCCTATCCTATTTAAATTTTACTCTATTATACCCTTATCTACCCTCTATTCTATATCTATACTAAAATTCGCCTATCTCTATCCTTTGTTCATCAAGTTATTTAAATCTAACTCTCTTCTTGACCCTCCACGTCTTTCTTCTCTGCATACGTTCTAATCACTCACACACACTCTAAAATACTCCTAAATTTATACACACACAGAAACTCTCTCTCTCAGATCGCCAGTTTCCCGGAATAAAATCACAAAAATTTTATTTGGGACTCGAGCCTCACTTTTGGGTCGCCAAGAATGCTGTGAAACCACCAAAATCCGGGTACTCCGCTTTTCGAATCGAGCCTCACGAATTGGGCGTCAAGAATGCTGTGAAAGGTATAAAAGCTATTAAATTACCTGGTCCGTTGACTTTCTTCTGTTAATCGCCTCTTTACTCTTTTCCGCCTCGGCTGCTCACCTAGTTAAACCTTCATCCTCATTCATAAAAAAAAAAACACATTCCTACCACAAACATCAACGTTAACTCTATTTACATCAATATTCACAATACATTAAAATTTCAAAATTAAAATTCAGCATAAATTTCAGTATCAGAAAATTTCAAGATTAAATTTTGTTATCATTTTAATGTGCATCCAGAATTAAAGTCCTTGTAGGATGCCTACTAATTAATCTAACAATATATGCAGACCTGAGTCTGGGTACAAAAGGAGCATCTACCACCCCTTTACGTTAATTAACCAGGTTCGTCTAATTGAGCTCAAAAACATACCCAAATTTTCATCATAATCCAGAACATAAATACTAAATACTCCTTTCTACTTAAACAAGAAAATTTGCTGTTAGTACAATTTCACTACTGTCCATTTTAAGTAAATCAATTATAAAGTTATTCAACACACACCAACACATCAAAAATCGAACAACAAAGCATAAGTTACCTGAAGGTTACTGCACTCGTAGCTTCAATGTACATCGTCCCTTTGTTAATCACACCATTCCAACTGGGTTATATTTACGGCTTCTGATTCTCAACGCTTTTAAAATTTTCTCCACCACCATTCATCTAAAGTTGTTTCAGGGCTTTTCCGGAACTCATCTGTGTATATCTGAACCTTGTTTTGTGGATCCAGACACGTTTATGAACCATTTAATTATTAACACCCCCGAAAAATTGCAAAGAAATTCATACTTCTTTCAGAAATATACGCCAAAACTGCCTACTTTTGTGTATTCTTTTGTCGTTGCAGATTTGACTAATTGGTACAGTGATACTAAACTTTATTACCTTGAATCTTCTTTTCTAAGTGCACTAAATTACATTCATTGTAGCACGTAAAGAACAAACTGTTTTAAATCACCAAAATATACGAGCAAACTGTTTAAATTATTCTATCAAATTCGGAAAACTAAAAAGCACTGTTTAACGCATTGAATCAATTCGAAAATCTAAGAGAGCGCAACTCATATTAACCCGGGTATATATAGAGGTTAGCCCGTCTGTCGGTCTTGTCCCCAAAACGGCCAGTTTCTAGAATTTCGTGTACTATGTTCCCATCTCGCCCGCCTGTGCGTCGGTTCTTATTAAATTTTGCACTCGCACCAGTTAAATCTCAGAAATTTCGACACGGCTCGCAACGTCTGGAAATAACTAATTAATTTTTATACAGAAATGTTATTTTTCCTTCTCAAGTTTGCCTCTTATTTTCAACCAATCGCAACCCAGTGACGTTGCTCCACTCACGCCTTTTACTATATATGTCTCTGTCTTGCGCATATTATCTGTCTCTATCTACCCTGTTCCGAGTGGTACAAATTGATATTCTTTATTATCGATTATTTCAGTCCATGTGGACTGTGAAATAACCGACCTTATTAGCATTTCCCGTAACTATTAAGCTACGGTTTCTCCAACATTCTCTGTAACCATTTATTATCTGCAAATTTTACGCAGAATGAGCCTTTTAAAAATACGCAGGTGTTCAAACATAATACTTCTACGATTTGAATATTATTGGGTTTTTACAAGCTTTTATAAATATTATATGTTACTAATGGTTCAATTAACTTCAATTAAAATAATACCCTTTAATTTTTAGTGACTCCTAATCAAATATTAATTATTATCTGTACATTTTGTTTAATACCGGTTACTTAAAATTGAGTTAATTAATATAAATTTTACACGTAATTTCCATTTGTTTCTTTACTTGGAATAATTAAATTACACGTAGAGCATTTTAATACTGCTTCCTTCTTTATAGCAAGCGTCTTGTAAATGATTTAAATCTCTTATTTTTAATGAAACGAATGAATTTTTATGCTTCACGGTTTTAATAAAGCGTACCTTTTCCCAAAGCTTCTACACGGTGATTAAAATTATTTGATGTGATTATTTAATTTTCTACCCTGGTCTAAATATGAGTAATATATATATATATATATATATATATATATATATATATATCAGCAGTTCCTGGATTTTGGTCATCAAAATAATATGTAATTTATAGGTACAATATCTTTTGTCAGTATAATAAAATAGTTAATAAAAATATGGAATAAATTACATCAGTTTTGTTTTGTTAAGACGCGTTTCGGTCAGCGACCATTTTCAATTAAAATTGCCAAAACTTCTTTTTTGAAATGAGTATTATAATAAATTTTAGAATGGTATTATATTTAAACAAGTATGTATAATACCATCCTAAAATTTATTATAATACTTATTTTAAAAAAGAAGTTTTGACAATTTTAATTGAAAATGGTCGCTGGCCGAAACGCGTCTTAACAAAAAAAAAACTGATGTAATTTATTCCATATTTTTATTAACTATTTTATTATACTGACAAAAGATATTGTACCTATAAATTACATATTATTTTGAAGACCAAAATCCAGGAAATGCTGATTATTATTGTACTACAGATTGTCAAGAATTATCAACAATTTATATATATATGTATATATATATATATATATATATTATATATATACATATATATATATATATATATATTGCTGTGATTTTCGCTCTGTTTTCGAATTGCCCACGTTCTGTGCCAAGAATTGCTGTGATTCTCTTGTTTGTTGAATCTCTTCTGATAATCGCCTCTTGACTCTTTCCTTCCGCCTCGGCTGCTCACCTAGTTACAACTTTCATCCTCATTCATAAAAATACACATTCCTACCACAAACATGAACGTTAACTCTATTTACACCAATATTCACAATACATTAAAATTTCAAAATTAAATTTCAGCATAAATTTCAGCATCATAAAATTTCAATTTCAAATTTGTCATTATTTTAATTTGCATCCAGAATTAGAGTCCTTATAGGATGCATACTAATTAAGTAAACAATATTTGCAGACCTGAGTCTGAATAAAAGGGAGCATCTCCCACCCCTTTACGTTAATTTAACAGGTTAGTCTAATTGAGCTCAAAGACAGACCCAAATTTTCATCATAATCAAAAACATAAACTTGATAAATACTTCTTTCTACTTATACAAGAAAAATTTACCTTAAAATTCAAAATTTGTTGTTTATACAAATTTACTACTGTCCATCTTTATCAAACAAATTATAAAGATATTCAACACACACCAAAACATCTAAGATCGAACAACAATGCATAATTTACCTGAAGGTTAATGCACTCGTGGCTCCAATGTACATCGTCCTTGCTAATCCTACCATTCCAGCTGGGTTATGTTTACGTCCTCGGATTTCTGGCCGCCTTTAAAATTTTTCTACACCACCATTCGTCTAAAAGGTTTTAGGGCTTCTCAGGAACTCATCTATGTATATCTAAATCTTGTTTTGTGGATCCAATCACGTTTACGAATAACACTTGATTACTAACACTCCCGAAAAATAGCAATGAAATTCATAATACTTTCACGCTATACCAAAACTGCATACTTCTATTTATTTATTTATCGTTACTAATTTGGATAATTGGTACCGTAATACCCGCAAATATAACTAGACTTTATTACCTTTATCTATCTTCTCTAAGTGCACTAATGCATAATAACTTATAGCGTAGCCCGTAATCACCATCTATTCTGCTTAAAGTATCGAATAAAATCAAAAATAAAGAGAGAGCGCTTGCAGTATTGAATATAATCAAAAATAAAAGAGAGCTAAACTCCTATCAGCACGGGTTTATATAATGGCTCGCTTGCAAGTCGAATTTGTCTCGCGACGGACGATTTTCAGAAATTCGCATTCTATTTTCCCTTCCGATGACTCGGCACAATGATTCTTCTGAAATTTGCACTCGTCCGAGTTGAAATCTAAGAAATTTACTCACGCCTCGCATCACGTCCGCGAACAACTAATTAATTTTATATAGAAATTGTTATGCTTCCACCATTCATGTTTGCATCTTATTTCAACCTTAATCGTCAATCTAGTCTGTTCGTTCTATCTACAACCTGTGCTCTTGTTTTATATATTTCCCCTCATTTAACTACCAATGCATTCCCTCTCGCTTGTCTTTATACCACAAACTTGCTTTCTTACTTGCACTCATATAGCTTAAAGATTATCGACTATCATATACATCGTTATTTTTGCAGGTGTTCTTAGTTCTAATACGCTGAAGGCTTTTACGTGACTTCCCCACGTCGTTATAATTTCTCGATAGCTTTAGTACTTGGAAAGATTAAATTAAATACAAGTTGAACATTTTAACTCGGCTTCTTTTTATAGAAAGCGTCCAGTGAATAATCTAAACCCCTTATTTTTAACGAAACGAATAAATTTTTATGCTCCATGGTTTTAATAATGCGTATTATCTAATGAAATTCTACATTACTTCCTTCTACACGTTGATTATGATTATATACAAACCCTACATTCTAATTGAATGATTTAAATCTACACAGTAGGCTTTTAATTAAGCGTACTATTTTCCACTGCTTAATATACACGGTGTTTAACATTATCTAAACAATATAAACCCTATGTTTAGAAGTAAATGACGAATTTATCCAATATACCTTTAAATGAAGCGTATTATTACCTAAAGCTTCCTTATACACGGTGATTAAAATTATTTGATGTCGTTAATTATATATATATATATATATATATATATATATATATATATATTGATTTTCAATGTTGTATTAGTTAATAAGATGAAGTAAACATATTTGAAAAGCGTCAGTGATTATTTCAAATAGAGTTAGTAATTGAAAGATGGAAAATATAAGGTCTCGAACAGGATTTGAACCTGTAACCTTCAATTTTGACCGCTAATGCGTTAACCATTTGCGTCATCCGAACGATGGATTATAATTAGAAAGATATACAAATCTGAAGCATGTACACAATCATACATCAACCTAACTTTCAATTACATTTGACATTATTGTCAATCATATCTGACAGGAAGTGACGTTCAAATTCACGGCTATAAACCAACTATTAATTACACATATTAGTGATTGGACGAGGCAAATTGATTTTCAATGTTATATTAGTTAATATGATGAAACAACTTCGAATGGAGCCAGTAATTGAAAGAGGGAAAATGTAAGGTCCCGGACAGGATTTGAACCTGTAATCTTCGGCTTTGACCTTACATGTGATTATCCAATGCTCCACCCGAAGGTACTACATTGGCCAGGAAGCAAGTTTTTTTACCTAGAAAATTTGGAATTTTGACAAATTCTTGCTGTTCCAAGCAACGTGCGTGACAACACTCACACATGGGACCTCCATTTTATCTCTCATCCGAACGAGGGTGTATTTTTGTGAAAAATGCTCGCCTAACACTTTTCCAGAGGACCGTGTCGGGATTCTAACCCGGGACCTTGGGCGTAGTAGTCACATACATACCATTATACTACGGAGCCGCCTAATTCGGCTTTGACCGCCGATGCGCTAACCAAAGGATACAGGTAGGTGAAAGCTTATGAACGTGCTTGCTAACGAAACATGTGCTTGAGTGCGTACGTGAGTGCGTATGTACACATTGTATATTCAAAACATTTAAATAACATTGTCTTGAAATAAATTCAATAAACCTTCATTATGTCATTTTTTGACAGATTCAACAGCATCACTGGTTTCAATCCAGCCCCAACTTAAAATCCGGCCGGACTCAAGTGACCCGACTAAATTAATGGCCGTCGGTGCCAGTATCTTGATAAAAGTTGCATCCCTTTGCAATGGGAAAACTTTTACATTATACAAATTATCTGCCGCGTACAGATGCGGTTTAGTAAACACTTCAAAGTTGTAAAATGTATTTTTGTTATAAAATTTTAAATATTAAGGTAATTCAAATAGCTTGTACAGTGTTAATGTTCTCACCTTGGATTAGCAAGTAGTAATATTGCTGGGGTTCTGCAATGGTGCAGAGATAAAGATAGCAGGCTCATTAATAAAGTTTTAGTAAACTTTATACTAAAGTCGCAATCTAGGTCATTCCTACAATTAACTTTGGGATGAAAGCAAACCATAACGACAACGATTTAATAAGAGTTTTACAGATTAAGTAGTTCATGAATCGAGTGTGCAACTTGTTTAGACGTCAATAGAAAATACAAAAATGTCAAACAAGAAACGAGTTCAATAATTTAGAAGCTTGGTTCAAAGTCGAATAGAATCCATATCATGCTAAAATAGATTGTCGATCACTCTTTACTGACAGACTATGACCTTTACGCCTAAAATAATTTATGTAACTTAACCTTTTAATAAGTAGGTTTGATCAAAATTAGAAGTAATTTTCGCTTCAGCTAGAATTTCCGACCGATTAACCATTTGATATCAATCCAACTTTTCTAAAAATTGAGATGCATCGCTAAAATTAAAAATTTTAATGTTTTACTCAGTTACACGTCATTGAATTTTTGCATTCAATGTATGTCAATATCATTCATTCTATTTATATTTGTTTTGTAGAATACGTTGATGCTGAGTAACACTGCTGCAATTGATATCTGACTTTCTGCGATATCGCCTACAGGAAAGGTAGTTTTGCCATCAATACTTTGGTATTGATTCATATTTTATGCAACCTTTGTATAGCATGTAATTTAATGTGGTTGGACAAGCCAGTTCGTATCGTAAAAACGGAACGTTGAAATATCAACCACTTTTTATAGTTAGGTACCCTATTATACTTTAGAAGTCGATTTTATTCATACTCCATACAAGTATATCCTGATAGGGGAGAAAAAGGTTCGACAGAGATTAAAATGGTATGATTTCTCGTACGTTAAGGTATTCTTACCTGCACTATTTCCAAAGATTTTTATATCGTGAAACCTATCACCATCATCAGTTTCTGACGTTTTGCAATACTGTACATTGAATTTAATTATAGCATCCCAACCGAAAGGATTTCTGTAAAAGATGCGTTTCGATAAGATATGCGTTAAAATGCAATTGCTCACTTGAAATTGGTTGAATAATTTGGTTGATTCAAACTAGCTGAACAATGTACTTGTACACTTAAATAAAAATTTGCAATGTGTTACGTGCTAAATTAAAGTTAGTTATCTGAATTATTATTACTCTACAAAAGAGACGTAACAGTAAATAATGCACCATCCAGCTTTCAGTGTTAAGGGTGGGTTCTGTAAAAGCAAATGCAAATATTTTTGGGGGTATACAAATTCAACAACTTCTCTTACACCTACCTGGAATGGTCTTTGAACATTCTGTCTAATAAAAAGCCGTTGAGCGCCAATCCACCTGGATAATCCTAAATAATGCAGGCCAGTAAGGTGGGTGGTTTCGAGAAGCGATTTTATGATTTGTGCTGCAGTTGGAGGTTGATAGGGCTTTTCCAGGGCCGTAAGAAGTCCGTGTTATGGAGAGGGGGGGAAAATGTCCCGACGAAACTAATAGCGAATATGTAGGCATTATATTTTTATGAGAATACCTAGGTATAAGTAAACGATCACAAAAATAAATGTTCAAAAAATTCCGACTTAGGCAGAAAATTTACCAACAAAATGCCGACTAAAGCAGAAAACTTGCCAACAACCACAACCTTGGTAGGTACCCCATAAATCCACCATTTATATCCCTGCTTTGCTTATATCCTTATTATTTGTTTCTATTATTCTACTTTAAGAACAAATAATATATCAGAGACTCCACATCTGGTACAGCTAAGCTATATTAGCAAACATAATTGTCACAGAGAACACAAAAAAATACTATGTAACCCTACTTTGGCCAAATATGTGTCGAACTAAAAAAACAACTTAAAATCACGCATAGACAGTCAACCAATTTAATATTTAATTACTATTTCACTTCTACAATAATGAGCTTTAATGTATAAAAAACTATGTTTCTACCATACGCTTTAAATAAGCAAGGACCAACGTAATCTTCCTTTTAAATAATAGATTTTGTATGTTTTTTTATTACTATCAATCATAATTATTAAATATCAGCATGCAATGTTTATAAAATGGAAAATAAATTCAATAACTTACTGTTATATCTATTTGTCCTCTACGAGCGATCTATCGACTCTAGTGCAGGAAAACGGTGATGTAGGATGAAAACTCCCTTACAGATCACTTTCACATATTTTTATTAACTGGTATTTATATATACGCCCTACACTCTCATTTAGACACCTGTTTATATACAGTTCCGACTTTTAATACTATCAATTTATTAACCCGCTTAGCAACCTCATCCTGCACAGGGATAAATGCGTGCTATTCGACTCTGCTAAATATCTGACGTGTTGTAATCCCTTCTAATCTTATCTGGTAGTTATATAAGTTAAAATGTTGTATGGGTATTCTTCGCTTTCTTCGTTCTCAGGCTGTGTACGATTTAAATTGTCTTAAAGTAGAGAGCGAGGTTATTTCAGTACGCGAAAGCGATTATATGTATTCCCATACTTTCCATAAAATACCGACAGCTGCTCCATTTGTTGGTCACTATGCATTAAATTTTATGCCGATTTGTGAATTTATGGCCATTGGGTAATTTACTATGGTTTCTGTTTCTTTAAACTCGTGTGAATGTTTACGAATACACTTTCCTATTCTTGTTATATACTCGAAATCTGTGTATATTAATACGAAGAGTGTAAAGTCCTGGTCTTTACTGTTGATGGTATAAGAATGTACTAGCCCTTTACTATTTGTTTACGTGACCTACTTTAATATATTGAAATAACCCCTTTTAAAATGTACAGTACCTAAACTTCTATAAATTTTTCAGGATATTTTCGTAATAAAGCTCGTTTAACTAGCTAAAATTATGCTACTTTCTTTCCTATTACTTTATATTTGCATAAATAAAGCGCGGGCGCTAAAATGTTTCAAACATTCAAAGCAATTCAGTGACAGTTTAATTCCCATTCAATAAGATCTAGCGGGCATATTTAATGTCAGAAGTATATTTTAATGGAAAATTTAAATGCTCTATTAATTATGTTATTAATAATTTAATTGTTTGATTCTGAAAGCGCTTGTTAAGAAAGTGATGGATATTTTACGTTTTTCTTTTTGCACCCAAATGATGCACGCATTGGCCATTCTTCTCTGAAATTGTGATTGTTCTTGTGTCTGCTGTCCCAGTCACGCTGAAAATACTGAAATTTGGTATTACCAAGCTACAAACCCTTAGTTGACACAATGACTTTTATATCACAAAAAATTTTCCGGGTACTTGTATTGATTTTTCAAGCAGAGATTTCACTTTGTTACGTGCTGTTTCTGCACCTGAGTATTTTCGTTCTTACGTAATTAAATTTCACATTTCTTACTTTCTTTTCACGGTCATTTGAGTATTTATTAACAACTTCGACCATCTTCTCAATTCTAAACGGCTGCTTATTCATCAACTTGTAGGATTTTATTAAAATAGTTAGTTGTAATTTAAAAACGCTCCAAGCTATTCTATTGAAAATGTGGTGTTTGATTATCAATAATATTTGTTTTCGGAAATATTACAATGATTTACTACGTGTTTTCTGCAAGGTTGTTTCTAGCTAGCTTGTCGTTATTCTTTATCCAATATAAACTATTGGTATGTTACATTTTATATAATTTTTTTGCAAAAAGTTTGATGTACATTCGTGTTGTTTAGAGCGCTACGACCGGTTATTGTACAGAATCAGACATTAATTGGATTTTTTCTATTATCGATTGTAGTTCCGTTGGTGAGAATGAAACCGTAAGTTGGTTGTACGGATATATTTCGGATAATTTCTTTTAAGAAACAGTCAGTTTGGTTTGTGTAAAATTAGAAATATACCATCTCCTTTAATAAGGGAGAATACAATTAGTAAAATTATTGAATTTACTTTTATCACATTTAGTCGATATTATTTATTCTTTTTCTGTTCTAAACGGATCTGCACCTTGAAGAGTTCTAGAATACTAGAACTGGTGGAATGGCTTGGGTGTTTCAGTGAGCTAAAAATCCAAACTAGAGGTTTAACAAAATCAGTGGGGTTTCTAGTGAGAAACTAGACAGGTTCCCGAAGAAGGGCAGCAGCTCTTTCGGTATTAGAGTGGCAGAGACCATGGTATTCCAAGACACGCTACTACGATGTGGTAGGCAACGGGAAACAACGGCAATACCTCCAAAGTACACAGTGTACCATATATGTTTTAAAACAAATAATCGCGATCTCTTGATTTACAGATTTTGGCGTTAAAGTAGTCTCCCATTTGGATCTACAGGAGTGGCCTATTTCGAAGGTTGTGGTCTGCAAGTTCAATAAGAAAAACCGAAAACATTTTGCGAGGTGGGGCATGAATTGTTAGAAGCTTGAAGCAGACCGGTAGGCTGGAGAATTTGAAAATTGAAATAAATAGGTTAGCAATACAGGGTGTTCGAAAAGTCACGCACCACAGGGTGAATATATATTTCACAAAATTTGTTCAATATGGCTTCCATGTAAGTCGAAACATATTTAAAAACTATCTCCAGCGTTCCGAAGAATGTTGGCCACTAATCCAGGCGTAATTGAACGACACACAGTTGAGATGAGCTCCTTCAAATGATCTTTGTCTGTAATCCTAATTGTGTACACTTTGGATTTTACGTAACCTCACATTGCAATATCCATCGGGTTTAAGTCTGGTGATCGTGGGGTCCATTCCACTCGTCCTCTCCGGCCAATCCACTGGGGGAAATTTTCATCCAGCCAAACACGAGGTTGTGTACCAAAGTGTGGCGGTGCACCGTCCTGCATGAACCAATCTGGTTTTCCCAAACCTTGGAAATCCAAATCAGGAAGCAGTTCATCTCCGAGCATGGTCAGGTACGTTTCACTGTTAACTGTACCGTCAAAAAAGAAGGGGCCGATGATACGGTTTTTCCACAAGCCACACCAAACCATGATGCGATCAGCTCCTTGTTCCTTGCTGCCACTATACCAGTGAGGGTTACTGTCAGACCAGTAACGCATATTATGTCGGATGACACTGGCTCTTGTTGAGGATGCCTCCTATTGAATTCATCTGCAACGCCTCTGTTAGAGAGACCTTCTCTTCTACAGAGAAGAATAATCACTATCCGCTCTTCAGTGCTCAACATTTTTCAGTCCTGCAACAATAAGAAAACAATAATAGTTATATAATAAATAACAGTATAAAATCCCTATGGTGCGCGACTTTTGGACGCCCTGTAGATATACTAGGGATCGGTAAAGTTTGTATCCAGAGGCGGAGATTTTTGGAGCGGGTACTATACGGTAATTCATACAGGATCGTAGGAAACAAATTCCGGTGTGGAAATAATTGCGCGGAAAAAGATAGGACATTGTGTAGAAAACTGTTACATGCGCCGGTCGGCTACGGGCTGGGGTTGATCTTGAGAGCCAATGGATTAACTTCTGGCAACGTAACAACTCTTCCTCTACTTTAATCCTTATTAATATTATTTACAATAACTAAGAGACATATATACAATATATGCTATGAAGAGACAGCTTCCGTGCAAGAGTTGTTCCTTGCAACCTCGTGGATGTGAACTGGTCGATGCTGGTGTCGGCGTCAGCGTCGACTTAGAAGTTCGTTAGGGCTTGCAAGGAGCGTCTGTGCAGAAGTGGTGTTTGCAGCCGTTTGTATTGGCGTATGCGTCAGCTTGACGTCCCTCCTAATTTTTAAACGTCTCCCCGGGCTAGTGGATGTGTCGGATAGACTATGATTATGAGTCTCACCGGATTAGTGGAAGCGCAGGCGCAACGGGTTATTGGCCTCTTCGCCTAGCGGAAGCGCCGGATTAACGACGCGGTGGATCTCAAACTAGAGGAAACGCCAAGGTGTTTTTTCTAGGTTAGCGAAATCTTAGACTACTTTCTCCTTAATAGACTAGTGGAAGCGCTAGGTGAGGTCAAGCGAAGTCGGATGGTTAAGACTCCTTCTTTTATGCAATGCTGGAAAAAGCGAGCATTCCCATTGGTTGCCCCCTTCTGGCTGCAATAGAAAAAGCGTCCCTATTGATCGAGGGGCTTAGTATTCTTGGTGTTTTCAGTGTTTGTTTATAAGTATAGGTACGTATGTCACGCGTGTAAGGATAGGATGGTATCAAAATTATTTACAAAAGAACGAAAGAGTACTCCTGGTTAGATTAAAATCTAATCCGATAAACACGGTAATAATAGAAGTTTACATTGCTCAACTCTGGGAAGAGGAGGAGGATTTAGCTATCTAACTATCTCCATCTTCCAAAATGCAGTACCTTAGTAAATTAAAACTTTTGCACGATATTTTTTCGTTGTGAGTGCGTGGGGGGTTGCGTGTGTGTTGTGTTAAATGGATCACTTTATATTTAATAGCAAAGTATGCTACATTAGTTTTTAATTTTGACGGACCCTTGCTGATCCAAGCAAAATAGGGATGTTGAACGTGCGTGACAACACTCACACACGGGACCTAAATTTTACTTCTCATCCAAACAAACGCTTATTTTTGTGAAAAATGCTTGCTTAATATTTTTCAAGCGGACCGTGTCGGAATTCGAACCCGGCACCTTGGGTATAGTAGTCACATACATACCAACTACGCCACGGAGCCGCCAATAGCAAAGTACCGTCCTTGTAGTTTTATTTCTCTTCAATATTTCTTATATCTGATGTTACCGGTTTTAAAGATATTTTAAGTTTTATTAATTAAAAGGACATTTCCTGAAATACTTTTATTAATAGTTTTATTATTTAGAAAACATTTATTCTTAGATTGAAACATGATTGTCCAATTTCTATTGCCTATTCGCTAATAAAGGAGTCCTATAAACATTTGATAAATAATAAAACTATTAATAAAAATATTTTATGAAACACCCATTTTATCAATAAAAAAAATTTGCTACCAATAAAACGAGCAGGCTAATAAGAACAGAACGAAGTCAGTAACAGGATGCTCGCTCAAATTACGTGTAACAAAATAATGGAGAGAAAGAAAACAAATCTCACACTGACACATCGGAGATTGAGGGAGAGAATATAACACAGCAACAGGACATACGACCCAATCCGTCCTTCTTAGAACATTAGTACCTGAAATGATAATAAAACAAATACACATGTAAAACATAACTCTAATACGTAAACTTTATGAATTTTAATGGCAAAACAATATTAAACTGCTGGTTTAAAGGCGAACCTATGAATTCTTCACTCCTCACGTACTAATATTAAATATTGTTTCTAAGTAACAATCAAATTAAAAGGTGTTTTGTAAATAAAACAACTATCCCATTATATAACCTTTAATTATTGCCGCATACTTAATTAACAACACTACGTAGCATTTAACTGTTATGTATAACATTCTGCATTGGTACAACAAACACTAGGTAATCATTTTTACACAGAGGCATAAACGTACGTATCGAACCGCAAGAATCTTTTCTAATTACTTACTATATCTGCAGACAATAACAATGACGAGCTTGTCTAACTAGATGCTACTAAGATATAAAAACAAAGAATACGTATTTACAATACTACATTAATAGTACATCAATAGTACATCAATCGTTAAACTAGCATCAATAATTAAACAAACTTACAGCATTAAATAATCAACACTGGGTTTATTCATCAAACTTCTTAACAAGAATACACGAAGTATTAATTTTAAACCCTAAAACATAAATTTGAAATCGGTTGACAACTATATCTCGATTTTGTAATAGTATACTTGATAACATTTTTAAGCAATGTATCAAAAAGTTGATAACAAACCGCGTGTATACTTTAATGGTATCGTAGTACAGCTTGTGTCCATTTGACAACAACATGAAGGTATTTCTTTCCAACTGCCTGGTTGGGTTTACAGACAATAATAAAAGTACTGCAGTGAATAAACAACAGCCACAATTTGTAACTTAAATTACGCGTTGTATGTATGACGAACGCGAAATACATTTATCAAGGAAACGTTTAAGAACGTATTCGTAGACTTCATTGAAAAACCAAAATTCGAAAATATTGTCGCAACAAAAACCAAAACGTTATTTTCAATTAAGTTGTTTGCCTAATTGAACTGTTACATAATTCAAATAATGAAAGTGCAACGAATCCGTACATTTAAATAAATAGAAATTAAAATGGTTTTTAAATCAAGGAGGCAGAAAAATTTTGCAAGTACGAAATGGAACATAACAAGTATACAGGACGATGAAATTCCTACAATTTTTTGATAAAATAGTAATATCTTTTATAATATTTAGTATAACTCAATGAGAGTCAATATTGCTGTAACCTGTTTATTTCTAATTAATTTTACTAATCTCTTTTATTGGTGTCTTCTATTGTAACTTACCGGCTCCACGTTGCGACCTATGGTAACTTACCCCGCCCATGTTGTGAGCGCCTGCGATTTTTTTTGCAGCACGTAGGGTTACCAGTGATTATGGGGTTGCCAAGGATATGGATTATACTATAGATAGACGTGACTACCTTACTAACTGTACCAACAACTGGCTAGCGGTCTAATTCACGGAATAGCATGAGCTTGAGCACTGGTTGAATATGGTAACTCAAAATTTCAGAGGGAAACAGGACGCCACTGCATCTTTAAACTTGATTAAAAATTAATTAGTCTTGAGGGGAGGTGCAGAAACTCTCTAACAATTAAGTCAAGACCTATAAATAAATTATCAATAATATATTACAAATATATTCGAAAACAGTCTGAGTACCAATATACCACAACTTGTTATCAGTTTTTACTATAAAATTCACATAAATAAATGTATCATTTGAGACACCATTTGTGTTAATTCAAAGATACAGAAACTATAAATTGTGAATACAGTTCCTACAACACAAAGTATAAATTTTTACCTTTAATTATATTACTGTTACCCTATTAATTAAGGTATAAATTTCTCAAAAATATTTCACATATCCTTTTCATATATAAATAAAAGATCAATTCAGTTAAACGTTATAATAATAAAGTCAAAATTCTTACTCACAAATTACTAGTTCAGTAAATCAAGTTCACTTCTTAATTCAAAAATTCAAGTCATTTACAAATAATTTATGTTCATTTAAAATAATTAAAGTTCGTTTAAAATTACTTTCACTTAGAAGCAATCTTAAAAATTTTAATCTTATGGATTTAAATATGGTCAAACAACGGTGCTAGTATTTGTTCACATGCGGTCACTTTCTCTAAAATGTGTTAATCAAGAAACAAATACTTCATGTATAAATTGTTGATTTAAACATTTATAATAATCGATTTAGGATACATATAAAAAGATATCACAGACTGAAATTATTACCTTTAATGCAAGTATGCTTCAGAACAAAATAACATCTGCGTTTTACAATTAGAACAATTCAAAATAAGTTATGTACATGCATTATCGACAAGTAGAAAAAGTGAAACTCTATTAAAAGCCAAACTAAATTTTTGGGGTAATAGAATTATCATTAAATAATTATTTTCATTATATTCACAACTACTAATTTTCTCATAATTTAAAGCAACCAAAGCATCAACAACGGGTATATTAATTTCAGTTTAGAATTTGCCTTAAATAATTCACTTCATACCAAACAAAATTCATATACATTATAGTGCCTCTCCAGAATCTTTTCAAGGACGAACACGGTATATCTACTACACCTATTTAAGGCCAAGAACGAACAATATCCCTTTTCAAACCTTTTGTACTTCTTGTGAACGTTATCTTCAAATAAACGAACCACACAAAATTTGTAAAAGCTTCAAGAGTCGTAGGACTTATTCTATCTCTGTATAATGAACGTAAATCTTAATATTTTGATTAACCAGATTAAATGTATATCTCCATAATTAAATTTAATCTTGCTTGTGCTGAAAAGAATCCCATTTACTGTTTTTACATCTTTGCTGAGCACTAATTAATTACTATGGCCAATTCATTAGCTATTTTAATACCCGACTCTGTGATTTTATCAAGCAAGCTTGCTTGACTATTTCACAGCACCTTTTTAAGAAAAATAACCAGGAGCCTTCACTGTTTCTTATTAAATTGCCTTCTCCGTCTGTGTGCACGTGTTATCTCTTTGGACGTTTCTGCGTGGTGCATCATATTTCAACCAACACAGAGGTAATAACTGAAATAGACTAAAACTGACACAAAATAATTTTCTATTGAAACTTAAGAGAAATAAGCTTTAGATTTATATGGCCAATCAATAAACAAGTGCTATTGGGTAGTTATATTTAAGTATTATGCAGAAAGGACAAAATTCAAAGAAATGTGAAATCTAGTCATATTAATTTTTCTGTGAAATAAATACATTAGACTATAGCAAATTTTACAAGAGTTGATATATATATATATATATCTATACATATTTATTATATATATATATATATATATATATATATATATATATAATACACTAATTGATTTAATAAAAGATCGTTTATTATAAAAAATGTTCTTAAAACAACAATTTTTCTACATTTAATCATATAATACTTTACAACACCAACGAGAAAACGGCAATTTAAAACAACTTGCCTGAATGTTCTTACACGCTGAAGATTTTTATATCCAATAAGCAAACAACTAAAATATTTGCTTAAACGAAAACATCTGGATAAATGATTAAAACAATGTAGAACAAATCATTATGATAATACGTTTTGCAAAACGACGCCAAATCTATTCATCAAGAAATTTTTTACTTCTTATTCCGAAATAGCTAATGCAATATGTGCAACTTCGCTTTACTAATTTTTTTGTTCACTAATAATTCGATTATTTTTATTAAAGTCTTCAAAAATTATTAAACTATTGGTTTTGTACCCTCTTTATATAGCCCTTTAATATAATCTAAAACACCTATTTTGTACATCCAGATATATATATATATATATATATTATATATATTATATATATATATATATATATATATATACATATATTGATATGAAAAAGGCCTTGCGTTGTGGCGTCACTAAAAGTGTGCTGTGATAACGCCGCACGTTGGAGCGTCGCTAAAAGAGTGCTGACAACGCCCCGCTTTGATGCACCGTTAAAAAGGTGCTGTGATATAGGTACAGTAAATTGTAAAATTTGAAATTATTTATTTATCTTCCTTTCTAACTTTGCCTGGCTAGCTCAACGGAAATGTGAAAGTTTTCAAAAATAAAATCAAACAGCAATATCACAAAGCATTTATACAGTATGAAATATTTTCTCTCATACGAAAGCATATAGAACATTTGCAATATCGTTTCTTTCAAACATAAAAATATTTCCAACAAATACACTTAACTATAAAAATGTTCTTTGCCTTATCTTAAAGTTACAGAACTAAATTTCATTTCTTATAAATATTTTACCTGGATTTGTTTACTCTCACGCTTGTAAGGTTTGTTTGACCAGTAAAATCCTTGACAGATAGTGTATTTAAAGGTCAGAGTGTTTCGAAATCTAAACACAAACTTTCCTGGTAAAGATCCTTACAAAAATAAAATATTATATGATTAACACTCATTCTAGTTTAGATTTAAATGACAATTACTCAACTATCAGTTACTAACAATTAATACTTACAAAAATCCACAAAGCGCTTTATTATCCAACTCGTAATTAAATATCTTCTTATTTTAAATTGACGTCCAAATCAGCTTACCAGATGATGCATAAAATCTCCATTTAAAAATCAATGTGCATCCTCGGTGTGATTATTCAAAACAAAAATTAATAGCTTTTTATATCAAAGCATTTCCAATCTTTATTGTATATAATTAAATTTAATGATTTCCATTTTTTAACAACAGGTTACGTTTAAAACATCACTTCTTTATTCATTGTAACATCCTAATTATTAAATTACAGTATGCTTACTGCATACTTCAAATATCATCTTCGCAAAGCAACAGCTCGCGACTTAAATCAAAATAACATTTAAAAACGAATTTACGATTAACTTTATTTAATAAACGCTTCCTTATATACACAAAATTATCTATTTCTATAAAGTAGTAATATTTGCGCGATTCCATTTTCAATAATATACCCCGATCTTACGCAATTCTAGAAAATCTTCATTAGCGTTCAAAATGCCGAGTTTTATTACCTCGTTATCTCGTTCTAGTTTTTAGTAACGTGTCTTGCTCGTATTTGTTCAATACCCAAGGTTATTGTGGCGTCGCAAAGTAATCTAGTAATTGCAAAAAGTAATAAATAAATTTTATCAATTTTTGTTACATTTTATGGGTTTTTTTATAGTTCCGCACGCTTCGTAGAATAAAGGTTTATTTATTAATAAGTTCAACGAAGTTGTTGTATTTTTTTTCAATTCCTCTCGAAAATACGAGAATGTTTTATTTAAAACATTTATAGATAATGCACAGGGTAATTAATTTAAACTTTAATAGATTTATAATGCAAATTAGTTGCATTTTTATAGCAAATATTTACTTTCAGGGTAGAACGTGTTTTAAGATTAAAATTAGGGTTTTAAATACAAGATTGATTATAGTTTTTATGCTAAATGCGTAAAGCTAGCGCTGTGCTATGCTATTTACGGCAAATGAAAAGCATTTTAATCGGAAATGTACTGATGATTAATAAGTGAAAATAAATGTCTATGTATTTATTGTTGAGAATACTAATACGTTTTTATTTTTGCCAAGAATATACGAGACCAAAGTCATGTTTTTTAAAATGCAAACGTGCCTTGTTCGATCTGGATTTATGCATGTATAAAACCTAGGGTATTTTTTTACGTTTACGAAATGTTCTAATTATCGTTAACTTAGGATTATTTAGAGTTTTATTGCCAAGTGTATAGATGAAATAAAATTATCCATGGTTACATTTCTGTTTATTCCCCAAATATGTTGACAGAAACGAGTAACACACGCCATATTCGAATATCTTTATAAAACGTCCCATCTGACTGTTTTTCTACATACACTTCTATTGATGTGACATAAAACACTTTAGCATTGACTGTTGAGTACATATTTATTCAATATTTTCGAGGTTTGTTTGGCATATATAGGGTGAAAATAATCTACTTATTTTCTATGGGTAACTTTGTTATTATAATAGTTAACAAATAAGTTAAATGGACACTATCGTGCAGTTTTTTATACTTAATTCAGATATGCTTTTGTCTTTTCAAAAAAGTTTATGGCTCTAGATATTTTCCAAAACAGAAAAACTCGATATTTTTCAAATTAATCTACCTACCTTGTTATCGTAGATGGAGAAATATTATTGAAATGAGCTATTATTCTTCTCTTTAGGATTCTCTAGCGGAGTAATTGTTCCTTTATACTGTTTACGAGATATGACATAACCTTCCATTTTTTTAAATAAAAACCATAGTTAGCCATAACATCAAGAAATAGCCAATTTTCTCCCCTTTCCAATGATATAAAAATATTGATAAGGTATGACTAAAAAATTGTGGAGATATTTGCATTTATATATATATATATATATATATATATATATATATATACACTAAATAGGTTTATTCTTTCTTGACCTTGCCTGACAATTATCAAATATGTTCAATCGTTCTTGGGTATTTAGGTCTATACAAATACACGTTACATCAATAAACCATTTCATATCTTGCAAATAATATAATTTATTTTTTCTCCAGACGTTTCAACCCCACACATCAGTCGTCTTCAATGGTTAAACAGAAAGATATATACCACTATATTTACGTATTTTCACTATTTCCTTAAAACGAAACATTCACAACCAAAATTAATTTTCAAACACATATTGATTACACTGTATCAGTAATTAGGATATTGTTGGGAGCTAATAAAAGATGCTTTAAAAGAAAAAATCATCTGGTGTGAATTATTACCAGAAGATGCCCGTATTATCTTGCTAGCTCAAATCTAATGAAACAACGAAAGTCCAACATCAAAATTATAATTTCCCAAATATTCATTAACAAACAAAATAATAATAATAGCTACATCCACAAACATCTTTCTTCAACACTCATTATGTAAAAGATTACTTACACACAAACATTATGAATTTACACCTTACGTCTAAAAATACATTATTTAATAACCACTAAACATTAATATAGGTTTCACATAGTCCTTGTTTACAAGTAGTAACCCCAAAAGTTTTCTTATGCAAGTTATACAATTATTTTTTTTTAAAAAGAGTATGAATAGTTTGTATACTCCTCAATAATCCCGTCTAAGTGTGGCTTATCAGTGAACCTTATGAAAAACCTTTTGTAAAGATGAAATTAACTCGAAATGTGACCTCCAAAACATCTGAAAATTATTCATTCGCAAATAACTGTTGTACACCAAAAGTAAGTGCAAGCACAATCTACTTAAAATAATTATAGCACGAAATGTGTATCTAAACATCTAAACAATGAAATACTTGCGTACCGTTAAATTTGCAGGATTCAAATCGTTAATTACATATTGTACCATCATAATAGCATCGGAAAATCAATTTTCAGTTTCTCCGTTTATGTTTACATTTATCGTATTAATTTAATTAACTCCATTATTCTTCTTCTAATTTGAGTTGTTCTTATTTCAATAAAATTTACTTTTGTACATCGAACTTACTACATAGGTTTCAAAACATTGTTTTAACAAATATTTTAAACATCTAAAGTGACCTTGCACGTAATTATAATTCGGAGTTGACCGAGAAACGGACAATTAATCATTCATATGTGCTCTATAAACAGACCATCAGCAATTGCCTTCGCTCCAATTATTTCCTGTTTATACAACAAAATCTTTTCTATGTCGCTAGCTTGCAAAAACTTCTATACATTTCTTGTTGATATAAGTTATAAAGCTGATGTAATCAGTTTGTTTTGGATGCTCATTAGGTCATTTATCTTATTTAAATAGCTAATTTACGTGGTCGTAAAATTTTTACTAATTTTTTTAATTGATGCCTTTCAACGAATGAATGCATGTCCTTGTTTGTATGTCACTTCGTATCGAATTTATGGTCGTTGAACATTTTAATTGGTGGAGTTCCAAAAAGGAATGGAAATGCTTGTGGGTAGCCGTTTAATTATTGCTTTCTGATTGGTTGTTCTCGCTAACTAATGAAACTATAGTTAGAGGAATCTAGAATAAAGTAGGCTTGTTTAAAATTGGATTTTAGGTTACTCATTAAAATGGAAAGAAATCTTTAGAAAATTAAATGCAGTATTCAAAAATACCTGCTTCTTAAAAAATTAAATTGTAAAATGACGTTATTAAATAGTATTTATTGCTACTTTTCAGTGAGAAACGTACTTATTTAGAATGTGTTTTAAAATTAAGAGTTAGTACTCTAGTACTTCAGTAAGAAAATTCTGATGTTTAAATTACGCACCGCGTTTTTAAATGGTATTTAGTATTTCTTTAGAAGGACTAATATTTACATCGTAGAACTCATTTTTAAAATTACGAGTTTTTCAATCTACATAATATTCATTTAAAACGTGTTTTAAATGGTATTTCGTAACAAGGAATGATTTGTATTTTCGCGGATATCACTTACGTACTATAAAATACTATTTTACTAAGCCTATCATACCACGGAATATCATATAGGGTGTTTCTTTACAGAAATTAAGTATTAGAAATTTTTTTTCTTATTTGGGTTGTTTTATATTCAGAATATGATGCTAAATTACCTCTATATGACCTCTTATTGCATCATTTCATATAAACACTTTAGAAAGTTATCGTTAACGACTATTTAATAAAATCACAAGCAGTTGTTACGTTTTGGCCCCATAAATCTAGCCGGTAGGCCACAGAAAAACTTGTTGAACTATTCCTTACCCCTACATTTGATTTTCCAATGCTCCGCCTGAAGGTACTACATTGACCAGAAAGCAAGTCTTTACCTGGAAATTCTTAATTTTACTAAATTTTTGCTATTGCAAGCAATACAGTGATCTTTAACGTGCTTGAAAACACCCACACACTGTAGCTACATTTTACTTCTCATCAGAACGAGAGCGTATTTTGTAAAAAATGTTCGTCTAACATTTTTCAAACGGTTTGTGTCGGAATGAACCTTGGGATCGGCAGTCATACGCAAACTTGCCCGATCCCAGAAACCGCTGGTAAATTACCCCACTAAGAATTTTGTTTTGAGAAAGTACCGAAAACCTCGACAGTACTAACAAAAATGGTTACCGAGTAACTCAGTGAGACGGGTGGTGTAATTGTTTAAAAAAAAAAGGGTCTCGGAATTCTGTCGTATGTAGAGTATGTCTTAATTGAGAATTAACTTGGGGGGCCACCTAATCTTGCAATACGGGGATATCTAGAGAAAAGCCCGGAAAGAATAACAAGAGCATGCTAAAGCCTGAGATCATGAAAGTGATTCTGTCCTAAAATTCACATGGAAAATCTTTAGGTGAAATAAACATAGACCAAACGTTAACCATAAAAACATTAATGTAACTCTAAACTACAAACTGAAAGGGAGGTCTCTAAAATCAAATGTTAGTAACCTGATTTCAATCACACTTCTACGTAATTGCAAAATAATTTATTATAACAAAACTGGAACTATTATCTTCACATTAGTTTTAAAAAACACCAATAAAAGATATTTTCTCGAGTACACGATTATGTTTTCAGCTATATTACACAATAATGAGTGATTTTTGCTTCTTGATACCTTGAAGACCATTAAAAGTTTTTATCTCGTGGACTTAGAGGGGAAACTAGTTATTTTGAATTAACAAGCAAGCTTTTCTCCAACATATAGTTATCAATTCAACGGTAACCAAGGTGTCCCTAATATTAAAAGCAACCAACCTGGTAGGATGTTATCCGCACATTGTTGACTACTTGCAGTTAGTTCGACACCTACTGGTCAAGTTAAACTAACCTACCAAAGTTACATGTTAATTCTTTGAATGGTAAAACCAAAGTTCCCTGTATAAAAAAATTAATCCTTTTTTAAAATAAATCGAGACACTTTCGGCAGAATTCGGACAGACGAATTAAGACTGACAATTGAATTGACTTTGTGTCGTTTTCTTTATATATACATTGCTGATATCATTTCTAACGTTTAAAACTTCCATAATGAATTTGGCATCCTTTGATTATAAGCAATATAAGACACAAGAATAATCCTTCCTTAGATGGGAAATGCAGTTTACCTAAAAAGTATATTTCTTAAATAAATAACCTAACCCTTATTGGTCGAATTTATTAATATAGAAACTATTAAAATGAAATATGATTATTAACATTTTAAAGGAACGTCACACAGTTTACAAGTTTCTAACGGCAATATAGGAGATTTAAACACAACCGAAAAATTCTTGTCAAATAGAATGAATCTTTCCAGTATTGAATATCACCATTGCCGTCGATTTTTGTTATTGAATGAAGACCAGCCCTACATATTCATTTATATAAAGCAACTTTCCGAATTTGATTAATGTATATATTTCAACAATTGATTAGTTAATACATTTGATGTTTGGGCGAGACATATGCACACGATCAAACTGTCAATTACGAATTTCAAAATCAAATCGTTACCATCCCTTTAGATGTCTTTTAATATTTAGGTGTATCTCTCAAAGTACAATTGTAAAATTAAAATTATCCCCTTAAGTCTTTAGAACGGTATTATTCGGTTCCTAAATAACCGCTATTATTAATCTGTTGAAAATAGAATAATTAATCAAATTTAAATTCACCCCAGGGCATAACATGGCGATTGAATCACATGTCCTGATTTTTATTAAAGCAGATTAATTAAATGGTATTTAACTTATAAAATACGAATTAAATATTATTATTAAAGTATTGAAACCGAAGTGTGATCATTTGAGTTTAAATGAAGTTGGTATCACCTGAACAATTATGAATTTTTTATACTTACTTAATATACAAAAATAGTTATATACATAAAGACAGAAGAGAAATTGAAAACACAAAAAAGTACTAAAATCACACTAGATAACCAAAAAAAGAATGCAAATTTAAAGAAAGGGGTCAATTTATACATAGAGCAAGCAATTATGGTGATTAAAGAACAAATGAATACTACAATAAATGTGCAAAGCAAGAAAATATCGACGCTAAGATTTAAGGATGATATAGAACCATTAGCTATAGCACAATCGATCTAAAAGAGTATGTTAATCAGTATGCATAAAGTTTTAAGGGAGAAGTACAATATAATAGTAAATAAAGTAAAATAAATGTTAATGGAGTGCAGTTAGACAATTAAATCGACTTTCAATGCATAAATATGACAACACGGATTAGCCGAGGTGGAGGAATATTGTTATTTTGTATGTGGAACTAACTACAAAATATCAGTCAAAGTAGTATAGGGTGTAGAATTACACTGGAGAGAAAACATTTTGCTACAAATATAATTTGCAAACATAAAACGTGAATATAGACGTAACAAAATTTTTTTTTAATTTGTGTGGACTGTAATATTGTATGTTTGTGAAGCATGAACTATGGCGGAAATAGAAAGAAGAAACATTGAAGCTTTTGAAATGTGGTGCTACAGAAAAATAGTACAAATTAACAGAGTAGACAGGATAACAAACGAAAAGATAAAAAATCAATTGGTGAAAAAGATTTATTTGGGGAAACATGATAAAGAAACGGACTCGACTGATAAGCAGGCATCACTAACGGCATCCAAGACGGGTATCATTAATAATAGATGGAAAAGTTTATAAAATAGATTGCATACACAGACCAGGACTTAAATATCTTACACAGATTATAAACCATGTACATTGTGCCAAGAATGTTGACATGAAGCCACTGACCCAAAATAGGGATGTCTGGAAGGCTACATCAAAACCAACCAATTAACTGAGATGAAAAAAGTACTGCATATCATGTTGCCTAGAGACTTTTGTCAATTGATAACAGACTCACAATCTTTTTCTAACGTGACTTTAGGGAGCGTATATTGAAACTCCGAATTTTTCGTAGTAGAGGCGTTCATGTTTAGATTGCCCTTGTTGGTTAAATTAACGAATTTTTTAAGTTTGCATTGTTTTAATGATGTATTCACCATTTATTCAGTTTATTTACTTGCGTATTATTGCGTTAAAATTATCATAGCTTTAGACTTAAAAACCAATTACTTTGCGTCTTTTATCAATTTGTAATTAAAGAATTCTTATGGCCGAGATTGGAAAGCGGTTTATCTTATCCTAACGAACGGGTTATGTAAATGGTTGGTATTTTAGCAATTCACGGCCATCAGTAGCGTTATCTTACCAACTTTCTCCTAGCGATTACCACTCGACTTTGGAAAACCATTGAGTAGTTAGCGGTATGCGTTTCCAACCTTTTAAAAGTATTACCATACAATTCCTAAAACAGCATGCTTTCTTCGTAACCTAATGGACTATCAAGTGTCATTGTTTACCTAAACGACGTTACAGTACATTTTAGTATGATATTAAGTTTAGTATGTTCTCGTGTGCTGTCACTGTTGACTACACCAACGAAAAAATGGCAATTTGGATCACACGTAGTAAAATTTGTAAACAGCTCTTATACCCATAGATCCGGATGCTTGTTAGTGGCGAACTATGTTTCAGGAGGTGCGGTTTAAAGTTCATGATCCTAAAGCACACAGCAAAGGCGGTACTCTAGAAAGTACAGTAAATGGCGGCCGAGAAAGTACTGGAGGAGGTGATGAAGAACACGGCTCAGGCCCTCTACCTCAGCACGTTATTCATCCTGGAAAAGACATCAACAAACTTTTTGGTTTCACATCTTCAGATATAGACAAATACTCGAGAATTATTTTTCCTGTGTGCTTCGTGTGTTTTAATCTTATGTATTGGATCTTGTATTTACACATTTCTGATGTGGTAGCAGACGATCTAGTGTTATTGGAAGACAGCAAGTAAATTCTACACAAATTCATTAAAACTAACTAATTAAACTATTAGATCCAAGTGAATATTTTCTAGAATTGATAGAGTAGGACAGCACATTCAATGTGTTGCGGTATTTCGATAACTAACACAAAATTTAGAGATTGTAAATACATACTAGATTTTTGTAATTCAGCACTCGAAAAACCTAGTTTTAAGAAGTAGTGCCTAGCACCGTCTATACTTCTGTTTAGGGAAAATTAAAATAGAGAAATTCGTAAAAATTTGCAGTAAAGTACAACTAAGTTAAAAATGAAACGAAATTCTAAATATTAATAAGATTAAAGTAAGTAACATAACCTAACATATTTTCTACATAATATATAAAAAGCAATAAAATCGAATAATTGATACGAAAAGTAGATGAAAAAATATTTGAATAATCAGAAGCAACCACAAGCTCAGCAGAGCTTATGTCGGAGCATTGTTGTATTCAATTTTGTTTATTTTGGTTGAATAGCTACAAAGGTTACAGCCAACGCCACTACAAATAGAAGATTATGAGCCAAGAAATATATTAGATCCCATTTGATTTCCCATTTATTTTGAACTATATAAATATTAGTTTGGGTTGACTATTTAAACATCTCATACTAATTTCAAAACCTTTTAAATTTATTTAAAGAAATCAAAACATTTCATCAAAAGTTTAAATTTCCACCAACATTCACCTAATTTTCAACCGGCAACCATTTTATTTCCTCCAAAGCCAACGCATGCCCGTCAGACCGTTGTCAGCACGGAAAATTCCAGCCAGAGTGCACTTAGCGCACTTTCGATTTTCAGAACTGCCCGGCACCAGCAACGTTTAACCACGCCAGGCGTCACACAGTCACGGCTGCAGCCCCATCAGCCAATTGGGCGAACCTTACACGCACCACGTTGCTGCCAGCCGGCTTTCGCGCAATTTCTGACACCGCAGCACCGTTATTTCGCATGCAGCTTGCACGCAACCAGCGGGCCATTTTCAGATACGCAGTTGCCCGCAGCCATGTTAGACAACAAAACGACACCAACTAACAAAAGAGTTTCAGCCGCTTTAAGAAATAGTGAAACCGAAGGCGAAGATACCGAACGAATTGATCAGCGGGAACCAATGACGTCATATCCTTCCAGTCGTCCACCACTCAGCCACCATGCGCGAATGTCCGGAAACGTACGCTAAACAGGTCCGCGGCACCGTGTCCGTGCAGGCAAACGCAACAGATGCAGCCATAACCAACACTTTAAAACCACAAAACACCACACCGTTCACCATTTAATTTTAACACTTCACGTCATATTTTGAAATTTCAATGAACACCGCGCACTGCACCACACCCAACCATTTACATTGACCGTGCCATTCATAACTTTGACACATCCGCCCCGCCGTTAACTTATACACCAGCACAACTTCGCATGCGCGTATCCAGGCTTCCAGAAACATCGTCAGATCCAGACCATTTGTAGAAGTTCAACGCCCAACTCAATGCACCCAAACCGCCCCAGCATACTTGGATTTTAAACCAACGAACCGTAACGCAACCGAGAGATTGTGCGCGTTTCACCATCGTACGCAAACCGTAATCCACTCGCAGTTGCCAATTTGGGGGGGGGGGGGGGGGTTTTTTTTTTTTTTTTTTTTTTTTTTTTTTTTTAGGAAAAAACCCTTTTGGGCCCCGCCCCTTTTTTCCTTTTAAACCAAATTAACGCGCCACAGACGACCATCGTGGGTTTTAAAAAACCCGTTTAGAAATTCCCCACCCTTACCGGAACATTTAAAATTTACGAATACCCAAAAAGCCAAACCAATTTAAACAAAACCATATCCTGTTCAGGTGGCTTTAATGAATGCGACATCTTCTAACACTCTAGAGCGACCAACCCAATTTTCAGAAGCCATACCAGACTTCGTCAAATTTCCCAGTTCGGCAATTGATTCACCTTCCCTTATTTAAATCAAAACGCACCAACCCAGACATTTTAACTCACTACATTGGGCAGTCGATACAAACCGAGTAACCACCGAATTTCGCCAGAAATTGCAGTCCACCACTTCCAACCGAACCACCAGCACACCAGCATACGATTTACCAACGTTGCGAAGCAACCTTTCGTTTCACGCCGTGACGAAACCGCCACACCGTGCAACCGTCGGTAAAACATCCCATTTCACACGCAACCGTTTACCGCACTAAACTGCCCCCAAAACACCAGATCAGCCATTCCCATCAACTTTCCTCGAATTGCAGCAACCAATTTACCAACCGCTTTATTTCCACACGCCACTTTCGACCATCCACACCCTCATTGTGAACAGTCGCATGACCATTTATAACATCAGACCTCCCAACCCCCAAACTTTCTCACATTGCACACGCCAGAACAGTTAACGCCAACATTGATATTTTGGTCAAACATTTCAAACCACACCATACCATTTCCGTCATTTTTTTTCACCATTGAGACCGCAAGCCATTTGATCCTTTAACGCATTAACCGAGCCTTACATACACCATTCCACTTACCCACACCCGTCACAATACAGCAACATTTTAAAACTTAAAAGACTCGCATTAAGCCAGCGATTAACCAACACACTTCATTTCCATTTTCCAAACCCCAGCCACCACCACGTCCCACGCGGAACAATTACCATCCCAGATTTATGCCACCATAATATCCATACCAAACACACACCCCTTCACCACCCCAAACCGTCAAAACCCTATCCACAACATACCACATATCACATCCACCCATTCCCCAAACCCCCCGCACAGACCCATCCAGCCACAGCTTCCCAGCATTTTACAGCCACACCAAAGAACCTACTAAAAATTTTCAATGAATTTAAACCAAACAATTAATCCTTTCCTACGAACCCATTCCATTTATTCGCCAGTTGATGCATCCTTTAGAATCCTTTCAACCCTTTCCCAAACCCACAATCCCACATCCGAAATTTCCCATCCGCAGCCACCATGCGCCCTGCACCATTCTCCCCCGTTTTCCCACACGAAACCGTAACCGGCTTTACATCCAGCACCCCACGAGCTCACGCTCATCCCAACCATTTATTTTCATAAACATTACCTTTCCATTTTAAAACCCCAATTCAAGATCTTTCCTCCACCCTTACGCCAGCCGCCATTCCTCTCCCTAATCACCTTTTCCAAGTTCCCAAACCCACCTTTGCCAAAGGGCAACCCAAAATGGCCCTTGCCCAACCAAAAATCAAACCACACCACTTCACCCATTTGTCATCACACATGGAAACCCAGAATTCGCCACGCCGCCCCTTTTGAGATGCCGTTGTTAAGAGCCATTACACCGTGCACATTTATCGTACACCTGTCAATAACACCCCACACATATACAGCATGATTTTTCGAACTAAGACAAATTGTCAGATCACATTTCAAACCATCACACAAAGACCACCATTTTCACCATTTTTATCACTTACCGCCAGCCTCCGAGTCAACGACCGGAGTTCATCGTCAATAAGTGCGATTTAGAGAACTCATGTCCAGATTCAATTAACCACAACATCATTACATGCGATTACAATGATTTTGTACCGACAAACCACGACATTCTCTGTACGCACCACAGACGCATACATCCAACAGCACGAGCCATCTGACCGCACACGCGCCCCTGCACAGAGCCTCACATCCACATGCCACTCGCGCGCACGCACCAGATACACGCCGTTTAACAAAGAACAAACGCGTGACATACACAAAACAAATTCATGGAGTCCATTTACAACCATTGACACACATGCAGACATCCTTAGCACAGCATGTTTCCACAACGCAGCTTACCATCAACGACAGTCCATCTTCCTAGCTAAGCACGTTCAGTTTTCAATTGTAACACCGATCGTCATCCATTTTGATCGACTAGCCAGCACCAGCACACTCATCGCATTGTCGATTTCTTCGCGCATGGAAATGCCTTTCCTCACACACGTTGCTGTCCACGGAACGACCAGGTTGATAGAATGATCCGAAAGTCCGACACACTGCCACTTTGATGCACGCCAGAGCCCAGCATTCATGTCGCATTTGATAACACGTTTTAATCACCTGACATCTCGCATGAACTCATCACCAGTCTTATTAACCGCAAGCAGTTCCGCAGACCACGTCATGCATCATATCCTCATTTTCTCAAGATGATTCCAGTCCGCATTGTCTGCAGCTCCATTCACCACCAGTTGTCTTTCTTCCACCAGCATCTGCCGCGATTTGCTAACGGCATTACCACATCCACGTTTCGTACAGCACCGAAGCCGATGCGTATACTCGAATCATTTGACAGATGTGCAGTTCGTAAACGACCATGCCATCAGACGCAGATTCATTTACTGCTGCCCCAATTCAATCCACATCGCTGCATTTCGTCGACACATGTTCGTCGCAACCCCATTTCACCACACGTTGCACAACAACAGCAGTTTTGCTTGTCCGACACAGCAACGCATTGCGCGCATGCGTCACCATCATCCACGATCACAGCCATGCAATCAATCACCAGACAGTTCACCACAGTCAAATCGAGCACGTTCCTTGACACGTTCAACACCACGATTGTTCACAATCAGAGTGCACCAATCACCGTCGTTGCCATCAGCACAACCATCCAATTCGCCGCATCGTCACCACATTTTCATCCGACATGCCGCCCTGTCATCCACAACAAAGACAGACCCGAGTTCGTCGATTCAGTTCCTCCAGTTTCAGATCTGCATTCACCAGGACGACACAGATCCTGAATTCGCTGAGCCCACTTGCATGAGACTGCAACCGACAACAATGCCAGTTACGCACACAACCTTGATAAACATCGTTCAGACCACCTCAGTCGCAACACACCGCCAGTCTGGTTCACAGCCGCCCGACACGTCACGCATATGCCATAGTACAAACGCATTCACGGCCTCAGTCACCGTGAGATGCATCAGCCTTCATGCCATATCGAACACCACATGACATGTCCACAGCGCCATCGAACACAGACCCGAGCCGACATGACACATGATACCACGATCCAGCGATCATGACCAGCACCAGCCATGACATCAGCCAACGACACATTACCACGCACGAGTCATTAAAACCACAGTGATAGCGACAGGTTAGCCGCGCCGCGGCGCTGACCCAACCTATTAATTTTTCCTTTATCTAACCTAGGTCCACACTTGTTTTTAATGGAAAACTCATTAAAAGCAATTAGTGCTAATGGGTTTTAATGAGAAAACTCATTAAAAACAATTAGGCATAACCTATGGTCAATTCATGGTCATATGGTCATGTGTCATATGGTCATGTGGTCATTCATGTGGTCATGGGTAGTCATTTCATTATGGGCAATTTCACCCTAACTTAACATCCTACATATATCCGGATATATGTCGATGCGCATCCCTGTCGGCTTAGGTCGGATAACAACATATTCGACTATCTTCGGCAATATACGGCCCCACTCTGTAGAATACATAAGAGAACAATTTTTTCGTATTTAATTTAGTATTCGATAGTAGCTAGAACGGTAAACATGAGCGTCTCCAAGGTGATTAACGTTTCTCAACTTCTTGGGAATAAAGTGAAACCGACAAATGAGCGATTTGGATTATGGCTGTTGACAGAAAATATGTGCAACAATAATCTGGTAACAGATATTGGTAATATTTGTTATGTCGAAGGCGAACAGATGCTGACTGGTGGACTACACACACCAATTACAGAACCATTTTGTGACAATATAATGTTGGTTAAAATTTGCGACCTTTCTGACGCCGAGCAAACATCTGCAAGCAAAAGGATGTTTATCCTAAAAAAAGAAATTTGTGGTGCATTTAACAGCTATCTACGAAGAAAGTTTGACCGATTTGTTTCGCTAGGCATGGTGTTAAAGCTAAGCTTCCGTTTTCTCTGGAAAGCACTAACAAGATGGGCCAGAGAGTAAAAGAAATTATCGGAAAAGAAGACCTCGAATGCATTAATAAAAAATTCCAAAATCCTATATGTGTTCCATACAAAGTGGAACTAGCAGATGTTAAGTTGGAAACTTTATTGGAGGAACTACCAGATATATTAGACGAACTCGAAAAGATTATTTCTATCTTTTGACATGGATGTAACCCAAGATTTTGCGGGTATATTTAGCAAGATGGAGATGTGTAATTATTTAACTACAAACCATAACTTTTGCTATAAGGGCGAATACGAAGAAAAGTGTAATATTATAGTTGACAACGATAAAACTGTAGGAATTGATTGTTTAACATGGCTAACAACCAATGCAAGAATTAAGATATACAACAAATTTGTGTGTCAGATAACAAGTCCTGGTGTTAATAAACAACTTGGCAATCATATACTAGATTTTTTACGTTGTCCAGATGTACGTTTAAGGGAAACATTTGCGTCTACTTTGGCTAAAGAACATGGTATTACGCGATTGGAAGCGACAATATACAATTGTGCAATTGGAAGCTATGTCAGTGCGGAACGGGTGTATAATCCCTTAAAAGACTGTTTAACGTTATTGGAAGATAGTAAGTTATACTTCCTAAAGGCGCCAATGTACTCGGTACCACTTGCCAAAATGTGGAGTAAGCTATCGGACAAGCTACAAAATAGCTGCTGTTTAGTGTTTAATAACCTGCTACAGTACGTGTATTGGGGAATGGTAATACAAAGAAATTGACGGGCTTGCAAATTAAGTTGTCCGAAAACCAAAAGAAAGGGAAAATTGATAAAGTATGTGCTGGCTTTAGTTTTAACTATTTACCTGTAAATTATTTGGAGATAGTAGAGGAGGAAGACAGCCAAGATAAAATAAAAATCTTACACAAGTGCTACATTAAAGCAGGTAGTACATATTTTACACAATCTGCAACACCATATTCTACAATTCCAAAAGAAATAATCATTTCGGAATTGGGATTGATAGATACCATAACATTCGTCCAGAGGTTGTACGACAACGCGTAAATATTGGTAGTAAACTTTATCCGTTTACGCTAAAGGAAATTGCCCCATTATGCATACCATACGCTGTAAGTGGAAGGAAAAGACAACTGGAATTAGAGGAAATGGATGCAAAAAGACGAAAATTGACTACATGGAAAACACTGCGACAATACGCGAACAATACAAAGATGTGTTAGACAAAGAACATCTTATTAGAGAAAATGAGGAAGAATTAAAAGATTATTTTATGTGCCGATGGACTGACTTAGATACATCCGGGTTGTACAAGCTGTTTGCATTTGCGGTTAGTAAGAAAGACTCTTTAGTTATGTAGGCGTTCTTGCAGAAAAGGATGGTACTAAATCCGTATACTTTTAAAAGGTTATTCTAAAACGTATTTATCAAAATGGCAGATAACAAAGACGAACTAAGGAATGCGGGTTTCGTAATCTTGGCGTACACCACACGCAAAGGGGTTCCGCTAAACATTGTATATTTGCCCAGTAAAGAACCTTTCGGATCATTTAAAACCGAGGGTCTTACAACCTATAACAACCATATATTCCCAAAAGTGGTGGACATGCAACTACGCAACAGTGTGTGGAGAAAAGGATTTCCTCCAATACCGACAAGAAGAAGTCGATCAAGCTAACAAGATACGTATGCAGGATATAGTGGAAAGCTGCGATTAAAAGATTGTCACAAGCTGCAAGAATTACACGAAGGAATGGATCTGGTTGTCGGCGGAATCAAAGACTTTAAATATAGAGGCAAACTTCGGTACATTTTACAATTCGAAAACCTAGACGGTCTTTATGTATCAAACTATTGGTTAGAAAAGGAGATAGAAGACTTGGGTGTCGATTTAAATTTTAAGCTGCGAATAAAATTAGATAAAATTAAAACCACTGCAAACAAACATAAAGAAAGGACTGTCTTCTGTGTATAACTTTGTATTAAAATTAAGTTTAAATGATCCATGCTTGGTATTAAATATTTTTAAATTTGTTATGTATAATGTCAGAATAAACATTTTATAATAGTATATAACATTGTTCTTTATTTATAAAAGGCTGTGACGTTACCACGAAATAGCAGTCGCATAGAGAGGGGTGCGCATGAGCAGCGCGCATGGGCAGGGTGCGTACGCGCAGGGGGCGCGCATGGGCAGGGGTGTGCACGCGCAGGGGGCGCGCATGGGCTGGGGTGTGTCTGGGTGTACACGAGGGAAGCGGATGTTAACAGTCACCAAGCATCCAATTCTTTATTTGATGTGGAGTACTTGTCTGCGTATGTATCCGGAGTAAAAGAATACGATTTGTATACGCAGCTTATTAATAAAATTAGTTTATCGAGGGAAGATGACAAAAGGTACATCATTCCTAATAGTACAACAATCTACGCATGGGGGTGTAAAGATATAAGATAGTTGTTTATATTTGTATGGATTTTGTAAATCCATTGTATATATTAGTTTTAAGATTCCATAATTTTTAAGTTCTTTTCCCACCTTCCAAATCCTTCCGGCTTCTATCCTGGTTGACAGAGTATACGTGTTATCTCCACGTGGTATTCGCGGGACATGGCGGTTTTAGATTTCTGGGAGATGGTTGGCTAAGGCATATGTCTTGGGTAGCGAAAAAGGGTTTTAAAGATGGTGTTAAATAAAGATGGGCAAAATTAGTCTTTAAAACGCATAACTTTGTATGGGTGGTCCTATTTAAAATCTATTTACAGATTTGGGGTCCCTAGAAAATTTAATATTAGTTGATACTAGCAAAATATATTTATCTTAAAAGAGTGACTACCCGCGTATAATAAATACAATATAACACTTGTCAACAAAAAAGTTGTAGGAAAATTAAAGACGTATTTAATGGGGTCCAGTATTAGAATTTGTTGGTAGTAATGTTAAGTCCTACTGTATTGTAGGCGAGAAAGATACGATTAAAAAGATTAAAGGGTTTCACGAATTGTAGTTATAAAACCGAGGGTCTTACAACCTATAACGAGCATATACTCCAAAAGGGGTAGGCATGCAACTACGCAGCAGTGCGGGGAGAATAAGAATTCTCCAATAAGAAATTAAAGTTTCCATGTACGTAGCACCAGTCATTGGGTAATGGTAGAAATGTGGAACCTATAAAGACGATTATTAATTATGGTTTAGAAAAATAGTAGTTTTCGTGGACTAAATAAAATAGCTTAGACTGGTTAATGTATATGGTTACATATTCTCGTACACATCCACAAACATCTGCTTTACGTCCACAATGGCGATACCGGTAGTTTTTGTTTAACAAATAGTAGGAAAGATACGTCAGGTGTTAGTGTGGAAGCCCATAGGATCGTTGGATTCAAAAAGAACGGTCGGCGGGATGTATGGTGGTCTCCGTTAGAATAATCGAAAGTGGTTAATCAATTGTATTAGATGTTTAAATAAGCGAAAGTGTAAAGGCCTACATAAACAAAATTTAATTATTCGACAAAAATTGAGCTAGTTGCTACACTTATAAAGAAAGTATGGAATGGTGCTTTGCATCGGTCCTACCAGTAAAAAGGGCGACTGACTTTTCCAAGCAACTACAAGAATAGCAGTAGCGCAGAGAAGGGGTATGCATGTATTATACAGTTGCTCAAAATATGTTAGTTTACGCGTAGCTCGGATGTGTAATTGATCACGACTTAAAGATCCCTCGGAGGTTTAAAATTCTCGGCCCATTGTCGTTTGAAAATGTTTGTAAATTATCAGAACAGGAGCGGGTCGAAGTTTAATGGATGATTGACTGAGTTTTTCTACCTTTACGAGGGAATTGGAAGTTGACAGACATCGAGCATCTAATTTCTATTTGGACGATATCGAGTACTTACCGGTTCTAGAAATCATTACGTGCGATTAACCGCTATGCGAAAGTGTAAAAGCCTACAGAAGCAAAATTTAATTATCATACGAAAAAGCGCGCGATGTGTTATAGAAAGTATAAAAAATGGTGCTTTGCATCGGTCCTAACAGTAAAAAGGAGAGTGACTTTTCTAGCAATTACAAGAATAGCAGTAGCGCGGCGAAGGGTATGCATGTATTATACAGCGCATTGTTGCTATAAAATATGTTAGTTTACGAGAAGCTCGAACGTGCACAAATTAAATTTTAATCTATAATTAACCATGGTCGTAAAATGGGAAATTAATGGGTAATTTGAATACTGCTAAGCATATACTTTCGCTTGGTGATTCATTTGAAAATATTCAAGCCTCCATTTCCTAAAGTATGACGTAGAAGTTATTTAAAATTAAATTGGTTTATTAGTAAGTATTCTGTAAACAAGTTTGGTATTTCTTAGTAAAGGTTTAAAGTGTTTTTGGTTATAGTAGCACTGCATCTTCTACAGCACGACTTGCACACAATTTGTGTGCGTGTGCTACCACCCTTTTGGATTTTTAATATGCACGCGATCCGTATAACATGGAAGACGTTTCCGATGCTTTTACTAACGGCATTCGCACCATCGGACAAAAGCGAAACCAGGTGCATGCATTGGCGCTAAATGTATTGGACGAGCAGCGAGGATTATGACGTCATTTAGTTCCTCGCTGAATCCTCAACTTCGTTCGGTATCTTCGGAAACCTTCGGTTTGCATTCTATAGGGTACATAAAGCAGGTACGCAGGAGTAAACTCTTTAGTTATAAGTTAGTTCGCTTACAAGTCAAGTCTTATAGTGCGGATTTTGTTTTGTACTAAAATGGTATCTGCAAACGTTTTTAAATGCAACTCTTGCGGTGCTTCCTATACCTGGAAAAATGCTCTCAAACGGCACCAGAACAAATGTCGTGGTGCAACATCGTCCAAGGTTGCTTATACATCCGCCCGCAGCAAAGTACTTAAACTGTGGGACTTGCGGTTTCGCTTTTACGAGAATGGACAACTTACGCGACACAAGGAAAACAGCACGGTATGTCATTAAGCCTTAAACGTTCAGCTCCGCCAGCTGTTAAAGGACTTGTACGAAACAACCACGAATTATGTGTAAAGTATGCGATTTCGAAATGGAAAAACTACGTATGCCGCACATTTAAGAAGCAACAGACATAAAATGCATCAGTTACCGCTACTAGCGACGATGGTGTAGAAATGGTTAGCACTGCGTTTAACAACCGTATGGCTAGCTATCGCATAAAGAACGCCAGTGTCGACGATGGAGTGCCCGAGTTTCTTTGGAAGCAGAAAGAGCGATTTATTCGATTAATAAATGAAAAAAGAATACAACATACAGCAGTAAAAGTCTACTGCGAACTCTACGGTGTTTACATCAAAATGGGGAAGAGACTACCGATGTGAAATCCTTTAACACAAAAATGTTGTTATAACGTCTTCTAGTAATCTGGAAAATACGTACGAGGTCTTAAGCGAAACCATGCGAACAAAATCAGAGGAATTTGAAACATGCGGGTCCGGTTGGTCTTTGGAAAAGGTGCTCTATTTAGAAATAAATATTAATAAGTATGACCCGATATGACAAGTTCTAGGTTGAAAATAAAAAAATTGTGAATATATATTTAGAAATGTGGTTTTAAAAATTTAAACTGTATTAGTAAAATTGTTTGTAATAAAAGTTTTAAGAATGGTTTTTAGATTTTCTTTATGTATAAGCCGCAGGAAATTTATAATTTAAAGGGTGTGTAAAATGGTAAGGGTCGTTCGATTTTAAATCTATTTACAGATTCGGATTTTACATAAAATTCTAGACTAACAAGATGCATCGCATGTATAAAGAAAATTTATAAGAACGCTCAAAAATCGCTGCCTGCAAAAATCTTAAAATGGGGTAGCTCCCTTGGGGATGGTGCTATGTGAAAATTCTAAAAATTTGGGTAGCTAAAAAATTCTAATATTAATTGATACCAAACAAGGTACATTTATCTCGTGGGTGGAAATGTGGAGAAAGATTTATCTCGCAGAGGGTATATGTGTAACTTTGCAGGGCGTGGTCCGATTTAAATCTGTTTAGAGATTCGGATTCTACATAAAATTCTAAGCTAATTTAATGTATCGCATGTATAAAAAATGTTTAAGGACGGTCGGAAATCGCAACAGGTAAGAAATCTTAAAATCAGGGTAGCTCTCTGGGGATGATGCAATCTAAAAATTCTTAGAGATTCGGGTAGCTGAGAAAATTCTAATATTAATTGATACCAAACAAGATAGGTTTATCTCGAAAGATGCATTGGTTATACGAAGAAAACTATTTGTTAGGTTTGCTTATAGAGCAAATAGCAAAATTAGAAGATCAGGACTTTAAAGGGGTATAACTTTGCAGGGCGTGGTCCGATTTCAAATCTGTTTACAGATTTGGATTCTATAAAATTTTAGACTAACAAGATGTATCGCATGACTAAAAAATTTATAAGAACGCTCAAAAGTGCTACAGGTAAGAAATCTTAAAATGGGGTAGCTCCTGGGGATGATGCAATCTAAAAATTCCTAGAGATTCGGGTAGCTAAGAAAATTTAATATTAATTGATACCAAACAAGATAGGTTTATCTCGTGGGTGGAAATGTGGAGAAAGATTTATCTCGCGGGTGGAAAGAATGCGGGTGTGATGTAATCAAAATGGTTGTGGGGGTGTCCGAGCAAGGAGGAGAGCAAGGAGGAGTCAGGAGGAGATTCATCTAAAATAAGACTTTATAGTGCGAATTTACATGTAAATTTGGTCCAGATGAGGGAGCAAATGAGGGATTCTGGAGCAAATGAGGGCCTGGTTCGTCACTAAATACTCTACTCACTTAGATTTTAATATAGCAAATGCTCTCTAAAATCTTTTTGATTTATTAATAACGGTGGCATTTGTTTAAAAGGTTGCCTTCAATTTTCGTTTTCAGAAGTGCAATTTCCCGTAATTAATCAAGCCTATGAAGATTTTAGTCTTATAAAATTTTTATTGGTATAAATAAGTATTTGATTCATAAAAAAGCTGTCGTTGAAATTTAATAAATCACGCATTGAAACATTTACTTGCTTGTAAAATTGTAGCATCTCAAAACTTTACCACTTAAACGTTTGATGTTTTTTCAACTTTAATGGATATGAAGAAATGCTTGATTGCATTTGTGCGATTTTTCTTAGTGCAACACATAGTTCTGTTAGTTTCCTTCTTTTCATGCAAAGGCAAATCATGACGATAATTACTACTTAAAAATAATACATAATATATTGAGATTAATTATTTATTTTTTATTTAGCATTATTTAAATTTTGTACTAAATAAGATTTGCATTTTGTCTTCCTGACGTATGCGTCTTTGAACCTCTAAATGCACTCAATGGCCAAATCGTCTATGTGCCAAAATGTATTTCTATTGAATTGTACCTACTTAAACCAGACTGTTCTCGTATTAAAGTTCTTCCAGATCAGATCCGCTATACTAAAATGGTAAAATGCTAGCTTCCACGTCAGATAGTATGTTCTAAAATAGCGGCATCAAAATGGTCTTCACATCCTTTCTTTCGGAAACTTCTATATGGTCTTATCTCTCTTTCACAATTAGTTACCAAATATATTCCAGATTGTTTTTAAGGTTTTCTTCTTTCTTTTTGGAAAGCTGGATCAGTTCTAGATGTTAGACTAGTTTTCTTTGAATCTAGTTGGTTATAAAAGTGTTTACCATAGAAACATGGCTATCGGAACAACGGTGTTTCTGAAAATATTACAGTATCTAATACTTCACAAAATATGTTTGCGATTTTTAGTTTTAGTTCAAATTTGTATTAAACATGCAACATACGGTAAACACTAGGTTTTAGATAACAGCACGTGCCATACCATCAAACTTTCCATTTTAAGTAATTATTACTTTAGTTTTAGATCAATTGTATGTCATTCGTAAGCGTACTGAAAATTCTAAACTATTATTAGATTGTTATGTTTGTTACATTGTCTTTCACATTTTCTAGTTGATAGTTGAGTATGTATAAGTATATAATATTATTATCTTTCGAATAGAATGTTGTTTTAATAACTTTAACGTACAAGTTACGTGAATATTGTTTATATACATATTAGTCAATGCGTTATGCGAGTACCTTATTATACAATAATATATTTAATGTACTTGTTGTAATTATGAGGAAGCGTAATGGCCGCAAACAATGCCTATAAAAAAATTTAGATGGTGGTTACCAAATCATATTATAAATTATAATGTTGCAGTAGTTTTAATCTCTTTTTGTTTAATAAACAGATGTACCTATCGAAATAACATAGGTGTGTTATTATTATCTTTGAGCTTACAGTACTTACGCTAATTCAAGGGCAATCGTGTGCTTTATGACGCAGAACCATTGGAGTCATTACAAATCAAAAAAATGCAATTACAAAACAGCGCAGTCATGTTTACTCTATATCACTATAAAGTGTTTATCACTATTAGTGTATTATCAAAGGGTTAAACCTATCTAGGACTTTAAATAAAAATGAACTTACACATATAAGAATCAAAGATTCAATTATTTTACTATAATAACTATTATTATCAATAGTACTGGTAGGTACAGTGAGTTAAATTATTTAATCTTACGCCGAGCGGTTCATTCAATGACCCGTTTGTGATTTGGTTTGTAATGATTGAAGTATTATTGGAGTTTATTTTCAAAATTTTGTTTGCGACATAATTTTTTGTATTCAAAAAAATTTCGATTTAGCCATCCGCTACGGCAGATGATTTCCAACCAGCATGTTGTCTCAAGGTTAATAAATCGACACCTAACTCCATTATAAGAGAAGTGAATGATCTATCAGTAACATATACTGTACAATAAAATGTTATTTCTTTATTTATATTTTATATCTATTTACATCATCTACTTATATCAACTGCTGCTCATCCTGTCCGTGGCGCTTATATATCTTAATCCGGCCTTTTCAACGATTTCTTGTATCTTCGCCAAACATGATGACGATGTTTACATTCCAATGATCAGTCACCCGTCGGATTACGTTCGTTACAGTTTGTTTTACAATGTATACCGTCTTTAACGAAAATCTTAATACCTGGTACGAAATTCGAAGTGCAGGTTCGGTTTCAGAGATCAAAAGACACCCATCAGACATCAGACATCAGGAAACGAAGATCGTGTTGGTCTCTGTTATCAAAGGTAAATTGGTTTTGTAAATAAATGACAAATCAGAAAATGTGTAATCAGACAAATTGTTTTATTAAGCGTAAAGCTTGGTACACAGACTAAGAACACTAGTACTGCATTAATCAACAATACTTTTTAAGGTTAACTAACTTCCTTTTACGAATGAAGAGTTTATCTCAAGTTATAAGTAGATGAAAGTGAATTTGCAACAATGTGTTATAAATTATCGACGCTTTAAAACCACCTATTATGTAGTAAATGTGCATTAAGTGTCTATATGTCAAAGATCTTTATTAATTCTTTTTGAATCTCGTACTACTTAATTTTTAAAACGGCTGTGGCTTAGTTGTAGATTAAGGTAAGTTTGAAACCGATTCATAGCGATCGACATATTTGTTAACTCTTATTAATTGCAATATCACCACATTACCACATTTCTTTTCTTGATTACGTGCAAGGGTATTAATAATATTTATTTTGAATATCCAGTGTGAGGTAGTCAGAAGTTATACATACATATCAATCACAACGAACAACGACTTTGAATAACAACTTCGTATTATGTACACATACACACACGCACGCACGCACGCACGCACACACACATACACACAATATATATAAAGGATATTCTACTGATACATCGTAGCACTTTGTATTTTATATAATTAAATACCTTATAATGTTTTTATATATATATATATATATATAATATATATATATATATATATATATGTACACGCCTCTTGAAACGACGAGGGGCACAAATAGAAATTGCCTGGAGTGCAGTAGGCAGTAAACCAGGGTTTGTAAGGTAGAACGTGGACTGTATAGAGTAGAAGGAAATAAACATAGAATTGGAATACAAGTCACATAAATACTTAAAGCACTTACCGAAGCACAGACATCTGGAGCACTAACGCGGCACCTTTCAGTACTGTTTCTGGCCAGAGGTAAATAGGAACGGAGTCAGGAAATGGTTATTTTAGGAAAGAGATCAGAGAGTAATATGGAGAAATTGAATGGACACGTTCGCGTTCGCGGATGGTTGTTAATCGACTCTTTTAAATTATGGTATTCCTTATCTCGCCTGGCTTGATAAAGAATACCACGTTGGGAGAGCGAAATGGCGCGAACATAACCGCCCACCAAAAATGAACATTTTTTTTTAAAGAGATATATTAGAAACTTGAAAAGAAAATTGTATTACAACTGGGCATTTCCTCCCAGTAGTGGGCTACGGTTTACCCGCCGATGCTCGGGATAGAAAAAAAAGCAAAATAAAACGCGATTTTTTTTTTAAAAAAACTAAATCTAAGTTTGAGAAAGAAACAAGAAAAAAAATTACTTTTCTAGAGGAAGGGGTATTATTTTATTTACAGGCCGAGTGAGGGAACCGTGGGTGGTTTTTACCGACACCACGCGAACAACACCATCGCTACCGGGAAATAATTGCTCGACTCGTCCTAACGGCCACGATAGAGGAGAAGTTTTAATCCCGGGAAGAAAAACAACTTGACCCACTTTGGGTACATCGGAGGAACGATTCCATTTGGGTCGTTAAGATAAAGTGAGCAAATATTCATTGGACCATCGCCGCCAGAACGACTGGGTAATTTGGCGCAGTCGTAGCCAGCGCGTATGCAAGTTTATATTTTCTGGCAGAGTTATCTCTGGCATACTTAATATAGGGCCTCCAATAAGGAAATGACCGGGAGTCAAATAATCGGGGTTGTCTTTAGTGTCCAAGGAAAAGAAACACAAAGGTCGGCTATTCAATACGGCCTCTATGCGAGTGAAAACAGTAGACAACTCTTCAAAAGTAAGAGGTTGTTTGCCAAGAGTGCGTAGCAATAGAGATTTTGCAGATTTTACCGATGCTTCCCACATACCCCCAATATTAGGAGCATATGGCGGATTAAACTGCCATTTAACTTGGCGGGAAACCATTGCGGAAAATATTTCATCTTGGTTTTGATGAAGAAACGCACTAGCTTCCTTTAACATACGGGCTGCACCAATAAAATTCTTTCCACAATCTGAATAGATAGTGTCAGGAGCACCTCTCCGAGAAGCAAATCGATCAAAACACGCCATAAAAGCATTAGTAGTAAGTTCGGAAACTAATTCCAAGTGAGCTGCTCTCGTGCACATGCACATGAAAACACAAAGATATGATTTGAAAGAAGAAGCATTACGCCGAATGGAAGACTTAACAAGCAACGGTCCTGCAAAGTCAACTCCAACATGAGTAAAGGCACGAGTTAATTGTGCACGGGACGGAGGAAAATTAGACATAATGGGTTGAGAAGGCTTGGAATTAAATCGGAAACATGGTATGCATTGATGTATTCGTTGTCGTATTAACGATCGTGATCCTAAAATCGGGTATTTTTTTAGAATAAGAGCTTGTGTAGTAAGAGGTCCGGAATGCAAAGATAACGCATGATAGTGGTCGCAAATAAGTTTAGATAAAGCTGCCCTTTTAGGCAATAACAGAGGATGTTTGCTATCATAGTTCAATTGTGAATGCTGTAAGCGACCGCCCACCCTAAGCAAACCTAGAGTATCGATAAACGGCGATAATTTTCTAAAAGAGGAGGAGAGAGGTTTTTTATTTTTTATTTGCAACAATTCTACTGCAAAAAACTATTGTTGAACAAGTTTCACGCATGTTTGTGATGCATTATGTAATTCATCACGTGAAATAGGACCTAGAATTTTTCCCATGGGGTGACGGCAATTATAAATAAAACGAATAATATATGCCATTGCATATTGCAAGCGACTTAAAGAAGAAAAATTTCCCATGAATTCAGGAAAATCGCACTGTTCTAATGCAACCAGTAGTGTAGTAATTGATTTTAATTCAGGTACTTCACTCAAAGGAACAAAAGAATAGTTGAGGTTAAAACAAACATCCTTTAAATTAGATGCACCTTTCCACCACAAATCGTGGCGTAATAATTGAAAAGGGTGAGTCCACGAGAAGCGACGTCAGGGGTTAAGTTCTCCGGAAACATGGCTCCATTGATCAATGGAGGTATATTCTAGAATTTGGCTTACTCGATTTCCCACAAAAGGTTTTAACAAATATGTAGGCGTACGCAACCATGTAAGTACGACTTGAGAGTCTGAATAAAGTTTAGTTTCCAAAATAGGGTATGGAAATTTATTTGAACGCATAGAATGAATTAATTTGGCTAATAAAAGAGCTCCAGAAAGTTCTAAGCGTGGGATAGTAAGATGCTTTAGAGGAGCAACCTTGCTCTTGGCTTGTAAAAGATTACAATCTACAGATTTATCATTAACAACATACAAGTAGACACAAGCGCCGTATCCCCTTTCGCTTGCATCGCAAAATCCTAGTAATCGATAAGTGCCGTGAAAATGAGACAAGATACGAGGAATTTTTAGCTGGGATAACATAGTAATTTGGTTACAAAAGCCTTGCCATTCCTGACACCACTTATGATCAGGGGTATCATCCCAATCAATTTGTTGAACCCACAGTCGTTGTAACATATGCTTTACTACAAATATTACGGGAGTTAACCACCCTAAAGGGTCGAATATGCGGGCCATATAAGAAAGTACAGAGCGTTTTGTAAATTCACCTTTAAAGGGTATCACGTTATAAGTGAACACGTCTATTCCAGGGTTCCAGACTAAACCTAGTATCTTTATACCACTAACGTCATCAGAGAAAGGAATTAGAGTTTCTAATTCCGTTTGTTCGAAATCCTGTAACAATTCCTCAGAGTTATTAGACCATTTGCGCAAATCAAACTGGCCTAGAGAAAGAAGTTTTACTAGCTCGTGCTTTAGTTGCTTCGCTTCAGCAATACTTTCAGCACCGCTAATTACGTCATCCATATATGTATGATACATAATAGCTTCAGAAGCCAGGGGGTAAGAGTTCCCTTCGTCTATAACTAATTGCCGAAGAACTCTTTGAGCTAAGAAAGCGGAAGGAGCTAAACCATATGTAAGAGTTCTAAGCTCGTACTCAGAAATGTTGTCTTGTGGAGTTGGTCTCCAAAATATATGCTGAAATTGACAATCTTGCTTACGAAGTAAGATCTGCCGGTACATCATGCGAATGTCCGCACAAACAGCAATTTTATGCGATCTAAATGTATTTATTATATCTGGTAAATTGCACTGTAATTTGGGACCAGCATATAATCTATTGTTGAGAGAAAGACTAATGAATCCACGGCAGATCCATTAAAAACAACGCGTAGTTTGGTAGTACTACTTGTTATTTTCGAGATGGCATGATGTGGTAAAATATAATCGGATGGATTTTCGGCTAAAATCATATGACCAAGATCAAAATATTCTTGTAAAACATATTATAAGAATTTTGTTTTTCAGAGAACATGAAAGACGTTTTTCTAAATTTAGATAACATTTATAAGCAATATGTCGATTGCTACCGAGAGGTTTAATATTGTTATTGAAAGGAAAGCGACAGTAAAACGACCAGAGGCGTTTCGAGAATAATTTTCTAAAAATGAGATTCACAAATAACATCTTCTTGAGAGGGAACTTTGGGCATTTTGACTTCTTCTAATTCCCAGAAATTCCTTATATCATTATCTACTGAATCAGAAATAAAAAGAGAAGTTGCATTAACTGCGGTGTTAACATTAGGAACCTGTCCCAATAGCACGTAACCGAATATTGTTTCAATTGCTACTGGTTGGCCAGGAATGATTCTAGTGCGATCAGAAAATAGCACTTCGGAACATATTTCAGCACCCAGTAGTATATCTAGGGGCAATGATTTATGAAAATTTTCATCAGCAAGCTGCAAACATTTAAATTTATGGTAAACACTAGAAGGCAGTGAGCAACCGGGAACGTTTCCCGTTATTTTAGGAAAGATTGAAGCACAAAATTGAAATTGATGCTTCGAGTGATTAGAAAACAAAGTGCATATTACAGCTCCTTTGGATTTAATTGCAGAACCTGAAATGCCACCAACTTGGCGAAAATCATGTTGACGCTCCAACCCTAAGCGTTGGACACAAGAACTTGAAATTGCGTTGATTTGAGATCCGGAATCTAAAATGCATCTCACAGATTCTAATTTATTGTTTATATCTAAAACACGAGCTTCTACAGTACCTAATAAAACAGTGTAATTTTCTAGTGAATTTGTGACGTTGCATGTCGAAACAACTTCATTTGTGAGTGCGGCTTTCGAATTGTTAGATTCATTAATGTGTTCCCTAGCAAGTGGTTTATGCAACAGAGTATGATGAAAAGAGGAATGGCACAACTTACATTTACCATCAGAATTACAATCACGAGGAGTATGACTGCCGAGGCATTTAAAACATCGATTTAAAGATTTAATAGCAACTTGACGATCGTCAACGCTAAGCTTTCTAAATGCCAAACATCCATAGATTTTATGGACTTCCCCACAATAAGGACAAATTATACTAGCGGTTTTAGTCGCCACTGAAGTCTGCGAGTTTTTAACCAAGAAGGATTGGTTTAAACTAGATTTAAAGCGAAGGGGTGCACCTGGCCTTGGCGCTCTTTCCCTTTTAATATCTTCATAAAGCTCTGATGTTTTGCTTTGCAAAGTTAAGAAATCGAACAGTTGAGTACAAGTAGGAACTGCCGAACCTATGTTTGAATCAAATGCGTTTTGAGTTTTGAATTCTAGGTTGCGATAGCATAAAGAAAACAATAAAAAATCAGCCAAATCTTCAACTTTATTCGCTACCTTTAACGTGTTAACAGCATTAACATGAATATTAATAAAGCTTGAAAGCGATCCAGAGTTTTTAAATTGAAGTATTTTATTTAAGTAGTAGCTCGTAATTCTACGAGGTGAATTGTAGCGATCCTGAAGTTTCGTAAACGCTTGTTCATATAAATTAGCATCTAGAGCTAAATCCGAAATTAAAGCCAATGCTTCCCCCCTAAGAAGCATGCGCATGTAATGATACTTCTGGATTACGGGAATGTGATGGTTTTCATGGACTAAACTTTTGTATAACGTAATAAAATTTTGCCAATTGTCTAAACAACCATCAAACGGATTTATACTAAGAGGTTTTAAGTAACTGATAACAGGTTGAGATGCACTTGCGATAACTGCTGTATCGCCGGCAGAAGTAGAAGCCTTTTGCTTCATATCGAAAAACCGAGAACGATTAACATCTATTAAATTGTCGAAGGAAGATCTTTGAGAATTTATCTCATCATTTTCTTCTACAGTGGAATTATAACTTAAAATTTTATCGTAAAGTGTATCGAGTTGTTGCTCGATACTTTGCATTCGAACATATCTCGCTTCGACTGCTGAAAAGCGAGTAGCCGTTTTGATATAGTCTTGGATTTCCGTTAAACGAGAAAAATAATCCTCTAATTTCTTTTGTAGAATGTTTCTGGTAGTCATGATTAAACGTTTGTTACGCAGAGTTTATCGTTTGTATACAAATACAAATGTCATTGTTTTAAACGTGTTGAATTGCAGCGCGATAACGAAGTTATCTGACTAAAGTATAAATGCAGTATTTTTAAAAGTACCCACGTGCAATTCAAACTGGAAACTTTTATACCAATTTAATTATCTTTAGAATTAAAGTGTTATGATTATTCGAAATTACAATTAATGTTGGACATACGTATTTATGTGCTTGAATTGAGGATGTGAGACGAAGAACGAGATATAACGTAGTTCTTAATTCGGCTCGTATGGATCAAAAAGGTTATGTACACGCCTCTTGAAACGACGAGGGGCACAAATAGAAATTGCCTGGAGTGCAGTAGGCAGTAAACCAGGGTTTGTAAGGTAGAACGTGGACTGTATATAGTAGAAGGAAATAAACATAGAATTGGAATACAAGTCACATAAATACTTAAAGCACTTACCGAAGCACAGACATCTGGAGCACTAACGCGGCACCTTTCAGTACTGTTTCTGGCCAGAGGTAAATAGGAACGGAGTCAGGAAATGGTTATTTTAGGAAAGAGATCAGAGAGTAATATGGAGAAATTGAATGAACACGTTCGCGTTCGCGGATGGCTGTTAATCGACTTTTTTAAATTATGGTATTCCTTATCTCGCCTGGCTTGATAAAGAATACCACGTTGGGAAAGCGAAATGGCGCGAACAATATATATATAAATCTTACACACACACACACACACACACACACACATACACACCCACGCACGCACGCACACACACACACATGCACACACACACAGCAACCAACAAATATACACACTACACGAGTAACACGCGCACAAACACTCATACAAACAAAAATTCGCATGCACACGTACAAAATCATACAATCCATCAATTTAAAAACAAGAATTATTTTTTTGACATTTTAATAGTTTTACAAATTATACAATTTAACAACTTCAAAAAGCATATAGATGCATGCATTTAATCAAATATTCTTTATATACAGTGTCCTCGCAATTGACTTTTTGTAGAATAGTCGATTTACTCTTATAATTGATGGAATTATTTGATTTTCTTAAAGTTAAAGTTAATTGTATCTATCCTACGACCCCTATGACTTAATCTACCCTTAAACTACCCTCTTATCATAGCAATATATATATATACATATATATTGATGTGACGAAAGGTCATGGAGGGGATATATTGCATTATCGCATAAACATTTCACGTTGTATACTATGTAGATATATATTTGTATACAAAAACGTATATGTGAAATACGCGATATAAAGTGTACCAATACGTGAAAATCATGATTAAGAAAAGTTTTCAATCTTTATTAGTTAATTTAATAACGAAGGAATCATGTTCTAGATAAGAATAACTGTATATTATGTTCAACGCGTAAACAAGCGTTTTCCAAAAGAGTTTTATTCACATTTTATAATAAAAGAATTGTATTTAAGGAAGTGCCCAAAAACCGCATATTCTAAATAATTTTTATAAATAATTGGTCCTGTTCAGGTGCGTACAATTCTTAAAAGGAATTTACAAGCAAATTTTACGTAATACTGCGTGTATGAACACTTTAATATGAATATACGTTATTTGAAAAACGCATTGATCAAGTTTAAAGTATTAGATTTCATAATGTGCGTTAGAACGTCAATAGCCGGGAACAATAACAAAATCTTGCGATAACGGCATTAATAAGACAACGCGTCCAATTATACTATAACTTACGGCAAGTAAAGTAATAAATCTTGGTATATTGATTACAGAAGTAAGATAACACACCTTTTAGACAGATTGACCGCGAAAGTCAGAAGAGGCTGGACTTTAAGAGCCAATGAATGTTGTATAGGACAGCCTTGATTCAAATGTCACCAAGCAGGCGACGTATTTAGATAATACGTTACGTAGTTTAAAGTTCAACCTAACATGTACAGTATTTAGTAGTCTAGTTATTGGAATATTATGAAAAATAGACGCATTTAAGTCGATAGTAGACGTAAAGGTGTTTATGCAGAGGTAAGTATATTATTTGACGTACGTGCAATAGTTTCAAAATAGAAAATATATAATTAAAATAATTAAACTACTGCAAGATACAGTCTTCCTAATTGGAATGGTTTGTGATGCGGACCAATTGGTATGAAAATATTTGCTTTCTGAAACGATTTGAACAATTTTTGGGAAATTGATTTATAATTACGTTCTGGATAAAAGGCAACAACAAGCAGATCTGTAATGATAAAGCCTTAAGCAATTTGATTAGATATTTAATTAATTTCTAAACGCACTCATATTTATAAAGTAGTTAGTTAAGGTACATACTGAGATTTTATTGCTTTGTGTGCAACTGAGTCAGAGTTGTTTGCAAAGGTCAATAATTTAATTAAAAAGGTTGGCAAGCCTACAATACAGATAATAATTGAACCTAACGAATATCAGATAAGTTTAAACGGTTTAAAAGGGAAGATATTAAATTATACGACTTATTTAGGTAAATTTTCTACACATTAAGAAAAATTTAATTATGGATAGTTTATGAATAATAATTACGGGATTAAGATTGTGTAAATTAAGTGAGTAATCATCCTACTATTAAAAAGATATTTTGGACTCTATTCTTAGTACATAAGAGTTGTGTTGAGAGGAAGTCATTTTTCATAGCTGTTAAATTTGTTTGTAAAGGAAAATTGTTATGGATGCATTAATTGTTTGTAAAAGGATATTTCGCATTATTATTATAAATCTAACGTATGACTGCAGTAGTGTTATTGATAAATAAACATTGGTCATAGGCATCTTCTATTCAGAATCAATCCACAGCAATATATATATATATATATATATATATATATATATATATATATATAAATATATATATATATTAATGTGATAAGGAGGTCATAAGAGACAATTGAGCACCACATTCTGTGAGAAAACCGACCCAAAGCTGAAAAAATTAAAAGCTTTCAAATATCTAATTTTTATCTTATATAAGATTTCTAGTAAGATAAGCTTATTTTTTCTTTAGTACATTAGTGGAATCCTATGTAAAGTAATATGCTCTAAGTAAAAAGAGTGTTGAGACATACAATTTAAGAACAAGGCCCAATTTTAAAACAAGTTCTAATTCGCGAAAATACAAAAGCATTTCTTGATTGAAAAATCCGTGTGTAAATATTTATCCTCTTTAAAAATATCAGTTAAAAACAAGTTTTATTTCATTTATGCAGACTGCGCGTTCCAAGGCGTAAGATTCATCCACTTTAAAAATACTAAATAACTTCAATGTCAAGTACTCCTTTTTAAAACGTTATAACATAATTGCGAAAGTCTAATGCTTAGTATTTTTCTTTGAAACAAGCACCTTTCGAGATTGTTCTAGAATCCATTATATTTACGCTAACGACTAACGTGTATGAATACACTTAAATTAAGAAGTTTGCGGAACGAGATAACACCGATAAAAGCTATAAACCAAATAAGATAAAAGGTTTTTAATGGCTATAAATTATTACAAAAGCTCATAAAACTATAATAAAAAGAGAGGCTCCAACCATTAATTCGATTCATTAATAAAAGGTAGTACATTTTTTGATTGCAATAAATCTTAAACTGACAGGACATTAAAGATAAGAACACGCGAAAATACAGTTCATTATTACATCAAGTGTTGGGTCAGACCTTCTAGGACGAAATCGAAATACTCGCAAACGATAACGTATTTAGAATTTTATTATGTAAAGCCATTGAAGAGGATCATTCAACATATATATATATATATATATATACATATATTTATACTATATACGAGGATAATTCGATAAGTACATAACCTACAAAAGAAGAAAGAAAATTTTGGAAAAGTGGAGTGAGCAAACGCGGCACCCAAAATTTCATGCAAGATATAACCCACACGGTCTTTTGAGATGCTTACTGTCTCAGCTATCTCGCGCACTTTCAATCGACGGCCTGCCGTGGTAGCCGTTTTCGGGTACCTGAACGTGCTTCATCAAAAAACGACGAGCGACCGCGTTGAAACTCGTTAAATCAACTTTTGACGGTCGGCATCGACCGTAGACAGCATGCGAGCGCTTTTTAATTTCGCTACGCGATTTCCCTTCTAAAAACAAGAATCGAATCACCGACCGATATTACTCTTTTTCAATTTTTCTAAAATCCGCGAACACGCCCTTTTCCACATGCGATCAAAACAAAACTACGAGTCCGATTTGGCTGAAATTTCGACAGTATATATATATATATATATATATATATATATATATATATATATAGCTATGATTTGCTCTACGATTGGACGTAATTTTTATTGCTATGGAATGCCCTACGATTGGGCGTATCATTTTTATTGATATGATATAGCCTTATTAAGCCCCTACGATGGGTGTGTCATTTTTATTGGTGTAATATTTTTATTTGATATGAATTTTTATTTGATACGATATTTACTTTATTTCCTTTAAGCCCCAACGTTATACGTTATATTTTATTTGTTTGTTTATCAGGACTAGCTCACGGAATACTCGACTTCCTAATAAATCTTATTTCACCCTTTAAAGAGATGCAAATAAAGCAGTTCAAAATCACACAATATAATAATTGATAATATGTACAATGTCATGTAACCTCAAAAATTTTCCCCTTTATAGAATATTTACATTTACCAAATTTATGCTTTCCTGAAAGCCAGCAAAAATATCTTTTAATTATTCTCAAGTATCTTCAAACGTTCTAAGATGCTTTTCTCTGTTTTCATATTTTCAAATGACCTTTTTGATGACTCTTACAAATACATAATGTATAACAAATATTAAATTTAAAAAAGTCTTTAAATAATAAAATGTTTAAAAATCGCTAACCTGGAATGGTCACGGGAGTTCCCTCATAGTGTCTGTGGTCTGCATCCCTTGTTGTGTCCGCTCTACTTATTGGTCAGAATTATCTACTTTTGATCTCTGGTATTTTTTCTTGAATTAACTTTGAGTACTCTTTTGATCTCACTTTCAGACGTATTTTTAGATTTGCGTTAAGACTTAGATCTCGACATGAACATCGACTCAACAAAAGCCGTCTCAACAAAAGTGGCATCAACAAAAATGCCGTCCTAATGAAATGGTATCAGCAAAAGCCGTCCCAATAAAAGAAGCCCTGTTTTGTTAAATATTTAAAATAAATTTAATTGTTTAACTTACGTCTATTTGTAGATCGGTTTATTTTTCGTCGCTCAATTTTTTTGCACTTTCAATTTTTATTTATTCAGAATTTTTAACGTTTCACTACTTAATTACGTTACATAAATTTTATGCTGCGTTTGAGCATAGTTTGTGCTTGGTTGAATATGAACTGACTCTTTATTCATTTCTTATTGTATTTATAAGCATTTCCCTCCAATCGTTTCCATTGGCGTGTTTATCGATTAAGGCTTGTACTTTGCTTTATCTCTGTCAGAACTCGGTACTTTCTCAAATTCCCTGGTTTAATTCTCTATTCTTTTCTTCTCAATTCTTTTTATTGGAGAATGTGCTGCTAAGTAGTGTTGTTTTTATTACAGTTGAAGGATAAACGTTTTCTCTTAAAATTTTAGAAAATAATTTAATATTTTTATTGTATAATGAAGGATGGGAAATTTTTTTATGCGATTTTTTATTTCTATAATAAAATTTATCTTGGTACTAAAATTTTGATAAGAATAGAAGTTAATATATCGATTTGAATTTGTTGGCTTTTGATACCAGTCTAACAAATTCAAATCGATATATTAACTTCTATTCTTATCAAAATTTTAGTACCAAGATAAATTTTATTATAGAAATGAAAAATCGCATAAAAAGAATTTCCCATCCTTCATTATACAATAAGAATATTAAATTATTTTCTAAAATTTTAAGAGAAAACGGTTATCCTTCAACTGTAATAAAAACAACACTACTTAGCAGCACATTCTCCAATAAAAATAATATAGACCTTATAAACACTCCTTATAAAACATTACCTTATATTGAACGCTTAACACCTAAATTAATCCAAGTATTTAAAAAAGAAAACATAAAAATCGCGAAACAACACTTAATCTCAATAAAAAATTTATTTTCTAAACTAAAAGATAAAACTCCCTGTTTAAATCAACGAAATACCATATATAAAATTAACTGCTCAGATTGTGATGCATCCTATATAGGTCAAACTGCTCAAAATTTAAAACAGCGAATAACGCAACACAAAAGCGATATTAAAATAAAACCTCAGGCATGTGCTTTGTCTACACATGTCTCAACGAAAGGTCCATAATATGAATTTCAATGACGCTAAAATATTAGAAACCGAAAAAGTGACATCTAAGCGCATTTTCAAAGAAATGTGTCACATATATAACTGTCCAAATAGTATAAATAAAAAACAGATATCTCCAATCTAAGTTCGATATACACTTACTTGCTCAATTTCAAGTCACCCAAATAGCAAAAATACATAAAATAATAAAATATATATTAAAAAAAAAGAAACTTAGGTTCTATTGACAAATAATATAGTTACACTCAATATACACACGTACACATACCACACACACACACACACACACACACACACACACACACACATACACAACTTTACACAAAAAAACAAAGCTTACCAGACACACATAACACACACATAACATACACAAATATACAATATACAGACACTGCACATGGATAAGCACATTCACCTGCAAACCCGATATCATTTACTAGTACACCCCACTCATAATCATTTACCATAAAGCATATTCATAATTTAAATTTAGTTCCACTCTAGTTTAGTTTGCATGTTTATATACAAATGTTTTAATTTATATGTCATTTGTCAGAAACTGTCAATCTTGTAATTATTCGAAATAGCTTTTTAAAAATGTTTCCTGCTACACATGCCAGTAATTACACAATCTCAACTATTGTAAGTATATATTCATTTGCAAAAACTGTGTTTGTACAACGTGTAATTTTTAGTAATCTGTGACCAAGAGTAAAAATAACTCGAAAATTCAGATGGAATAAAAAGAGTACGCCTTTTATTATTTTTTTTTAAACAGGACCTATAACCCATAAAAAAACTGAATAGTATTAAACCAGAGGTCGTTAAGTCTAACTATTGTATATATATATATATATATATATATATATATATATATATATATATATATATATATTGGGTAATTGCAAAAGACAAATTGACAAGTTGTTTATAATACTATAGTACAAATTAATAAGATGAAATAATAATTTAAGACTTTTCTGCAAAGCTTAAAAGATCAATTCAAATTAAGCTAGAAAGATGGATAATACAAGGTCCCGGACAGAATTCAAACCTGTAACCGTTGGCTTTCGCCGCCGACACAATAACTAAGTTGCTATTTCGTCTTATTAGTTAATATTATGCAGGGTGTCACGGCTCACCTTCGACCATAGGTATTTAACATGAAAAATGGATTATTTTGTGATCGCTTCTTCCCAAATCGAAGTATTTTAAAACCAAGTGTACCACTGAATAAGAAATTTTATTCTACATTATTAATCACGAAACAACTAGCAAATATGTTTAATTTTAATAAATAAATCCGTTAAAAAGCATGGCCAATTCTAAAAACTACGTTTCGTTGATTATAAGAAGCAAGACATCTATTAGAAGCGAACACTGGTTAAATCTGTACCACCTGATGTTTGCTTAATAATGTTGACATCTACTCCCCCCCCCCTTCCGACACACCCATACAAAGTCAGTCACACTAATAGGTCACACTTTATGTGACAAATTAAACAAATTTGTCAGTTGTTTAGTGTTTAATAATGTAAAATAAAATTTACTATCCAGTGGTACCTTTGATTAACCCATTACCCATGTTAAATCCCTTGAATCGGCGGTAAGTGCTGTCACCGTTTGTGTGTATATATATATATATATATATATATATATATGTGTGTATACAGTGTGTTCACGCTAAGAAGTACCACTACATATTTCAGCTTGATTACATCGGATTGAAATGTGGTTTTTAGGAGGTGAAAGGAATTACCGAAATACACATTTTGAAGAAATTTCAACATTTTAACTCTTTTTGGTACGCACATGCGCAATACAACTTACTTTTTTTAATGGCAACCCGAACTTTTTCCTACAGATTACGATAGATTATTTTTTTTAAAACAATTTTCATATAAGAAGTTTTTTTCCAATTACAAAATTAACAAAATTAGAGCACATCTAAATTTTAATTTACGAATTATCCGTTTATAATGGAATTGTAATCATGCTTATCTTACACTCGAGATATTTCTAATATTATTAAATATGGACATAAATAAATATTATTTAATAAATTGCTGGCCATGGACTTATTCCATAGGTACCAATCCATCAGTTTGGAAACACTCCTTCTAAGGATTGTCGGACAAGACAATGTGCTGGTGCACATCTTATTGAAAATACACATTTTCTTGCGTGGCTACTGGAACATCGTCAAGCAGTAGTAATTGATTTTCAAGAAATTCTAAATATCTTCTACGAGTAGGTATCCCGTCATAAAAATAAGGATCTAATGGTTTTCCATCAACTAATCCACACCACACATTAATCCCTCGGACTGTTTGAAAATTAGTTTTTAGGGACATAATAATAGTAGTAATGTCACAGAATGTCTAGGTCTTATGATATAACCTTGAATATCGCCTTGATTATCGACAAGTTGCTGGCGTCAATACAATTAGAGTAAATTACGAACAAAAATAAGTATTTGTGTCTTATCCGAAAAACAAATTGTAAATTAATAATATCGGAAATATCCCGAATTTAGGATAAACAATTTCATTAAAACGAATTATTTGTAAATTCAAACTAAGTACTCTAAATTTGTCAATTTTGTAATTACAAAAAACTTCTTATACTAAAATTGTTTCTAAACATATAATCTAACAGAAACTTTAGGAAAAAATTGGGGTTGCCATTTAAAAAACGTAAGCTGTATTGCGCATGCGCGTACTGAAAGAGCTAAAATAGTGAAACTTCCTCAAAATGTGTATTTCGGTATATCCTTTCACCTTCTGAAGTGATCAAGCTGAAATATTTAGTGGTACCTTTTAGCGTGAACACACTGTGTATATTTTATATATATATATATATATATATATATATATATATATATTGTTAGAAATTGGCAGTGGTGTTTGTTATAAAAGTGTTTGTTTTAGGAAGTACGATTTAAGGCTCATGATCCTAGGATAGGCAGAAAAAGCAGAACCTTAGAAACTCATCCCAATGGAGCGCGTGGTGGCGGTGGCAGTGGAGGCATAGATGAAGAACAAGGTGGTGCACCTATTCAACACACTATGCATCCGAGAAAAGATATTAACCAACTTTATGGTATTACACCATCAGATATTGATAAATATTCGCGAATTATGTTTCCGGTGTGTTTTGTGTGTTTCAATCTTATGTATTGGATTATATATTTACACATCTCTGATGTGGTGGCGGACGATCTGGTGTTACTAGAAGAAGATAAATAAACAATTTAATAATGTTCTTAAAGAACGATTTAACTGTAAATAAGGTGATATTCGAATGAATTATAGCGTTAGTCACTAACACTCATATAAAATAGGCTGTTAGTTAAATCGTGAGGCAATTTACATAACCGGCGTTGCCCCGTTGTGACTAATATAGGTTTTGCTTATGTTAGAACGCAAAAGTTGCGTTATTGTTAATGTTACTTTTTTGCAAAGTATATCACGATATATTTTATACCGATTCTAGCTTAGCTTATATTGTAAATTATTCCATTTTTATACTTCCGGCACCGGCCAAAATTGCAATATATCGGTAGTATTTAGCACTGTTTGTGATTTCCGCGCACAGAAATTGTGATGTCGATATAGATAGCGTTCAAGCTTTGAACTCATTTTTTCAAGTCGTAGTAAATTTATACAACAGAATGGTTACTTGTACCACTCACATATATGTGCTTTTTGGAATTTTCAGAAACCTAGTTTTGAATTTTTAAATATTTCTGTCAATAACTAACAAACATGAAGAAATATGAGACTTATAGCAAGGTCCTTAATGCACTCAAAGTAGTCTCAGCAATTGAACAGTGTTTTATAGGACACAAATCTTATTTATTGCATTCCCTCACCCTCAATTACTAAGCACAACAGGAATATTTTTGTCGCGTTACTTATGTAATCAGCATACGATCCGATTCTCACATTAAATTCTCAATATTACAGACGATTTTCATCTATACGCTGCAGATGGTTTGTGAGTTAAACTTTGTGAAATAAAACATATGCACCTGCCCTTGTCAAACCCGCGTAGGCGATGTCTGCTTCTCGGAGTTGTAGTTATTCCTGTTAACCAAGGATCAAGTTTTAGTTGTTCCAAAAGTTCAAAGTATTTTTTTATTTACAAACTACGTATGTTAAAATAGCAAGCTACCGAAAATTCTCTAAGAAGACCAAAAGATATTGCATTGTCAAGACGCTGTTTTTGACCCTTTGTTGTGCAAGTGCCTTTAATTACCTTAAATAGAGCTCTCGCTAATATCAACACTGCGAATTAAAAAGTGAACGTGCAAAGAAAAATTCTGTTACTAGCTCAACTACAGCTGCTTTTTGTTAACCATTATCCATAATTATAGATTCTATGGGTTAGTAATAAATTACTATTCAGTGTGTGTTCAGGTAGTTGTAAGAAAATGATCTCGTGTAAGCTACTAATTAGATAAAAATATATGTAAATATTTGATTGTTAATTTTACGTTGGCCAATTCTGCTACTAAGCACAATCACGGACGCCAACGGACAAGTTCTACCATACTTAGAAATTTAAAATTTTCCCAAACGCTTCTGTTCTAAGAAGCAAGGGATCTTTAATGGGAACGATTCGTTCTAACACAGCGTCCGTGGCTTAATCTCTAATCCATAAATGGCTGTTTTATATTTTTTAGAGGATCGACTTGGAATAACTGAAACCAGATCTACTGAATGTCATAAGATACTATGTTACATCAAGATAGTTTACTACAAGAGTGTGACAATGAATACACGAAAATGTTTAGTGTGGCTATAAGTTAGCTTAAATACAGAGAAGTCTTGTTTAATGTTTTATTCTAGCAGAGTATGTGTGTGTGGATACACCCGCACTTCCCTAAACCTGCTCTTTTCTCTTTTGGATGTAGATTTTTTACTGCAAAACAGCATTAGTTAATACCTCATTTGGCAATTTTATAATTTTATAGCATCGATTTTGTAATCCGTGGTAGGCGAGAATCAATCAAGTGCAATGGATTGCACTGATTTTAAATTAATTTAGTTTTATTTAATGATAGCTTAACCATATTTCATCATTCAAAGAAAAGATAGTAAATTTACATACAAATAAAATCAAAAATAAAACTTATTCCGCTTCGGATTAATAGTTTTCATATTCATTAATTTACTAATATAAATCGAACTAAATATTTGTATGGCGATACACAAAGGTACTTGGTTGCTTCATAAAGGGAAGAAACGTCCATTGACCATTAGGCCTTTTAAGCTTCATCAAAATGGAGTTTTTAACCTTTATTACACAATTAAAGTAAAGTACATCAATATATATATATATATATATATATATATATATATATATATATATATAAATAAGATGTATCTGTAAGTGAACTCTTATGAATATAATAAGAGCTTATTCACCTATACAAATCGAGCTATTAGTTGTATAGCCATTAACAAAACTATAGCCTTATTATTTCACAAGCTGAGGAAACATCCATTTACCGGTTTTAACTTCTTTAAGCTTCGTCAGAGCAGATTAGTTTCCAACAACCCTACATACATATATACAAAAATTAATATCTCAATTTGAAACAAATAAACACTTATTAACCCAATTAGTTGTAAAGAGAACGAATTCAATTAAAAAATTATATACAAATCAAATCAGTACGCCACAATACAGCTGTCTTATTTCCTTTAAATTTATAATATTCTCTCTGCATACTCTTAAGTATTTTGACAAAATTGTATAAAGCAAAAGCTTTCCCACAATACACAATAAGATGTAAATTAGGTAGACATTAGAAACGAATGAAATTCATCGCACAACTTAAAATTGAAGTCGCACAGAATAGAATATAGATACAGTAAGACTTAAATTTCTAACCTGACGGTACTAGTTAAATGACTCGATAAAACACAGGAATTTGGTTTAACTTTTATGTCACTTCTGTGTTGATTTAAGAATTGAGATTTTTGTCCAATACATAGGCCATTACAATCTAAACATAAAATCATAAAATGATTTTGACAACGATCCTAGGTCATGGATCGAAACGTAAATAAAGTTGATTTTAAAAACTATGAGTGGTTTAATTCCCAAAGAAGATTAAGAAGCATGCTAAACAAACCACAACAAACATACAGGGAATAGTTGTTGCTTTTTAAAATGTTTGTAAGTTTTTTTATATTTTTGTTGTAGAATGTTAGATGACATATTCTTTTAATTCCAATTTTTAAGCGCAAAATGAAATTTATCTTTGTTTTGCAAGGGTGATACGAAAGATAGTTTAAATATCTGTTGGAATGGCTTTGTTTTTGATACCAATCTAAAATTATTTTATTTTCATCGTTTCGAATTAATAAAGTATCCAGATAAGGTACCGGTTTATTGAATTCTGTTTCTATTGTAAATTGAATATGACTATTTATAACTGTTAAAAATATTAAGGGTTTCAACCATTTTATTTTCTGGGATAGCTGTTATTTTAGGATTAAAAAATAGAATTAAAAGAATATGTTATCCAACATTCTACAATAATCATATTAAAAAACTTTCAAACATTTTAAAAAGCAACAACTATCCTACTCCCCTAATAACAAAATTACTATAAGCCTCTGAAAAATATAAAAACACAAGCAACAGTAACAGTAATATAAACAAAATTAACACAAGTAGTAACAACAGCAAAAATTTAGAAATATATAAAACCATACCAAAGATAGACAATCAATTAACTCATGAGCTAATTGAAGTATTTAAAAATTATAACATTAAGTATGCAAAGAAAATATTTTAACAGTCAACAATCTTGTTTCAAAATAAAAAATAAAACCCCGAACTATTTCCAAAAAAATATTGTGTATCAAATTAATTGTTTAGATTGTAATGGCCTGTATATTAGACAAACATCTCAATTCTTAAATCAACGTATAATTCAACACAAAAGTGACATAAAAGTTAAACCAAATTCTGTGCTTCATCGAGTCATTCAACTAATTTAAATATGAATAGATTTCAAAAATCCAAAAATTTTAGAATTAGAGAAAAATAAACAAAAAGACTTTTCCTTGAACTGTATCACTTTTTCAGTGCAAAAAATAGTATAAATAAAAAACTGATACTAGTGGTTTGAGCTCGATTTATACATATTTACTTAATTTTAAAACATAGCTACGTGCCTAATGTAATAATTGTTGATGTGTTTAACGTTATAAATACATACATACATACACACCACACAACCTCACACGCGCGCACGCACACATACGCCCACACTTACACACACACACGCACACGCACACACACACACACACACACGAATAAACCACAACTATCACATACAACATAAGTTAATTGTTTAAAACAACTCATCTTGGAAGTTGCAATTAATATTTGTATAATTTAGCCTAGTTGTTTGTAAAATTTTTAGAAGCCTGTGATCAAGGATTAAAGAAATCCGAAAATTATTTTCATCATCTGATAAACATTTTCAAAAAATTGACATTGTTTATAAATTCTGTTGCTCATAACTCGAAAACAACTTAAAATAAAAAGGTGAAATTTGGCATGCCTGCATCATTTCAGAAGCACTATCAAAGAATGCAAACCTATAGCTTTTGAAATCTTTAGTAACTCGAGAATTTATTTTATCTATTTATCAAACAAAAAATGTAATTTATTGTTCACTAAATTTAATTATTATTTTTCCGTAAAAATGTATTCATATGGCTATATGATAAAATTATAAATTTCATCGACGTACCCAAAAGCCCCTTTCAAGTTCTTTTACACAAAAAAAAATGAAAAAGTTTCCTAAATAAACTTTAAAGTTAGGTAGAACGTATCAGCTGACAGAAATATAAAAAGTTTTAAGCGCATTTTAATTTTGAAAATCTCTGCAATCTTTGAAACTATTATAATTTTCGGAAAAGTCGCCAAAATCAGCATGAAGTTGTATAAAAATCATCTTTTTATTAAGACGCATCGCTATTTACACTTAAATTTGTTAAAAATTAAAAGTCTACATTTTAATATTTAGAAAATACTCTATATCGTATTTATTTCGCGTATGTTAGTGCATTCAATAATTGTAATATTGTCTAAGTTTGAATCTTTTATTCATATCAATTCTATATAAACTGTAGAGCTATATTTTATAAGATTTAATATTTTCCTGCATTAATTTGTGACGTTAAAAATTTAAAGGAAATTTTCAAGTTAACTTCTCTAAAAATTTCCCCACTTTTTGATTTCTAAAACGTATATATATATACATATATGTGTGTATATATATATATATATATATATATATATATCATATATGTGTGTATATATATATATAGTTATACTAAAATCGCGGCAAAAACAAGTTGTTTACGGTGTAACTACTTTTAAAACGCACATACATTACGCATTTTCCTGCTACTTTTGAAGATTCTTACCTTAAACAGTCATTGATTTATCCTTCTCTCATCAGAAAATAAAATGCATTATTTGCTAAGCAAAGGCAACTACTTAGGACATAAAATCGAGGGTTAAATACTCTTCCTTCATAAAAAAAAGTTATCAAAGAAATACCCGACTACTAACTACTCCCGCGTTTTCAAATGACCTTGTTCGCTACGTATATTTTTAAGGCGGGCCGTGACTTGGATTACAGTTGTTTACAATTTAATTTTATGTTATAAAGTTAGTTTCTTCCATTCTTTAAGTATGTAACTAAAATTTTTTCTGTACCATGCAATTTAATCCATATAAATCAAACTCTAAATTTTATACAAGCGTCTTAAATAAACAGCATTATATAGTATTATTGTGTATATTATTGATTTCTTTTAACACACAGCAGACAGTAGTGCTAAAAAGCTTACTATTTCGATATTGAAGACTATTATAAACTTGATGTAATCAGACAAAAACAAACAAGCTCAAAGATTGATAAAATTCAAGTAAAAGCGAATTCCAAATTTCGCTTCTATTTAAATCCAAAACGATTTGACGTCACAAACAAACATTCATTGTATTCTAAATTTTACTTAGAATTTTTAATTATACTCAAGAGTCTTCTGCGTGTCAAGTGTGTAAGTAAGTACCTTTATGAATTACTAAATTTTTTGAATATTTAAAATAAAATGTGCTGTTATCTCTTGTTATAAACTTTTTAAATGTGTAATGCTTTAAATCTCGTTGCTTATACATTTGTAAATAGGAAATGTTTTAATTAACCACTTCTATGAAAGCTTTTATATTTTCGAGTCTGTCAGTTTTATAAATTGCCTCTTTGCAACTCGTGTATATATCACAAAGCTTCTGAGTATTAAATTTTTATAAAGAGATAAAATATACACACGATTTTATTTTACGAAGAAATCTCTTTTGCTAGCTGTTTAAGCAACATTAGTTTGTAACGTCATACTGCGGTGAATTATCGTCAGTACAGAATTTTAAGTATATTAATATATACGCGTATATGTATGTATATAATTTGGTACTTAAAATTTTTGAAAGCTACTTAACCTCAGATTCTTATAAACTATAAATTTTATTTTTGATTTTATTTATGTATGTGTATAACAATAAAGTTATAATTTTTTTGAAAATTATAGTTAAAATGGCGTTTGTTCCATATTGTGTTGTTGAAAACAATGATCAAGGTATGAAAATACAAGCTAACTTCGTTCTTCTTCCACTTAGTCAGTAGTTTATGGTTAAAGTACTCTACGAAATGTGCATTAGTTGCCAATGAAGTTTTAATTAGGTACGTTTCGCTTAACATATCTTTTCTATACTCCCAAGTTGAAACGCATATAATAAATCTGTGCAGTTTGAGTTCAATTATTAAGAAAGTTAAAATACTACAATCTTTGTGATTTCTTTTTTAATTTGAAATGCTAGTTTGGCCTGTACGATTAATGACTTCTTAGTGTAAGCAATGCTTATAGGTTACATCAAAATTTCTTGAATTAGCAGATACTCTAACAACTAAATTTAAGAAAATAATGGCGCCTTTTTATACGCTGAATATAAAAACATGGTTTATGCTATTATCAAATTGAAAAAGTGAGTAATAGTTTGAACGCTATCTATACGATCTTGAATTCCTAAACATAGACACTCAGACAAAAATTAGTATGTTAAAAAAAAGCGTAAGACAAAATTCTAAATTGTAAAATAATTACTAAGTTTAGAATTTACCAATAAGTATTACACGAAGATAGTCTAACACAGTTTGTACATATACTTAGAAACCGAATAAGCATAAGTGATATTACGAGTAGTAAGAACGAGTTCGAATTGTACGTTTAACGTTGCACAAAGTTACCAAACAGTTGAATTCGCTCACCTCTACAGACTATTAGTTTAAGGGTTGTTTCCGACTTTGATTTTATGCACTTCCTGCACAATCTTAATAAAGCATAAAGACTAACATCACATACAAACCTCGGATAAACAAATAATTAAACCAATTGCACCTTCACTATCTACATGCACTTGGTTTTAACCAAAATTACACATTTTCATGTAAGTGCTCACCTACATAGCCCTAAAAGTTATTACAAATGATTAATTGTAGCGTGCTCGTATAAGAGCGTTGGATGCAAGGAATCTACCATTTTGAGCTAGATTATTTGCATCATTCGCGAGCGATTATTGCTCAGAAACGTACGTATATTCTAAATTAATGAGAAAGTTGTATTTATCAAACATTCCAGTTATTTATATGATTACATATAGCGTAGAGTAATATTATTGTTTAACTGTTTTTATTTTAAAATTTTAATGTACAAATTATACAAATATATTGTTTTATTATTATCAATAGTTGATTTATAAAGGGTTTTTAATATAGTTTGTCCATTCAACACTCGCATCAACTTTAAACAAACTTTCCATGAAGTTAATCTTTCTGTAATTAAACTTTGTTACAATCTATTCTAGGATCAAAATTTCTTACCCTCAAATAACATAAATGACTTCATTCTCAATTGGTTTCAGCATTTAAATCATTAAATATAGGTATGTAAAATAGGAGTTCTACAACTTGATGTTTGCAGTGGACCATGTGGTCGAATTGTATTGTAGCAATAGCAACGAAGAGTCTAGAAGTGAAAAAAAGCTATTAAACCTACAATCGATTGAGAGACACAAGTGTGCATTTAAAAAACCAATATGAAGCAGACAATAGCGAAGAATCGATAAAAATTTCGAAGTCAGTTAGTAATTTCTGGAAACACCTCATAACTATGTTAATAACGTATATAAATATGTGGCTGATTTTCAGTTTCAGTCCAAGTATGAATATAAAATAAAGTTTAAATAAATCATTAAAATAAATACATTTAATGTGTATATAAACTACGTGCTTGTATAGAGTAATAAGTCGTTAAGCTTAGTAATAAGTAAAGTGTAATCGTCGTGTTTAGAGAAATTTAGTATTAGTAAACATTTTAGTAATTATCATCAGTGATATGTAACTGTAGTAATCAGGCCTATATTACGCCGAATAAAATCGGCAAAAAGTAATCCGTTACCATATTAATATTGGTACGAGCTACTATTAGGCAACCCGTCAAACACACAAACGCCGTAAGCAATGTATATACTGCAGAAGCCTCGAACTTTCTAGCATATACCGGAATATGAATCATCTATTTAATTCAGGGTATATATATAAGACCGCTGATGAAGTACAGAGTTAGTCTATATCAAAATGTTGTATATAAGTTATCTCGTGTATAGTTAGTTGGTCAGTACGTTTTTAATGTCCTATTAAATATAAATTTGTGTTATGTGAACGTATATATCGTACCGCCAGCTTGTACGTAAATAGACAAAAGTGTAATAAATAAATTATAGTGGTGTTAGTGTTGTTAACAAACCTATGGTTAAGAATTTAGTTTCAGAATATATTAGTGCTTGTAAATAGCATTAGTGTGATAGTGCTTCATTGTTAATTGGAGTGAAAACATCTATAAATAAGGCATATACTGTTAATTAGACTTATGAATAGTGAGTAATAAAGACTTTTGTTACTACTTGTTTAAAACTAGTGAAACGCGTAATAGTAGCCCGTCACAATATATTTAGAAAAGTTAGTGAAAGTATGTCACAAAGTCGCCTTTTTCTTTGATGCAACAATTAAACCTAGTATTTGCGTTTTTTTGCACGAATAAAAACGTGAACGAAAGAAAACTGTGTCTGGTGGGTTTTAGCAGTATGTGTGTGCGCGCGCGTGTGTGTGTGTGTTTGTGTGTGTATGTGTGTTGCGTGTGTGTGAGCGTGTATGTGTGTTTGTGTGTGTGCGCGTGCGTGCGTGCGTGTGTGTGTGTGTTTATGTGCGTGTGTTGTGTGTGTGAGTGTGTGTGTGTGTGTGTGTTTGCGTGTATGTGAGTTTGTGTGTGTGTGTGTGTGTTATTATTATTATTATGTATTAAAATTTTTGTTTTTATAAAACATCAATCAGAATAAAAGATACATAAATAAATAAATTTTACATTTGATACATTATTGAAGAGATGATTTTCTTATCACATTAGTGTGCATCAATTTAGTGTATTTCATGATTGTCGGCAATTATAGACTGTATTTCAATTACGGTTAACTGATTCGTATCGGATTCAACAGGTGGAATGTGTTGTTTTCTACCCAGCAAATCGCTTTATTGATCATCCATGTTTGTTCAAAGCGTTGCATTAAATTATTACTAAAGTGCCATGTGAATTCTTTTGTAACCCTTGAGATGAGACGTGCCTTAAATACGTTGGTGTGCCCCACGACTCACATTATTTCGAACATTGTTCAAGAATGAGCAGTATATGGAGCTTTTTGTTAGCGTAATCAAAAAATTTGCTAGCTTTATTGATTCCGACCTTCCTTCGAATCCGTAACATTTGGCTTTGATTGGTAAAATAGATTTTCCTGTCAGGTGCTTTATTAGGCTCATGACAAAACACCATAGTTGCACTCCTTTTTGACACTCGACCATTATATGCCATGCCTCCCCTACACCAGAACAAAAAGGGTACTTTATTGAGTTAAGAACACCGATTTTGTTTAAAAAGATTGTGCCTGCTCAACGATTCTTTACAAACCTTCACGCTATTACAGAGTCTTGTCCCAGAGATGGTTGTGTAAGGAACGACTTCCAATGCACTTCACCGTCTAACCAATTGTTTGCCAGAACTTCGGTGATTCCGTAGTGTTTGGCAGTGAAAAACTTATAGAGTTTGCAACTGTTCGGTTTGTTTATCTCGATAGTGCCGTTTGGTAATTGGACACATATGATTATATGCTCTCTAATTCATTGTATGTCATTACAATGCCTTTCAGAGGGCTTCAAGGTAATTTTAATTTTTTCGTAGTGTGTTAATAGGTCGTTTTTAATCAGAGGGGTTATAAGCTTTAAGCACACTTCAACTTCAACTGCACTTTTCCAGCTGTTACCATTGAAATGTCTTGAAAAGTATAAAACCCATTATGAGCCTATTTCTAGCTAAACAAATGAGGTTTTGTAGTTGAGGTAAGCTGCTGCAGTTAGTGGTTGGAATGCACTGAATATCGTTCATGCAAGTGAGAAAATTAGGATATATGGTATCTGTTCCATCCATGTTGTCACAAGATTTTCTATAAACGCGTTTGCATTGTTGTTACTTATAATGTGAGTATTTGCCAAGATATTTTATGCAGATTGGTCGACTGTAATAAGCACTTTATCATACTGGCCCATTTTTCGTTTTTATTACTATTTATAATTCTATGGCCCATAATCGTGTGAAAGCTTTTCTGTTTAGCCATTAGATGCACTAATCCTATTCCGCCTTGCTCTACTTGTAGGTGTAAATCTCGTTCTTTGGTCCAATGTTTTTCGTTCCACATGAAGTCTACGAATCTCTTTTGCATGGTTCTCAATTAGACGATGGTAAACGGAAGCACTTGCATAAAATCCCACAATTTTGAAGTCACGTAGCGGTTGATTATCATTTTTTCCCAATAATGATGATTTTGAAAAACGTTGCTTCCACATTTGTAGTGACTTTTCCACTTTGGGAATTTATTCTTGCACAACTACATTTGTGTCATGTATGGTGTTGCCGGAAAAACGCACTCCTAAGACCTGACTACTAGTATTGGAACCAACTACAGTTTAAAAGCTTGTCAATTCTGTGTTTCCATGCACCAACCCACAAACCGACGTTTTTTGTCATATTCAGTATTGATCCGGATTGCTTCTCGTATATTCTATACACGTTTATGAGACGTTGAAAGTCACTGTCTTTTGAGATAAACACTGACACATCGTCCGCGTAAGCACTTGTTAATAGTTTTGATTGCTGCTCTGATGGGATGGAAAACTCCAATAGTGAGGAACAGCACAAAGATAAAAAAGGTTCTAACTATAAAGTAAATAGGGGGCCTGACAAAGGACAACCTTGCCGTACTCCTTTGAGAAATTACATTTCTTAATAAGGCCCCTACCCGTACATGAGATTTTGCTTTCTTATATAGCGTTTCAATGCTTTCGATAAAGCGGGGGCCGAAACCAAATATTCGTAGCGGATTCAACAAATACTTATGGTTGACGTTATCGAAAGCATTCTGTTGGTGGGGAGGATTTCATGTTTCTGAGCGTATGCACTTATATCTCGGTGTAAATGAAGTCCATCAAATATTGAGCACCCCGGTGTTGCATAGCTTTGATCAGAGTTAACCAGGTATTCCATTAAGTCCATTATCGTTTTGGATATGGCTTTGGCTAGTATTTTATAGTCTACATTAAGGACTGATATAGGTCAGTTTTCGATGTTAGTAAGGTGGTCTGCATGTTTTGGTATTAGCCCAATCCCAGCCGTCGAAGTTGTACTCGGTAACTGCCTTTATTCTAAGGCTTGTGTGAACACTTTGAAGTAGCATTGTTTAAGCTCTTCCCAAAACTTAATGTAAAATTCTGCCGCCAATCCGTCCTTCCCAGAGGCTTTATTTTTGCTCAGTGCGTATGAGGAATCAGTAAATTCGTCTTCTGTAAATGGTAGCTCTAATTTTTCACGATCGCTGTCTTTTAATTTTGGTAAACACTTATACATATCAGATTCGTTGTCTAAAGTTGTCCTTTCACCGTAGAGTGCTGGGAAATGGTTTTTTATTTCTTCACAAAGATCTAATGGATCCTTTACAACCTTCCATTTGTGTGAAATTATGTTGGTGGTGTGTAGGTCCGTCTGGCTACCCGTTCTACTGAAGGTCGGTCTACTGCATGGAAATCCCTATATTAGTTCAAAGTAATCACATTCGATGATTTTGTGTGACAAGTATTGTGTATTACTTTGACCATTTCATGAATATCTGTAAGACTATAAGAATCAGCGTTTTGCAAAGCATTTTCCAATTGCTTATTTAGTATTGTATATTCTTCTTTCTTACTTTACTTTTTTGCCTCTGGTATTAAACAGTGATACCTTTTATATAGACCTTGAGTTCTTGCCAGCTAGTCAGTATGTCACCACGTGCAGCAAAATCTTTTAGTGGTTATGTTAAAAACTGTCTCATGCATTTTACGAAGAATTGGTCTTCTAAAAGTGCATTATTGAATTTCCAGTATGGTGAATTGCGATAATTTTATTTCTACGGTTACAGAAAGATGATCGGAAAATGACTTTTCTAAGTAACGTGCACTAAGAAAGGGAACTAGGCTTTCGGAACAGTAAATAAGATCAATTCCGGATGCTGATTTTCTTGCTATTAAGGTGTAACCTCCTTTCATTCTATTGAATACGCGCCAAGAGTCTATTAAGTCAAAATGTTCTATGATGGTTCCTAGCTTTGTAGATACATGTTTATGGGTTTCTACGGAGTTTATGCGGTCCATAGTAGGTTCTAAAGTGCAATTGAGGTCTCCTGCCAAAATTATTTTTCCGTTATTACCGGTACCGTTATTGGGACTATTTCTTAAGCGTAATAAATGTGTTTCCACAATATTTAAAATTTCTAAGGCTCTTGTTTGTTCCTGAGGCAAGTATACTACAATAATGCGCCACGTAGAACTATCCACCGACACAGCTAGATATTGTGCATAGGAATCATACATAATGCTGTGATTTACTATTTTTGCACAAAGTGCTTCTTTTAAAAAAATTGCGGTTCCTGTATAGCAAGTAGATGCGGGGTTATTAAAAAAGTTATATTTGCAGTTTGTGCGGTTCATGTGTGGCAGGAGGTCAATGTTAGTCTCCTGTATAAGAGCAATGTCTGTTTGTGACTGTTCGAGAATCTCGTACAGTTCGTGATGTTTATATTCGCTTCGAATGCTTTTTGTATTTAGTGTAAGTACTTTAAATGGAGGATATAGCCATGCTGATTTTGTGTATATATTAATTAATTTATATTGTGAAAACGGACGGTATTAAGGTATTTTTATATTTAAATTGGAATTTTAAAATTAAATAAGGGAAGAAAAGATTTAGAGTACATAAAAGCTTAAGGATGCGCATAAGAAATTATAATAATTTAATCAAACGCATGGAAGCAAAAAGGGAGCTTGCATGCATAAGAAAATCAATAATTTTAAACGCAAATGTTTTCATTTAAAAGTGAACGTTCGTTATGCAAAATTTTTAGCGCTTGTAGATACCGACCATAGACATCGCCTAAGAAGTTGGCCTGAGGATTCGTCTGTAGTGACAGATTGTCTGAAGAAATCGTTTATGAAGACGCAATTCATTTTCAGGAAGTAATCCCAATTATGCAGTAATGATCTTTCATTAAAGTTCTGGTGTAATAAGTCAAAGAAACGATTTCCGTTATTGCAGGCTCTTTTTTATGTAAGCATTTAATAATAGCTCATAAGAATTAATAAGGTTAGCAGTTATTCTTTGTTAAAGGTAAGCGTTAGTAAAATAAGCTTGCACGTTTAATCTTTTTTCCGAGACGTATGCTCCTCCGCTCTAATTGGAAAACAAAAACCTGTTTCATACTCTTACAATTTTGATAAAAAATTCATTATTAATGACTTATAAAGTATTTTGTCTACACAGATTTCTAAAAATTTTCATTCGGTAAATTTTCATTTAAATATGTAAGAAATTTCTTAAAATGTTTGCTTGCGTCAAGTATTCGTTTAAAAATTAAAGGAATGTTAATATTCTAGCACAGTAGCATTTTAATGAACGCCAGAATGCTACTTTTTGCGAAATATGTATTCAAGAAATCTCTTCTAAATTAATTGAACTTGTGTCTAGATAAATAGGAAGTGTTGAATGCTTACATTTGAATAGAAGGCTATATAAATGTTGTTTAGTATAAAATAACCTTAAATTTATTGATTCCAGATTAATTATTGTGAACTGTCAATTAAAACAGATATGAATCAAATGCAGTAGTAACGAATTCTAGTACAGTAAAGTAAAATTTTAATTAAAGATAAATTGTTAAATCTTTAATAATTTTTTTAATGAATTTTATTTTGAAACATGGTATAGACATGAATTTTGATATTTACAAAAGAAAAGAACTCAATTTATAATAAATTACTCATCACAATTATGCTATTGTTTTATTTTGGACAAGTGTGTTCAAAGCGATCTAATTTAGATTATGGCATTTTTAGTCATAACATTTAATGAAGATAAGAAGGATAATTCATATTCCAAGAAATATTAAGTGTGAAAGGTATTAATAGAACCAACAGATAAGAGCATTAAGAGGCCCTGTTTACGATTTGGCCTACTGTATCGTTATCCTGCATCGATGAAGTTATTGCTTGTTTTTCCTTTTTTTTTTAATTTAAACACGCTTAAAAACACTTAGAGCTCTGTACTTCTTTTAATTATAATAACTTCATTTCAGAAGCTGGTTCCTTTTGTATAAGTGATAGGTCTTCAATCAGCAAATACACTGAAGATTTCTACGTCCGCCTCCACGCACTGCATATTTTATTAATTTTTGTTTATTCGTAAATTTTTTAGTATAACAGAGTCATGGTCACATCTCAGAGGCTTCTGCAGAGGTTGGAGTTCCAGCTATTTCAAAATATTAACATTCTTAGAAGAAAATATGTAAAACAGTTATTACCATATAGCATCCTCCTCAGGTAAAATCAAGGTTGCTCTACTGATCCGCCTAATCAATTATATTTTTAAATCTGAGGAATTTTTAGATTTTAAAAGCTCGTGGGTGCTAAAAACCACCATACTTAGTTTCCTTTCATACGAGTTTTTGTTTGTGCAATAGACACAAATACTAGATTTAATTCTTGCATCAATATATTGCATATATTGTTGTGATATCCGGAATGGTCGGCTTGTACCACCAGATGCAGTATCTCGACAAAAATTTTGAAATTCCGCTTCCTTTCTAATTCCACTAGCGAGCACAGTAAAAGAACTAAACTCATACTTGAGCGCCAATAATTATTTATTCAATTAAACTCGAAAATTCTTCATATTAATTTACGATCTACGCCAGTAACATGCTTGAAAATATTCACTACGCATACGCCGACGTTACACAACACAAGGCTTTCCTGCTTTCGTGGCATCCAAGCAAAAACTGAACGAAATAAATACAATGCTATAGAAATTGCTATAGAAACCTAATTTATAAATGATAACAGTTTGTACCAAAATTCTAACGTGTTCGCGTTAAGCTACCTATAAATTAGATGAGAAAGGAAGAATTAGTAAATGCACAGACTAAATACAGACGTGCTTTGTGTAATAGATTTCACGAATAATTAATCTTAATTAGGCCTGATATTTCAAAATTTGTTTTATAAAAGTAATGCATCTAACAGGTGTAACATTATTTCTTTTAAATACATTGTAAACGTAATAATTCAGAACGATGCTTTATTTTAAAACCGCAAATGCAAATAACTGTAAATGTTGCAAGACGCTACGATTGCGTTTTCCAAAGAAAGATAATTAACAATAGACAGTGCCGCACACTAATCCTGTGCGTAAGTATAAATTAAAATTATTACATTGTATTAACGAATGCTAACCGTCATTAATAAGGTTTTACGGAAGAAGCAAAACAGTTGAAAGTCTAAGTTCAGAAATTTAATTAGAATCATATAAATTTAGCCAGACGAACAGGTAATAAGACGGCATGCCCGCGTTATTGGGGTTAATATGAGGATAGGTTAAAATCTAGTGGGCGGAACGCAGCTTCATAATGTGCACTTCGCCACAAACGCAGCGTCCTACTTATTTTTTGAACCACACTTGCAAAGGTAGGGTGGATTTTAATTCACGTGTTCTTGGAATTAACATCGGGACGTCCGATAAAGGGGCTAGAACCTAGAGAGTTTGCCCTTCAAAAAAATTTGGATTTTGTGTTGTGTTGTATTGTGTTAAGGAAGCTATTTTGACGGGGAAGGACTAAAACATGAACATGCTAATGGTTTTTGGACATCCTTAAGCTTAAAAATTATTATTAAGCAGTGGGTAAACGAGATTTTATTTTTATACTTTTTAATTATGTATATGCGAATTTTAAGTGTAAACGGGTTAGTATTCATGTAGTAGAAAATAAATCAAACCTTGAAAGTTTTTAGTCTTTCAAACGATGACTTAATAACGGAAAAGGCGTTGGATAAATTTAAGCATATTGCTATCGTGCAAGGAGGTTTGGAAAATTTTGAAATACTAAGAAATTGTACGTATTGATTTTAAGTTATTTTCAATAGACAATAAAATGATAATAATAAAAGTTGGTAGTTAAGTTTTTCCATAAATAAGATTTAGCATGTCATGTAATTCAATATGGCAAACGAGAAATGAGGAGTGAAGGTATTATTGATAAATTTGATTTAATGTTTTTTAGGATTTTCTTTAGCAATATCTGGCCAGTTTTACTTTTTTAAGGATATTTGTATTTATAACGTAATTATTTAATGTCAATAGAGGTTAAATATAAATTTAATTTTATTTGAAGTTGTTTATACTATAGGAAAGAAAATTAAATTTGTAAAAGGATATCCAGCTATCCCAGAGATGTAGTCGTTTTTTAAAAAGGCTTTTATTCGAGAATTTCTTGAATTATGACCATACTTAATGTGTTTTACGATAGTTTAGATAAAGGTAGAGTATAATGTGATAAATTTAGGAAACTACACGCAAAGGAAACCTATTTGGATAACCGTCTTCTTGTAAGGAAAATATTGAAAGGGATTGCTGAAACAACACGGTTTGGCACCCCTTGATTATGACAATCAAAAAGTCTTTCAAGGTAAGTGTTATATTCAGTAATTTTAAATGTTTTTTTGCTATTTTCATTCTTTCTTCCCTAGTAACCAACTCCAGCAACAGTGTAGTTAGCCATAGCACTTTTAAATTGTTACGAAGTCCCCTCCCCTTCAAAGCAAATCTAAATTTATAACGATACGCTCATTTTACGCAGAACAAAATATCAATTTTGTTTATTGATCAAAAGAGTAATACTTACTCAATAATATTTACAATGTTATTTTTAGACTCAAGGCCTAAAGAATTTCCCTTTGGTTAAATTTACACAAATTTACAAAAGATTAAAAATACATACGACAGTCTCAAATGAAGAAAAGCTTAAGTTATTTAATGTAAATTTAATTTTTACAATTAAGGAAATCTAGTAAAGCTCTCCCTTGAATTTGGTTTCGTAATTTTGGATAAACCCATTCAAGTTTCTCTTTTTTTAAACTTTAAATCCGCTGTAATGGATTTGATTTCACTTTTCAAAACTCCTGACCTTTCAATTTAGTTATTTTTTGCAGCTTATCTCGAAATCGTAATCTTGTAAAAGAAATTTCCATCTATACACCCAATTGCTTGAAAGTCAAGTATTGAATAACCAATACAACTCTGAATGATCGGTTTTTACTACAACATGTCTCCCTCTCATCAGAAACTTTAATTTCATTATTACAAATACCACTGCAGCCATTTCTTTCTCACCAATCGTGTAATTTAACTCATGAGGTTTCATCGTTCTAAAAATAAAAGAAATTGACTTTCACTCCATCTTGGATTTGTTACAATTCCGCCGCTAATACACGGAGACGTCAACTCTAAGAGTAAATTTTTTTGAACAGTCTGACTGCCTCAATACAATATTATGATAAAATTGTTGAATTAAACTTGGGTAGGGTTCTTCATGACCACCCTTCTCAGGTAAAGCAAACAATGGCACTGCATTTTGTGAAAAACAAGAAACATCTTTTTGTAGATATTCATAAAACCCAAAATTTTTCTGCCTGGGGTATTCTAAGATTCCTAAAAAGGCTCCTTATCAATATACATGCCCCTTTTACTGATCTGATATTCCAAAAATTTTACATGTTCTGGAAAAAATTCACATTTCTTTAAATTCAATGATACCTTCAATTCCAACAGAATTTATTCCATGTTCAGTATTGTTAAAAATCACTTTCTCACACTCAGACTCAGAATTCATTTATTTTTAAGCATACCCAGGCTTATGGTCCATCGCGGTTGTACATTCCAAATTATTATAATTTCAATAAAAATATATCCACTCATTCAATAAATATACCGAAATAAATTGAGTTTCAATTAATGGTAAAGTATGAGGTTAAGTGCCAACACCGTTGTCGCAGAAGATGCAAACTCCTAATGCTGATTTGAGTAAGTGCACATGCGAGTATGTGTGAAGGAATTAAATTGATATTTGTCTTTGGAGTGTTGTAACAACTTCTAGTCTGTTGTGCAATATTACGGTCTGTCCACATACTATAATAGTATACGTTTGCTTTTAAAATAAACACAAGTAGGGCGAAACGTATCGAAACTCTCCTATAGAATATCACCCTCTAATTAAATCTTCCTATCTATATTATTAACGTCATTTTGTCCATAGATAAACCAAGAGAAAGAGACTCAATTTATAAATTCACTCATCTATTGAAAGTCATTCGTACCTCTTCTCCAAAAATAAATTCTTTAAATCAATCTTTGAAAACACCTTATTACCAAATCTCGCAAACATGCTATCAACCGAAGTTGGACAATTAAACTTTTTATTATAACGTTGACTTATACCTTTCATATTTGAATTTAATTTCTCATAAACATCGCTTCCTTTTACATAACAATTAAATGATTTACAAAATAGATACTTGATATATCAAACATACGTTTTGGATTTAACGTTCCTGTACAATGCGTATTATTTTTCAAACAATCATCAGCTAGATAAACTGCTGTGTAATAATTGTCAATAAACAGCGAATTACCATATCCAAACTAATTCTTCATTAAATGCAGTACAACTTTTTGAATGGACCTTCCTTCCTAAAGAATTCAGTGCACCAGTGTATATATTCATGTTCAAAACCATACCTTCAAACTCTGTCAATACGTACAACTTGATGCCATATTTATGACGTTTGTTTTTGATAAATTGCTTGAAGACTAATCATCCTCGCCACAGTATCATTGACTCATCAAGCGAGAGATTTTTTCTGGTTGATATATCAAGTGCACATTACTGTTTAACAATTCATGTAATAGACGTATTTTATAAATCCTATGCTCGATAGCTGCTTGTACTGTAAGATTTTTTGGAAAATGCGGACACCTAAGAATGATTAAAAAGCGATCCCTACTCAAGCCATCATGAAAACATTTTAAATTAAAAAGAGCATCAGTTTTCCAATAGTCTTCTATTCGTTTGTTTTACAAGTCCCCATGTGCAACAACACTCCAATGAATGTATGGAATTCTGGAACTTTAAGGGATTTCCTAGTTATCCTAGAATTTGCGCCAACTCCCGTCAAAAATAGTTCCTCAGCATATTTATTGGTCTCTGTAATAATTAAATCAGAAAGACTTTCGTCGGTTATAAGAAAGAAGTAATCAGCGGGATGATCACTCTGGGGTTTTTTAACCAACAATTCGACCCCTCTTATAAAGTGAAATTGTTTCAGATCAGGGTTGTCTAGCCACAATTTTATATGTGGGATTTGTAAATCATCTGCGTGAGGTTCGTTTACATTATTTGCAGTCAACTGCTTGTATCCCGGAAGCGCCACATTGTCATCATTTCCTGAAATAACTAAATAATCTACAGTACATAATATTTTAAAGACATGTTTACCGGAATCAGAGCCAGATTGTGACGAACCATCATCATTTGGTATATTTCGCTTCACTTTCTTCAAAGTCAAATTCATCATGTGAATGTGTTAACAAATATTTAATCTTAATCGGTTAGATTAGCTGGGTCTTTAACGATTATTTTTTGCCGTTTAGGACGCGAACAACCTGCCTGATTATCGTCCATATTTGCACTAACTTTAATATAGAATAAAATCAACACATAACCCTGAAACTGAAAACTGACGCCGAATTAATGTTCTCTTGTGATACACTCAAGTGCTCACCAAGAATCAAATACCCAACTGCAGTGCTTACGAAATGCTATAGCATCTAACTTAAAGTTGTATTGGACACGGATCCGCGGCGTGCGCACTCTGTGTGAAACCGAATGGATGCGGTTCCGCGCCATGAGCAGTGAACATGTTAATAGCGACAAAAACAAATAAAATAGAAGAAAAAGTCAAATCGCTCAACTGTTACATTTTACAGGACCTGAAATTCGGAGAATTTATTGTATGTGTAAGATGATAAAAAGATAAATTAGAGCTAGCAATTGAAAAATTCAATAATCACCTGCGTCTAGAAAAATCTAACATTTTTGCGCTAGAAATACTTTATATCTAAGCAGTCGAGTGAAATGAAGATGGAGTAATTGATACGTTCAATTACACTCTGCCGAACGTTTTTTGTTTATTTTTTATTTCTTATACAACCTGTTACAAACACACTACTACTACGCCTAGTTCTAAACCAAAATTAAAAATAGGTAAAGTCGAGATAGAGGAGGTAGATGAATTTTGCTATTTAGGTAGTATAATTACAAAGGACGGACGCAGCATAAGGGATATAGTAGCTAGAATAGCTCAAGCTAGAAAAAAGTTTTTACAAAAGAAAAACTTACCAATAGCTAATAGTATTGGTTTAGATAATAGAAAGTTTCTTAAAGTCGTACGTATGGAGCGTTCTATCATACGGTAGTGAGACTTGAACAATTAAAGAGATAGATAAGAAAGAGGTAGAAGCTTTTGAGACTTGGTGTTATAGGAGAATGTTAAAGATTAGTTGGACAGATAGAGTAACAAATGAGGAAGTTTATAGGAGGATAGGTGAGGAACCCTGTATGTGGAAACAATTAAAGGTCAGGAGAGATAGAATGATAGGGCACCAGTTAAGACATGAGGGACTATTTGGTAAGGTCTTAGATTATAGACTACCAAATAAAAATAGAGTAGGAAGACCTAGACAAAGCTATATTGGTCAAATTATTAGAGATTTAGGTTGTGAAGGGTATGTAGATCTTTTTAGACTAGCTCAGAATAGAAAAGAATTTAGAGCTGCGTCAAACCGACCTTAAGTAAGTTCCAAAATAAAGCAAAAGAAAAATAAATAAAAATTAGTTGACTAAATGTCACCATGACATAACTCACAATTAGTTAGCGGTCTGGCATGTTGGCAGCGATTTGTTGCTTAAGCCTTACCATAACATATAATTTAACACTTTTCCTTTTTTTGAAGGGATAACCACGTAATATTTCATTTCCTTATAAATGGGAATCATGTAAACATGTTGGAGTTCTTTAACAACCATCAGGTTGCTAATATCTATGTAGAGCCAGGTAGATAGGAAAAAGATAGAAGAGTATAGGAAGACCTAGACCAAGCTATATTAGTCAAATTATTAGAAATTTAGGTTGTGAGGGGTATGTAGAACTTTTTAGATTAGCACAGAATAGAAAAGAAGTTAGAGCTGCGTCAAACCGACCTTAAGTAAGGTCGAAAACAAAATGATGATGACTACGACGCATGCTGACGGCCGGAGTGCACTCTGACGGTTATCTGCTGGTGATCAGGAAGTCAAGTAAGTAATGTATTCTACAATTATTCATAAATGGTTCTAATTCCCTTTTTTTTATTGTACTTAATACTGACAAAGAAATCCTTCAGGATAATTTGTCCCATATAACTTAATATTTTCGTCGCGGTTTGAATTAAATTTTCATTATTTTATTTGTTTATACCACCTGTTTCTTTTATACAAAAATAACTTGTAAATAAAATGTATACCTATATACCGCCTGCTTCTCTTAAATAAAAAAATTTAGTACACCCTGACTCGCCCCACTCTCCGCGTTTGCAGCTAGCCCAGTTTATCTAAATTGCTTTACTGGTTTATTTTATGTACGTTTCACCTCTTTTCAACGTAACACAGTTTATTACTGATCTTAGAGGACAGACGGCAAGTTGCAAATTTCACAAATTAAATGACGATATCATAATATGTGGAACAAAACAGTTGCTGCAACAAGATGAAGCTGATTTGAAAAAGGTTATCCAGTTGTGTTCGTTTCATAATTGAGCAGTCGAAATCGCAGGATACAAGAATTGAAAAACACGCGGCAAATAATCAGGTAGCTTCTCAAATTGACAGTATTCCAAAATAAATCTACATTGGGGTTAGTAGTCTGACCCAGGGAAATAACAGCCAAATCAATCACGTCGAATTAGCGAAGACGACAAGGGAAGCTTCGGGTCACCATTTCCAGGGCGAGCGGGTTCACAATCACAAAGTAGGGGGCCACATATTAATAATTGTAGGTGGTGTGTGCTCACTCACGCAATTGATAAATGTCCGACATATAAAAATGTAAAAAATACAATCATTTTGCAACAGTATGAAGAAGTGAAAACCAAGTTAGTAGTTTAACGCAAGAAAAAAATTCTTAATAAAATATTGCTTGTTTAGGCGCATGGAATAAATGCGCAGATAGTACCAACTGTATAAGATAAGGGTTGGTGGGTGGACTTAACAATATGCACAATTAAAATGTCATTTAAAATAGATACTGATGCAATGGTTAATATTCTAACTATAAAATACTTCATTCGTTTAAACATTCTTTTTGAACAAACAGTAGAGGCAAACACCAAACTAAACTCTTATACGGGTGACATAATACCACTTTTAGGGGAATGTAGGACAATGTAAATATAATTATAGGGTGCTTGAAATTACATTTTTTGTAGTTAGTGACGACACTGAACCGATATTAAGGTTAGCAACCTCAATAAACCTGAAATTAATTAATTGTAGTGAACCAGAACCTCAACCAATTAAGAGTATTGATCACATTAAAGATGAACAAATATTTGGGGAGCTGTCTTCGGGTATAACTATTTAGTCATGTCCAAAATTGTTTCGTCGTATGTCCAAATTGATTTTTCATACATCCAAATTGTATCGTCATATCTCCAAATTAATTCCATAAGTCCAAAAATGTTTTGCCATATGTCCAAATTGTTTCGTCATGTCCCAATTGCTTGGTTATATGCCCAAAATTATTATCGGTTATATCTCTAACAGAAAAAACTATATCAAACTTATGTTTTACACGTTAGAAAATCTTTATAAATAAAGAGTTAGAAAATTGAGGTTGCGGGGTGTAACTAAGTAAAGAATGGTCTTAAATTAAAATTAATAATAAATTCCTACTTTTCATAAAGAACTAGATCGACCTTATGCTGTACACGTTTAGAAAATCTTTATAAATAAAAAAGCTAAAAATTTGGGTTTAAAGAGAACAGTTGATAACACAATATTCTATATTTAACTATGGAAAATATGAACAACACTGTAGGATTACACAATATTTTTGTTAACAAAATATTTTATTTAAGTTTTTTATTACACTAATCAGAAGGAAGGCGTAAAAAATCGCTCTACTTATTTTAGTTAAATTTCGATTTCGATGTCGAAATTTAGTTAAATTTCGACTTCCACCTCGGAGTTTATTAAATTTCGACTTCCATGTCGAAATTCATTTAATTTCGAATTCGATCTCGAAATTTATTAAATTTCGGTTTCGATGTCGAAATTTAGCTAATCTTCGACTTCGATCTCGAAATTTAGTTAAATTTCAACTTCGATCTCGAAATTTACTTAAATTTCGACATCCATCTCGAAATTTAGTTCAATTTCGACTTCGATGTCAAATTTAGTTATATTTCGACTTTGATCTCGAAATACCAACAAGAATAAACTTTTGACTGTAAGTTAAAAATCCAGCAAAATTTCGAGATAGAAGTAGAAATATAAGTAAATTTCGACATCGAAGTCGAAATTTAATAAATTTCGATATCAATGTCGCAATTTAACTAAATTTCGAGATCGAAGTCGAAATTTAACTAAATTTTGAGATTGAAGTCGAAATTTAACTAAATTTCGAGATCTAAGTCGAAATTTAACTAATTTTCGAGATCGAAGTCGAAATTTAACTAAATTTCGAAATCGAAGTCAAAATTTAACTAAATTTCGACATCGAAGTCGAAATTTAACTAAAATAAGTAGAGCGATTTTTTGTGGCCCTTCTACGCCTTCGTAATAATCAATTAAATTCTTCCATATATTTTACTATCTTACTTACACTGTGTTCTATGCAGCGCAGATATATTATTGAAATTCATGTAAAATATTTCTTGAAACATTATATTTGGTCTCGATGGTACGATTTACCGCATGTATTATATACATGGCTGGATTTGGTTGTTCGAGACTCACATCCACAATGAACAAACCTAAATAGGATAATCTTCTCTCTGAATGCATCCATTAATGTTTTTAATGCAATCTGTAATATACGAACCATTGCACTTAAAAGTTCTAGTGTTTCTTTTGTGTAAGTCAAATACGCACGCACCACTTGCCAAATCTAAAATTTTAACTAGCGCATTTTTGTTTAAGAAAACTTTAAACTTATTAAATTTACATAACAACTGACATTTATGTTTCAATATTACGAGTATTTTCTATTATAAAAGGTGAATAGTCATCTGAGTTTTAAACTCTACAACGTTAAAATAAATCATACAAGATAATGGAACCTGTAACTAAACGACATAATTTTATAGCCGCTAAATACATCTACCCCGATCTTGTTATTGGTAAAATTATTTGATAAATAAACTTTTTCCTCTCAAGCTGTATTTCTCTAAATCACGTTAATGTTCTGCATTCGATAATTTAGTTAGATCGTTAATGTCACCTCATTCGTCAGAAGTTACATTCATTTCCTACTTTAAAATTTTTTTAAATTCTGTTCTTATACAACAGCTGGTTTAGAAACTTACCTCTGCTGTAGAAGCAGTGTATCTATTTCAATTAATTATTCCCCCTCATTTGAAGCCATAGATGTATTTCCTTCTTTAAGACTTTCAAGAACACCAATTGTATCCCTTTTAGTTGAAGTTGTACGTTTTTTAATATAAGGAGAGCTCTAAAAAATTGATTATATTTTACAAAGTTGTGAAAAGAAAAAGATTTTTACTCAACGTGAACTTTTTAGCTTTGCTTTCCATAATTAAATATAGAATGAACTGTGTTAGCAACTGTTCATTCAATAAAGGCTGTTAGTCAAATAAATGACCTATTTCAGGTTTTAGCTTATATACAATTTTCAGTCTAATATACACTTCTTTTGGAGGAAAAAATTGCAGGCATTCACCTGAAGCAGATTTATATAACATAAAACGGTTTTCACAAAGAATTTTATGTTTATGTGTATTTCCTTAGCCTTTTAAAAGCTCAATAATTACTTTTGTACCTTCAATACATTATTCCAAGTAGAAAATTTAACGAAAGCTAACTTTTAAATGTGCATGTATTTTAGGTAAAGAAACTACTATATTTAAGTCAACCTAATATAATTGCATGCAAATAGAACAGTAAAAATCTTCCTGAAACGATTAAAGTTATTTAACCAGAAATTTTTTCAAATTTACACGTGTTTTGATATAATTCCGAAAATCCTTTATTTTCGAGTTTATCTACGAAATATTTATTTTTCAATTCAATCCATTTTTTGTAGATATTTGAAATCTCCAGTAAATTTTAGATAGAACTTAAGTTTCTGTAGATTTATAACTAAAAAAACGCTTCGAAATTTCGAGTTACTTATCTGTTTAATTATAAAAGTATACCAAACGCGTGTCAATCCTCTCTAAAACATTAGGTGAAAATCTGATTTTGTTTTAAGGGTTATAAATAGTAAGAGTTACATGGTTTAAAAGTAATTAAATTTTTTATTAAGTACACACCTAAGGATATGCGTCTTAGGTTTCGAGAAGTGAACAGAACTGTATATGTGAAGAATTTTGAACGTTAGAGCTTTTAACTCAACAAGGATTTGTCCGATTTAAAAAATTCCGAAATTCGATTGTTACGTTCCAATTGTTGCTGAGGTTTCCAATTTTTCTTTCCGTAACACTCAGTCCACTCTACGACGTTTTGAGTTAGCACGAAATCCAATTCTTTAGGATTTCTATTCTACCGTTCTGTTTTGTTGCGGTAATCGGTGTGGGCGATTTTCTTTACCCCTTTACTACTATCTTTCTTGTCTACACAGAGTACCGTAACAAACCTCTAAAATGTTGTTTACATAATTTCTGGTATGTTCTCGAAACAATTGGATAAGGTAGAGATAGCCGTTAAGAAATTTTGAGGCTCACTTCTAATTTAAAGGTTGGATTAGTGGTACATACGGTTAATATAAATTGTCCTATGTGATATAAATTACTGGTACATACGGTTAATATAAATTGCCCTATGTGATATAAATTACCGAAGTGATCGATGTAAATTATTGTAATGATCATATAAATTAATTATAGAGCATCGATATAAGTAATTAAAAAGATAGCATCCTAGTTTTAGAAGTTTACAAATAAAATTCTTTAGACCGACAAATCTACATTTTCAATTGTAGAATGTTCAGTCCTAGAAATAAAGCTCAACTATTCTACAGCAAACCCACATTTGTTGCAGGAAATCGGGAATCAAGTTTGTTTTCTGTGAATTGTTTGGTGTGAAATCTTTGATAGCGCAATAATAGTCCTTTATTTTATTCAAAGGAATTTAGGCGGACAAAAAGATGGTGTACTACCCCATAATTCCAGGTTAGTGACAGACTATTTAAATGAGCCATTTCCTCAACATTGAATTAGAAAGAATACTATGAACCCGTTGGGTTTTTTCTATGGGAAGATGCAAAAAATAAAGTTTATATACTCCGTCTAATAGTATCCAACACTTGCAATAGATAATAAGAAGTGCGATAGAGCCTGTTCATATATCTGACCTTCTTTAAAATCGCAAAGTGTCCTTTTGTTTATCAAATGTGGTTTGCTTTCAATATTTCTGCAAAATCCAAATACAACAATTACCCAATCTTTATAAACTCAATACCATTGATCCAATCTTCTCTTGTGGATTATTAATTAGCCTTGGAGTAATTTTAAACTGTAGAATTTTCATAGACTTAAATTGCAGTCTGCAACATTCAACAATTCGGTTACGCAACTTAATTTTATTGTTTCGAAACAAACCTTAGGTTAGAGTTCGAACAGCTCGGTACATTGAATTATTCTCATTAACTCTGCCAAATCTTGCTTAAAAACAAAACTAATCTTTCGATTATCCAGGAGCAACTAATTTCCTTTTTTTGTGCCACCTACCACCAACACTTTTTACCACTATCTCCCTTACGTCACTAATCAACGCGCACACTTTCCTATCGAACCAAACTCTTAATTTCAAATATAATAACACAACAAGTAGCCGCACTACACTATCCCTCCCTTAAAATATGATTATAGGATATAATAATATTTAACAAATAAAATACAAGCCATGTTAAATACCAAAACAACTTAACTAATAATTAATATTCACACCAATTTTCAACACATTACGCCAAGTGAGAACCAGATGCGATTACCGGTTTAACAAATTCCTTCAAATTTTTAACATTCTGTTTCCCTTTAGAATCACCTTGCTCATCAACCAAATTATACGTATTAGCACCCGCTACAATGTCAATAGTGTAGGGTCCCTCATATACAATAATAAACTTGAAATAGTACCTGCCAACGCAGAAGAGTCTTTACTAACACCAAATCGCCCACTTGAAAAATTATAGGACGCAATGCCTGTTCCAATTTCAATTTCCGTTTAACTGCCCTTGATACTATTCGCTCCCGAGCTAAATGTAAAACTTGTTGCCTTACCAACTCAGGCAGGTTTTGCTTTGGGTAATCAACCAACTTATGAATACTGTTAACGATAGATTTACCAGTTTGCGAATACAGGGGTGCAAAACCAGTCACTACATGCACTGCTTGATTAAGGCAAATTTCAACCTCCTTCAAATAGCAAGCCCACTTGATGTGACAGAAGGTTATCAAAAGTCTACCAAGTTCTCTATTAACTCTCTCAGGTTTATTGCCTTACGGGAAATATACCGAAGTAGTGTGACTTTGACATTAAATCGAAAGAAAGTACTTATCCACAGTTCCGAACGGAATTGTGTACCGTTGTCCGTTAAAATCTAACAAGGAATTTGAACCACCTGAAAGTAAGCATTGACAAGATGGTTAAGTATTGCCTTAGTTGAAGCTTTCGTAAAAGCATAGAGCTTCACAAACCTGCTAAACGAGTCCACCACAACCAAGATATATGCCACCCTCCTCTAGAAAAGGGCAAAGGTCCCATCCAATCTAGACAAACAAGTTCGCCGGGTATTTTAGATGTTACTGAATTAACAATATTAATTGATGTTTTGTCAAACTTAGCTTTTTGACAAATTTCGCACGACCTCACAGTCTGTCGAATATGTTTATACACCTTTGGCCACCAGAATGCAATTTTCATTTGAGCATAAACTTTCATATACCCAAAATGCCTGGCATCCGCATACTGCTGCCAAACCAACCCTTATATTTGGATACTAGAAACACATAACTTCCACACAGGTGAGTCAGAATCACCCTTTTTAAATAAGATACCATTGTACAAATAATACCACCCTTCCTCCTCACTATTCCTTTTCAACAACTTTATTTTTCTCATAATCCATCCATCTTTGCTCCGATCTTCGTGTAAAGTTTTAAAATTCCGTTTTAGTTTTTATATTCTTCAGTTAAACGGATGCAATAAATAGCTAATGGTTCCCCATTACAATCAAAAGTTTGATCCTCCGGTTTTTCCGAGCCTAAATAACGTGATAAAGTGTCGGCTAGTACATTATCCTTGCCCCGACAATATTCAATCTTCACATTGAATTCTTGAACATATAATGCCCATCTAGCCAACATTGCGGTGGTTAATTTCATGCTTGACAAAAATGTCAACGCTTTATAGTCCGTAATTATAGTGATGGGATAATACAGAATCAGAGTACGCCACTGTTTTAATGCAAAGACGAAAGCAAGTGCCTGCTTCTCGGTTATTTTATAACGGAGATCGGCTCCCGTAAAATCCTACTGGCAAAAGTAATTGTTTGTTTATTACCCTGGCCCAACTGGAATAACACAGCCCAATGGCCCGCTCTGAACTAACAGTGCATAAAATTGTTTATGAAAATCCGGATGGACAACCGTGACTAAATCTAAAAAGGCTTGTTTTATTTTTCGAAATGCATGTTCGCACTTTTCATTCCACTCCCATTTAACACCATTTTTTAATAATGTAAGCAATGGGCAGGTTATTTCAGAAAAATTTTCACAAAAACGTTTTTCGTAGTTGATAAAACCTAAAAAACTGTTCAACTCCTTAATTTTTCGAGGTGGCATGAAGTTCTGAACACATTCTATCTGAGTAGGATTTACCCGCACTCCCCGATTTGAAACTAAATTGCCCAGAAACTCGCTTTCCTTTTTATCAAAGAAGGATTTTATCAATTTAATAGTAAGGTTGCACTCGATAAACCACTTAAATATTTGCTCCAAGTGCAATAAATGCTCTTCAGGCGACTGCGAAAACACCAAAATGTCATCTACATAGGTCAGTACAAAATTTTCAAACTCAGGGCCTAATACCTTATTGAGGCACCTAATAAAACTAGCAACAGGAGTTGCTAAACCGTAAGGGAGAACATTAAAACAATAAGTGCTATTTTTGTATAGAAATCCGGTATATTTCCGGTGTTCTTGTTTAATTGGCACCTGCCAATACGAGGCAGTCATGTGCTCAGAACCTGTCCATACATAAATTTAATAAGCAGCTCATCTGAAGAGGGAGTAGCACGTTTTCCTTCTCCAGCTGCGAATTTAGGAATCGTGTGTCTAAACACACTCGAGCTGTTTTATCTTTCTTTATTACCGTAACAAGCGGTGAAACATATTCAGTGCGACATTGGGAGATAATTCCACACTCCACCATATTGTTGATTAGATTTTTGACCTCATCCCTATAAGCGAAAGGTATGGAATACGACCGCTTCAAAATGGGTCCTTGCTTTTCATAATAAGTTGGTGTTCAGAGATTTCCGTTCTACCTGGGGTATCTGAAAACACTGTACTATAGAAACTTAACATATTTTGTAATTTCTCCCTTTGTACATCATTAACTGCTTCAGCTTCTAAGGCTGCTATCTGAAACTCCTCCTCACAATAAACATGTCTAGCATATTTATTAGAAGTATTTATTAAATTTATTGAAATCGAAAGCTCGACCAATTTAGTTTCACTATATTTTAGTTTTAAATTTAATATCGGGAAATTAATCGTCTCATCTTGATAATTAATTTTGGCCTTAGTTATAGCTAGCCAATCGCTGCCAAAAATTACATTCTGATTCAACTTTGGTACCGCCATGCAGGGTACATCAACAGTAACTTATTCCAACTTAATAAGCAAAAGTGCTTGCTCAGTTATTTTGTACGCCTTCCTTCCTATTGCCCCGGAAATCATTAAATTAGCAACAGGAAAAATAGGCGGTTTTTGTTCACTTTTTAACGTATTAAAATACAATTCTGATACTACCGAAATTTGGCTACCAGTGTCCAATGAGATTTCTATTTTTTCCCCATAAATTTCACCTTCAATAAGAGGAGATCTACTTTGTAGAGCAGGAATATCATGCTCATTGCTTAACAATTCGTCAGGCTTTAACATGCCCGCAGTTAGTACCATAATTTCCTTCCTACCATTTAATTCGGTGTTGACCCCCGCCCTCTAATTCTCATCTCTAATAGCGGCACGCCAATTTTCACTTGTATAAGTATGTCGGAACTCCTTGGGTCTTTTCTGAAAACTTATCATTTCGATAACTTTGCGATTGTCTAAAGCGGCTATCTCTATTTACTCGATTATGTTCATACCCCTTGTCAGGAGTTGAATTATAACGTTTATCCCCATCATACGTTAGGTCGATTTTTCGCAAGATAGATTCTAAAACCTCGATAGTTCCAATACCCTGTAATAAGATGCCTCTTTGCACTTTTGCGCTGAAATGCTTGGACAATTATGCAACTAAAGTTTCTTTCTTAACTTCTTCAGACAGAAAGCCTGTCTCTATGGCTAACTTTAGTACATAATCTGCTCTATTACCCGTCTTCTACTCCCCGTATTTTAATTGATAAAATAATTCGCGCTCACGCGCTTCATTCCAATATTTTTGCTTAAATTGTTCTTCAAATTTTTAAAATTTTATAAACGAACCCTCACGAGCAGATTCCCATTCAGCCGCGGATAATTTTAAAGCTCCAATCGCAAGGTTTAATTTAGCCGATCGTGTCACTCCCGCTTCAACAAACAATTTTTTTTATTTCCGCAAAAATTGCATTGGATGCAGGTTTCCGTTAGGTCGAAACTGCAATCAAACCCGCCTAAATCTGTAAACACGCCAACATATTTTTTATTTTCAGTCGGATTTATAACATCGGACGGTACAACCTGTACACTGATAGGAGGTTTATTTTCAGAATTTTCGCGAACGGATTCCGCTAATTGAAAGACACTATTTTGCATTTGAAGCACATTTGTGGTTAATTGAAACATCATTTTCTGCAATTCAGACACGCCGGTAGTATCATCGGATTCTCCCACCATTTTTAAACGTAAAATTTCTCAATTAATCATATACATAAACAAACTTAACCTAAATAAAACATGCTTTATTTATTCAGTTCACAGGTATACTCGTCTATTACTAATTAATACGCAACGCCTTATGAGGTTAACAGTTAAAATACCCAAACCTAACAAAAAGTTTTATAATGAACAGAAAAGATGCACATAAATTCTTTACCAGCGCTTCACGCAATTAAATTATACTTGGAACAGGCTCCTTACTTAATTAGCTATTAATAGCTGTCACCCTTCCAATTGAAACACATGAACATGTTACGCGGGTGCAGGATTGCGGTACAATGGTCAAAACAATTCTTCAACTACAAATAAGAAAATTTTAACCATCAAACCTGATTACAATGATTCGTTGAACTGGGTGACTTTCAATAATTTACGACTGCTTTTTAACTGTATAAAGTAAAAGTATTTCCAATTTACAACTTCTTTCTTCTAACAAGTAATAATTCGCCTTTATACCAGCTTCACGTTCACGCTTCACGCCAAATTGCCAAATTGCATAAAATTTGCAACGCAATCTTCCGGATTGCCCTTAACGGCTATGAGACTCAATAAATTCAACAATTCGGTTACGCAACTTAATTTTATTGTTTCGAAAGAAACCTCAGGTAGGAGTTCGAACAGCTTGGTACATTGAGTTATTCTCAGCAACCCGCCAAATCTTTATTAAAAACAAATCTAATCTATCGATTATCCAGGAGCAACAACTTCTTTGCGCCACCTACCACCAACACTTTTTTCCACTATCTCCTTCTACTTCACCTTCCTATCGCGCCAAACTCTTAATTTCAAAGATAATAACACAACAAGTAGCCGCACTACAAGGTATACATTGATGAGAACTTTAATTAACATTATTCATTTGGATACAAGTCGACGAACGCCTATTAACTCTGATAGTAAAAAAATGGAATCCAAGGTCTAAAAGTAATAAAAGAATAAAGACTATCAAATTATGTAATTAAATCAGCAGAGGTGCTGCAAGAAACATTTCCCAAAGAAACAATAAATTTAGTGTTCGCCTAATAGATCGGAGTAAGTTATTTTTTTAATTGCTTTTATTTCGAATTTATTTTTTTTTAATAGTTTTTATTTCGAATTTAAAAATTGTTTAATCCGGGTCGATAAATCTAGTCCACGTTAGGCGCCATAAATGCTCTGAATTATCCGGATTATTCGGGTCGATAATTCTAGCCCCACAATTGGGTAGTCATAATACTCTGAAGTCTTCCTTTACTTAAATCCAACCACCTAGATTTGCATTTCATATCACTTATTGTACTACCCTCTGCAGATGCTCTTCGTGTAGGACGCCAAACCTCCAACTTTCTGCTCAGCTTCCTCAGGGATATTCGCCACGGCTGCTCACTTGCTCTCTGAAAATGCTACCCTACTTATTCAAAGAAAAGAAAATTTGACTGCCAAAGTTACATTATACTTTATTGCAACATCAAATCGCTATTCAAAGATGTCTGTCTTAACACTCTTAATTCACATATCGGATATTTAACAACCCTTATCAATTTTGAATGAAGTCATTTAAAATAAAATAATTTCAAAATTTATCTATTTACATCTATCATTAATAAAAAGTAACTGGGCTTATCTCTAACCGTTATTTTAAAACCCCAAGTCGAATACGAGCTCATAGTGAAAACCTTTCTGTACCTATGTGCTAATTATTGCACTGAAAAATTACCAACAACCCGTTTTCTTTGAACTCCATTCGAACGCATAAAATGTCTAAAAATAATGAATTTCCAGCAACTAATATAAGGTTGCACTTTCAAATGTAACTTTTTTATCAAGAGAAATCATCACTTTTGGTTTTTTTTTTAATTTATTTGTCAACTTCATTAGTCTTTAATTACGAATTTAATTTTCTAGTGAGAAAAAATGTATTTGAAAATTTCATTCCATGTCATAAGGTTAATGGACATTCGGAGTCTGTATCGCAAGTAAGGTCACGCTTTCAAATTTAAAAGCTTATCAAAGAAAATCATAGTTTTAATTCTTTTTTGTATTTAACACTGATACGTAACAAACTGTTTGGTGATTAAATTGCTTAATCGTTTATCGTGTTGTAGATCAGAAAAAATTTTGCAATACTACAGAAGCTATGCGCCCTTCCCCAAATAGCAGAAGAGACAATTGTGAAAAAGAATGAGCTATATGACGCCCTTGTGTTGTAGAAAAATGCAGGGAAAAGGTAAGGAAGATATACGGAGCATCCTAGAAAAAAGAATTAACTGGATACTTAAGAAAAAGATGTCGTTGGAAAAAGGGTTCTCGAAATAAAAAGGAAATTTGCTGCTTTGGACAGCATTAGCGTGTAATTGGATAGCGTTTAGTATGCATATACTTTTTGAATAAAAATTTTTCACTCACCGGGGATTCTAGCTAATTTTTGTCGAATGTCATAAAGAATGAGTTCAATTTTCTGTGACGCATTTAAAGACTGAATTTGGATGCATTTTAGAAAGAAGTGCGACTTGTATTACAGGATCTATGTTTAATAAAATGGTTCAGTTAGTACTTAAAAATTTTTTAGAAATTACCATGAAATTTTCGTCTAAATTCCTTTATAAATCTGCGATAAATATATATGCAGTTGAAGAAAGTTTAGTTCAAAATCTATCTTTTTAAGGGTGTCCATCGAAATCCCTCACTAATGGTGATTGAGGGTTTGTTAGAAGAGATTGTCTGCAATATTAAAGCAGCAGTAAACGACCGTCCCTAGTTAAAAACATTCAAACCGTTCTAATCAAAATTCCACAGAACAAAAAAGGAACAATACAGAACACTGCACTTTTCGTGGTCACACACAATTTAACTTTTATTCCGGTTACAAAGAAATAACTAAAAGACGCAAAGTATACACACTCGCATACTAAAAAAACGTAAATCTATAGAAATCCCATGCACGTTACGTAACACCGAAAGCGGTGAAAAATTTATTTCGCTTTAACCTCTATACCTGAGCTAAGGATTCTTAATGTACTCACCCACCCACCCACACCCACCCACACGCACGCACGCGCGCACACGCACTCACGCACGCGCGTACTCACGGGCGCATGCACGCACGCAGGCACTCACGCACGCACGCTCGCACGCACCCACGCACACACGCCCACACGCACGCACACACACACGCACACACACACGCACACACACACACACACAGATGCCATTATTTGTTGCAATGGCTGATCAAAACCTACTGGGTGAAAAATCTTATTGTTCATTGTCTTCTGAATATGTAATTGTAAAAAAAAAAATTACCTTGATTGGGAAGCATGTAAAAATGCAATTATTTTTTGCAGCAGAAAATTAACATTCAGCCTTGTTGAAAAATTGTAATTTCTAAAAATGGCTTATGCATTTTGCCTAGTTCAAATTTCGAGCATGATATCTATGCTTGATACAATCGATTAAATTTAATTTGTGAGAAATTGCAGTATTTAACAAATTAACCAAATTAAGCGAATTGATAATTCTCGTTACAATCTGAATCGATATTCTTTGCTCGTATATGTAAAAAAAAACATCTTATGAGTCACGCAGTTTTCAAACGACTTGGTACCCATGTACTCAAATAATGTGTTCCATTAATCGACTTAAGTGAAGTGAGAACCATACATTAAATTTTGGTATAGAATCCTCCTTTTGGAAAATAATCATCATCATCATCATCATCATCATTAGGTCTTTAGCCCTGAAACTGGTTAGACACGTACCATCATTGTTTCCTATTCTGAACTAACCTACAGATTTCCCCGAAATTTGCACAGTCTGCATTTATCACTTTCTGATCTAGGTCTACATCCACCTCTTTTTTCCTATCTCTGCTTGTCATATATCCCATACTATTCCCCAAAAATGCCTTAGAACGTATTCTGCCCTTCTATTTCTCATATTTTTTTCCCAAAGATATCCTTGTTCCCCTACTGTTTCTATAAGCTATTTGTTATTACCTTTGTCTGTCCATCCTCATACATCTGAAGCACGGCATTTCAAAGGCTGCTACTGTTCTTCTGTCTGCTTTTCAGACTGGCCGTATTTCGTAGGCATACTGTCTGTGCTGTGCTCCACACATACGCTTTCAACAACTTTTTGTTCTATGTTTGTTGTCTTTTATCATAGGCGCCGTTCATTCTTGTTAGATGCAGTTCGATCCCCTTCTATTGTTTTACAATTATATACCGTATTTCTCCGACATTCAGTGGTTGCAAAGGGGGTAAGCAGCCTGTGGCTGCCAAGTTTCCTCAGCACTTGAACATTTACTGATTTAATATTTTTCCAATATATCTTTTCGCACAGTCGACATTAGTTGCAGATATTTTACAACCAACACCTGTAGTTGTTTATAATAATCATCAGATTTATCTGCGCTTATTTTTTCGTCATTGGGTTTCCGTCTCAAAACTGGTTGAACATGTACCTGCACTTATTTATTTTCTAAACTAACCTACATAGTTCCCTGAAATTCTCACACAGCAATACAGCTCGGTTCCCCTTCTATTGTTTTCTAATATTATGCCCTATTTCACTGAGATTTATTGAAGGGGGTTAAGCAACCTGTGGCTGCCAAGATCCCCAACACTTAGACATTTGCCGAAATAATAGTTTTCCAGTAAATGCTTTCACGCAATTACCATTATTCGAGAATATAATTTAGGTACGCTGTGTACTTGGGAGGTAATGTGGTGGTTTACCGTTGCCTTCCACATCGCGGTAGTGTGTCTTAGACTACCATACCGACCCCTATGGTCTCTGCCAATCTAAGTACCGAAAGAGCCGCTGCCCTCTTTCGGAGACCTGTCTTAGTCTGGTTCCTCATTAACGACCCTAGTACTTTGGTTGGAGCTGTAGTTTGGCCCTTTAGCTCATTAGAACACGCAAGCCATTTCACCTGTTCTAGTGATCTAGAACTTCGGCAAGATGCAGGTCCATTCGAAATGGTTGGAAAATAAAATAGCCGTAAAAACTTTGAAATCTATGAGGCACCTGTCAATTTATCAAGGTAATTAATGATGAAAAGTTTGAAAAAGATGGTTATGGGATAATGAAGATGCCAAAATTTGAAGCCAATGTAACTCGTTGTATGGCTCATTCTAAAGGAATATTGCAAATATGTGAACTCAGAAACTGTATCGATCTATACAATTGGGTGTATTCTATTGCACCTATGTAATTATATCATTCTTACTGTATATATTTTATTAAATAAAAACTAGAAAAATGTTTAAAATCTTGTAATTTTATTTCTGCAATATTGCACTAACCTTAATTTACAAAAAATAGATTTCTTAAAAATAAGAAATTATCTCTGGTAAAATCTGCATAGAGAAGACTGCGTGGGGATGGGTTTAAAATATTCTTATTGACTTAATTGCTATAATGTAAAAAAAACAAATAAATGTCCTCTGATTTGGAATCGCCGCAGAAATTGTTGCGTGGGTCGATTATAAATATTCGTTGTGACTCGTGCAATTAAAAATAACTAGCTAATATTTAAGAAAAGACTTTTATTTTTACCTTGACATTAAAAGATTGAATATGCCCAACCAATGTCAAAACAATAAATTAAAGTACCCGTACTGCTCTTACACAAACATTTTCGCTGTCTTTATCAACCAGCACATTAAAACCCATAATAATAGGAACAACTGAGAATTTCAACGCCCATATTGTTACTATAAAATTCGGTGGGTCGCATTACTTGAAGTGAACGTTCGACATCTACATAAAGACAATTTTCAAATGGGAAAAAAGAAATTTGTGCATTGTAGGGATTGTAACAAGATTACTGCTTTATGCTGCTCCTATTTATACTTCGTGCTAATTGGATAAAAAAATTCTTGAAAGTGGAGAGAGAGGATGCTACTAAATAAATTGCACGTTTCGTCAGATGGGCATTCGTCTAAAAAATTTTGGAGTCCTTGCAATGTCATACACTTAAAATATTAAACTCAACTTCTACAAGGACGTGTAATCCTGAAAATCCGCTCTCGGATATCGGGAAACCATACTAGTTCTATAATTAAATATTTGCTATGAGATGAAATAAAAACTATGGAGGTACGTATTCAACCAGTTCTAGGACTGAAGACCTAATAATGGTGATAGGATGAAAATATACTGTTGAATTCTAGACAAAATGATGTGCAGGAGAGACATGCTACGTCAGTTTCACAAGGGCCAAATAAATATACAAAATATTCTCGACCCACAGAATGTTAGGGAAAATAGCTTCTGTATAAAATGTCTAGTGAGGCGGAGGGCATGTCAGCGTACTTGCAACTGGGACCAGAAGTGCAGATGTTGTGTTGAAATTGAAAGAAGATTAAGTCAATTATAGATATATTAGCATATCGAGTGAATGTTTGATGAATACCTGAAATCTGTTGTAGCACGTTCTCTATGTTTTCAATTGTGTGCGTAATCTATATTTAATAAAGTATCAATAAAAAATGTATGTATTTAAAGTTTTCATATTAAACAACCAAAAACATTCGCAAATTTCATCAAAATCTGATGGGTATTGTGGAAGTTGTACGTGCAGCAAGGATTTCAGATCTGCGCGTGCGCAAAACGTACTATTACTCCTTGAGCACTGAAAACCGTGGGCAAGCATCCAAGGTTAAACTTGCATAATCTCTGAAAATTTTGTTAAAATCGAATAGAAATTGTAATTGATATGCATGTTAAAAGGATTTTACGTTTGCACATGCGCAACAGCTACCTATGGTCCAATGAGGAAATTCATTTAGATCATCTAAAGACCAATCCTAAACTTTCCTTCAAATCTTAGCAAATTCGGACTATTACATAATCTGAAATTGTGGTTTAAAAGATCTCACCTTTGCGCATGCACAAGGTGCACCATTAATCCGGAAGCATTGAAATTCATAAGTGACCATCTAAACCTTATCTACATAATCGCCAAAAATTTTATCCACATGGATGGAAATTGTGAAAGTTATGCGTGTTGCAACGATTTTAATCTTGCGCATACGCAATTGCTGTTAATGATCCGATCAAGATGAAATTCATTTGGCATCATTTAAAAGTCAATTCTCAAATGTCCTGCAAATTTGGACTATTAGATCGTGAGAAATTGCGGTTTGAATTTTACGTTTGCGCGTGTGCAAGGTGCACCCTTAATCTGGGAGCTGCAAAATTTATAAAGGACCACCTAAATCCTAGTCCGCATAATCTTTAAACATCTCATCAAAATCCCATGAAAATTGTGGAAGTTATGAGGGTTGCAAGGATTCTCGGACACAGACAGATCGACAAATCGACCTACGAGCAAAGAGACACGAAACCAAATTTGTTCAGAAGCGTCTAAAACGTAAAATTTTTTTTTTGGATGACAATAAATTTTATGTCACACAAGTAAACACAATACTTCCGCTACTCGGCAGCAATATAAATTTTTATTAACAAAAGTTCTAAGCTCAGACGTAGACCGAATTTTTGAACGCTGCATATGAACCTGCAGCAGAAATCTGAATTATTATACTTATGAGGCAACGACCACCTGACGAAAGTATACTTAGAATTCATTTTCTTTATAATCATTATTAATTTAAGTAAAAGTTGGTATTTTTTTAACGAAACAGTTTGATATATTTAGCTATTTACAATCTTATTCAGTTATACGATATAGGCAACCAAATATAGTGAAATATAAGGTTCTTGTATGCCTTGCGTTTTCAGATTTATTACTATAAAAGATAACGTAAAAATAGCTACGTAACGTATAGTAAAATAACTACGATACTTCTGCCTCTCTGTTGCGGAATAGAAAAAGCATGCTGTAATTATGCAATGCAAGAATGCGCGTAAAACAGCAAAACAATCTTATCTAGAATTATGAAAATTCTACAATTTTTTTAAAATATCGACCTTCTATAAAATATGGTTTTTAAATTCATTCTTATCTACAATATTATAATAGAATAAAAATATTACCTAAACACGCCATTTTTAATAATTTATCGATTTACTACATGTGACTCAACCCTAAATAATTAAATTCGTCCTATTTGAAACTATGTCCAAAAGTTTAAGGTACCCACAACTATACAACAAATATTGGCTAGTTACCGCATTTAACATTTCATAATAATGCTATTACTTATTTCTTTGATTTGTTGACCTATAAACTGATTATCTATTGCGTTATTATTTTATATAATGCATGCTCATATAAATCGCGTACACTTACAACTCTCAGACATTCTATGAAAAATATATGATTTCTGAAATGTGTAAACATTTTCCTATCGCATGTGAAATTTCAGTAGTTCTTGACCTCTTGGTAACCGCCGCCATGTAACAAGAACACAAACACGAACACATGTGGTGAACGCATCCCAGGCCAAAAGGCAGATGATTGATAAGTAACACTACAGTGCGCTGGTGTTATCTTCAGTCTTTTAATAAGCTCACAAAATGGTTGGTACAAGAATCGTACTCTCTGTATCACGCCTTATTAATAAACCAATATTTTCTCAAATTAATGTACGAAATCTACAAAATGTGAGGTTACTTACAACCAACAGACTTGCAGGTAATATAGTAAACTTTTTATTACGTATCTAATATCTAGTTAATTTAGTTTGATTGCAGATCGTTATTATACTGATAAGCACGAATGGGTGCAAGTACAAGGAAAAATTGGTTTAATTGGAATTTCACAATATGCTCAAGTAAGTATTATGTATTTGCTTATAAATTTCGGTATAACCTTTGAACTATAGGAATCTTTAGGTGATGTTGTATATGCGCAACTACCAGATGTCGGATTAGTTTTAAATCAGAAAGGTAAAGTATTTTTTGTACAGGACATTTCATAATAGGTAATCCTTGTAGATGAATGTGGTGCTCTAGAAAGTGTTAAGGCAGCTAGTGAATTATATAGTCCTGTTTCAGGACGGGTATTAGAAAAAAACACAGAAGTTGAGAATGCCCCTTCATTAATAAATACATCTTGCTACGAGAAGGGTAAGTTTACCCACAGAAAATGAAAAATTACAGCAGTATTTAATTTATATAAAATACCCAAATGTAGTTTGTTTAGTACAACTCTTGTTTTTAGGTTGGCTTTTCAAAATAGAACTTGCAAATGAAAACGAAATTATGAAACTTATGAATGAATCGCAGTACCTAGAATTTGTAAAAAAGGGTGACCATTGATGTTCAAGGCATTTCCTAGGATAATGTAATATAAAATGTCCATCTTATTATATGCTAGTAATATAGGCGTTGTTTTGATATTGTGAAGTTATTTGTCTACTATAACTTTAGAAAAATTATTCCATATTGTTTACATCCCAATTCAATGGAGCAATTGCTTTTTCGATAATTATTTTGTTATATTCTCAAGAATAAACAATACGTAATACTTTAAGCTATGTGTTTCTATGACTGCAGTAGTTGTAAGTTGTGTATGTATATTAGATATTAAATATTACTGCCTATTGTACAATATGATTTCTCATCGAAACTGATTTCACTGGCAAATGATACTTATTATTTATAGCTCTAATTGGATTATTTGTGGGGATTATATACATATATAACTTGATACTTTTTTGGGCACTAGATCGCATTAATAAACAACGTCTATCATTTCATGATTTCCAAATATTTTGTCCACCTTCTGTGCAGACATTTGTCAATGGCATTCTTCACCTGATTAGTAATTTACTCTTAACATTGGAACAATATGTATCTTAATCGCTTTTAATCCAAAAGTTTTTAATACAATTGGTACTTATCCGATTCACGTCAGTTTAAGAAAAGATGTGTTATGTTGTTACCATTTTATACTACATAAAGTGAAATTCGTTTTTTAATATCATCAATAACGTTCTGAAGATTCTCAAGCAAGTTGTTAAAATTGTTTGATTTATCCTTGTTTTTTGTTCTGAACGGATCCGCACCTTAAAGAAGTTGGAATACTAAAATGGGTAGTATGGCTTGCGGGTTTGGGTGAGCTAGAGCAGAACTATAGGTTTAACCAAATTAGTGGGGTCTTTAGTGAGGAACCAAACTAAAACAGGTCCCCGAAAGTTGGCAGCAGCTCTTTCGTGGTACGGCATTCTAAGACATTAATGCGATGTGGAAGGCAATGGAAAACCACCACGTTACCGCCCAAGTACACAGCGTACCAAAAACGTTTTCAAAATGATGACATTCTCTGGGGTACAAGATTCCAGAGTTAAAATAGTACCCCTATTCAGATCTCCAGGATGGGACTACTTCGGAGGATATGATCGTCAAGCTCAAAAAGAAGAACAGAGCACATATTGTGACTCGGGGTGTGGAATGTTCGAAGCAAATAGGCAAGCAATTAAAATGAATAGGTTAGTATTAGATATAGTAGGGTGAGTAAAGTTCAGTGGACAGAGACTGAAGATTTTTGGAGCAGAGACTAAGGTAATTCATGCAAGATCAAAGGAAGGAAATTCAGGTGTGAAGATAATTATGTGGAAAAAGTAAGGACACTGTGTAGAAAACTACTTCCAAAAGAAGGAGTGAGTACTCTTGGTTAGATTAGAATATAAACCGGTAAATACAGTAGTAATACAGATATACAGGTCCCCGTCTAACTACAAAGAGGAATGAGTGATCTACAAATATATCGAAAACATACTAAGGTTTGAAAAAGGACACAAAAATTTAATAATTAAGGAAGATTTTAATTAAATTGGTAGCTGAGGGTACGAAAAGAATGGTAGGTTTATTTGGCTTCAGCACGAGAAATTACAATACGCTGGTACAATTTTGCAACAAAAACAATTTAATCATCACAAACACATTATTTCAACATCATGCTAGCAGACGATACACGTGTAAGATACCAGGATACAAGGAGATATCAAATAGATTACATTCTTTTTCGACAACGGTTTAGGAACCAAGCAGAAGACTAGAAGCTAGCCAGAAACAGATATAGACAATGATCACAATATAGTAATAATGAAAGGCATGCTTAAATTTGAAAAAAAAGGAATGGGAAAAAAGTACTTTGACTTTGAGAAACTAAAAGATAAAGATGCCCACAAAAAGACAAATGAATTGCTGAAAGACATCGGGAAAATAATTTTGCCACATTTCAACTACTGCCAGACTGCTCTTTATGTGCAAAAGAAAGGATATACAAAGACTGCAAATTCTGATGAACAAGGGAATGCGTGTAATACTAAAATGTAATATTATGACTCCAATTAACAGCATGTTACCGAAACTGAAGTGGTTGCCTTAAGAAGCACAAGTTGAACACGCGGTTATGGTCCTAGTCCACAGGATTAAATACAATAAGGCACCGGAATATCTTTCGCGGTATATACACTATAGATCAGCATATGTCAACTATAACATCAAAACCAAAGATTATATTAATGTGAGTAGAGTGAACAGAAGTTTGACGATGAAAACAATTATATATAAGGGATTTTGTTTATCTAACAATCTTACGTCTGATATTAAAAATATTCAAGACATAAAACTGTTTTCTAAGAAAGCTAGGACTCATATAAAAGAAAAATATGGTATTATGTAATGTTAGTGGTGTATTTGCAAGATTATATTGTATTTAATTAAGGATTTTACTTATTTACAGAAGTGAACACTACATTTTCTTTTTAGTTCTTAAATTAAGTTGTTTCGTTTTAATTCATTTATGTATACTGTAAATAGCATTGGGCTAATTCATTAATTAAATAAATAAAAAAAAAATTTCTGATACTAACGAAATACAATAACATCAATTCAGACATGATGACAAGAGATATTCTGGGGTATAAATAAAAAGAAAATAAGAAACCATGGCTAACAAAAGATATTCTGAATTTAATACTAGAACGGCGAAAATACAAAAACCCACAACGAAACAGGAAAACAAAAATACAAAGCCCTAAAATGGGAAATTATTCGCAAATGCAGGAAAACTATTGAACAACGGATTGATTAAAATTGTAAAGAAGTACAAACTAAGATGGAAAACGGAAAGACAGATGAAACATACAAACTAGTTCGAACAAATTTTAGAGATATAAAGCTGTATAACAAAAATGTATGGAGCATGAGAGGAGACATCACTAGAAAAAGTGGATAAATGGCAAGAATATATGTTGGAATTTAAATGCAAGACAGGAACTAGAAGCAACAGAACATTGAACACGATGACTTCGAATATCTATACTTAGAGATGAGTTTGAACTATCATTAAATAGTTTAAAAATTAATAAGGCACCGGATATGGATAAAGTGCAAGCAGGAACTCTGAATGCCTCTGGACACACATCTGTTCCAACTTGTAAGATATTTGTATGAGACAGGTGAGATATCCAAAGACTGTAACTAATTTTTGTTTTTAGTTTAACTGGCCCCCCGTTGGGCGCCAGTGTAACTATTTTTGCTAGGCCTTACGTTGGATGGGTGCCACTGAAACGACTTCTGTTTTACAAAAGACTGAAACGTCTTTTTTTCTACATTAAGGTGCTAGAGAACAAAGTCTTCCGACATAGCTAGGGGTCTATTCCTGGGTAGAGCAATGAGAAGTGGGGGGCAAGTCGAATTCTGTTTGCAAACCAAAGTTAAGCTAAATCAAATAGACGCCACCATGTCTTGAGATAATTACGATAATTGCAAAGCACAGTCCTAAGGCCGGACGTGGAAACCCAAAGATAAAATGATTGCCTTCGTTAACAAAAACCTGTCTTATTAAGATAAGAGCAGCTCTTGTAAGAAATTGCTAAGATTAAATAAATAACAAAGTAGAACACCATTTGTGTCCTATAAAAAAAATATAAAGAAATAATAAAAAAAATATTTCCAATATAATATTGGCATCAAATTATTACTCAGAAAAGTTTTTGCTTTATGTAATTAGTTTTGATCGCATTTGACCAAAATAAAAGTCTTAGATTTTGAACTAAACGTTTACTAAAAAAACTCTTTTAAAATATCGGAACTTGTAAGAAAAAATTGTCATAATCAACTACATCAAAGTTAAAGTTTTAACTTTCCTTTTTTCTTTCATTAATCAACCAACTTTACTTTAAACATGAACTTGTTTTACAAATTAAAGTGATAATGATTTGTAAGCATAACACAGTGAATTAAATTCTAACCTGGGCAGATCTTTTCAGGTAGATAACAAATTACTAGAACCTAACATAATGAGATTTTGAACTTTCATAGTTACGTTTAATAATCTATGTATAGATAAAGCTGATCACAAAAATTGGCATGTTTGTTTAAATTGCATTACAGCTGCTCAAAGCATTTGCTTTCAAGACAACATCTGTCAACTGTGCAAAACAGAAAAATATGACGTCGAAAACATACGTTGAACTTATCGAAGGTTCATATGGAACAAAGCATGTTATTTTAGAAAGCTAATTCGACAAAATTTCGTTTTATAACTTGTAAAACCAGCTCAACAATTAATTGAAATTTACACAATTTACCTGTACTAAACATAAAAGCAAGTTTACGTGTTCTAAACTTTAAAACACATGCAAAAAAAAATCTTACAGCTAATAACAAACCAAAAACTGCATTAGCCGCTTCACAACAAATTGAGACGGGATTTCCGTTCTTCAAGCAAAGTTACCAGCCATTCTAATTTGAAACGACTGCATCTAAATGAACTTCCATAATTTCTTACCAGAGAAATTTCTTATTAGGCAATTTTCAAATCGACTGTTCCTAAATAACGGTAATTCTTTGGATACTAGATGACGAATTATATTTGGTCCATTCTTTATCGTTGCATTTTACATTGTCGAATTATATTTTGTCGCATTCTACAGGTCGCATTCTACGTTGTACATTGTCGCGCTTTATTAGAAGATATCTCAACGATTAATAGTTGATGCGAAGGTTGCTAGCCTCCAGCCGAAAATACATCTTAACACAGCTGTTGCAGGCGGCCGACTCTCTGTTGAAACCAGAGCCGAGCGGTCGCGCCGTCAGAGGGGGGAACACGAAACAATCAAATAAAGATGTACTTGGAAATAGCTTTATGCGACACAGATATATTAATATGATTAGATCCCTAAGGAACAATGCATGCTTAGCGCATTATTCTTGTAATTCAATGCAATTAAATTACGACTGAAAAATAAAAATATTACAAGACTTCAAACATAATACGATAGTCACTATACCACAAAAGGGGGAGCGGATACATGTGAAAATTTCGAACAATAAGTTTGACAATATACTTGTCAAAAATACTAACTAGAATTGCACAAAGACGAACGAATAAAAATTGTCTGAAGAAATATTAGGAGATCGATTTGGATTTAGGCGAAATAGGGGGAACACAAAAAGCAATTTTAGCTTTAACGGTGATAATGGAGAAAAAATCTGATAAAGGGTTTGTAGATCTGAAAAATGCATTTGACAATATAAAATAGTAAACAATGTTCCAAATACTCAAAAGATTGCAATGAGTTATAGGGATAGACAGATAGTACATAACTTATACAAAAAGCAAATAGCAGTAATATAATTAGGACAGGAACATGTAGAAGTAAATATCAGAAAGAGGCGATATAGGGATGTGCACTATCCCCATTAATTTTTCACTTGTATATCGAATAGGCAATGAATACTGTCAAATACAGAAAAACGTGTGGAATTATTATGCAGAGACAAACGATAGACATGCTTAGATTTGCCAATGATGTAGCAATATCACCAGATAGCAAGAAAGAGTTAGAAGCAGCTCTTCAGGAAATAGCAACAGTACTAACAGGGAGATACAGTATGAAAATTGACAAAAATAAAACTAAAGTACTAATATGTAAAGGAGGGGAAATTATGGCAAAAATAATACCAAAAAAAAAGGAGACGAGAATTTTCAAGAGGTTAAGAACTTCTGCTGCCGAAAAAGCCAAATAACGCAAGACGGGAAGAGTGAAAAGATATACAAAAAGCCATGTTGCATGTAACAAGAAAAAGCATCTGTTAACAAACATAAAAACAAGGAAAAAAATGTTAAAAGCATAAGTGTGAAGCATAGCATTGTATGGCATGAAACATGGTCAATAAGAGAAGTGGGCAGGAAAGGAAGCTTTGAAATGTCGTGCTACAGAAGTATGATGGACAGACAAAGTTACGAACAAAGAGGTTTAGAAATGGTAGGGGAAGAAAGAAATATGTGGAAAATAGTAAAAAGGAAAATAGGAGAACTAGGATGACAAGATTTCTTAAAAACTGTAATGGTCATATTATAAAAGCTACTTCTCCTCTTGAACGGCTTAACATAGACTTTAAAGGTCCTCTACCAAACAGTAGCCAAAAGAACTATATGCTTACAATTATTGATGAATATTCCAGATTTCCATTCGCATACGATACGAGTTCATCTACTGTTTTAAAGTGTCTCATCAAGCTATTTTCTACTTTTGGAACTCCATTCATTCACTCAGATCAGGGAACTTCCTTTATGTCGAAGGAAATTGTAACTTTCCTTCAGAATAAAGGCATTTTTATTAGTCATTCCACTTTATACAATCCTGAAGGAAACGGTCAAGTAGAACGCTACAATGGAATAATCTGGAAGACGTTATTGGCGCTAAAGACCAAAAATCTAAAATCAGAATGGCGGGATGTAGTGCTGCCAGATGTATTACACTCTATCCATTTATTATTATGCACGTCTACAAATTGTACACCACATGAACGTATATTTATGCACCATAGGCGATCTACTTACGGTACTTCTATACCATCTTGGTTAGCTTCTTCAGAGTTTGTATTTTTAAGAAAACATAACAGGGTAAGTAAATATGATCTTTTGGTAGAAAAAGTTAGAGTGATTGCTGCTAATCCTGAATACGTTGTAATATAACGTGAGAATGGTGTAGAATCCACTGTTTCTATATAACATTTGGCACCTATGGGAGATACAACGTTATTAAATACTGAGACCTCTAGTAGTAATCTAGATGCCGACAAGACACCTCCCTGTTTAGAGATGGCCAATCCTGAAAATGATAACAGCATCAAGAATCTTGAGAATTATAACATCAGAAACCATTCAGAAGTTCGTCGACCCCCTAGAGACCGCAAGAGGCCCACTTATTTGCAGGACTTCGACTAACATAAGCAAAAGGGAACGAGGTGATTGTAGTATAATTCTATTATATGTATTATGCGTAATCTAGTTACCTTAACTATGTATTTATAACTTGTTTAGTTTTGGCATTTATAATTGTCAATGTGTTTTCACAAGCTGTTAGTGTTTTGCAAATTAAAGCCCTAAGTTGCTCTTTTCATTACACACCCTTAACCTGAAGTAACCTTGTTTACACCTCATAATTTCCTGTCGCGGTGTAGGTTGTACAATGTGAATAATTGGTTATAAATACACCTATCCCCTGATTTACACGGTAGTTGTTTTACACGTTCTCGCTTTTACACGGTTTTCCAAATAAGTTTTTTTTTTGTTTTTGTCGCACTCTACTAAATGCTACTGTGATTGAACACGTGCACTGTGTACACATCTCACGGGGAATCCCGAGCTTATGTGCTGACTTGCTGCACACGCTCACTGTGTCTGTATTTCTTAGCATAAAATTAAAGTTTTATCTATGGAAAATTGTATTTCAGTGAAAGTTTCACAGTTTCAGAAAGATTTCATTTTCCATATTCGTAAATTACAAGTGAGTGCATAATTTAGATTATTATAAATTAACGGCTGTGATTAAAGTAAAATTCAGAGGGAAAAAATGCAGGAAATTTTGGAGGGAAATGATGGCTTTTCGATTTACAGGGTTTTGACTTGAAAATTTTTAATTTTCGATTTACACGTTTTTCTCAGGAACGTATCTACCGTGTAAATCGGGGGATATGTGTACCAGTATAGTTTAACTGAAATAAAATAACGTAACATCCAATTCTTCTTTATGTACAAAGTATTTGTAGCTTATTGTTTTATTAAATCCACCATTAAGGACGAAGGAACTTTTGCATTCCCATTCCCAGGAACCACAGAACATCGACCCTTTGGAATTTAGTATTGAATCCATCAACTTACTTAAACTTAAGCATGCCCACGTACCAACAGTATTTAACGCACAATTAACTGTAGTGAAATTAAAACCCTTTCCTAATTTCTAAAACGGTTTTGGTAATAGTTGTGCAGATATGTGAAATTAAACACAGAAATCTTACCCCCAAACAGGACTAGAGATTTTGCAAGCGCCAGGATTAACTTCTGGCCACGACCTTACACTATCATGGTTAGCATTATACTTGGAGACAGGTGGCGGCAAACCATTGCTTTTGGTTTAGTGGTCTAAATGGAAAAGGAAGGCAAAGATGTATTTTGCGATCGCATAAATACATACGTCTCATCCTCATTTAGTTTTAATTATAGTAAAGAGACCATTTCCCTCTCTTACTTACGGACGATCGTGCTAATACCGTTGATGTAAAATTAAAGCGTAAATAAAGACTATTCAACAACAACATAGCTTACAAATTATGCTTGATATTCAATACCTACAACTGTAGCAACAATTGATAAAAGCACAAACTAGATCATCAGTGGCCTACTACTAATCATATCATCCTCCCCAACTTTAATGTAAATAGTAATCATTTGAATAATGTAGGTGTCTATGAACCCTGGTAGGCGGCTCTGTTGAAGATGTCCCCTCATCACTAGAATCGGAAACTACTGGGGGCGAGGGAGCTCCTATCGGTAGGGCTTGCAGGAGAATTTTCTACCAAGCATCCCAGTTTGATTTCAGAAATACAAATTCCAGTTGATGGATGTTAACTACTAGCATCACCCACCGGAGCAAAATGGCATTTCGAAACAGTAGTTGGTTTGCCATTCGGTAATCGCACATAAAAGTAATTAAGATTCGCTTTTGGTAATTAAACCTCTTCTATCAGCAGATCATACTTACTGGATTGAATGTTTCTGCATAAGAATTGGGCCGAGATTAATTAGCCAGGTCAGCAAAAACTATCCATTACTAGAACTCCTACAATCAAAGAACATTCTCTTGTATGGGTTTTTATAGCACACCCAATGTGCCATCTCAGTAATTCCAGGGTGACATAAATATTTATGTAATTCAAAGAGCTTAAACCCCTGTGAAGTTGTGCATAATTTTGATTAGTGTCTGTCTCTTAAAAGAGCATCTGTTGTATCACTTAGTTTCCCGGGTTGGTATATAATTTCGTATTTGTAACAAGCTAGTTCTAAAAGCCACCTCAAAATTTTGTCGTTCTTAATCTTTCCCACATGGGCCAAATGGAACATGAAGAAAACAGATTTTTGGTCCATAACTAGCGTAAAGTTTTCCACTAAGGTAATGCCGTCATTTTCTGAGGGATGCAAAATGGCATATGCCTCTTTTTATACTGCTGAATGTCTCCTCCCACTATCAGAAAGTGTTGTTGGAAAAAAGACTACATGTCTGGCATCTTGAGACAAGATAGCAGCTATTGTAAAAACAGAAGTTTCGACAACGAATCGAATTTTTTCATCTATGGCGATCACAAATGCTTTAGTTATGTATTTTTTTTTCATATTGTCAAAGTAGACTACGTTTGATTTTCCAATACCACCTGAAGGTACTATATTGCCCAGGAAGTGATTTTTTTTACCGGGAAAATTTTGAATTTTACCGAACCCTCACTGTTCTTAGAAAGGTAGAGAGCTTTCACAACACACACACACTAGACTTCCATTTTACCTCTCATCCAAACAAAAGCGTATTTTTGTGCAAATGCTCGCCTAACATTTTTCAAGCAAGCCGAGTCGGGTTTTGAACCTGGATCTTGGGCATAGCAACCACATGCTTACCAACTATGCCACAAAGCCGCCGTTAAAACAGACAGCAGCTTTAAAAGAAACTGGGAATGATTTACATTCAATAAGGGGTTCCACTTCGAATGGACCTGCACCTTGCCGAAGGTCTAGATTACTACAACAGGTGAAATGGCTTGCGTGTTCTAATGAGCTAAAGAGCCAAACTACAGGTCCAACCAAAGAAGCAGGGTCGTTAGTGAGGAACCAGGCTACGAAAGAGGGTAGCGGTTTTTTCGATACTTAGATTAGCAGAGACCATAGAGGTCGGTATAGCAGTCTAAGACACTACCGCGATGTGGAAGGCAACGAGAAACCACCACATTACCTCCCAATTACACAGCGTACCTAAATTATAATAAAATAATGGCATTCTCTGGGGTAAAAGATTCCGGAGTTAAAATAGTCCCCCTTTCGGATCTCCGGGAGGGGACTACTTCGGAGGATGCGATCGGAAAGTTAAAAATAAGAGGCGGGAACGTTTTGCGAGTCAGCGCGTGAAATGTTAGAAGTATGAAGCAAGTAGGTAAGCTAGAGAACCTAAAAATCGAAATGAATAGGTTATCACTAGACATAGTAGGAATCAGCGAAGTTCGGTGGCAGGGGCAAAGGATTTTTGGAGTGGAGACTTCAGGGTAATTCATACAGGAGCAGAGAAAGGAAATTTGGGTGTGGGGGATAGTTATGCGGAAAAAGATAGGATACTGTGTAGAAAATTACCTACAAAAAAACGAAAGAGTACTCATGGTTAGATTAGAATCTAAACCGGTAAGCACAGTAATAATACAAGTACACATGCCCACCTCTACCTACAGTGATGAAGAGGTAGAACCGATCTACAAAGATATCGAAAACATATTAAGATACGTAAAAGGACACGAAAATTTAATAATTACGGGGGATTTTAATGAAGTGGTAGGTGAAGGTAGGGGAGGAGCGGTAGTAGATTTATTTGGTTTAAGCATGAAAAACGATAAGGGAAATAGGCTGGTAGAATTTTGCGACAAGAACAATTTAATCATTACAAACACATTATTTCAACATCATGCTAGAAGACGATATACGTGGAAGATGCCAGCAGATATAGGAAGATATCAAATTACATTATTGTTAGGCAATGGTTTAGGAATCAAGTAAAAGACTGTAGAAGCTGCCCAGATGCAGATATAGACACTGTCACAACATCGTAATTATGAAGGCCGCAATTAAATTTAAAAATTTGAAAAACAGAAATGGAAAAAGGCACTTGGACTTAAAGAAACTAAAAGATAAAGATATTCAAGAAAGATTCGAAAAAAAGTCAAATGAATTGCTCAAAGATGTCGGGAAAATATCTGATACTAAGGAAGTAGAAACAGAATGGAATAACATTAAATCCAGCCTAGAACATGGCGGCCAGAGATATTCTGGGATATACACAAAAGAAAATAAGAAACCATGGATAACAAAGGATATCCTGAATTTAATAGAGGAAAGACGAAAATACAAAAATAAATCAGACGAAACAAGAAAAACAGAGATACAAAACCATAAAATGGGAAATTATTCGCAAATGCAGGAAAAGCTAAAGAACACTGGATTGATGAAAAGTGCAAAGAGGTACAAACTAAGATGGAAGTAGGAAAGACAGATGAAGCATACAAACTAATTAGAATCAAATTTAGGGATATAAAACCGTACAGCAAAAATATAAGGGACGCGAGTGGAAACGTCATTATAGAAAATGTAGAGAAAGTGGGTAGATGGCAAGAATATATAGGAAATTTATATGCAGGAGAGGAACTAACTGCATTAGAACAGGAATCTGACATTGAAAATGATGACTTGGGATATTCTATACTTAGAGATGAGTTTTAATTAGCATTAAAGGGTCTGAATAATGGTAAGGCGCCGAGTACAGATAAGGTGCAAGCAGAAACTCTAAAAGCCGCTGGACAAGCAGGTAACAGAACGTCTCTTCCAACTTGTAAGCTATATGTATGAGATACCCAAAGATTTCAAACGTAACATTGTAGTAACTATACCAAAAAAGAAAAGCGCGGATAGATGTGAAAGTTTTCGAACAATAAGTTTGACAGCACATGTATCAAAAATATTAACTAGAATAGTACAAAGACGAATGGAAAAACGTGCTGAAGAAGATCAATTTGGGTTTAGGCGAAACAGGGGAACACGGGAGGCTATTTTAGCTCTGAGAGTGATCATGGAGAAAACAATAGAAAAAGGGGAGAGCGTGCATATAGGGTTTGTTGATCTGGAGAAAGCATTCGACAATGTAAAATAGAAAAAAATGTTCGAAATACTAAAAAAGATTGGCATGAGTTATAAGGATAGACGAATAGTACATAACTTATACAAAGAGCAAACAGCATTAATAGAATTAGAGAAGGAACGTAGAGAAGTAAACATTAGGAAAGAGGCAAGACAGAGATGTGCCCTATCCCCATTAATTTTTAACTTGTACATTGAAGAGGCAATGAATACAGTCAAATGTAGGAAGACATTTGGAATTACTATGCAGGGACAAAAAATTGATATGCTTCGATTTGCAGATGATATAGCGGTATTAGCGTCTAGCAAGGAAGAGTTAGAAGCTGCTCCTAATGAAATGGAAACGGTTCTAACAGAGAGATACAGTATGAATATTAACAAAACTAAAACTAAAGTACTAGTATGCAAAGGAGGGCAAAATAAATCAAAAACAAGAATACAAATTTGTAACACGAACTTACAATAGGTTAAGGATTTTTGCTACCTAGGAAGCCAAATAACACAAGATGGGAAAAGCACAAAAGATATAAAACAAAGATTAGCACAAAGTCGTGCTACATTTAACAAGAAAAAGCAACTACTGCGCACAAAGACAACAAACATAGAAACAAGGAAAATATTGCTTAAAACATATGTGTGGAGCACAGCACTGTAGAGCTGTGAAGCCTGGACAGTAGGAGAAGCGGACAAGAAAAAAGTAGAAGTCTGTGAAATGTGGTGCTACAGACGTATGATGGACAGACAAAGTTAAGAACGAAGAGGTGCTAAAAATGGTAGGGGAAGAAAGAAATATGTGGAAAACGGTAAAAAATAGGAGAGATAGATTGATAGGCCACATACTACGGCATGAGGGAAAGCAGAGATAGGAAAAAAGAGAAGAAGAGGTAGACCTAGGTCAGACTACTGCACACAGATAGTGAAAGATGTAGGCTGTAGGAGTTTCAGGGAGATGTGTAGGCTAGCTCAGAATAGAAATCAATGGAGGTACGCATCCAAACAGTCCCAAGATGGATAAATTAATGACGAAGAAAGTAACCGTACTTAAACATGATGATTATTATAAGCAACTACAAGAATTGGTTGGGCAATACTCTCGAATAATGTTAATTGTGTGAAATGATTTACTAGAAAACTATTATTTCGGCAAATGTCTAACTGTTGGGAGATCTTGGCAGCCACAGGCTGCTTAACCCCCTTCACTGAATCTCCGTGAAATAGGGCATAAAATTAGAAAACAATAGAAGGGGGACCGAGCTGTATACATGCTGTGTGAGAATTTCAGGGAACTGTGTAGACTAGCTCAGAATATAAATAAGTGCCGGTACGTGTCCAATCAGTTTTGAGACGGAAAACCTAATGACGAAAAAATAAGCGCAGATAAATCTGATGATTATTATAAACAACTACAGGTGTTGGTTGTGAAATATCTGCAACTAATGTTGACTGTGCGAATAGATATATTGGAAAAAATATTAAGTCTGTAAATGTTTAGGTGCTGGGGGAACTTGGCAGCAACAGGTTGCTTACCCCCCTTCACAACCACTGAATGTCGGAGAAATAGGGTATATAATTGTAAAACAATAGAAGGGGACCAAACTACATCTAACAAGAAATAACAGCGCCTATGATGAAAGACAACAAACAGAACAAGAAGAAAATTGTTGAAAGCAAATGTGTGGAGCACAGCACAGTATGCCTATGAAATACAGGCAGTCTGAAAAGCAGACAGAAAAACGGCAGCAGCCTTTTGAAATGCTGCGCTTCAGATGTATGAGGATGATAGCATGGACAGACAAAGTTAATAACAAATAGGTTATAGAAATGTAGGGCAACAAGGATATCTGGGGATAAATAGGAGAAATAGAAGGGCAGAATACGTTCTTAAGCATTTTTGGGGAATAGTATGGGATATATTACAAGCAGAGGTAGGAAAAAAAGATGTAGATGTAGACCTAGATCAGATAGTGATAGATGCAGACTGTGCAAATTTCAGGGAAATCTGTAGGTGAGTTCAAAATAGGAAACAATGGTGGTACGCGTCTAACCAGTTCCAGGACTGAAGACCTAATGATGATGATGAAGGGGTTTTATTACTTCTGAGAACATAGGAATCCCCTTGGCATAATGTGATAATATTTCCACAACACGGAAGAGAGACATCTGGTTGAAGGATAATTCTGATGTTAATATTCTCTAATACGTTCCTTTATTAACTAAACTACCCAGAAGTGTACATAACAAAAAATTCAATGACATTTCTGTAATCAGAACTATATTATTACTAGAAAACTATATATAAAATAAAACATTACAGTTTGTCATACAAACACAATTAATTGACCAGCTTATTATTAGATTTTAGCATCCTAATTTAACAAATGAAATAGTAGGCAAGCCTTTTGTCAAAATGTTAGCTTGTTGATTTATTGACTCTATATATACCAATTTAACTATTTCCTCCTTTACACAATCGCAAATAGAATTGAATTTCAAATCAATGTGTTTTACTCTTTGATTATTCGCAGGGTAATTTATTAGTGCAATACTAGCTTGATTACCTTCGAAAAATGGTATTAAATCAAAATCAACATTGAAGTCTAGAAATAACTTCTTCAACCACAAACCCTCACAAACTGTTCGGCTTCAGTCTGATCTGGTAAAAGCTATTTCAATCAAAATTTTATTAATTTCATCGTTCCAACATTTGGACGATTGCTTCAATCCATAAAGATATTTATTTAATTTTAAAAACTGTTCCTGTTCACAATTTACACACTTAGGGGGGAATATGTAAACATTCGTTCAAAATCCCATTTAAAAATACTGATTTCACGTCCAATTGGTGGAAGAAGTAACTAACCTGATTTCCAACAATTAGTAATGCTCGGATAGTTGTCATTTTTACAATAGGTACAAATAAGTCACTGTAATTTTTATCTTTTTCCAGTGCGAAACCCTTTACAACGAACCTAGTCTTGTATCTATCTTTTTCATGCCTTTCTAGTGCTTTATAAGCAAACACCCACTTTTTATCTAGCATGTTTGTGTTTCAGTTATTTTTCTTAGCTTTTCCCATGTTTTAGCACTTTCTATCACCTTTAATTCCTTATTTATTGCTCCTACTCGATCCTCACTTCCTGTCCTATCTTTAATTTCATTAAACTAATTAACTGCATACATTGGATGCCATGTACAATTCATAGTCCTTAAACTTCTGTGGGACGTATGATGAAGATATCATGGACAAACATAGTTAAGAACAAAGAGTTGGTCGAAATGGTAGGGGAAAAAGAAATATGTGGAAAACAGTAAAAAATAGGAGAGATAGGATGATAGGACACATACTAAAGCATAAGGGAATAGTGTGTAATATATTAGAAACTGAGAAAGGAAAAAAGAGAGAGGTAGAGGCAGACCTACATTGCACACAGATAGTGAAAAATGTATGCTGTTGGAATTTCAGGGAAAAGTGTAGGGCAGTTAAGAATAGAAGACATGGAGGTACACATCCAATCAGTTCTAGGACTGAAGACCTAATGATGATGAAACTTTTGTGGCATTCAACCATTCTCTCATTTTTCCTATCTAAAACCTTTTTCTCTAACTCACACTCAGTTTCGCTGTGTTGTCTAATCTCTTTTTCAAAATCTAATTCTTCATTACTGTTAACCTCTTGTTCTTTGCTATCATTTACTTTTATTATTTTCTTTAGAAACCAAAAAGGGTTTTTTGTCAAATTCTATATCTCGCAATAAATTTTTTCTGTTTCAAGATTCCAAAGTCTATAACCTGTAGGAGCATATCCCACCTTTGAAACAAATTTATCCCTGAAATTTTTGAGAATATGACTATATACTAAGCATCCAAATACCCTAAAATTTGACACAGTTTGAGGTGCATTTCACAAAGTACACAATTTTAAATCAAGAACTGCATGCAAAGTATTGAACAGTGCAGAATTATCGAAATCAATTTTATTTACTCTCCATGAATGCAAATTATATTGTTATTTTCATGTTAGTGAATAAAGTAAAGTGAAGGTAAATTAATCAGTTGGTTATTTAAATAAATGTACAGTTAGTTACATAATTTACAATTAGTAATGTTTATATAAACTTTTTCTTATAAAACTATTTTAACATAAGTGCAAGTAATATGTAAATTGCAAACTTTGTAGCACCTTCGTAGAACAAAACTTTTACGTTGTTTACACTTTAATTTTATACAATTTTAAATTTAAAAATGGTACACAGTTAAACAGTGTCTTACTTCATATACATAAAGGACGTGGGATTTAGTATAAATGTAGAATGATTTGTCGTGTCTGAGAGAGTCAAATTGCTATGTCAATATGTTATGTTCAAAATTGCAACCATGGTAACAAATTGGCAAGAGATCAGAATCTGAAAATTATTTGGTATTTACAATAAAGCAAAAAAAATGTTGTTATGTTCAGCAGCAGATGTAAAAATTTAACAATAATTCTAAAAATAGTGGTCAAATTTTGAAACCTGGAATGTCCACACAAGAAAAATCAATGAGATTGGTCCAAGCATTATGAATGATGAATTTATAAATAACTTCTTTTTTACAATGGTATCGAGGTCTAACGTCAACAATAATCTAATTTTTTTTAAGCAGAAACGTTCATAAAAATATCTATAACAATCTTGAATTTACTGAAATTACTAAGGAAGAGTTGATCGTACTGCATCGCTTAAAACCTAATGCAGTCGGTGCAGATAATACTAATTTAAAAGTACTTCAGATTGCTTATCCATTCTGTAAAACTGCTTTGTTACACACAATGAACTATTCTATAAGATATGGTGAACTGCCTTTGCTATGGAAATAGGCAATTGTAATCATTTAGCTAAAACACATAAAGCGACATCGATGACACAATTACGACCTATCAGTATTTTGCTTACATTTTCCAAACTTATTGAAAAACTTCTTACAATCAGATACTGTAGCATATTAATACTCATAGTTTGCTGCTTATTGCCCAGTCAGGATTTATAACAGGCTATAGTACTTCAACTGCTCTTATGAAGATAGTGAATGACCTAACAGTGGCAATAGAAAATTCATAAATATCATTACTAGCTCTACATGATTTCGGTTAGGTCTTTGATACTATTCATCATGAACTATTAATTGCAAAGCTACATTTACATGCATGGTGCCCTACTGTCAAAATGGTTCTCAAGCTACCTGTATAACAGAACACAAGTTGTGCACATAAATAATCAAATATCTCCTGAAGTTGTTCTCAGACAAGGTGATTCTCAAGGTAGCGTTTTAAGGCCGCTTCTACTTGCACTTTTTACATCTGTTCTAGTGTCTAAGCTGACCACAGATAGCTTTATACATTTCTATGTTGACGATACTTAGTACTATGTCGTGATTCACTAAAAATAAATGATACTGTAGAACTGCTAAACTTACATCATTCGGAAATTTCTGCCTGCTCAAACAAACAGGATCTCATTCTTAATGGATCCAAATCTATGTTGATTTGTGTTAGTACAAGTGCAAGCGTCAAATATCTTTTTTTGCGGTAACCAACAGTATTTGTGTTGATGGCATCAATCTGGTGTTCTCAGAGTGTGCGAAAAACCAAGGTGTTTATATGGACTGCAACCTAAATTTCCAAAGGCATGTGCTTAAAAAATCATCACTGTGCTACATGAAACTTAAAACCTTATACCAATTTACGTACATCTTACCAAAATTATTAATTAATTTCTTAGTGCTTAGTAATAGATTATTGTTGTGGAGTATACTGCTATCATCTGACCCCGTGTTTCAAAATAAGTTATAAATTTTTCAGAATTCCTGCTTTTACCGTGCTTACAATGTAAACAAGAGTGAGCATGTTACACCACACTACATTGATGCAAATATCTTAAAGTTGGAATATTGCTTTTGTCTCTTGCACATTGTACAAAATCTTTAATAGTCATATCTCACCTTATTTACCTAATTTGCTATGTTTTATAGGAAAGGACCGCCCAATATGATGGGATGCGAATGATGTAACAATAGTGCATGCCACAATTACGTACCGAAATCATGTTTGTTCTATGACAAACATACACTGTGACCGAACAAAACTTGCGGGTTTTCAAAAAAGTGCACTGGTGTTCACTTTGCGACGACCGAACGAGAAGTTGTCAAATGTTTTGTGTAGAATAATGCATGTAAACGAGTTACCATCCAGCACTCACTCTAATACCCTATTGTTTGAGGAAATAGGTAAAGATGTAAGGATTTAGGGGTGATACACCACTTAGTAGGATTTTTTTCTTTATTGTTTTCAATGATTAATTTGTTTTATATTTTTGTTTATACTATTTGTTCTTATGTTAATTATTATGTCCCAATAAATTCAGATAACTAATAATATCAAAATCATTAACATGTCAATTTTTATACAGCAGCAATATCCATGTATTTGTCGAAACCGCAATTCATATTGTTGTTGAATGACTATAGGTTATGTCACATCTATACAATAGCTTTTTCTCTGCAAGGATGAAAGCATTTTTTGCAAAGGAATTTTGCGATAATTTTTCAGATCATACTAACATTGTTGGGGCACATTCTTTTGTAAATGGTGGTGAACACTTTTATGTTGCCGACATATTTGAACCACTTCTATATTTCAACAGGTGTTTAACTTTTATCCACTAATAGAGATGAACAAACTATTGTTGTATCGTCGATACATACTTTAAAATCATTGCCACTTTTACGTAACAGTTTAAAATAAAATGTCAATACCTCATCAATAAATTCAGCTACTTAACACTGGAAGAAAGTAATGTTGCATAATTTAACCAAAACTTGTAATCTTAAATGTATCTCCTGCATTTAGGATTGTCTTTTATAACTAAAGTTCTATGTAAATTAATAGGAATGCTTTTGATTTTTGGGTTAGACACGTAGTTGTGTTCAAACACAAAAGTTGCAATGGGATCATAAAGATGAAAAATTTCTTTATAAACGTTAGCTTATAAATGAACCTTAATACAAGTATTTGAAGCATTGAATTTGCAAATTCAGAATTGCCCAAAGGGGACGGTAATCCTGTAACAAAATAAGGATGCATCGACCAACTACAATGGTGCAGAGTGGGTTCCTATAGAAATAAACCGCAGAAAATCAAACAAACGTGCGTAGTGACCGAAATTTCACGTACATGCTGCGTTATTATTAGTAGTTACCCTGTTAAGTTTTCAATCTGTCAAGTTTATAGGGTGCTAACAACGCCTGGGTTAATAGAATTTTCTCTGTAAACCAAGAGACTGTTAATTACGGAGTATTCTCTTGCTGAAATGGATTTCCCCACAAAAAGTCACTTGTCCATTTGAACAAATAAAACTACCCTGCACTCACCTGGCTTAAATCTATTCTAAAGTAACATTAATTCAGCATTTCTGTGAACACATAAGCATAAAACAATTTTTAAATGTACTTACATTAATAGTCGGGTTAATGACAAAGAGATATTGCTATAACAAAAATGCAATAAACAAAAATGGTAAAATTCATTATCAATTCATTCTTAATGCATCTAACCTTTGAAGGGGCGTAACTTACTCCAGTGCAAAGCGATGAGGAACAAAAAAAAATAGAGAGCTCAAACTTGATTTGGTAATAAGTATAATGATACGGGAAGCAGGAATGTATTTGAATGAAGAACGGCGGTTATAATATTTCTTTGAGCTACAATATGGCATAAATGTTAATGTATTATTTAGTTCATAACATTCACAACAAAGATAGAACTCACCAGACTCTGCTGGTAGCGACATCGATTTTAATAATTAAAGGTGCGCACTGATACACAACTTCGTACTTAAGCAGGTTTTTATTTTTAATCGAAAGGGGATAAAATTTAGTACAGTTAATATATATAAATATTATTATATATATATATATATATATATATATATATATAAATACATATACATGCACACACATATAAACGTATCATCTCTATGGCGATAACACGAACCTTGTTATAATTAAAACCTTGCTTTGTCCAGCGACCACTCGAAAAGCAATACGAAATTTGACACGAATTGAGGCTCTTATAAATTAAATATAAGGCGCCGATCCATGCTCCTCACCTTGAAACTAGAATACTTTCAAAGGAATAGAAAAGGAAAGGTACACAAAAAAAAAGTAATAATAGCAGTGCTTGACTTACAAGTTGTATGAGAGTTTATTAAGCAGTAAAGCAAAGTACAATTAAATTTAAAATAATGTAAGCAGTTGAAAAAATGGCGTTAAAATTATTTTATGTTAATTTATTTTATTTATTATGTGGGTAACGGGCAAAATTTAAGTTTTTTTGTTTTGATAGTGGCAACTCGGACTACGCCATCTTTGCCGGGGTAAACCTCTTGAATTAATCATAATGGTCAGCGAAGAGGAGGAGCATCGTCTTAATTAACAAGAACTAAAGTACTCACCTTAATGGGATTATCAGGAGTGCACCACTTTTGTTGCCTCTAAAGCGTATGTAAGTAGTCAATCTTCCATTTTTCCAATAGGATCTCACCAACATGTCTAATAACTTTTTTCGGTTGACCAAGTTAATTTTTTCATTTGGTAAGTCAAAAGCCGGGTAAATATAGTGAAGAGGTGGATATTAAAAACTGAGCAGGTAGAAGAACATCTGGATGAGGTCAGAGAGCAATAAACAAAACAGTCTATAATTCACTTCCATTTGAGTAAGAAGAGTTTGAACAATAGTTGATTTTTAATTAGACAAAACAAATGTGTCTTACAATAAAGTATTTGATTTGTCAATGTTTTTTGATGAAATTGGTTCAATAGGCCAATCTGAAATAGGAAAAATGCATTGAGAGGACCATGCCACCATAATTCGTAAGCTATTAATCGAGAAGGCAACATACTTCGTGATAAGCAGACGCTGGGATTATTAGTTCCAGAAACATGGTAGAAATGACAGTGCAAATTTTCGTGACATTATGCTATGCAGTTATTTACAAAAATTGACCATTTATGCAGCGGAGAATGCGTCCACGATAATGCTATAGTGGAATCCGAAAATGCAGATTACCTGTAATAGGTATTTGAGAACTATTTTCATTAGTTTTGACATCAAAACTAATGCACATAGTTGTAAGTATTGCCAAAGTAATTATTTTCACATGTGATACCTTTGATATCGGACAAAGTAATTGAACATTGATATTTCTCATCGAATCCATCATATGCATATAAATAACACAACCATATGCATTTAAACCGGCATCCGAAAATGCTACAAGATTGACAATGCTATTTTTAAGAACACCAACATGACATGGAATTTTTAGTTGAGAAAGTAAATGGACCTACTGACATAATAATGTAAAGCGTTTGACAATCATAGCTGGAGGTATCATTCCAATCAACTTTACTGTTCCACAATTCCTTGATACGTAACTCTGCATATAAAATTATCGGGGACACTAACCCAAGAACATCGAATAAGCGGGTTATAAAAGATAAAATAGTACGATTTGTACATTTATCTATTACATTTCATGATGACGGATCTTATTAAATCTATTATTATTTCAGAAATTGCTCTTGCATGGCTATCTCCAAATAAATGTATTTTATATTAATTTGAAATTGCCGCTTTTTCTGGACTAAAACTAGGCGAAATGTTAACAGCAGAAAACATATACACAGCAAACGGGTAAGGCAATTTAATATAAATGTTTTAGAGAAAGATATCGAACGGGGAAACTAGTTCCTGCAAGCATGGACCTCCCTGAGATCAAAGGGGAGTCTCTTTGCAGTCTGGTTAAATTACCAGAACCATTTTTGTTCAATTGTTATTCAGGCCTGCCTCGTTTAGTACGAGTCACCGCTTACTGCATTCGTTTTCGAAACAATTGTTTCAAGCCTAAGGCAAACTGTTGTCTTAGTCTATCTTCAGATAATTTTCAAGAATCTCTGCTTGTCCTCATAAAGCTTTAAAAGCAAGAATCCTTCACTGCTGAATTAAAAATGTTATCTCAGGGTAAACCTTTGAGATCTTCATCATTATTGTCTCTTAATCCATTCCTGGATTCAAGGAAGTTCACGAAAGTTGGAAGACTTCACAATTCCCAATTTTAATATGATAAAAATTTATATCCTTTTTTAGAGTTGTTTGTTTGTATTATTTCTGTTCATATTAAAGCAAATTTTCTTTAAAATTTCTTTATTTCAATGCTTGGGAATTAATGGGTTAATCGAATTATAAATTTCAATATATGTCTTGCATTTATTCCATTTATTTCTCCACAGCAATCTTTACCTTTTCTAGTTTAATTTAGTTCTATTAGTCTGAATCAAAGGTGCTATTATTGCTATCATAGTCTACACTTATGATTAATGGTGCAACATCCTTTCCCTAAAATTTAATTTCACGATACCACCATTCCTTTATTATTCCTTCCATGTGTTCTAGGAATTTTTCCAAATTTGGGGAGTCATAGTCGCTAATGTTTCATGTAACTATTGTCAGTCAGTTTTCTATAAATTTTCTTTCCCTACTATCTGGGCTAATATAATAATTCTTTATAATATCTTGAACGAGCTAAATCGAAATGAAAATACAATTATGGAGCCGCAGTTTTAAAACCTCATGGACGTATTGTTCCACAAGCCATCGGTTTTAAAAATCTTTGGTGGTTTGTTCCTACAATTTTGAAGGAAGTTAGTTCACTACAAAATACATTACATATTCTACTTACAGTTCAACCATATGTAGGGGTTCACTTTTTAGAGATGATACTTCAAATTCAATTTTATATTCTTCAAGTTATTCTGCTATTTCACTTCTTTTGCAAGAATTATTTGTTATTTTACGGATGATAGTACTATGGTATGAAGCATTATCAAGAGCAATAAATGATTCTGCTCTTAAATTTTTCAAGACCTGATTCGTTAATTAAGGTAAAAAATTATTCTCATTCATTTCACCATGGTAATGTTAATATTTTTGTTGATGAATAAAAAATTAATTCGTTTCCATGACGAAACCCATTAGCAGTACTTGCATGCAGTACTATGCACCTACAATACAGAACCACTTTATATTTAAATTAAACAATTTAACATTTTCCATTCACTCGTACTTTAAACACTTTCCAAATTGTTGTCTAGCCACGAGCAGCTTATAGACCCATTTTTAAAAATTCACGTTCCATCCAAAAATAAACTGATACAAGCTCTCATGCTTAATAGGTATATAGGTTTTTAGAACTCACGCCCTTCTATTTGCAATATTGGACAACTCTAAAAGATCTTGTCTTGGATTATTTCGTTTCCACTTAAAACCTATGTTAAGTAATGGTATATTTAATGATCTTTTGTTATCCTTAAACAGCCCAATATTTGTTAGCTTATGCCACAAAATATTTACAGAAATATTCATCTGAAATTATTTACTGTAAAATAAACAATTTCTAAACTAATAAAGTTTACTTACAGTTTTCAAATATCACATTATGGAGGTTTTTTATGAACACTTCTCTTAAAAGTGAAGGTTTATTGTTTTTAATTGCCCATGGTAGTTACTATCGATAGGTTGATATTTAAAGCAGCTGATGAATGCTAAAATAGAACTGAATGAGTGTTTTTTAAATGGGCATAAATCACAATTTTTGCCATTTTATGTTTGTTGCAGTTTGACCTTCTTTATAAGAAGATTACATCAAGTTTCGTCGAAATAAACACGTTTGAAATTCTAGTTTTATCAAAGGCAAATCTATGATTAGTTTGTTTTTCATGTTTTGTAAGTGCGGTTTGATTTTTTTGGTCATATTTACGACTGTTCAATCGCTTCTATAAGTGCTGTTCACTCTGTCCAATGTATACGCATTTACATGCATTTTGAATGGGATGCGTGACTGTGATGTAAATGAATACACTGTGTAATTTAATCTCTGCGAGTTTTATCGATTCAGTTTTCGTTTGTAAAATTCTGTTTTTATTACGTCTTACATACATTGTAACTATCTGAAATTATGTAGATGTGTTATGAAATGACATATTTTTAATGTACAAAAGTTTTCTTAATATGTTAAGAGAAATATATTGAAATTTGTTATCCTTTTTTAGAGGTTTTTAAAAAATTAATGAATTGGGGTTTCATTTCAAATGTATTGTACAGAAATAAAAGCTGTTTTGTGATTTCTAAATTTATGATTTTTATAGAACCATTATTTATTGCACTACCTTACTAAACATTATTACACTGAAACCAAAATTAAGCAGGATATTCAATAGTAAATTGTGCGTTTTAAATTTCTTACCACTTTTCTCATCTGATTTTTATTTCTTGCAACACCCAAACGTTACAAATCGCACATTTTGTAGGTTATTCACGAAAACTTTTTTAGAAGATTTAACAATATTAATGGTGTGAATATTATAGCTGACACTACAGCACTAGATCCTCGTTTCAAAAAATGTGCTTTTAAAGAAGAACGAAAATATAATATAACAGCCAGTACAGTACACTGCTCAAACAGTTAACTTCTTATAGTAAAGGATCTAAACCTAGTATTGAGCACCATGCAAAAACGACCTAGGTAATTCAAAATCTAAAATCTCCGATTTGCCAAATAGTTTCAATGAAACAGTGGGAAATTAAATACAGCACCTAAATCGTACTCAGCAGTTATTATTAAATTGGATAAATATCTATATGAACCCTTAATTGACTGCAATTTAGATCCTCTATTCTTTTGGTACGAATGTAAACATTTCCCCAGCATTTTATAAATTTATTAAAAACGATTGTGTATTCCAACAGCTTGGGAATCTATTGACAAGGCTAAGATTGCTTTTTAGCAATTCTGATAACTTTTAGTAATTCGAAAAACTGTTAGTCAGTTCAAGATATGTTCCTTGGAGCTAGGGCACTGTTTATTATATCATCCTAACAAATTCATAGTTTAAATATTTAAGTAAATATCATTCTGATACACTAGCAACTTTATAAAATATGTATTATCTTACTAAGTATCAGCAGGTGTTCTTCAGGATACACAAAATTTTACTAATAATTAAAGCTCGAGATATCCCGATACCTGTTGTATCATTTCCTGTACCTATAAAGTATTATCAACTGTAGGTATTACCTTATCAATTTTTTCTAGTCAGCAACGTCCGGGTTATAGAATTTTTAAATCTCGATTCAAAGCTAAAACATTTAGGAATATTTGAATCAAGTGTTATGGGACCTTCTATAATTATTTCAAGAATTCTTTAATGGGTTACAAAGTATTTACGTCTTTGCAAAGATAAACTTATTTTTTAAGTTGACTGACGGTATATCGACAGTTAACTGAAAGTTGAATCGAAAACATTTTACATTATCTACTATGTAAATTACTTACTTGACTAAAGCAAAGGCGCCATAAACGGGCAAAATGTCTTCTTTGCATTTCATAAAATAGACAATTTAAAATTTTCTACTCAACAAGCCATATTGAATGTGTTTTAATTTATTTGCAAAAATGATTGTTGCATATATGGTCTAAATATAAATACTACACACGGCCGTTAGTAAAAATTCATCATAGCAAAACTTAATGAAAGTTAGACTCCTAACTATATAGAAAACTTGCAGTCGACAGAAATAGGATCAAAGCGGCAGTTTTTGAGGTTAGATTGTTATGTGGTTAGGTTAAATATAGTTGTGTTGTTTATTTTTGTATATTTTATTATTATTATTATACAGTATTTGTAAGTGTTCGGTTTGTGGTTATCATTTTGTAAAAATTAAACAATTTAAAAACTACTTATTAAATGTAGAATTTATGTCGTATATGAAATGTTTTGGTTTTCTGTGAATTTACTTTATAATTTCCTTTTTGGTATGTATAATACTATTAATGCTATACGTAATGGAGGAGCACCCAAAATAGAGACTAACAATGAGCAGTAGTTGTGCTGTGAGATTGCAAAACAACTTCCCAATCTGAAGGGGCAAGTTTATTCAGATTTCCAAAGGATAGTGCAAGGTATGTACTTACTCAAATAAAAGTTTGTACCTTATATAAATGTTTTGGAAGGGTTATATTGTTTTTGCTAAACACTTAATTTATTTACCTTTTTAATATCGTAAAAAATTTTTAATCGGATTACATAACATCGGATTGAAGCTATATCACTTGGCATTTCTATCGCTTTTCTATTGGAAGAATTGATTTTCAATGAAAAAAAAAAAATATCTAATGCTCTCATACATTGCGGCTATCTATGTTCAAACCTGTATACATAAAGCCTGAGTCTTAAAATTATTCAATACTTAATTCCTAAATTATTGAATCAATTTGTTTAAATTCAATCGGACTAACAATTTGGTTTGGATTTACAAATTGAAGTTTCTCTATTAGTCTTATCAAGATAATTGCTGGCACAAATTGTTTTTTGAACAGTCTCGAATATTTTGAAAACCAGTAGAACATTGTTTCAGAAAGATATCGAGATTTCTTTAAATATCAGGACTGCGAATTAAGCGCTTTCTATATTGTATTTTGAACTTCCTGCATTACATCTATAAACACACAAACTTTTCAAAAAATCAACAGAGGTAGGTACATTGATTATTAATAAAATTCCACTAAGGATAACACCTAGTTGTATATTGACAAATTCAATAATAGTGCATAATCATAACTTTTCCGAAAACAAAACATTTATCCACCATGTCAATTAACTGAACATCATCATCATTAGGTCTTCAGTCCTAGAACTGGTTAGACGCGTACCATCATTGTTCCCTATTCTGAGCTAACCTACAGATTTCCCTGAAATATGCACAGTTTGCATCTATAACTGTCTGATCTAGGTCTACATCTACCTTTTTTTTCCTATCTCTGCTTGTAATATATCACATACTATTCCCCAAAAATGCCTTAGAACGTATTCCGCCCTACTATTTCTCTTTTTCCCCAGATATCCTTGTTCCCCTACTATTTCTGTAACTTATTTGTTATTATTTTTGTCTGTCCACGCTATCGTCCTCATACATCTGAAGCACAGCATTTCAAAAGGCTGCTACCGTTTTCTGTCTGCGTTTCAGACTGCCCGTATTTCCTAGGCATACTGTGCTGTGCTACACACATATGCTTTCAACAATTTTCTTCTTATTCTATGTTTGTTGTCTTTCCTCATAGGCGCTGTTCTTTCTTGTTAGATGCAGTTTGATCACTTTCTATTGTTTTACAGTTACATGCCCTATTTCTCCGACCTTCAATGGTTGTGAAGGGAGGTAAGCAGCCTGTGGCTGCCAAGTTCCCCCTACACTTAACCATTTGGCGATTTAATATATTTTCCAATTTATCTTTTCGCACAGTCAACATTAGTTGCAGGTATTTCGCAACCAACAACTAGTTGTTTATACTAATCATCAGATTTATCTGCGCTTATTTTTCGTCATTATGTTTGCCATCTCAAAACTGGTTGGACACGCACCTGCACTTATTTATATTCTGAGCTAGCCTACATAGTTCCTGAAATTCTCACACAGCATGTGTATTCAGCTCGTTCCTTTCTATTGTTTTCTAATTTTATACCCTATTTTACCGAGATTCAGTGAAGGAGGTTAAGCAACCTGTGGCTACCAAGATCCCACAACACTTAGACATTTGCAGAAATAATGGTTTTCCAGTAAATCCTTTCACACACTTAACATTATTCGAGAATATTGCCCAACCAATTCTTGTAGTTACTTATAATAATCATCATGTTTAAGCACAGTTATCTTTTCGTCATTAGTTTATCCATCTTGGGATTGGTTGGATGCGTACCTCCATTGATTTCTATTCTGGGCTAGCCTACACATCTCCCTGAAACCTCTACAGCCTACATCTTTTACTATCTGTGTGCAGTAGTCTAATCTAGGTCTGCCTCTTCTTCTCTTTTTCCTATCTCTGCTTCTAATATATTCGCACTATTCCCTCATGCCGTAGTATGTGGCCTATCATCCTATCTCTCCTATTTTTTACCGTTTTCCACATATTTCTTTCGTCCCCTACCATTTTTAGTACCTCTTCGTTCTTAACTTTGTCTGTCCATGATATCTTCATCATACGCCTGTAGCACCACATTTCAAAGGCTTCTACCTTTTCTTGTCCGCTTCTCCTACTGTCCAGGCTTCACAGCCGTACAGTGCTGTGCTCCACACATATGTTTTAAGCAATCTTTTCCTTGTTTCTATGTTTGTGGTCTTTGAGCACAGTAGTTGCTTTTCTTGTTAAATGTAGCACGACCTTGTGCTAATCTTTGTTTTATATCTTTGTGCTTTTCCCATCTTGCGTTATTTGGCTTCCTAGGTAGCAGAAATCCTTAACCTCTTGTAAGTTCGTGTTAGATACTTGTATTCTTGTTTTTGATTTATTTTCCCCACCTTTGCAAACTAGAACTTTAGTTTTAGTTTTGTTAATTTTCATACCGTATCTCTGTCAGAACCGTTTCCATTTCATTAAGAGCAGCTTCTAACTCTTCCTTGCTAGACGCTAATACCGCTATATCATCTGCAAATCTAAGCATATCAATTTTTGTCCCTGCATAGTAATTCCAAATGTCTTCCTGCATTTGACAGTATTCATTGCCTCTTCTATGTACAAGTTAAAGATCAATGGGGATAGGGCACATCCCTGTCTCACCCCTTTCCTAATGTTTACTTCTCTACGTTCCTGCTCTAATTCTATTACTGCTGTTTGCTCTTTGTATAAGCTATGTACTATTCGTCTATCCCTATAACTCATTCCAATCTTTTGAGTATTTCAAACATTTTTTCCAATTTACATTGTCGAATGCTTTTTCCAGATCTACAAACCCTATATACATGCTTTCCCCTTTTTCTATTGTTTTCTCCATTATCACTCTCAGAGCTAAAATAGCCTCCGCGTTCCCCTGTTTCGCCTAAACCCAAATTGGTCTTCTCCTAGTATTTCTTCAGCTCGTTTTTCCATTCGTCTTTGCACAATTCTAGTTAATATTTTTGACACGTGTGCTGTCAAACTTATTGTACGAAAATTTTCACATCTATCCGCGCCTTTCTTTTTTGGTATAGTTACTATGATGCTACGTTTGAAATCTTTGGGTATCTCGCCTGTCTCATACATATAGCTTACAAGTTGGAAGAGACGTTCTGTTACTGCTTGTCCAGCGGCCTTTAGAGTTTCTGCTTGCACCTTATCTGTACCCGGCGCCTTACCATTTTCAGACTCTTTAATGCTAATTCAAACTCGTCTCAAGTATAGGATATCCCAAGTCATCATTTTCAATGTCTGATTCCTGTTCTAATGCAGTTAGTTCCTCTCCTGCATATAAATTCTCTATATATTCTTGCCATCTACTCACTTTCTCTACGTTTTCTATAATGACGTTTCCTTGTGCGTCCCTTATATTTGTACTATACGGTTTTATATCCCTAAAATTCATTCTAATTAATTTGTATGCTTCGTCTGCCTTTCCTATTTCCATCTTTGTTTGTACCTCTTTGCACTTTTCATCAATCCATTGTTCTTTAGCTTTCCTGCATTTTCGAATAATTTCCCATTTTATGGCTTTGTATCTTTGTTTTCCTGTTTCGTCTGATTTATTTTTGTATTTTCGTCTTTCTTCTATTAAATTCACGATATCCTTTGTTATCCATGGTTTCTTATTTTCTTTTTGTGTATACCCCAGAATATCTCTGGCCGCCATGTCTAGGCTGGATTTAATGTTATTCCATTCTGTTTCTACTTCCTTAGTTTCAGATATTTTCCGATATCATTCAGCAATTCATTTGACTTTTTTCGAATCTTACTTGAATATCTTTATCTTTTAGTTTCTCTAAGTCCAAGTGCCTTTTTCCGTTCCTTTTTTCAGATTTTTAAATTTAAGCGGCCTTCATAATTACGATGTTGTGGTCAGTATCTATATCTGCTTCTGGGTAGCTTCTACAGTCTTTTACTTGATTCCTAAACCGTTGTCTAACAAGAATGTAATCTATTTGATATCTTCCTATATCTCCTGGCATCTTCCACGTATATCGTCTTCTAGCATGATGTTGAAATAATGTGTTTGTGATGATTAAATTGTTCTTGTCGCAAAATTCTACCAGCCTATTTCCCTGTCGTTTCTCGTACCTAAACCAAATAAACCTACTACCGCTCCTTCCCTACCCTCACCTACCACGGCATTAAAATCCCCGTAATTATTAAATTTTCATGTCCTTTTACGTATCTTAATATGTCTTCGATATCTTTGTAGATGGCTTCTACCTCTTCGTCACTGTAGCTAGAGGTGGGCATGTATACTTGTATTATTACTGTGTTTACCGGTTTAGATTCTAATCTAACCATGAGTACTCTTTCGTTCTTTTGTAAGTAATTTTCTACACAGTATCCTATCTTTTCCGCATAACTATCCCCACACCCAAATTTCCTTCCTCTGCTCCTGTATGAATTACCCTGAAGTCTCCACTCCAAAATCCCCCGCCTCTGGCCACCGAACTTCGCTGATCCCTACTATGTCTAGTGATAACCTATTCATTTCGATTTTAGGTTCTCTAGCTTACCTACTTGTTCATACTTCTAACATTCCACGCTCCGACTCGCAGAATGTTCCCTACTCTTATTTTTAACTTTCCGATCGCATCCTCCGAAGTAGTCCCTCCCGGAGATCCGAATGGGGACTATTTTAACTCCGGAATCTTTTACCCCAGAGAATGCCATCATGTTTGTATCAATTTAAGTACGCTGTGTACTTGGGAGATTAATGTGGTGGTTTCCCGTTGCCTTCCACATCGCGGTTGTGTGTCTTAGACTGCCATACCGACCCCTATGGTCTCTGCCAATCTAAGTACCGAAAGAGCCGCTGCCCTCTTTCGGGGACCTGTCTTAGTCTGGTTCCTCACTAACGACCCTACTACTTTGGTTGGACCTGTAGTTTGGCTCTTTAGCTCATTAGAACACGCAAGCCATTTCACCTGTTCTAGTAATTTAGAACTTCGGCAAGGTGCAGGTCCATTCGAAATGGAATTAACTGAACAGTAATAGTATATTATTCTACGAGCGAGTTATGATAGCCGTTACTCATTCGGAAGTTTTATATCGCTCACCCTAACGGGCTCACAGCGTAATCCAAACCAGTAATGGCCATAACTCGTGTAGAATACTATACTTTTCCCACAACTACACAAATCTCATTTTCAGATATTTTCTAAACATTTAAACTAATATCGCAAACACTGACAAGCAAATATTTATTTGTCAAAGAGTAACAGCCTACTTTGTATGATACGAAAATTATACCTCGCGGATTATGAAAAATGAAGGCTTGTACTGATTGGTTAGAGGTGTTGGATTATGATCATAATTCACGACTTGGGTGTTTTTGATTGGTCAAAGGTGTTGGGAGGCTCCGTGGCATAGTGGTATGTGTGTGACTACTACGCCCAAGGTTTCGGGTTCAGATCTCGACACGGTCCGCTTGAAAAATGTTAGGCGAGCATTTTTCACAAAAATACACCCTCGTTCGGATGAGAGGTAAAATGGAGGTCCTGTGTGTGAGTGTTGTCATGCACGTTAAAGATCCATACCTTGCTTGGAACAGCGAGGGTTTGGCAAAATTCCAAATTTTCCAGGTAAAAAAATCCCGCTTGCTGGCCAATGTAGTACCTTCAGGTGGAGCATTGGAAAATCACATGTAAGGTCATAGGTGTTGGATTATGAATTCATATGCACCTACAGAATAATAAGTACTATTATTGGCCCATTCTTAAATGCCTAAGAAATGCATTACTGGATAGTTTTGGGAAATAAAGTTAATATAAGTTATATGTTACTATTGAATTTGAAAAGCAAAAAATACATGAAGTTACTCGTAGCCAAAGTGTCAGTTGCACCTCACGAGACAGATGTTAAGTAATTAGAATAGAATGGATCATCATGAAACTGAAAAAGTCATTTAAATTTTTGGTTAATTTATTTTAAATATGACTCAAATATGTTAAAGGTGAACAAGTAAGGCTACAATAATGCAAAAATGAATATTAACTAATAAAGTTTGATTAAATTTAAAAATCATTTCACTTTCAATTTTTAATGCTTGTCTCATAGTGGCACTTTACTTAATACCACTATGGGACATGAGGAAATGATAGGAACAATGTAAGTAACTGCAACAAGATATTTATAACACACTAAAGAAAGCATTATTAATATTATAAAATGATTTTAAATAAGAAAATACAGTATTGCCCGAAATAAACAGTACTGAAACTAAGTTGGCGGTGTTTTTATGCGTGCGCTGTCACACTCAAGTTAGCTAGTATAGACCTGTCAAGTAAACCTCAAACAAGTAATTAGTATTGCCTAATTGTTAAAAATGGTGTTAAGTACAGAGGAGAAAGTGTTTCTGGTAGAGCATTATTTTCGTTCATACGGAATCGGCCGACGTAATGGTGCAAGTTTGCTATACGTGTCTGATCAATTCACACAAAGGTTTAATAAACGTTTTCCAAGTAATGCTGTAATTTTGAAGGTTATTGAAAAGTTTAGAAATACAGGTAGTGTATTGTGCCAACGAAAAGGAAACTCGGGGCGTCCCAGGACAGTTAACAACAACAATAACCATGAACGTGTTTTTGAGCAAATTTTAGAAAATCCGAAAGTCAGCCAGGCAAGGACAGCGTTACAACTTGATTTAAAAAGAACTTTCTTTCAAAGAATCCTGAAGGAGCTGGGTACATTTTCGTATGTGATTCAGGTACATCAACAACTACATCCTCGGGATTATCGCAGTAGAGTGGAATATTGCGCCAGAATTCTCGCGTTACAGTATGAAAATCCTGAATTATTGAAAATGTTTGGTTTTCAGACGAAGCACATTTTCACTTGTCAGGCTATGTGAATCGTCGCACAAATCGATTTCTGGGCTTTGCCAGACCCGATGAGGTTCAAGAGGTTCCTTTACATAGTGAAAAGTGAGTGTCTGGTGTGCTGTTTCCGGACACGGAATCATTGGTCCGTACTTTATCGAAGAGAATGGTAGGCAAGTCACACTTAATCAACAGAGGTACAGACAAATTTTAACACGATTTATCCCTGATCTACGTCAATTCTGTCGTGCACGTAACTTGGCATTTGAAACCAATTTTTTCAGCAGGACGGGGCAACTTGCCATACTGCTGCCACAATTCGTCAATTTCTTCAAGAACATTTTCCAAGCAAATTCATATCACGATTTACTGACTTCCCTTATCCTTCACATTCTCCAGACCTCACACCTCCAGACGCATACATTTGGGGCATGGCTAAAAATGCCGTTTTCAAACGGGCACCACAAACCATCGATGAATTAAAGGATGCCGTTAGAGTCTTCTTCGCAGCCCTGAGACAACCCTTATTCAATAACATGACCAGAAACTTAGAACATCGTTATGAAGTCTGTCTCGAACGAGGAGGTGCACATTTAGAACATATAATAAAGTGTCAATAATATGTATTTTTTAAATATACAAAACAATTACAATTTCAGTACTGTTTATTTCGGGCAATACTGTACTTATAAAACACAAAAGAAGGATAAATATTAAATTTATTGACCATGATCCCATATCATAGTTGGTCGAGTAAATTCCACTACTGATATTGCTTAAAATATATTAGTATTGTAATTATATAAGAAAAGGAAGTTAGTCTTTTGAAATTTACATTATAAAAGTACCTTGCATATGGAATTATGTAGAATTATAGTATTATAAGTATAAAAAAAATCTAAGACGCCTTACAACCAAACTTACGGAAATTTTATAAAAGGAAATTATATATTTTAAATAAATTAAATAACTAGTACTTAAATGTTAAACAAAATTTTATTATTATAAATATAATTTAATAAATTTTATTGTTTTAATCAAGTTTGAGTCGGACTACTTAATGATATAAGCTCCCAACACCACTCAAACAAACATAAATCTTAATTTAATCATGAATTATAATTATTATATAGGATATCTATTAAGGTTTATATTAGTTTGTACTGTTAACATTTCTCAAATAAATTCGATTATCTCGAAAACTAAATGAGATATCGAAAAGTGTATAGCATATTTGTAATCTGCGTAAAAAAACTAAACAAGGTACATATATATCGTTTATTGTATCATTATGGGAATATGGCAACGGACTACGGCGGCGACGACGACGACGACATAGCGATTATATTAACCTAACTTACTTCGTAAGTTTGGTTGATATTGAGGAATAAATAAATATTATTATTATTATAAATAAAAAAAAACTAATGCTTGTTCAGTTGAAAATTAATTTCAACCCTATAATACAAGTTCAAACGTTTTGTATTTTCTAAAAGAGTTGTTTGAGATATAATCATTTTAACATCATTGATTGGAATGCTTGCACTGTCGGGGACAGTTGGAAATATAAAGTGTCTCTCAAACTTCGAGGCTTTTCTTAGGAAATTGATTTTGATATCACTTGATACTGTTTCTAGCTTCATTACTTTTCCTATAAAAAAATACATCATTCTTTGCTTTGCAATGTCGGGGACAGTTGGAAATGTAAAATGTCCCTCGAATGTCGAGGCTTTTCTAGGAAATTGATTTTGATATCACTTAATACTGTTTCTAGCTTTGTTACTTTTCCTATAAAAAAATACATCATTCTTTGCTTTAAATTGCATTAAAACAAAATCATTGGGCTTATGATATTTAATAAGTTCTGCAAAGTTTGACGGATCGACATCAGGAATTGTCTTGGTCCTTTCCACTTCGCCATCATCTTCATCGGAAGATATGTTCTTAATACTAGGTTTTTGTTTCTATGCAAATGTTTTTTTGCAAGCTTTCTTTCATTTCTTTTGTTCTTTTTTTTTCATTTTCTGTTCAATTCTCTCCTTTTCCGGTGTGTCAGTGGCAATATTAATTAAACATCGTTTATTGTGATGCTTTTGTAATTTTCTTTGGCCTGATTTTGCGTATCCTTTGAATATCTGTGAACTGACAAATACTGTAACAGCCGGATTATCTGTAACCTGTGGTATATTTAAAGAGGTAGATGAAATTGCCACTTCAGGATGTTTATCGGCTGGTTCTTTCTATAAAATGTTGTGTTTCCACAGGCGTTGATGGCATTTGTTCAATAAGATCTTCAATGACACTTGAAATTTTCATAGTTGTTGACACAATTTGCTCATTGCCAATGAGCAAAGATGAATCATTTAAAACATCTTGATCAGTCACAGAACTACTTAAAAAATTGTCAGTAGTGAATATCTCCTTATCAAAAGGAAAAATTCCAGTTTTCTTGAAACGTACTTTTATATTTAATGGAGTCGTGAATTGTTCAAATGCCATACCTACACAACCTGCAACTTCATAGATAAATAACGTTGTCCCAGGATGATGTACAAGCCAGATATTAACTACAGCATTATAATATGCCTTTAATGGAGCAAATATTGATGTATTTAATGGTTGTAGCTTATGGCTACAGTATGGAGATAGTGTAATAATTGTAACTCCATTATCTTTAATAGTACTAAGTGTTTCTATGGTAAGATGACTACCATGATTATCGAATATTAAGATTGTAGGGGCTTCTGTAGAGGATCCACTATATTTTATGATGTGTTGTATTACAGATGGAAAGAGTCCCCATGTATCCAACCTGTTGGAGTTGTAAGATCTAATGTACCAAGTGGAGCTTCAATTAACATATGGCTTTTACATTTTTTATGGCAACACCATGACAGGTGGTAAAATATATCCACTGGCACTTGATACTCCACGTTCACTACTTGTACATTGACAAACTTGTTTAATTCTCTTTGCCGATAGTATTTTCTTGGGTTTCTGCACGGTCATCATGCCGGTTTTGTCAAGGTTGAAGATAGAAAGAGTTCTCTATATGTCCAACCTATTGAAGTTGCAAGACCTAATGTACTAGGTGGGGCTCCATTTAACATATGGCCTTTAATTTTTTGTCATGAAAAATCGTGACAGGTGGTAAAATATATCCACCAACACTTAATACTCCACGTTCACCAGAAAACATGCTTCAAAGCAAAATAAACAAAAATATTTGTAAAATTGCTAAATGCATCAAAAAATTGTAATCAGCTGACAGATGCAAAATGAAATGAAATTTAACAAAGTTCTAATGATAACAGCGCAAAGTGATACCAACTTGTAGAGGTTATTTACCTTAAATATTACAAGTATAATGTTTTGGATTACATTTGGCAACAAAAATTATTGTTTGTGACGTCATTACACTGATTTGTGAAATGGTCTATAACTTGTCAAGAACAATTTGGACACTTAAATAATTCTGTATCTTGCTTGCACAGTCCTACACACTTTATGAAGGTAAACTATGCAGACACACACAGCCATATATCTGCTATACAAGTTTCGTGTAGAAAAAAGCAATATCATGATTCAGAAGATGCTTTTGCCTTAGGAGGACATTTCAGGTTACATGTACTTTTGATGAAGGTGCAATTCCTTCTTTCTCCTTTGACTTAATTTTTTTTTTGAAGCTACAGGTGCTGCAGATGAAGAACATAGATCTTTTGTTACTTTCTGTGATTTACTGTTTATGACTGGTTGTGTTTGGAGCGATTGTTTTTATGTTGGACTTTAGTTTTTGGAAAGTTCCAGAATATGAGGAATACTATGAGTACATACACCAAAAAATCTTCAGAACTGCTTGCAGAAGATAAGTAATCTGTATATGAATTGTCATGAACGCTATAATCTGAATCTAAAAAGAAGAAATGTTCAATCCTGTTACATTTATTTCCCTACTTGTGACTTTTCCTGCATCCTTTGATTTAAATTCCACATCAACTCTACTTATATTAATCTCAACATAGAATAGTGGTAGCAATTCCTATTGTTAAACATTTCAGTTTATATTTATTTAAATAACACAGGTTTGCTACACTTTCATTGTTTTAAGTTTGAAATACTTAGTTTTGACAATCTACTTTGCTAGTCCTGGTTTAAAAGGAAATAAACCGGGAACTCTAAATGCAGATGTTATATTAGCTGGTGTCATGGACCTTAACCATACCTTGTAAAAATTTTGCCAAATCTCATTTTTGTTATAGCTTTTCCCTGGTGGTTTAACAGAAAATCCAAAACTCATGATTCCAAAAGTCTTCAATACTCTTAAATATGGTTTTCTCCATAGGTTGCAGCCCATGTGTTGTGTTACTGGGGAAGCAAAACAAAGTTACACCGTGCTTATCTGCTGCATCGACAATGCTAAAAATATTTATTTACATTGTTAAATTTTTAATGGGTTAAAACTTAAGCTATCAAAATTTTCTTTTTGTTGATATTATAACTAGTTACAATAATCAAATTAAAAAATGTATAAAACAACTTTGCCCTGTTATTTGATCTAAAGGTACAAAATCAATTTATTGTTTTATTGAGACAAAAATAGAAAAGTTATAATTAATTTGTTAAAAATATGCAAGTATTAAGCAATTATTTTATATTTACTTCTGACGTAAGTCACCCAAATCAACTCACCATACTAGCTATATTTGTTTTATTTATTAATAAAATAAGTAATATAGAAATTAAAGAACATTTCTTGGTATATTGCAATATCAAATTCAGCATATCAAAGATTAGAAAATGATTTATTAAACTGCTTAAAGTAATGGAATTTTCAAATGGGTAAGCTAAGGATGGCCAAGGTTATGATATTTGCACAAACATGAAAGTTTAGAATAATGGTCTTCAAAAAATGATTATTCTAGAAATAAATGCTTGTACTTTTTATGTCTTGTAGCTCAAGCGTGAATGATACAGCTAAAACATCTTTGAAAACTATAAGCGTTTTCATAATCATGCAAGGATTGTATGTTTTCTTTTCGGTATCTACTAAACGTTGGCAAATTTTTAAGAACAAAATTATAGCTACTATTACAACTGTAAAGTGGGTAAGCAGTAAAAAGCACCAACGTTATTTCTCATGTACTTGTTGGTGTTTTGTTAGTGCTTATTAGTGCTACACTCTCGAACCCAGCAGGCCGAACAGTTTTAGAACAGTGAGCGTTTAAGAGGGACCTGCCAATTGTACGTTTTGTTGAAAGCACTAGTGCCTTACTTTGAAACCCAACAAGCCCAATGGTTTTCAAATAATCAGTGTTCAAAATAGACTTGTACCCCCCTCACGTTTGGTTGATAGCATTAACGACTGCTTCTTGTGCAATCGTTAGCGCTTGGGTACGGCATATTAGTACTTTACACTCAAACCCAACAAGTACATGGTTTTTCATTTGTACATTTAAAAGGGGTCTGTCAACTTTGTGCTTTGTTGGAAGCTCTGATGAATGTTTTTTGTGCAGTCGTTGGTGCTTATTAGTGCTTCACACTAGAACCCAGATGGCCCAACGGTTTACGAATAATCAGTGCTTGAAGTATGCCTACCAACTTCACGCTTTGTTGAAAACATTAGTGGCCGCTTCGCGTGCAGCCGGTAGTGCTTATTAGTATTTTGCATTCAAACACAGCAGGCTTGCGATTTCCGTATTATCATGCTTAAAAGGGTCTGCCAACTTCACACTTTATTGGATACACTGGCGAACGTTCTTCATGTAATTGTTATTGCTTATTAAAGCTTCACACCGGAACCTAGCAGGCCCAACGGTTTTTGAATAACCAGCACTTAAATGGGCCGGTCCACTTCACGCTTGTTGAAAACACTAGCGACAGCTTCTTCTGCAAGTCCACTTCACGCTTGTTGAAAACACTAGTGACAGCTTCTGCAATTGTTAGTGCTTAACTAGTGCTTATTAATACTTCACATCCGAACCCAGTAGGCTCACGATTTTCGAATCATTAACATTTAAAAGGGGTTTACCAATATCGCACTTTGTTAGAAGCAGTAACAAACGTTTCTTGTGTAATTGTTAGTGCTTCACATTGGAACCCAATAGGTCCAACGGTTTTTGAATAATCGGCATTTAAAATGGGCTTGCCAACTTCGCGCTTTGTTGGAAGCACTAACGGTTGTTTCTTGTGCGTTCGTTAATGCTTTGTTAGTGCTGCACACTCAAACCTGATACATCCAATGGTTTTAAAACAATCAGCATGTAGAATGGGCCGGCCAACTTCACGCTTGGTTGCAAGCATTGACAACTGTTTCTCGCATATCCATTAGTGCTTGGCAAATCCCAGCAGGTCTAATGGTTTTTGAATAATTGGCAAAGGAGTATGCCAACTTCACATTTTTTTGGAAGAAGAAGATTGTCTCATCATAAATAAGCCCCTGGGAGGAGATGGAACAAATTGCTAAAGTAATTGAAAAGCTTTATAAGAGAAAATATCTAGCTGTGTTAAGTCTGCGATGGCATGCATGTGGGGGATTAAAAAGCCCAACTGAAACAGAGTACCCACCTATCCAGAATTTATTAAAAATGAAGGAAGGTTGGTTTTGTTGAAGGATGAAACGGAACGGAAGTAGAAATTACTAAATTTTGCTATCTAGATGTTCTTTATGATTTACATTTATTTTAGAAAACACTTTTAATCACATTAATTTTTACTAAACACTATAAACATAAAAGAAGTGAATGTGCACTTGTACCTGCAGCAAATTTTTAAAAAAACATAAAATAAAATTGACTTGCACAAAATAACTAATGCTTATGCTAACTTATTAATAACATACTATACAAACACTAGAAAATAATGAATTGCTGCACAAATAATCTTAACACTATATTACCTTAATGTTGCATCTGCCGTTAAAAAAAATTTTCAATCTTGGTTGTGAAAACTAGGTGTCCTTAATTAAACAAATAATTCGACAACTAAAAGACATAAATGGGAAATTGTAAATTTAGTATCCTCTTTATATCTATACAAATTTCTTAGAAGCGTAACGTTAAAATTGTAAAATGCATTTTTATGCTCAAGAGTTTGCTCGCTGTTGGTGTTATTTTGTTTTGTCAAATAAAAATTAATTTGTTACATTAGATTAGGTTAAAATAATTAATACCCCTTTACCACAAAAAATATTTTTTATAAAACTAAATACGTATTTCGACCACTATGTGGTCATCATCAGTAGTAAACTAAAAAATAAAACGCATTAAAAATTATAAGTTGTTCAGGAAACCCTTCTGAGGATAATCTCCTCACCACGTAGGCTGAAGTGATCCTTCCCAACATTACAATTTGAATTTTACAAAGTGAATTTTGTTTTGTAGAAATCACCAGCCTACTTGGTGAGGAGAATATCATCAGGTGTTCAAAACAAATTTTAGTAAATTGTTTGTTGGAAAGAATCACTTAAGCCTATGTCGTGAGGAGAATATCCTCAGAAGGTTTTTCTGAATAACTTTTAATTTTTAATGCGTTTTTATTTTTTAGTGTACTACTGATAATAACCACATAGTGGTCGAAATACGTATTTAGTTTTTTAAAAAATATTTTTTGTGGTTAAGGGGGTATTAATTATTTTAATTTGTATCGTGTCACAGTGTTATAATTATTAGATTAGATATTTTAATTTCTAAAATAAGTTGAACTCTTTTAACAAGGTTGAATGATTCGTTATGAAGTGCGCATATCTTTCACAACTTTTTGCAGCTAACAAATCTTGATTAATGAAATAACATTTTTAAATCAAATATTTTTTAAAAATAGAAATTTTCTCATCAGTTGAAAATGCATGAATTTGATGACTGGTTTTATGAGTGTGGTTTTTGAGGTTAAAATCTCATAGTTGATGTTTTTTGAACCCGTGTGAATTTGTACAATTAACTATTATGCTGGATATTTCCCTCGTTTCTATCTGTAATTTTTTTTATTTAATACCAAGACTGTAAAGTAGCAAAATGTATTACTGTTTCTATCTAATGTACTATGTGCTTTCCTATTTTAATTCTTCATTCCAATTTAATATCGTATTGGAAAAGCAACTTTATTAAATGTATACTATCAAAGCTTCTAAGTTTTACATGCTGCTTTCATGCTAAAAGTTAATCTAATTAACTGAAATTAATGAACGCCTTTCTACTACTTAATGTTTCCTGAAATAATGCGCTAGCGTTACAACCTGAAAATATTAAGATTTTAGTTTGCAGAATCTTGATAACAATACCAACTTATTTAGCATCTTAGTACCACAAAACTAACATACATAGAAACTCATAATTTTTAATTTTTTTAACTAGAGAATTAGCCAGATGTTTTGTAATGGTATCAAGATTATTTCCCGACATAATTTCATAAAATGCATCATAAATTTTGAGTAAAATATAAATCAGAAAACTATGTCCATTTTTGTCTTTAGGATATATAGTATTATTTTGATAATACATAAGCCCGTTTAAACTAGTTCTTGCAACTAGGGTGGAGGTTATATACTCGATCAAAGACCTGGCTCGTTAGAGAGGTATGAATTACCGTCACGGATGATTCGTCTTTCTTACTTGAACATGATGGTACCGACTGAAACGTATCGAAATTAGAACCTGACTCTATCGGATCTTCATTTCCTTGCTTTTCTAATTCTGATAGCAACTTTGATGCTGATGTAAATGGAAAACTTGCTACAAGTGGCAGTTATTGAAACGACAGGTACAATACAGTAGTATATTGCATACCAGTACAGAGGTCGCAATCGATTTCACAGAATTGCAAACACCACATTATTTTGCTTTACAAATTAACTATGCAAAATTATTAAACGAACCATATCTTTTCTCATTCGAAATAATTAAATTAAGGTAGAGCCAATTAATGAATCCTTGTATTACGGCATTTGGCACCTTACATTTGATTTTCCAATGCACCACTGGAAGGTGCTACATTGACCAGGAAGTGAGTTTTTTTACCTGGAATTTTACCGCACCCTTGCTATTCCAAGCGTGTGTGGCAACAAACACACACACACACGGCGCTTACATTTTACTTCTCGCCCGAACCAGGGCGTATTTTTGCGAAAAATGTTCGCCTAACATTTTTCAAACGATCCGTGTCGGAAATCGATCCCTGGACCATGGGCTTGGTAATAACACGCGAACCACCTAAGCCACGGAACCGCCGCGACATTTCGCACACTGAAATAGCAGTGATATTGTTGTTCATCTGCATGAACAGGGGCGGGAATCTAAATCCTTCTCTACATGCAAATTTAACCGAGTGTTTGTTATTCACCTACAATATAAATGGACAAGACAAGATAAGGAAGGAAGATAGGATAAACTCCGCCACTATTTATACATCACTTTTTGCCGTTTCTTTACACGTTCTGATTTGTCGAAGCAATGACGTATATTTATTTCGAGCGTGGAGAAACATCTTATTTAACATTCCATTGTCACCGAATATATAATAATAAAACTATTTTTTGAAAATCCCTAGTGCTATCGGGGAACTCAGAACGCATTCTTATGCGTAAATATCCCATCTCAATTATACAAAAAAGTTCTCTACGATTAATTATTAAACTAAAAGCTTGTGAAGCCAATTGAAAAGTAACAAACCACTGTTATCAGTGGCAATACTATATTGATGATAATTTTTAATCTTCCTCTCGTTTTCGCTAAGCAAGTTTTGATTACCAGATAAGTTCATTATTCTTCTCTAGTCATCTAAATAAAATCATTAAAAATCAGGAAACACGGTTTTAATTTTTTTTTGTATAAAATACAAACATTGTATAGAAAAACTTCTAAGTTGTCGATACGTATTTACGGACAGGCCTCTATATAATTTACTAAAGTTTTGACAAATAATATGAGAATTATTTTTGCCTTTGAGATATTAAACAACGAATTTCATAAAAGTTTTTGATTATGGCACAATCCAAGTTTTATTAAAAATAAAGGACAAGTGCAAAAAATACGTATGAAATGTGTTATTTATATAATTTTTTTTAATTTGCGCCGGTTCCAACGTTTTTAAAGAGAATTGTGGAATTTCAAAATTAAGGGATTTGAAGACAAAATTTAGGGTGCCGACAACTCTGATCTCATATTTAGTGATTGACATTGATATGTTCTAAAAACGGTCTAGGAAGAAATGTATTCTTGCACGCTGCCTAAAATAGAAGAAATTATGAAAATTGCAGCCTTCATTAACGCAGTCATCTGAAATTGCTATAAACCTTAAACGAACCGAATTGAGCGCTTTTATAGCTTTGTAATAGATGCAAAATAGAAAACCTTTTAAGCAGTACAGAAAAATGGATTAGGAATATCATGCCTTTTATAGTAAAATTGTTGCCCACATAAAATTTCAATTACTTTCTATATTTTACTTGTACAACTAAAAAAAATATAATACAGAATTCAAAATTTAAAATTTTATAATTATTACTGCTATGCCAAGTTTCGTTAGGTATTTGTAGCAATTAAGTACAATTGATGCATATAAAGCTGAATTTACTTAATCATTTACCTTATTTGTTAATTATTTTTAACAAACATTATTATAGCAAATACATATATTGTGTACGCTCATACGGGATACGACTCACTGCAAGAAAGATAAATTCATAAACCTGCACCGTTCGCGAAAGCTTTTAAATAAACCCAAAATTGTGCATGTTTATACCTGAAAACTTTTGTCCGATTGGTGAGCCTACAGGGGTAGTAAAATTTCATCACCGAGTAATACCGCCAGAAGAGGCCGAAAGGTTTTGATGCTCCGATAAGGTACCACTATCGCCGATATGGACAGCACTAAAGGTCAAATTTATTACAATAGTACCAACAAAGGTACAGTACAATTCTATGCCAGCGCCTGCCAAACAGAGGGCGTAGTATATTGCCCCGCATTTTACAATGCATAAAGTCATTTACACGTTAAATTTATCATTGTAAATTACATAATCATTCGCTTCCCCTGAGTACTGCATAACTGTATAATGTGAGAGCTGCTACAATTGTGGCTACGTCCCCAATGCTCTACCTGGAGGTATTACATTGGGCTTAAACTCGAAAAACTTTGTGTTTCGTATTAATTGGACTACAAAATTAATTAAACAGTAAATAAAATTTAGAAATTAAAACTAAGGTTGGTTTTAAATAATGTTACCCTAGCAAATATTTATGGTTCCGGGTTGGGACTGTGTCATTTTATACATTAAGGTCGACGTTTTGCCCACTTTTGTAAGGGGCTTCATCAGGACAAGTAAAGAAATAAATATTAAAATAAAATAAAAATATAAAAATAATAAAGGAAACAAACAGTTACCATAGCGTTGATTTTAGAGTGAGTCTGATCAACAAGACACTAGCAAAAAGAAAAAGGAAATGAATTTGTAATGCCGGATGGCAGCCGCCAGCTCTGCTTACCAATGTGACATGAAGGGTCGATTTAAACTATCGAAATCTAGCTAAATTAGTATTTACTAATGGTTCTAATTTCTAAGCGTACGCCAAATTTATTAATAGGGAATACAGCTATTGTTTTTACTTTACAAATGTAACATTATCGTTCGTCCTAGCCTAAATTCATTCCTAACGTTCCCTATCGTTCCATAACTGAGTTATTCCAATTTTAATTTTTCTTCCTATAAAGACTACGAACTAAATAAACAAAACGCCAAACAAAATAAATCAAACTACAAAAAAATCCAAAACATACAGGGTGGCATTAGTTTTATGTCATTAATTTAAAGGGCGTGTAGAGACCGATAAGCCAAACAAAAATTGTTAATAAATCTGTAGTCTAAAACAAATGATTAAGCTACAAACCGACACACAAAAAAGTATCAAAAATATTTTAAAATCACTACAATGTTAAATAGGTCATGAAGCAAATACATAATAACATTATCCTTTAGAGTCGACCAACCTAGTTGTGACCTTCTGCAAACGTAAATTAGTGAAATAGAGTTCCTTTTAGCTGCCAAACAAAATAACCCAATGCACTTTCACTGCTACTGAAATCATTTAAAAAAAATTTTTATTTAGATATTTAAGTATTTTGTTTTTGTTTTTTTGCTTTTTTTGTTTTTTTTTCTTTTGTAAGTTTTCTAAGTTTATCCTCCACAAATTTATGCATGCTAAGTCTACCAACTCCACCTAGGCTAGTTTCCTGTCCGCCAACCTTCTGTTAGCAGTCCCAATCGGGCAGCCAAACAGTACGTGCTCGGCGCTTTCCGCACCCTTGATGCATTCGCAGCGAACGATCTCGCGCAATCCGAATCGGTAGATAGGTAGGTAGGCTTTTAAGGTCACTGCATTTGATTTTCAAATGCTCTACCCGAAAGTACTACATTGCCCAGGCTGTGTATTTCTTTTGCCTGGAAATTTTTTAATTTACCGAACCCTTGCTGTTCGAAGCAAGGTAGGGATCTTTAACGTGCATAGCAACACATACACGGAGCCTTCATTTTATCTCTCATCTGAACGAGGGCGTATTCTTGTGAAAAATGCTCGCCTAACATTTTTCAAGTGGAACGTGCCGGGATTCGAACCCGGGACAATGGGCGTAGTAGTCACACGCATATCAAGTACACTACGCCGGCGGTTTTCAAAGCGTTATGCCCGGTTACTAACTGCACCATTTTATAGTCTGTCTTCGCCTCTATCTTATCACGTATTCTATGTTCAGTATGAACTTGTGAGTCAACCCTCCCATGGCAGTGTTCCTCCACCTCTCTTCTCACATTCGAATTGATCTTCCTCGTTGCCCATGAATACAACGCACGGAATACCCATTTTGCTCATCTGCCCTGTTGTTTCCTCGATTGCTGTCATGCGACTTGACCTAATAATACTTCAAATCCCGCATCTGGTGTGCCGTACGCTCTATCCTGCAAGCATTCCCTTGGAAAGCCGTTGTGATGTTCAAATTCGCCAGAACTGTTAAAGCTGAACTATTATCGCTGATAATATAGTATTCATTTCTACGTGAATGATTGATAATGTACTCTACAGCTTCCCGTACAGCTAACAACTCGCACTAAAAGACTGTGCTCTAATACTCAAGTTCAGTTTGGAATCGGAACACTTTCTTCTCCTACTTGTACATGACCAACGCCGCTCCTGCCTCTCCATCGTTTTTGACAAACTGCACATGCGTCTTCCAATTCAATTTGTTATCTAACGGGACGCCGGGGTATGTGAAGACTTCCTTAAACGGCATCTTTTCCTCTCCTAACTCCAGCGTAGGGGGACACTATCCCGGTTTCTTTCCGAAATAAAGCGCCTCCGACCTCGATGTATTGAACTTGACCTTCCGTGACATTCGTTTAACCTGCTCAACGCCTCGTTTGGTTTAGTTCGCATCTCCATTAACAATCTCGACCTGATAATCAAAAGCGTATTTTTCGCAAACCCAACAATAGTGCATCTTTTGGGCAACTTAACCTTCTCATACAACAGCTTCCTGAATGTGGAACCCGAGCATGACCCTTGCGGACATCCCCTTTTCACTACTCGCGATGCAATTTTGTCTGCAATTTCGACCTATGCCAATCACCACGAGAGATAACTCTTGATCAGTGTCATCAGGTTTCACGGACAATGCCTACATTCCCACTACCAACATCAGGCAGCATCAAATTCTCTTAAATGTCCAAAGAAATGCTCCTTTGCTTCCCCTCTCTTGCTTGATTTTTTCGATTACGAACTCTTAAATTTTCTTAAATGTCCAAAGAAATGCTCCTTTGCTTCCCCTCTCTTGCTTGATTTCTTCGATTACGAACTCTAACGAGTCGATAACTTATCCTTCGCGAATTCAAATTGTCACTTATTAAAACTGCCGCTCCTTTGCACCGCGTGCTCAATTCGCGTGGTCGTGACTCGACCCAAAGCTTTTCTCAGTGCCGGTAATTGAATGATGGCTACCCGGGTCTGATGCATTCGCCTTTTTATGTTTAGGGATCTTCTCGTACTGAACTTTCTAGCAGTGTGGAAATATTAAACACCCCCTGTATGTTATTTTGTGGTTTGTTTAGCATTCTTCTTAATCTTCTTTGGGAATTAAACCACTCATAAGTCATGGATCGAAACGTAAATAAAGTAAATTTTAAAAACTATGAGTGATTTAATTCCCAAAGAAGATTAAGAAGAATATTAAACACCCGTCAAAGACAAGCGGTGCCAATAGGCACGCCCCCAGAGCTGTGTCTGAGGATATTCCATCATATCCCGGTGCTTTTCTTAGGGTTTATCATTCTAAGAACCCTTTCGATCTTGTGATCGAGAATTACTTATCGACACCTGTCTCTTGCGCTTTTGCAGCTCCCCGGCGTCTCATGTCGTGCATCTCTAGTCCTCTTCTGGATCCTTCGATGGGAAAAATTTCTCCAACAAATATTCCACCGTCGTTTTAAATCCCTCTGTATATTCCCCGTTATCTTTTTTGACGTTGCTGAGCACAATCTTCTGTTGTTTTTCCTTTATTACGCGATACGCTGTCCTTTTTCAAATTTGCGCGTGCAGAATTCTTTAAATTTGTTCGTTCAAGTTTCTTCTATCAGCATTTTACATTATTGGTTACTTTGATTAATACTCCATCTTTCTGTATTTTCCTAGTGGTTAGCTCTTGAGTCCACCAAGGTACGCTGGCTTTAAACGTTTTCCTTTGCGAAACGGTGTGCGCGGACGTGTCTACCACAGCGTCGTTTAGTTTTTGCGCGAGTGTTTCTATTTGGGTGACCTCTCGGCAGTTTACTAGCCGAACACGGGGATACTTTCTATGAATTTTTGTTAAAGTTGCTCCCGATTGCTTTTTTAGTACAAAACCGCAGGAGGATGGTTATTTGCTCGTTTAGCGTACCTTTACTTAAACATCCCATGTTATTAGTTCGTGATCGGAAAGAATGACTCGTCCGTCTTAATTCTCAATTACAAACGACCTCCAACATCTCGTGCGAGACTGCAGTGACATCTAAAACTGCTACCCCTATGCCCCTCGAACGACGGTGAATCATTGTTGCTTAACATGCTCAAATCTTATTCCGTTAATAGTTCAGCGAATTATGACTTCCTGTCGTCTTCTATCGGACTGCTCCGTAATGGGTACTTGGCGTTAAATTCCCGCCAGTTATTTATTTCAGTTTCGCATAATTTTCCAGAACACATTCTCCATTTGACTTATTAATGCTTCGGTTTGTGGATTTTCGCGCCCCGAGTCGACCGGTGGAACGCATGCGCTTATTACTTAAAAAGTGTTACTCCAAGTTTTTCTTTCGGCCGCCGTTCAAAGATCAGCGGATAAGTTATTTTACATTATACCTACGCATGTCCTATTCGTTATTATTATACCGCTACGCGGCCACTTGCTGGTTGCTTGTGAAACGATGACCCCTTGCCAAAACGTGTTATTTTATTATTATACAGATGCACTTATACATATCCTGTATAAGTCCGATGTCGATCTTTTTTCCGCGAATAGTTTAACAAAACTGCTAGCCGTCCATTTGCCTTTCCGTAAATGTAATTAGGCGCATTTAATATTCTTTCAGTATTTGTTGGGGCTTTACAATCTATAATCGATGTTACAAGTAATGGCATTCTTCAATCTCAGCATTGTTGGACATCTACTTTACTTGGTGTCGTGGCGCATGTCATTCTGTCGTTTGTCCTGGCTTACACCACATGGCAAGGGACCGCCTCTTCGAAGTGCGGGTGTCATTTCAAAGACCATGTTGGCGAAGAGATCCCTAGGGTCTTATCCGCCAAACCTGAATTTCTTGCCCAGACGTTCTTACAGCTTCAAGTCGTTTAGACAGAGTTCTTACTGCGACCATTCGAATCAAGTCGTTGTCCTTCATCTCCCTCTTGACTCCAGGGAAAACGATTCGCGGTTGCCTCTTCTCGATGGTTTTCGCCGTCAGATTTTTGCTGTTCCCTCCGAACTGCGACTGCCGCATCCTACGTTTTCCCACTCGACGCACTCAACAACAGCACTCCCTCTGTGCGACATATGCGCACCGACAACAACCGCATGCCGTGCTGGATCGGCCTTCTTCCGGGTCGTCATTACATCCTCCTCCCTTGGTTTGGCATCGACTTGATGAAAAATATCGATGTACCTCTCACAGCTGCTGCAGCGTACGATGCCTTCGCCGGCAACAAAGCCTACTGACTTCTCAACCCCTTGTGCACTGAAACAACCCCGACCTTTCCGTTGCATCTCTTGCTGCAACTCCCGACTTTCCATCATGTTAACGCACAACCTCATCGTCTTAACCATGCCAATGCTCTACCCGAAGGTACTGTATTGGCCAAGAAGCGAGTTTATTACCTGGAAATTTTGAATTTTGCCGAACCCTTGTTCCAAGCAAGGTAGTGGTCCTTAACATTTACACATAGGACCTACATTTTACCTCTCATCCGAACGAGGGCGTATTTTTGTGGAAAATGCTCGCCTAACATTTTTCTAGCTGACCGTGACGGGATTTTACCCGGAACCTTGGGCTCAGTAGTCACGCGCACACCAATTGAGCCACGGAGCCGCTAGTACTGTATAACACTACATTTGGTTTTTCAATGCTTTACCTAAAAATACAACCGTGGCCAGGAAGCTATTTTTTTACCTGAAAAATTTTGAATTTTGCCGAATCTTTGCTGTTCCAAGCAAGGTAGAAGTCTTTAACGTACGTGACCACACACACACGGGACTTACATTTTATCTCTCATCCGAACGAGGGCGTATTTTTGTGAAAAATGCTCGCTTAATATTTTTCAAGCGGGCCGTGTCAGGATTAGTATTTACACGCATATCAACTACGCCACGAAACCGCACTGTATAACAGCAATGTGGAATACTAGTGATATTATTTGTCTACGTATATCGAAGTTCGTTATTTACTATAACATTGAACAGGAGACACAGAAAATATAAAGTGCAGAGTGGTAGATGGATTGCAGACAGGTAAACTCTACCACACACTATCTATAAAGCACTACTACCACATTTTCTCATGATATGGTAGTCACATTCAAAATTAATCATGGCGCTTAATCTATCCAACTCGTAAACGCACTCGTTGGTAGGTGGTGTATTCTGATTGAACGGGAAGAATACATGTCGATTTCCGAATGGTAAGAAACTTCTACACCGCAAAATTACATAATAATAACGGGCTATTCCCCCTAAGCATTATCGGGGGAACCAGACCACAAGACACGACAATAAAACAATTTTTAAAAATCTCGAGGATAACTCACACGACCTATTTTCTAACTAAATTATAATTAATTATACAGAAAGTCTCTTACAACGAATTATTACAGAAATAATTTGTGAAGCAACTTTAAGCGTAACAATTTTATATCTTTTTCAACAACTATATTGGTCGGTACATAATTTTGTTGGTTTATGTAACTTTATTGATTTGTTGTAAAGGTTTCAAAAATGTTTTAATATTTTTAAAATTTAACTTTCCGACGCTTTTAAGACCCTAATGCCGTTGGGTGCTCACTACTTGTATTTGACTTGGAATGTAAAAATTATCATGCATTGCTTCCAGTATATTTTTACTTATAATATTCAAAATGGAGTCTCGATTATTTTACTTTTTATTAAAAAAATTTGCGGATTCGCGACATGTTTGCGCACTCTCGAATTAAATTTTAGCCTCAGACTGCTTCACTACGGGTTCTTGGGTTCGTTAGGATTCAGTGTGAGAACTACTGGTGTACCGACTTATAAATTACGATCAATTTTGCAGTATATTCAACTAGCTGTAAGAGTCAGCTTCGTCGATAACTTTTTGTGTTTTATTTCTTGTTTCGTATTCCAGGGTGTATGCGAATGAGGACATGATGAATTTTTGAAATTCCCGCGGGGCAGCCAAAATACTGTTCCACGCAGAAGAAAGCGTTGTTACGTTCCATTTCGTACTTTTAAATTTACTGCCTCCTTGATTTAAAAATGATTTCAGTTTCTACTTATTTGAATATACGGGTTCGCTACACTATTATTATTTCAAGCTCGGATGTTAGACAACCAACTTTTCTAGTCCTTTATTTAAGTCCGCATGGTTTATATTATACTTTCTGCTTTCTTCTCTAGACATGTGTTTTTGATAATTAAGAATTTCCTGAATGTTGCTATTTTACAATTGGAAAATTGTTTTTGGTTCTTTTGTTCTGTTGTTACTATAGGTTTGTGTGTTGGTTATGCAATGAAGCTTTCTTGCTAGAACGTTGTTAGAAGTTTCTTTATAAAGTGTATTTCATATTTGTCATAAATACAACTAGTAATTTAAGTGAAAATTGCGACTGTTGTTTCTTCACAGCGGTACGGTTTATTGACTAGGAACCCAATCAGACAACTGGAAAGAAATACCTTTATGCTGTTGTCAAGTGAATGCATAAATTGGGTTTCGATAACATTAAAGTATGCACGCAGTTTGTTATAAAGGTTTTAATATAGTGCTTAAAAAATATTATAAATTATCCTATTATAAAATTAAGATACAATTGCCAACCGATTTCAAACATATATTTTAGGTTTTAATATTAATACTTCGCGTTTCCTTTACGTGTAACTCTTCTTATCAGTTGAAAAGTTACTAGCACCCTTCACAGCCTGCGTTGGGGATTAGCATATCGTGGTGAATAGCTGTTTTACTTGACTCCTTATGGTATGTAGATTGCCTACATTCTAGAAATCTTAAGTTTTGATGACATTCTATTTAAATGTACCACTTAATGTAAATATGTATTTTTTTTGTGCTTTTTATTTCAGTAGCTTCTATTCAGATCGAGTTCGTTTTGCATCAATATAAAGTAGTTAAGATTCTGACGTTATTTATTATACGTACTATGGTGCCATTGTGTAAATATAATTCATTAATTGTTTGTCGTGTCAATTTAATTACAGTTATTAAATGCCAGTTAGTTATGCGGCAAATTTAAGGAGTGTGTATTGGACTAGTTTTTTTATTCACCAAACACCCTTTAACTTTATTGTTACTAGATATAATTAATATTTAATGTTAATACGAGAGGAGTGAAGAATTCAGATGTTTGTCTTTATGCCAGTAACTTAATATTGCTTGCCATTTAAATTCATACAAGTTAATTATTAGAATTATATTTTACATGTATTTTTATGCTTAATTATCATTTCAGTCATGTTCTAAAAGAGGTGAATTTGTTCGTTGGTGCTATCGTTTTGTTCTTTAACACACGCGCAAACACACGCACGCATACGCACGCACGCACCATTGCACGTCCCTCTCGACCCTCACACACGCACGCACCCACACACCCACCCACCTTCGACTATGTAAGCGTTGCATTCGTTTTCTTTCTTTTCCTTCTTTCTGCTCTTTGTTACCTTGTAATTCAGGCGCGTTCACTCCTTATTACTGATTGTGTGCTTTTCTTCTTGGCCCGCTCGTCTTACGGGATACAGGATTCTTAAAAAATAATAAAAGGACAATATTTAGGCTATCAAGGGTAATTTCAAAAATTCAGTCTATGATTCTCTTCTACACAAGCACAGGAACACGATACAAAAAAGAATTAGAACAATAAACAATAACCAAAAAAAGTTACAGCGCCACACTCAGAAATCGTTCCTTATAAACTTGTCCAACATGCAAAAATACACACAAACACCAAAATATAACATTTTTAAAAATTTAACATGCCCATTTTCATATATACACACCCATGAGCACAATACAAAATGTATCAAAACAAAGAATAGTATACAAAAAAGGTACAACATTCGCAGGGAAGAAATCAGTCGTATAACGAATGTTTTCTTTTTTGTGTGCGCTGTAACTTTTTTTTGTTTTTGTTCTAATTCTTTTTGTATCGTATTTCTGGGTGTGTGCGGAGTGGAATGGACAGGCAGAATTTTTGTAAATGCCCTCTTGGTAGTCAAAATGCTGTTCCACACAGAAGAAAGCATTCTTAAAAAATAATAAAAGGACAATATTATGGCTGCCAAGACGGCATTTTCAAAAATTCAGCTTGTCCATTCTCATCTATACACGCACAGGGATACGGTACAAAAAAATTAGAACATAGACAATATACAAAGAAAGTTACAGCGCCCGCTCAGAAAACATTCTATATTATAAGTTGATTACCTTTATTTTTATAATACTCATAAATTAGAATATAAAACAAACAATGGGGCTTATAAAGTTTGTTGTATAATAAAATGTTGGTAATTATTAAATGTTACAACAATCTTGGGGTTTTTTATGTAAATTTCCGCCAAATTAAAATAATTTAAAGGGACCCTAGTTATGTTGTGTTCTAAAATTGTTTAGCATGCAACTTTTTGATTTGCGTGTTCAATCCTTGATATATGTATCTGTATACTTCCTGTTCCGTTAGTTTTAACCTTAATTTTATCACACTCGATCTGGCTACGTGTTTATTTAACCCTCTAAAAACAAAACTTTCTTTGTTTACTCGAATGTCGTAATTCCTTAAATCTAGGGTATGAACTTTCTAATAATAAACTATCACTTTGTGAATCATTTTGTTTATGTAAATACAACACACGATTTTAACCTGTAAAAATTATTTGGCAAAACCATAATCAAGTATAATAAAGGAAATAAACGCATTCCGCACAGCATTGTTCTCTTTATTAAATTTATACGAGGAATTCTTCATTATACACCGATCGACGTCAAGCGCGTGACTTTTATAAATTACTAACAGCAAAATACCAACACCGTTAATTAGACCACGAACACCTTTTGAAACGGAGAATTCAAATTTGCTCCTTACCTATACTTTAGTTATTGCAACCTTCAGGTACTACGTCAATTAGTTAGAAAAAATGCGAAACCGGTATTGTATTTAAATATAGAGTGCGCAAACGTTCACCTATCGGTCGGAAAACCTTCGCCTTGGGTTTTGTGAAATTTGTGGTTAGTTGCAATCTCTCTGCACTCATATAAACCGCGCGGTTTTCTGAGGTCCTGAACCTAAAATAAAAATGCCTTCCGAAAAATCAATCTACCATCCAAATACAGCTTTATTCAAAAACGCACATATATCAGCTTTTATCCAGTATCGCGAGCTTTACCAACAATCAATTGACAACCCAGAGGAATTTTGGGGAGAAATTGCGAAACAATTTTATTGGGAAACGCCAATTGAACGTGATAGATTTTTTAATTATAATTTTGACGTCACAAAAGGGCCTATTTTTACTAAATGGTTTGATGGTGCTACCACTAATATTTCCTATAATTTACTCGACAAAAATGTACGAAATGGATATGGAGATAAAGTAGCGTTTTATTGGTGAGTTAGAATTATTTTTCCATAGTCGGTAAGCAATTTGCAGCTTTAAAGTTAGTGCTATATTAATATTATATTTTGTACAAGCAATAAAAATAGATTAAATAAAAGGGGTCGGAAAGTAGGTCGTAGGCGACTCCATGTCTGACGCCTGTATCGATCTGTGCGGAATTCCGGTAATCAGATGAACTTGACTTTGTATTTAATGTTATCTTTATGAAAAAACTTAAACTTGAACAAATATTTCGTCAGTATACAATGACCGACTTGCAATTGAAAGTGCCCTTCACTTCACACTTTCACAATCACTTTTACTCGTATGTTTGGGTTGTGCAATGCCATTCAGCAAACTTGTGGTATACGTACACAAATCTAAAGGCGCTATTTAAATCACACGCGAAATCTTTTCGTTACTAGATAAAACTGGTTCTTTTATACGCTGAAATAAGTTCAAATATCAAATATTTGCTACCAACCACATTTAAACAAGAGAATTTTAAGTTATATATGATTCTAAGTTTTACGAGCATCTCGCGGCAGTAATGCCTTGGCTGCAATGACAGGTTAGGTTACTATTAGAAAAAGATATTTTTATTAAAAAGCACAAATTAGATATTATTATTAAAAACCACAAATCACTTAATACGCATATCAGAACAGTCTGCAATAGTTTTAGCAACAACTGTTCTGATATGTGTGTTAAGTGATCTGTTTTCTAATAATAATATCTATTTCTAACAGTAACCTAACCTATCATTGCAGCCACGGCATTACTGCTGCGAGACGCTCGTTAAATTTTTTTGTCTGACAGAGGTTAACGTTATTTCTGCTTTAAAAACATCAAAGAAAAAAATAATTTTATGTTTTGTACCTATTTGTACCGCAAGTAAAAATTATGTACTACAGTTGCTTTTACGAAAGAATTGTACTATTTGAAGTGGCTGTATCAATAGAGCAGTGTTTGGGCACATAATTCTGTACAGCTGTTTCCCGGTGGCGCAACATCTATTTATGCCCCCGCCACCACTCTCCCACCAATCACAAATAGGACCCTTTGATGTTGAAAAAAGTCAAAACATAATATGCCTACCTTAAACTTTATTAATCATTTTATTGTATCGAATATAACATTAGAAGTACAAAACAAAAAAATAACCTACTACAACGAAAACGACATTACATATTTAAATTTTCTAAATCACAAATTTTCCGGCAAGCATTTTTCCCGCAAAGACATCGACAATTTTATTTATGTTTAATTGTCTTGACATTGTATTTTCTATATTAATTAATGCTAAAGACGATAATCTTGTTTCAGACATTATACTTCGCAAAAAGTCTTTATTAATTTTAGTTTCGAAAATGATCTTTTTGCACTTGCCGATGTTACGGTTAGGGTCATAAGTAATAAATAAGCATTTTTGCGAATGCTGGCACTAGTACAATGAAAATCTATTAAAACTATTATAGCTGCTTGAGAAATACAACTAGCAGCTTGCAGCTGTAGATTTAAAGAAGTATTTGCAAATTGCAGTTGTAGCAAGAAGTCGTTAGTCAGATCTAGTGGGTAAGAGTCAATCAACTTTTTTGCTTCGCAAAAAATCCCCTTCGAGCGAAAAAAGGTATTTTCTTTTTGGGATCCAAAATTTTAAAAACATCATTAACTTTGGACATACTCGTAAACCTGTTTTGTATTTGTGAAATTATAATACCTAAATTAACCAAACATACACAAATTTTGTATTATCGACTTCCATTATAAATGCATCCGTCTCGACAAAGTTCGTCAAAATGCTTTTTTAATCGCCCAGTCCGACTTACTTTGAATTTAGGAGTAATCCTGTAATTGATTGCGAATGATTCAACTTTGTTTAGAAACTTCGTAATTGTTTCTCAAACCTGTTAAGCATTTTTAGAATTTAGTAATAATTCAGTGGTCCGTGATAAATCCATATTAATAGATTGCAAATGTTTAGCAGCAACTTCGATGGATTTCAAAATTTTCATTGTAAAATAGTAATATATACAAATTCAAATTGATCAACCTTTAACTTTATGTCATTAACTACTTTTATCCCCATTGTCTTTTGAAACTAATGTAATTTTAGAAAGTGTCTTCAAAGTTATTGCATAATTGTGTTTGATGAAAATGACTGTTTGATATCTTGATGACCATCGAGTTGCGGATAATGTTTTTAATGTTACGGTGTTCTGTTTTAAAGGCGTTCTATTTTGCATTTGTAACAAAAGGCTCCATCTTTTTATACCCAGGTCAAAAAAAATTTTAATTTGCTGTATCAAGGCGTAATAATTGCTTGTCTTTAACATATTATTACGTGTATTTTGTATTGCTAAATATTGTGTGAAGCATAATGAACATATTCTGCGTAGGGTTGAACAGTTTTAATTTTTTTAACTACGCTGTATACTCCACTCATATTCGCTGCCCCATCATACTCTTGTCCGCGACATTTTGCAATAGGTACCGAATTGTTTTCTAAGAAAAGTTGTACAGAGTCCGAAATGATTTTCCTTGTTTGGTTATGAATGTCGCAAAAACCCAAAAACGATTTATTTATTTTTAGATCAATAGGAATGTTATGAACTGGATTGTTTTGACTAACTACATGTCTTAAATAATTAAATAATTGGTCTGTTTTAGATATATCTTGAGTTGTATCTAAAATAATTGTAAATAATGCACTTTTAAGTATTTCTGTTAGTAAGGTGGTTTTTATACAATTCCGAGTAATGTAACTAATTCGTTTTGAATATTTGGGCTTAGAAATTTTGTTTGGTATTTTGGCTTTTGAATCAATTCTGCTAATATAGTGTCATACTTCGCCATTAAACTTGCAATTCCTAAAACATTTTCACTGCCATCAGGGTCATCCGCACTTACTTGTTCTCTGTGTTTTGGAAATTGTATGTTTAAATCAGAAAGAGTTAGAACAATATGAGTAATTTGCGTAAACACATTTTTCCAAAAGCTTAATTGTTTCTTAAATGTACTTTCAGTTATATATTCTAGGGATTTTTTTTTATTTAAATCGTATACTACTAATGCTTGCCTGAAAGTGGATTGTGGGTTTTGTGAACTTTAATTTTTTTTTGAACATTTTTTCCAATCTTTTACTCCGTTTACCCACGCAGGATGAAATGACGCATGTTTCCTATCCGCGAATAGCCAGGATGGTTCATAATAAGCTACGTCCAATTTTTGTGAATAGCACAGCCAATAACGTGGTATTTCTCGACCTGCCTCTGTCTTTAGAAAGTAATATGATTTGGAAAATGATCTATTATTAAAGTCTTTTGGAAATGGCCTTTTAGGTCTCGACGGGCCATTTATTAATATATCTTTTTAATGTGGAAGTTTTTGATATCATCTTTGAACAATCCCTTGTTGGAAAAATGAAAAGTATGTCCTGACCTAAATTTTATTTATAATCAGATTAATTATCTACAAAATTTTAGCTTCTTCAAAAGTAACTCGTTTCTTATCTGGATCTAATTCGACGTCGACACCTGATGCGCTTAGATCTGCTACATTCACGACGATATCCAATACGTTGATAGTCTTGCTCGAGAACAACGTATTAATGTTGGTACTAGTTGATGGCATTGGCAAAACAATCAAATTAGTGGCAATTGCACAAGCACCAGTTTTCGCTTTCTCATCATTTTCACCCTTTTTCCACCATAAAGTTTATTATTTTTATAAGTTTTTGTTGTTGTTCCAATTTGTGTGTTTGCAATGTGCGTTTTTCAGCACCACTTTTTCTATTAGACGACATATTACTGAACTCAAACTTAACCTAGGGCAAATACAAATACCTAACCAGGTAAAGCAAAAAACAAGAATAAATAAAGAAAGGACTCAAACAAAAGAATCAAGTGTTACTAAACGACTACAGCAAAGACCGGGACCGTTTACAGTTAAGTATAAGAGAAAATCCAAAGGAATTTTAGCGTCATTATACACTACCGGATAAGCTGTGGCACTTAACTTGTAAAAGAATGCAACTTATTGTTAATACTGTACCCCTATGCTCTTTTGCTTTAACACACACTGAATTTCACCAATGAAAGTATTGCTGAATGTGTCCACTGAGCATGATGCGTAATTTATAGAAATTGCATTCTTTATTGTAGCGGCATAACAAGGGACACATTCTCATACATATGTTTGGATTTTAGGGACTCTCGCGATGCGGTGGCCCGCAAGAAGTACGCAGCGGGGCCCTTGGTTACGCCCCTCTGTTTCTTCATTTTAATACCACTCCATGTTGTGTTACAATTGGGAGGTCAAACAGCTTTTTCCAATTGTGAAATTTGGAGCCTATGTTATATTGTACTGTCTTGTACATTGCCACAGATTTTGACATCTTATTCTGAATGGCAACAGTGGTAAATGGGAGTAGAGGGGCGCATGTAACCTGTCACTAACTTTAGGACAATTTTTTTCTTATTTTGTACATTATTGCCCAACAGGTCTCTCTGATGAGATGTTGTAACGAAAACTCCATTTGCACAAACAACAGTTCTATATTTTCAAACTGATTATACAAACCTTTTTAACAGGTCTTAACTACAATGGAATTCTAAAAATACATCCACAGCAATTTATTTCCAGTTAATCACTAACGGTACAAGTATTATCTTCTTAAAACTACGATGCGATCTTCTTAATTAACTTAATATCGAAACACTGTAGTGAACTGTCCAATTTATATACGAAGCACTATAATTAATTTATATGGAATAGAGCGAATCAACCCTGTGAAGAAAACAATATTTATCCAACATATCTCGGAGAATTTACACAATACAAAAGTCTTCGCAAAAATAATTATACACTCCTTAATTACCTCAAACTAATTTTTAACCTCAATTCTGACATTTACATAAAAAATAAAAAACAAATATATGTTATGAATTATTCCCATATTCATAAAACATAATATACATACTTATGTAATGTCCACAAATGCTAAATAAATGCAAAAATGTAATGTAATAGTAGACAACAGCAATAAAAGTAAAAAGGAACCATCTGCTGGCCGAAATGCATTTCGCACTGTAACAAAAAATTATTAGGTAATAACGTCACACCTAAACAATAAAGTAACTGTAAATTTTATATAGAAAATCTTATGAACAGCCACTACTAATCTTATTTCATCATTAATTGTCAAACAATAAAAACTGCTGTCAGTAGCATATTCAATACCCTAAACCAAAACAATTAAAATTTACCAGCCGTTTCTACACATATTTGTTTATCTCGGTGTGACTTGGAAACCATCAATTAGAGACATTCCATATATTCCAAAACTACATTTAATAATTAATAAAAACTTGAATTTGTAAACTTTATCATGCAATCAATGACCCAATATAAAAGAAATCTATTTGCTCTTGTTTATTAAAAGCACTGGAATTATTGGAGTGCAATACGTTTATAAATTAAATGTTTATACCAACCAAATTGTCGTTTTGTCCTGTGAATTATAAACACGACATAAATAAATAAAAACATCAAGTCAACTATGTGGACTGACTCAGAGAAACCACCGAAAAGAAACACATACATACTTTGGTGGAATAATATGGTGCTCCTCCAGACGTCTTGTCTTTGTCCTTAGTAGATTCTATGTTACTGGAACCATCATCAAAGGAATTCAGCAAAACAAACGACGCCTCTACCATATGGTCACCCAAATTTTTCCATATGTCTCGATCAGAAAAACCAATTCTTGTGTCTCTAAGCTATTAATAAAACAAAGTCTGTGATGATTATATTATTGGATAATCTGCATATAGCAAAATTCACGTTCGCTCGCAATCGCGTTATCTTGACAAGTAATAGCAACAAAGCTTTTTAATGTTTGAAATGGCATGAATTGTATTACCTGTATCACAGACAACAATAACCCGAATCGTAACATTATGAAACTTAGAACGAACTACTACTTCACGTAACAGGATTCATTTTTATAACCGAAAACAATTCTTCTTTGTTTAAGCAAGGAAAGTAGGCACTATAATAATAATAAATTTTCAATTGTAACTTCCCCTTTAAACATCTATCTGTTTATAAAATAACCAGAACAACTAACTGCATTGTACTCGTGTTGGAAAGTTAGTTAACCTTGTATATTAAAACCAATCATATTGTTTCAACAAGCGACTACGATCGATATATGGCTAACTCGGTTAATGACTGTCCATAATTCTCAAACACGTTTAAAGTACGCAACAAGGAATATACTTCAAATTCAAGGACTTACGTAGGGAGATTTGTCTAACTTTCACCATAAAATTATGGAAATGTAGCATAAACCAATACATAATTTATCTTCAATACGGTGTAAAGATAAAGAAGCGAACATGTGTAATGAATTGAAATCTGTGTTTGCAACCAACCTTCCGAAACAAATGCTCTGATAATCGAATACCACATTTAAACGCTATGTCTACAATAAAATAGATTGAAGCATTTTTAAATTACAATTAAATATTCTAATAAAATCCTACTGGGTGATGAATCAGTAATCGTTTAACTTCAGAAGGCGGTTGAAATTGTTAATGAATACTCAAATGACTGTGAAGAGAAAGTAAGAAATGTAAAATTTAATTACGTAAGACCGAAAATACTCACGTGCAGAAACTGCACATAACACGTATAATAGTTTTAATCAAAAAAAAATCGAACCACTAAAAATTAGATTCTTGTTAAAAAATTTTAATTTGGTGTTCACAATCACAAGAAATTTTATATTTTCAGTTTACAACAAGAATAAAAGAGCGGTTCTTTTACTCTATAAAATTGACATCACGTTAGAAAAGAAGTTACCCCTTACTAGAATTTATAGTTTTAAGAAACGAGGCACAACCTCATGACTTTCGATAACATAAAAAGAAATAACTCGCCCACTCCTTTTTATACATTCAATATAGAACAAATTCAACCTACTCAGAATTGGATGATTGGAAACATCTGTTGCTGCTCTGGAGTGGTTGACCTTAGGAACAATGCTAATCTTCAACTTGGTATTTACTCATCTAACGTTATCTCATGACAACGTATGGTTATTTTCTATCAAAACCAACCATAATATCGCTTTAGTTATTACATTTTAATTGTATTTTCTATTTTCAGAATCATCATCAGGTTCATTTTTTTTTACGGGCAACATATTGGATACACATATCAGTTAATAGACAGTTTGACGCCGGTTTCAACGATATAAGACACTTTGTTTTACTTGAAAAGAAGAAAAATATTTTTCAAGACATAACTTTATTATAAGGTTTTGGTTTCAAGCTTGATTTCGTCACTTAATACTTGCTCCATGGTCTTTAATACTCCTGGTTAGTGCTTTGCGACTGGAAGCACCGCCTCAAATCGTTCACACCATTTTGTTTGTGATTGTTTTTTTAGGAAAAGTGGCACTTTAGTTATCAAAATGTTCCATCTTGCTGGGCTATGTGAAAAAAGAAAGTACATTGTTTCCAAATATCCAAAGTAAGTCCATAACCTCTGGGCACAATTTCATTAGTAATATCTTGTCCACTTTTATCATTACAAGCATTGGAGAATTGTAGTTAAAAATAGATATTTTAAGTAAGATTTATCTTAATATTAATCTGGTTGTAAAGGATACAGGTGATGGAAGCATAAGATCACTATCATAAATTGCGACACTCATGTTCAAAAACTAAAAGCTTATATTTTTATAATAGCAAATTAATAAACGTTATTTGTTAAACGGCAATGTGCATATAGTAAAGTTAATAATTTTGGATGACTCAAGTAAATATTTAAGTTCTATAAAATTATCTTTATTAACGTTTCGATCCATGACCTAGGATCGTTTTCAAAATAATAAAAACTTCAAGTTTGACATTTATGACATAAATTGAAGGCGACTTTGATTTATTGATGTTTGAAATATTTGGTTTGAGTACACTAAACAAAAATTTTTAAAGTTTAAATGAATGATTGCCTTCAATTTGTGTTACGGCCTGGGACCGACTTTTTTAGGTAGCCAATACGCTTAACGTGAAATCAGCTCATTAATTTTTATTGTAAAAATTCAATAACTTAGGAATTGGAAAACATTTTTTAACATGTTTCTATTTATACAATTTAGAGGATGGTTATTAAAGAAGTGTGCAATTGCATTATTAAAAGGCTTAAGTAGTCGTTTTTTTATATTTATTTTGAAGGGGAAATCATTATGATTTAGGCTATCTCTTTGGTTTACACTTGTCAGATACCAATGCTGTTTTACAGGGGTTGTTAATATGCTTCATCATCATCATCATTGGATCTTCATCTCAAAACTGGTTGGACACGTACCTGCACTTATTTATATTCTGAGCTAGCTTCCATTGTTTTCTAATTTCATGTCTTATTTCACCGAGATTCAGTGAAGGGGGTTAAGCAACCTGTGGCTACCAAGATCCCCCAACACTTAGATATTTGCTGAAATAATGGTTTTCTAGTTAATATGCTTATTGTTATATAATTATTTATTGTATGTATAAATAGAAATCATGTATGTAGTCTGTATTTCATGTTAATATCGCAAGGAAAACCCAGGAAAAACTTGCAATGCTACCTAGATATTGGGGGCATTTGATTTTCATTTGTTATTTCTTTTAGTAATGGAATCCATTGTTTACTGAAAGTTACGGATTTGTTTGCAACGCAGTTATTTTTATGTAAGGTTATATAAGCAGCTTCTTTGATTTTGCGTTTTTGGTGGTTTTCTTCTTTGTTGATAATTTTTGCGTCCTCCCATATTATTTTATGACTGGAGTCCCATGCATATTGGCAAATCATGGATTTTTCAAATTTTCTATTTTTTATATATGATTTATGTTCTTTTAATCGAACTTCAAATGGTTTGGAACTTTCCCCTATATGAAGATCCAATGATGATGATGATGAAGCATATTAACAACCCCTGTAAAACAGCATTGGTATCTGACAAGTGTAAACCAAAGAGGTAGCCTAAATCATAATGATTTCCCCTTCAAAATAAATATAAAAAACGACTACTTAAGCCTTTTAATAATGCAATTGCACACTTCTTTAATAACCATCCTCTAAATTGTATAAATAGAAACATGTTAAAAAATGTTTTCCAATTCTTAAGTTATTGAATTTTTACAATTAAAATTAATCAGCTGACTTCACGTTAAGCGTATTCGCTACCTAAAAAAGTCGGTCCCAGGCCGTAACACAAATTGAAGGCAATCATTCATTTAAACTTTAAAAATTTTTGTTTAGTGTACTCAAACCAAATATTTCAAACATCAATAAATCAAAGTCGCCTTCAATTTATGTCATAAATGTCAAACTTGAATTTTTTATTATTTTGAAAACGATCCTAGGTCATGGATCGAAACGTTAATAAAGATAATTTTAAAAACTATGAGTGGTTTAATCCCCAAAGAAGATTAAGAAGAATACTAAACAAACCACAACAAACATACAGGGAGTATTTAAGTTCTAGTTAGGACGAACCAAAGGTCTAGGTTCTTCTAAGTTCTTTATATTTTTACCTCCATCCTTCTGTTTTAACTTGTATATTTCCTTCTTGCTACTATTGAACATATGTTTTTTCGCATTATCCAATTTGTAGCTAGGTACTTTTTACTTTCTAACACTACTGCTGTTAAAGAACTACCGGTTTGACAACTTGCTTTATGTTACTATGTATCTTATTTTTATATTCCTTCTGTTCCTTGTCAATTAAATAGGTATAAAAGAACTATAGTTCATAGCGTGCCATACAGAGGGCGTAATCGGTTTCACAAGAATTTACTATCAATATTATTTTGCTTTGTAAATTAACCATGCAAAATTACTAGACTAGGCTTATCTTCAGTTCTCTAATTAATTAAGTTACAGTAATTAATAAATTCTTTATTAAAATGTTTACAGTGCTGAAATACCGATGTTGTTATCAGTTTACTTAAACCGGGTCACAGGTGCAAATCTTTTTCTATATGCAAATTTAGTTGAAGTCCATTGTACCTCCAAAATTAAAAGAAAGACGACAAAGATAAGGCGCAATGGATCAGATATAAATGGACGGGTGAACTCCGTACACTAAGACACTGCTGCACAATTAAATGATCTATTTTCTGCTGAATTACATGTGTAATACCCCTAGATACTAAACTATTTTACACAACTGTGTAATATACTTTAAATTAATTAATAGAAATTCTCTATGATTATTTATTAAAATAAAATCATTGAGGAGCCGAAAGAGGCATTGGTCCATAAGGAACTATCATGTACATATGGTCGAAAACGAATTTTTAATTTTGGAAAGTTTAAAAGACGTTGCTTTTTAAAAATTAGTTTTTATTTATTAAATGGTTTAGAGAGTTTCTTATATGATTGTTAGCGGTTTTAGAATGGTCAAAGGGTCTGTGGTTAATTAAATAAGTTTGGGATATGTCAATGACGTCAGCAGGTTGGTAGAGATTTTACTGGCAAATGGGAGTGTAACAGAGAAAGTGATTTGTACTATAGATTCATCATGCTATTAGTAATGATATTATTTTTTCGTGTATTTAAGTATTCCAGTTCAAGGTATGGCATTTAAAGTAAAACTCTTTAAGGAATTTTAATAAATAATCTTTCAAATTTCAAAATTTTTCATTTGTGGGTTATTTTCTAGTAACTGTTCAAGAAGCAAAAGTTGAAATTTTAAGCTTGCACGTTATGTAGTGGTTATTTCATAGAAGTTATTTCACTTGGGAGCCTATAATCAGGCTTTTTACGTGAAGGGATTTCAGAGCAAAATAAGTTTGTAAATTTCTGCTATAGACTAACATCATTTAATTTTCGTGGTATTTTCATCTGGTCAATAAATTTGCTTCAATTTTCATACTTTTGCAATCCTCCGGAATATCTTAAACGTGCTACAATTTACACGAAGCTGCTGATAGCATATCAGCTCTGCCAGCTATTGTCACTATAACCAATAAGGATCTGTTCCATCATTAAAAACGTTATCCAAAATTTCAATACCTGATGCAATAAAAGTTCAGTTTTCTTGCTGTTTCAAAACTATAGACAAAGTAACTTAATCGTAACTTTATTATTAAAGAGGTCATCAGCGTTTTGTTACTCCATATTGTTGTTGCAATATGATGTTGCATAAATTAGGTCAGCTAGTTCATTTCGGCACTAAGAGATTACTATGTTAGCAAATAGCATAGCAATAATTATTATTGATAGAATATCTGTTACGAAAGTTAATAAATGTACCAATAAAAAGATAAACAGTTAATGTACAAATTTGTTAGTTGTTATCATCTTTTGATTGCCGGTCTCTTTTTGAAAAGTTGTAATGACTCCTCCATAAATAAAACAAGGTCAAGGCATTTAATTAGTAGAAAGCTTTTAAGACACAGTTTAAGCTTGAATTTATCAAAAATGAAAACTAGGGTGTCTGTAAAAGGTTTGTACAACACTTCACTGTCCATTTCTTGCATGAAATGTGACATCCTTTAACCAATATTACTTACATACAAATGTCACCCTTAATGTGTTATAGCTTCCAAGAGGGGTATCGTAATAAATAAACTTTTTCCTAACATAGAAACCAGTAGTTTTAAATTCACTATCTTTTTTCGAAAGTTCTATCGGTTACTGCTCTCTTTTTGGAAGTATTTGAACTGATTTTGAACTTTTTTTAAATTTGAGTTTTTACCCATAGAAGAACCTTTTAATCCCTGGTTGATTGGTAAATTAGTTTTTCTTTAAATTTCCATATAACTTTTATCAAAATTGAACTTGTATTTCTAATTGCTTAGCTGCACCATATACAAGACAATTGTCTATATTTTTAAGAACCTATAACCACCACTGAAATTAATCTACTATAAATGAGCTAAACATCCACCATCTACTGTTTTTTGATTACAAATGCCAAATTAGTTTTAACAAAGTGAATTGAATTACCATTTCTTTTAATATAACATTTAATAAGTATTTTAAGTATTTGCTAAGATTTACAAAAACTCAATAGTAATTACACTTTACAAAAATGACGATAATGCTATAAGCAACGAGTATCAGCTGATTTTTTAACCTCCTTATTTCAAATATTTTTGAGAAATGTATTAAAAATTGCATATTTACATAGTGTAATACAATAGCATAGTCGTTCTATTGTAGGGTGTAACTTAATAAAGTTGTGTGTAAATTTCCTTGTTGAAATGAACTAGAGGATGTACTTTAAAAACTTTTACTTTGTTTACTTATTTGAGCCATCTTATGATATCAAAACGTGTTCGTGGTTTTTGGAGAGCGAACTCACTATAATGATGACCTGTCAGTACAGCAAAACTGATCATTTGTTGGTCTTCTCCTTATGTTTTAAAATTTGGTCAATTACTTTTTCATAGTTTATGTTCTCACTCCTGCTACACCACTGATTTATATTTTATTTAATTTCATTACAATTTAATATTCCATGAACTCATTATCTATTAAAAGAATGGTTATTTGATAATAAAGTTGGTTTAGAAACTTGCAGTTTTGAGCCTGCTTGACATTATTGAAAGTTGTGTATCTATTGTCAATTGAGTTTTATTTAAATTTAATTATTCTTATTAATAGTTTTGATATAGCAGTTGAGATATGTATGGAACCTGTTATCCTGTAAGAAACACACTGTCAACAATTGGTTAGATCTGGTATTTTGCTTATAACCATATGTGCTTTTGTACTAGTTTGAATTTAACTATTTTATTTTAAACCTCTCAGACACGTCTTGTATATTTATTTACTTTGTTGGAATTGTAAATTGGAAGCATCTTGTTAGTTGTAAATTGTGACTCTAATCAACTTTAGTGTATTTATCACAACAAAAATATTAAGGGATTATTATATTTAAATCCATATAACCACAACATTGTAATTAAACATATTATTCTTTATAGCACAGTTTATTACTAATTTTTACGTCATTTTTATTAAGGTGGTTTGTTGTTACTAACCATTGTTATTTTGTTTTACAATAATTCGTACCTCGCATTTTAAATAATCATTATTGACTAATATGCACAAAATTAAATACTAGTGGCATTATATATTTTGCAATATTTACGAGATATATTTATAACACATTTCCTGTTAATGTTAAAGTACTTTAGTGCAAATTTTTTTGGCTTTGAATGTATCGTTTGCTATACTAAAAGTGTGATTTATAAGAATATTTCTCTTACAGGTGAAGTAGTTATTGTTTATGTGTAGGTATCGAATTGGATACCCCAATGACTTTTTGATGAGTTCCAATTTTAAGCGTAAACCAATTATATATAATAAACTGTACGGAGCTTATTGACTTGTGTTCAGAATTTCAGGTTTATTTAAGGTTTGTTCATTGTGGGCTCGCCCCAGAACCCTTGACTGACAGCCAGGTACTCGTTGCTGTAAATGTTCGTAATTTGTTCCAGTACTGCCCTGTCTCTATTGTCGTCCCTGTTTAAGCGGTTGTGTAATAACAAGTAGCATTTCATCTTTTTGCGAATTTCCGATAAACACAATTAATACTTAAATGCATTGATAGATAGATTAATCTTTCTTTATATCTCTGCTAAAGAATTTTATATAACTAAATACTGAAAATTGATACCATTCTAATAATGCTGTTTAAAGAGATCCTAATATATTTCATGTTTAAACCAAATAATGCACTAGTGTCGTATATTTGAAAGGATCAATGTGTAAATTAATTTGATCACTTCCATTGTGTATTGTTTTTACACCTGTTAATTAAATTGTAATTCTTTTCTTTGATAGATAACGACCAGGTCACTGATATGTGTTTGAAAACTGGAAATAGAATGAATGACCAATGTTTTTTGTACATATACTATTTAATCAGTTCATAAATTCATATCAATTATAAACAAATGACAGGAACATATGCGTGATAAACTGGCATTAATATCTACTGTTTGTGTTCTGACAAGATTAATGTTTGATTGAGTCCACAATACGAATTTATTCTTACAACTATGATACCTGTTGTCTGTATTTAAAAATTGCATGTAAACTTCTACTCATTACACTACACTATCTGTACTTGGATTAAATACACCACTTATTGTATGTAAGGAATTGAATTTAAGTTTTTAAATTCAAGATTTGGAACATTTACTTCAAAAGTGGAAAGCGTTCTATTGAACTACATCAACCGGAACTTTAAATGTAATATTACTGAAATGAATAGTTGGTATTGAAAACAAATCATTCATGTTTATCAGAAAACTAATAGCTCTTTGGTGGGTTGCGTTCGCAAGGACAGAACGCACAGAACTTGCATTAATACAAATCTAGGAACGGTTTGAAAATTTTTAGAATTATGAAAACACAAGGTGAATTCTGAATCTCAACAACTGGGTTTTTTAATGAATTAATTTCAGATATAGGGTTCATATTTAGATTTCAAAATAATACGCACTTTGCACACTTTCAGTTTTTAACCATTTTAATAATTATAAATATTGTAAATCAAATTAAGTTACGTTTTTCTAATAATAATAGTCTTCATTTTAAAAAAAAATTAAATTTTTGAGGATTAATGTTAATATAATTTAGTTTGTCGTAATCAGCAGTAATTTTTACGGCAAAGTAGTTTTCAGACGCTTTAATTCTTTTAATGCAATACTTAAAAACTTTAGCATTTAGATACTAAGTCAGAAGAGCTCATAGTTGTATAATTAAATTTTAAGTACATTATTTGAATAATATCAGATAAAAATAAATTACATTTGAAATAACTTCAACATACCATTTGTATAGCCTAAACGTGCCCAAAAGAAGCAAATAGCTGGTTATCATCCGGTGCTTATAGATGCATGGTAATACAAAACAATACTCAATTGAACGTATAGTGCCAGTTATGACCAAATAATTTTTAGAGATATTTTTATAAAGAAACTTTATATACTCATGAATTTTTATTTTTACAAATGAAACTTTATAGTGCTAGCTTTTCAAGCAACATTTGTTAATAACAGTGTACTGTAATGAATCATCAACAATTTAGCAATATATATTTATATATATATATATATATATATATATATATATATTATAAGTAGTTTTTTACACAAGGTAAGTTGATAAATACTTACGTATTGAAATCAATAAGATGAAATAATAATGTCTATATCTGACATAAGTCAAAAACTTGACAATTTCATATATGATTGACAAAAATGCTAAACATAATTGAAAGTTAGGTTTATATATGGTACTGTACACGATTTAGATTTGTAAATTTCCCAATTATAGCCATCGGCCTCGGTAGCGTAATTGGTTAACGCACAGTTCCGGCAAAACTGAGATGCAGGTTCAAATCCTGTCCAAGGCCTTATATTTTCCTTCTTTCAATTACTAGCTCGATTTGAAATGATCATTTGGGCTTTACCTAAAAAGTCTAAGTTATTATTTCATCTTATTAATTTCTATATATATATATATATATATATATATATATATATATATATATATATTACTCATATTTAGACCAGGGTAGAAAATTAAATAATCACATCAAATAATTTTAATCACCGTGTATAATGAATATTATTAGATAATACGCGTTATTAAAACCGTGAAGCATAAAATTTATTAGTTTCATTAAACATAAGAGATTTAAATTATGTACAAGACGCTTTATATCAAAAGAAGCAGTATTAAAAGCTCTGCGTGTAATGTAATTATTCCTAAACAAATGGAAATTACGTGCAAAATTTATATTAATTAACCCTATTTTAAGTAACCGGTAGTAAAACAAAGTGTACAAATAATAATTGAATATTTAATTAGGATTCACTAAAAATTAAAGAGTATTAATTTTAATTGAAGTTAATTGAACCGTTAGTAACAGATAATATCTATAGAAACTTGTAAAAACCCAAGATTATAATACCAGAAAATAAAGCTCTTAGAATTAATATTATTTTGAACACCTGCGTAGTTTAAATATCACATACGGCGTAAATTTTGTAGATAATTAATAGTTTCAAAGAATCTTGGAGAAACCGGGGCTTAATATTCACGAGAATGTGCGATACGGGGTTATTAAACCCAGATAACAGTCCACATGGACTAAAATATAATCGATAATAAAGAATATCAATTTGCACCAATACGAACAGGTTAGAAAAGGAAAGAGAAAATGCGTCAAGCAAAGACACATAGAGTAAAAGGCGTGATTTAAGCAACGTCACGAGGGTCACAATTGGTTGAAAATAGGATGCAAATATCAGAGGTAGAAACAACAATTTCGGTATAAAAGTCAATTAGTTATTTCTCGGACATGCTTGCGTGCCGTGTGTTGAAATTTCTGAGATTTAAATGGGACGAGTGAAAATTCGTAAAAATCGACGCGCGAGCGACAGACTGGGAACATAGAATGAGGAATTCTTTAGAATTACCCGTTTTGAGGACAAAAGCGACGTGCCGGCTTTTTGCTATATATACCGAGATGAATATAAACAAGCTCTCTTAGACTTTTGACTATTCGATGCGTTAAAAGCTCTTACATCCGCGACTTGATTGAAGATGTTAAACAGTGCATTTTAGTTTGATAAAATAAATTAAAATTTTGCTCGTATATTTTAGTGATTCAAAATAGTTTGTTATTTACGTGCTAACATGAATGTACTTCAGTGCACTTAGATACAAGGTAATAAAATTTAGTTTCACTGTACCAATTAGCAAAATTTACAACGACAAATGTATACACAAAAGTAGGCAGTTTTGGCGTATATTGGTGAAAGAAGTATGAAGTTATTTGCTATTTTCGGGGTGTTAATAATTAAATGGTTCAAATACGTGTCTGGATCCACGAAACAAGGGTCAGATATACACAGATGAATTCCGGAAAAGCCCAGACACAACTTTAAATAAATGGTGATGGAGTAAATTTTAAAAGCGTTGAGAATTAGAAGCCGTAAATATAATCCTGTTGGAATGGTGTGATTAACTAAAGGGACGATGTACTTGGAAGCTACGAGGACAGTAACCTTCAGGTAAATTATACTATTTTGTTTGACATTTTTGTGTGTGTTGAATAAACTTTATAATTGATTTACTTTAAATGGACATTAGTGAAATTGTACTAACCATAAAATTTTAATTTTAAGATGAAATTTGCTTGTTGAAGTAGAAAGGAGTATTTAGTTTTGATGTTCGGTAATATGATGAAAATTTGGGTATGTCTTTGAGCTCAATTAGACGAACCTGGTTAATTAACGTAAAGGGGTGGTAGATGCTCCCTTTATACTCAGACTCCGGTCTGCTTATATTGTTATATTAATTAGTAGGCATCCAACAAGGACTTTAATTTTGGATGCACATTAAAATGATAATAAAATTAATCTTGAAATTTCAGTTTTTAAAACTGAAATTTATGCTGAGTTTTAATTTTGAAATTTTAATGTATTCTGAATATTGATGTAAATAGAGTTAACGTTGATGTTTTTGGTAGGAATGTGTTGTTTTTTTTATGAATGAGGAGGTTTATAACATTAGGTGAGCAGCCGAGGCGAAAAGAGGATCACAGCCGTTTATGACGCCCAATCTGTGGGACTAGAATTTTTTTGTCGAAAGGACCCAGTTCCCGCATTCAAAGGAGTATATCACAGCAAATTTTGGCGACCACAACGTGAGGGCTCGAATTCCAGATAGTGTTTAACTATTCCAGGAAACTGGCGATCTGAGAGAGAGAGTTTTTGTGTGTGTATAAATTTAAGAGTATTTTAGAGTGTGTGAGTGATTTGAACGTATGCAGAGAAAGGAGTGGTTAAGGAGTCAAGGAGTGGAAATTGGAAGTGACGATAGTGCATTGTGTGAGAAAATTTCGAAAATGGAAGAAGCTGGAGGCAGTAGAGATCAGTCGAGGACGGAATCAGGGGATCAAGGAAACGAGATGATAATGAGGATGCTTGAAAGAATGAATGAGACGTTAAGTGGGGTTAGAGAGGACTCAAATCGAAAATTTGAGCAAATGAGTGAAGAATCGAACAGGAAATTAGAGGAGATTAGTCAGAAAATAGATAAGACGAATCAAGAAGTTTCAGAATTTAAAAATAGTCTTACCGTAAAAATGGGGGAAGTTGAAAATAGGGTTGATAAAAATGAGCGTGATATTACAGGTCTTCGACAGGAAATGGGACATTTAAGGTCCGAAGTACGCATTTTTTGTGAAGAAGAGATTAATGTAAAAATGACTGAAGTGACGGACTCATGTAGGGATCAGTTAGGCAGGGTAGAACGCGAAGTTAGTAGTATTAAATACAACATGTCAAGTTTAACGGGGGATGGTCCCAGATTTTCTACAGGTGGAGTATCATTGGACCAACACATGAAGTTTTATGGCGATAACAGGGTAAATCCACAAATTTTTATTAATAGTGTAAGAAATCTAGTGGGAAATTTATTTGACGAACAGACTAAACTAAATACGATAAAGGCTTTATTAAAGGACAATGCGGAGGCATGGTACAATTTAGTAGGACAGGACATAGACACGTATCAGGACTTTGAAAACAAATTTTTACAACATTACTGGAGTGATCACAAACAGGATCAGATTAGGGACGACTTGATTACAGGAAAATTTAAGGAGAGTTTGCAGGTTCTAGGGAGCAATATGCCATCCGCAAATACAGTGTGGCCAAACAACTGAATCCACCATTGACGGACAGACAGATAATCAAGTACCTATCACGACATTTTGAACTGGAAATTAGACAACACGTGGCCTTACAAAACATCACAGAACGGGAGACATTTTAGAGTATTTGCAGAGATATGACGATGTATGTGTTGGACGGACAAGAGAGATACGAGAACGAAACGTTAACACAGTTAGGTTTGACAACAGGACACCGAATTATCCGAGACGGCCTGACTACAAAAGAAATTTTCGACCGAATTGGGAACGACGAGGACAGGAATACAGGAGCAATAGTGCGACTAGGGGACCGACGCCAAGACCTAGTTACACGCGACAGAACAGTTTACCGGAGGTAAACAGGACTGTGACCAGCACGCCGAATAGAGACAGGGACACGGATATTAACACGAGGAGGACGTACGCACAGGTTGTAGAAGGACAACCAGGACCAAGCACGGAAAACAGGATGGGACAGGATTTTTAGAACGCGACAGACCACTAGATTTCTGTGTAAATGTATATGAACATCCACGTGAATTTTTCAAAATTGAGGAGGAAGTAGAGCCAGAAACTGTAGAAAAATTATGTTTGCCAATTATTAATTTAGAAATTTTTGAAAATAATGTAGAAGTATTACTTGATACAGGGGCAGAGGCGAGTTTAATATCGGAGGAATTCGTTAGCAAAATTAGGGATAAGGTTTGTGATAGAATTATGCCTATAAAGCGTAGTCATTTAGTAGCTCCAAATAAAAAGAAGTTTGCTGTAGTAAATAGTGTTGTGGTGCTTAGGATAGATATAGGAGGTTTAAGCTGTGAACAGGAGTTTGTAATTGTACCTGGACTGAAGTTTCAGAGCATTTTAGGTGTTGACTGTATGATGAAGTTAGGGGTTTTGATAGATATGGAGAGGAAGGTAATAAGGATTAATGATAGGGTAGTGCCATGGAAGGGCAGTTATGAAGTCACAGAGGATGGGACGGGGTTTAGTATTAATGTAGTAGAGGTAGAGGATGATGAAGGTAAACAGATCAACACAATAAGATGTCCAGAGGATAGGAGAGTAGAGGTTCAAGCTTTATTACAAAAACATGCAGAATTAGTGGGGGTAGAAGCAGCATATCAGGAGCAGGTGAAGGCGAAATTAAGTAAAGATGGCAAGTTTGTTTTTAATAAAGTTAATTTAAGGAATTCATTCTGGCGGATTCCATTACACAAAAATTCTAGAAGGTACATAGGATTTTCCGGAGAGAGAAAAATCGAGAATTGTAAAGTAGTATCGTTTGGTTTGTCGGCAGAAAGGGACACAATAATAAATGAGAAACAGACAAGTGTAGGGACTGAAGAAGAAGTAATATTTAAGAGTAAGGATAATAGGGATGATAAGTTTGTTGTATGTGAGATAACAGGGATGTAAGTATAGATATAGAAGGGGGAGAGATAGGGATGAAGAGTATTAGGTTGGTGAGAAGAAAGACTTGGATGGTCAAGAAGAGAGTTAGATTTAAATAACTTGAGGAACAAAGGATAGAAAATAGAGCTAGGTATAGGATAAATATGGGAGATAATTAGGAATAGGTTTAGGATGAGAATAAAGAGTAAAGGTAGGAAGAAAATAAGATAGATTAAGTGTAGATATTTCATATAAGATTAGTGGAGAGTTAGGAATAAAGTTAGAAATAGGATAGGTATATAGGATTAGGTAGGATGAAGTAAAGTATAGTGAAGATTAGTTAAAAGTTAGGAATAGGATAGGTATATAGGATGTATATAGGATTAGATGGATTAGTAGGATGAAGTTAGGGATAATTTCAGTTTATAGAATTAGGTGAAAGTTAGGAATAGGATAGGGATATAGGATAGGTGTAAATATTTTTTTTTCGATTGGAGACAAAGTAGGTAAGTTAGATAGATAAGGGTAGAGAGAGATAGGCATTTTTTTGTAATTTTTTTGTCTAAATGTTTTATATTTGAATTCAAATAAGTGGGATTATTTGTATTCAAATAGGGGGAAAATACTCATATTTAGACCAGGGTAGAAAATTAAATAATCACATCAAATAATTTTAATCACCGTGTATAATGAATATTATTAGATAATACGCGTTATTAAAACCGTGAAGCATAAAAATTTATTAGTTTCATTAAACATAAGAGATTTAAATTATGTACAAGACGCTTTATATCAAAAGAAGCAGTATTAAAAAGCTCTGCGTGTAATGTAATTATTCCCAAACAAATGGTAATTACGTGCAAAATTTATATTAATTAACCCTATTTTAAGTAACCGGTAGTAAAACAAAGTGTACAAATAATAATTGAATATTTAATTAGGATTCACTAAAAATTAAAGAGTATTAATTTTAATTGAAGTTAATTGAACCGTTAGTAACAGATAATATCTATAGAAACTTGTAAAAACCCAAGATTATAATACCAGAAAATAAAGCTCTTAGAATTAATATTATTTTGAACACCTGCGTAGTTTAAATATCACATACGGCGTAAATTTTGTAGATAATTAATAGTTTCAAAGAATCTTGGAGAAACCGGGGCTTAATATTCACGAGAATGTGCGATACGGGGTTATTAAACCCAGATAACAGTCCACATGGACTAAAATATAATCGATAATAAAGAATATCAATTTGCACCAATACGAACAGGTTAGAAAAGGAAAAAGAAAATGCGTCAAGCAAAGACACATAGAGTAAAAGGCGTGATTTAAGCAACTTCACGAGGGTCACAATTGGTTGAAAATAGGATGCAAATATCAGAGGTAGAAACAACAATTTCGGTATAAAAGTCAATTAGTTATTTCTCGGACATGCTTGCGTGCCGTGTGTTGAAATTTCTGAGATTTAAATGGGACGAGTGAAAATTCGTAAAAATCGACGCGCGAGCGACAGACTGGGAACATAGAATGAGGAATTCTTTAGAATTACCCGTTTTGAGGACAAAAGCGATGTGCCGGCTTTTTGCTATATATACCGAGATGAATATAAACAAGCTCTCTTAGACTTTTGACTATTCGATGCGTTAAAAGCTCTTACATCCGCGACTTGATTGAAGATGTTAAACAGTGCATTTTAGTTTGATAAAATAAATTAAAATTTTGCTCGTATATTTTAGTGATTCAAAATAGTTTGTTATTTACGTGCTAACATGAATGTACTTCAGTGCACTTAGATACAAGGTAATAAAATTTAGTTTCACTGTACCAATTAGCAAAATTTACAACGACAAATGTATACACAAAAGTAGGCAGTTTTGGCGTATATTGGTGAAAGAAGTATGAAGTTATTTGCTATTTTTCGGGGGTGTTAATAATTAAATGGTTCAAATACGTGTCTGGATCCACGAAACAAGGGTCAGATATACACAGATGAATTCCGGAAAAGCCCAGAAACAACTTTAAATAAATGGTGATGGAGTAAATTTTAAAAGCGTTGAGAATTAGAAGCCGTAAATATAATCCTGTTGGAATGGTGTGATTAACTAAAGGGACGATGTACTTGGAAGCTACGAGGGCAGTAACCTTCAGGTAAATTATACTATTTTGTTTGACATTTTTGTGTGTGTTGAATAAACTTTATAATTGATTTACTTTAAATGGACATTAGTGAAATTGTACTAACCATAAAATTTTAATTTTAAGATGAAATTTGCTTGTTGAAGTAGAAAGGAGTATTTAGTTTTGATGTTCGGTAATATGATGAAAATTTGGGTATGTCTTTGAGCTCAATTAGACGAACCTGGTTAATTAACGTAAAGGGGTGATAGATGCTCCCTTTATACTCAGACTCCGGTCTGCTTATATTGTTATATTAATTAGTAGGCATCCAACAAGGACTTTAATTTTGGATGCACATTAAAATGATAATAAAATTAATCTTGAAATTTCAGTTTTTAAAACTGAAATTTATGCTGAGTTTTAATTTTGAAATTTTAATGTATTCTGAATATTGATGTAAATAGAGCTAACGTTGATGTTTTTGGTAGGAATGTGTTGTTTTTTTATGAATGAGGAGGTTTATAACATTAGGTGAGCAGCCGAGGCGAAAAGAGGATCACAGCCGTTTATGACGCCCAATCTGTGGGACTAGAATTTTTTTGTCGAAAGGACCCAGTTCCCGCATTCAAAGGAGTATATCACAGCAATATATATATATATATATATATATATACGATGTATAAATAAACACTAACGTTACGAAAAATCGAAAGGAAGTTTTTAATTATACAAAGCAAGCTAGTACTTTGCATAGCCATAAATGAAAGAATTTGTTTGTTTCATAAAGGGAATAAACATTCATCATGAATGCAAAGTACTAGCTTGCTTTGTATAATTAAAAACTTCCTTTCGATTTTTCGTAAAATTAGTGTTTATTTATACATCGTATATACTGTTTTATTTATTAAATTTGCTATAAGCAATTAGTTTTCATTTTTATATATATATATATATATATATATATATATATATTGTTCGTGTAGATAACGACCAAGGATTTAATTATAATAAATGTAATAGCGGATTTATTTTTTAAATCTTCACCAGGGTTCTATGTAAGAGGTTATGAACATCAACTATACTAACTTACTTGTAAGTATTTGTAATTTCTTAGTATAGTTGATGTTCAAACTTCTCTTACATAGGACCCTGATAAAGATTTAAAAAATAAATCGAAAGCTTGCCGAAAAAACAAAGAGTTTAATTAAAATATATATATATATATATATATATATATATTATCGTGTAATTACGGGTCATTGGAATACATAAGGGCACAAGTTAAGTTATAGGTTAATAGTCGTATGATATTAGAAAATCAATTTATTCAGTTAGGAAAGTAGGATATTTTAACAATTATTGTAGAGCTTAAGTAGTGTATAAATAATGTAGTTAATTTAGTTAGGCATATTTAGCTAGGAATCATGTAACATAGTATTTATGTAAATATAGGGCATAAGAAATAATAATAATGGGATAAAATTATAACACCTTTAATTTGTAGTGTAGTAGTATACGGGAATACAAAAGTGTTGAGCAGGTGTTAAAATAACACTTTTATTTTTCAAACGTAAAACCCAAGATGGTTAAAGCATAACAAAATAACAAGGGGAGATTTATTTCTAGATAACATTGCTATAAATAAACTTTAATAGCTTATTGGAACACGGACGACCGTTGGAATTAACGTAGTCAATTTGTAACAGGGACAAAAGCAAAACCACATAAAACTGACGAAGACACAGTATGTTTGTTAAGATATGGATTTTTAATTTAGGAGGTAGTATAGGATGGAGCCGGAGACAACTGTCATGGAGGAACAAAAATGGAACAAAAAACGTATAGGTATAAGCGAAAAACAAAGATCAAATGCAGTGCTAGAGAGACTTGAACAAATGTATTGTAGCAGGGGAACAGAAAATCAATAATTTCAAGGTAGTTTATAAGCAGGCAAGCGTCGGTTGAAAGCGGGAGAAAGGAACCAAGCAAGGTATAGATTAAGAAGGGTAGATATTCAGCTGGTGGAGGCATATACGTGAGATGAAGCTATAGATACAAGTGAGATAAAAGGTGTTTTGTTCAAGTTTAAGGCGTGGAACAACTGAATAGTAGAGGCTAATTTTGGGTGAATTAAAAGAGGCAATTGACAGTTGGAAGCGGTTTACCAAGTATTTGTGTTTGTTGCTAAAATTCACGAGAAACGGAGATACGTTAAAGCTTTTTCGCTGAAATGCAGGACGGTTAGAAAACAATTTTAAAAATTGGTGGAACGGGTACACAAATGTACGTGTAATTTAGAAACGGGGGGTGAATTCTGGGTTATTTAATCAATTTTGAAGATGGGCCTCGCCATTTTTATTTCAGCGGCCATTTGCGATACATATAGTTACTTTCAAGTGAATTAGTGCAGTTTAATCCTAATTTATGTAAAAGCTAATAAAGCTATTTTTGGTGCAAGTTAATATTGTATGTAAGTACAAAGATTGTTATTGTGGTGTTTGGAATGCACGAAATTAATGAAGAGTGAAATTATTTGGATGATGAAAAAAACGATTTTTGGGTATTAAAGTTAAATTTTGGAGATTGGATATTTTTGGTTGTAAATTGGACAAGAAGAGATTTTGAGTAGCGGCATGCATGGCAGACATGGTGATTCGACCGGGGAGTTATTTGATGGACTGAGGACGTACACATGCAGAAAATAGCTACCAGGTAGGCCAGTGTATTGAACATTGAATGGTGAAATTTTCGATGGTGTTGGTGATTATTTTGATTTGTGTTTTGGTGTGTTTTATATTATTTGATATTTTATGAACAGAAATTTATGAGACAAAATGAATTTGATTTTTGAAGGTCAAGAATAATTAATTAATTTACAGATAACCAGGAGACGTTGTAAAGAGGTATAGAGGGCTTATTAATATTTGCTAGTGCAGTAGATTTGTATGCACATGTATAGTGTTTTACTATGAGCTCATGATAAGACAAAGGGTTAACGTAAGGTATGAGGAACGCTCTCTTACTTTAATAAAAAATATGTGTTTAAAAGGTTATCGATTTGCATTATTATTGTTATAAAATTATTGACCATATGAGTGTACATAAAGAAATGGTGTTTTGGAAAATGTAATACTGATCTTAGATAAATAGAGTGTGATATGTTTGGTTAATTGAGTTATTTTTGAGTGTGTGATTGTAGGGTGTGAATTTCTATTTAGGTTTTAGCATGGTGATATTGAGCAGGGGATTTTAGATTTAACAGGTAGGTGTCTGTGGTAATTTTAAGGAATTTTAGCGAGTAGGAGAGAAGTTGAGAGCAGCCGAGGGCGATCTAAGGATAGCTACAAAGTATTATGACAGCCGAACAGTGGGACACGAAATAGAGGGCGATTCAACAGGTAAACATGTCACGATATTCTTGTACCATAACTAAAAGGATGTGTCGACTAGGCTGCAGCCGAAGATTGGGGGGAGGGGAGTAAGCTGAAACTGAAATAACTCAGCAAGGAGAAAATTAATCATTGAAATAAAATAATGTTTATACCTGTAAAAGAAAAGCAATAATTAATGACAGGACGCTAGTCCGTCCAACCAATACATATAGGTAATAGAAAATAACTTTGTTAAAAAAATTCATGTTAAAAATATACTTTATTTGCTTATCATAAGACTTGTAATCAATAATCATTTCAGTAATAAATATATATGATTGGTAAAAGCACAAAATAAACTTTTAAGGAACGTTCACTAAGCAATAAGTACGTTTGTGCATCTGTGACACGGCGTTATGATAAAATATTACAAGTACGCCCCTGACGCGATTAATAAAGAAAATAATTTATAATTAAAAACCCTAATGAGCTCGTGTAATTACATTATAACACATTTATAGAAAGAAGGCAAAAATGGAATACTTATTTTTATACAAAGAGGTCCACCCAAAACACTGATGTTAACTATGTTCATAATGGAATATTAATTATGCATAAAGAATGTTGAGAGTATCTCAAAAGTAACTACTATAGTAACTATAACTTATTAATATTGAAGGATTGTAGATGATTCAAACTTATTAAACATTACAGTAAAATTTGTAACTATCAGAGCTATAGTAAAGCACTGCTGGTGAGGAAAGTGTTACGCAATTATTAGCATATATGTGAGAAATAATTTATTGTATGGACTACTAGTAAAATATAATTTAAAAAAATAGTCTACTTTCGTCTATGTACTTATAGCGAGACAAAGAAATGTTTAACATACCAGTAATCAGCCAAGATCTGGAACAATGCCTTTTCTTTTACAGTCACAATACCTGGTAGCTCGAGAATTCTGGTAAACCAAAAAGAGTTGTGAGTAGTGAGCAATCCACGTGGTCCAACATCAAACCTAAACATACAATCTAATCCATACGATAAAATTCTACACGTACGGGAAAGTTTTAAACCTTGGGTACGAACAACTTTTAACTCCTACGATATGACCATACGATACGAGCTAGAAAGTAAACATGAAAGTCAGTTATTTATCAACCATTTTATGCACTTACCAAATACACAAGATGTAGAAACAGAAAGGAATGTGCGTGTATTTGCTCGTTCAGAATTAAGAACTGTTCAAGAAGATCTGTTCAATGTGTAATAAAGTACAAAGTAAAAATGAATTAATTCCCAACAGAACAATTTCGAATCTCTGCTCTGATAACATCATTAACAGACGTTGATAAAGACAATTTGGATACTAAATTGTAGTATAGGTGATAGGAAATTAATATGAATAGAGAAACCAAACTGCTTTATGAATAAACTGATATGTTAATGTGCTTTATCTATAATAGGTATAACTTTGAAAATAGTCAAAAAGAGCAAATTAGGATATTTATTTAAACTGGTAATAATTTATCAATGAAGGGTATTGGAAAGATGCAAATTCAGGAATTGAACGTAACAAACAACACAATAGATTATGTCAACCCAATTCGTGAGGCAAGATTCGAGCGAAGCAACTCAATAATATATGCATGTAATAATACTTGAAATTTTGTTTCTTGGGAAAAAGGTCTAAATAAATAAAATAATTTTTACATTATATGTGTGTTTATGTTGTATTCATAATCAGACGTTTAGACCGTCACTAGATGGTCTTTATCAATGATGGTTTTTTCCAATAGATAGAACTTTATATATTTATAACACAGTATAAATTGAACTATTGACTGAATGATCTAGTACAGTTAATTCAATTTATTTAATTTAAAATTGTACAAAACATTTACGTCACAAATTAAAATATTGTTATTATGTATAAATTATGTAAGTTGATGTAAGTTGCTGACCTCTTAGTCAAAATTTAAAATTCAAATTTCTTAATCTTAATCTTAAGAAATTTGAATTTTAAATTTGGCTAAGAGGTCTGCAACTTGCATCAAGGTGTAATACATAATTTATACATAATAACAATATTTTAATTTGTGACGTAAATGTTTTGTACAATTTTAAATAAATAAATTGAATCGTAGTAACTGTACTACATCTCTCAGTCAATGGTTCAATTTATACTATGTTATAAATATATAAAGCTCCGTTTATTGGAAAAAAACATCATTGATAAAGACCATCAAGCGACTGTTGAAACGTCTGATTATGAATACAATATAACCACACATATAATGTAAATTTTTTTTATTTATTTAGACCTTTTCCCCAAGAAACAAAATTTCAAGTATTATTACATAAAAGAAGGTCAAGAAATACCAATCGAATATATATATATATATATATATATATATATATATATATTGTGATATTATGTGATATATATGAGATTTGAACCTTGACGCACTGAAGTGCCACTCAGATATAGACTTCTAGTTCGTAAAATGATTGATGAAGGAGATGGTGAGGGCAGTTACTTGTTAAAGATATTTAAAATGATAATTTAAGAGAAAAGGTTAGTTTTAAGATTTCAACTTGGGTGATGGTGATTTCATAAAGTAATTTTGAAAAGTGTGTGCCAATGAAGTGAACTGCTGTTGCTTGTATATCATAAAATTGTGTTAAAATATTTAAAAGGAAACTTCACTGCCAAGTGAATATGTATGTATAGCTAAGATTTGAAGTCACTTAGTACGTTTTTCATTTGATTTGAGTTAGGTATAAGATGTTAAACTTTCACTTTCATTTGAATATGTACGTAAAGCTTAAAAAGTCAATTAGTATGTTTTTATTAGATTTAAGTTAGTTATAAGATGTAGAAATTTTATTTACTCTTCAGTATATAGTTGTAAGTCTATTATATCATTTGAATTTCACTTCTTGTAACGTTGTAGACATCCAACTCATCTAAAAAGAAATTATTTAACATTTGTTGTTAGGATTAAAACATCGACCAAAATTTATAAATTTTCGGCCAATGACATTTGTGTATAAGTTTACTCCAAATTAGAATTTGACAAGAGTAATAAGATCTATTAATAAAATTTTGGATCATAGAATGTTAGTTGGAAAAGAATTGTAAAAGAGTAGGCTGGTTTAATGTTTTAAGGGGCATCTCCATAGAGATAAGTGACAGTTGTTTAAAAAATTAAAAAGGGGGCTTTTGAAAAAAAATTAAGAAAAAGACTGATTTGAAAAGGACTGAAAAAAGAATTTTACAAACTATAGAACGAAAAATATAAACTTTTTTGTAACAGTTTACGAATTGTATACCTTTTATTATTGTAATCTCCAACATAAAATTCAACGTAGGAAAAATGTATTTGTGATATTCTAAGTATAAAAGAACCGTTGATATTAAAAAGTGATAAATGCAAGAGTCCTTGTCATTGTCTTATTATTGACGATTGGATTTCTGGAAGTGTTTTTGTGTAGACAGAGGAGTTCCGAAGTGGTGCTATCAGAACGCTGAGATTGCTGAACCTTTGGTGTCGAGCACGGTGTTGATTTCACGGAGCAAAGTTTCCTGATAAGACCAACGACGATAAGTATAAGTGTCTCTAAAGATTATTTGGCGTACCTTAAACCCTACAATAAAAGGCGTAAATTCAGTATTACAAAATTTTAAAACGTACTTATCGACAGGTATTAAGAACCCACATCTGGTTAGAATCGTCGTTGTAGGCAGTGGAGCTTCATTGTTCAGCAGCAAGACGTTTTATTGGAAGTTCAGGTAGTATTATTATTATCTGTGTCATATTTTAAACACTTAATCCGTTATACTTGATTGAAATCTTAAATTATTAACTAATATAAACTGTTTTACTGTGCGTATTTTTCAAGTAATTGTTTACACAGTCACATTTAGAAATTGCTTTAGTAGAATTAACTAGAGGTCATTTGACTGGCAGTGTCACATACATCTGTATATGGTTCAGAACTCACGCTGTATGCAGATATAGATTATTCACAAAATTAACCTGAGATAAGAGTTTCATTGGTCGAGGCGCAGATTTAAAGACCCAATAGAGAAGTTAAAAAAATTAATTAAAGAAAGAAAATTATAGGGCAATTTGGTGCATTGCTAATTTGCTCATATATTATAATTGTCACAACAAAATAAAAAGGGAGGGGTTATATTATATATATATATATATATATATAATATATATATATATATATATATATATATATATATATATATATAGGGTGCCCTATTTCTAACACGTTGTATGAGTAACTCTGTTATTTGTGACATTAGAGAAAAGGCTAAATAGGGAAAGTAGTGCAGTTTTTAATGCCGAGTTCAGCCATGTAGAGATAATTAACGTACAGGGTGTAGCGAAAGCGTTATACCTAAATAACGAAATTTTGATCTTTTTTGTTTTGCTTCGTGGTTCATTTATTGTGATAGATACAGTAAAACGTTGTAGATGTTTTTTACGTTATTTTAAGAGGAGAATAAGATAAACTTATTTATTTTTGCATGGCTTTGGTCATGTTCGAGCGAATAAGTGAGGTTATGTTTTTTTAAATGGAAACCATAATTGGCGGTAGTTCTGATAGAAAGGCATTTTTTTTCTCTTTTCAGTGATGTACCACAGTGTTCAACATAAAAATTTTTGAAAAAATTTTGTTTTTATGAAATACGAAACTTGGTATTACATAATAAAATACTTATGCATGACGTAACAAAAATATCAAAAACAAATTATGTTAAAAATTTTAAATATAATATCACTTCATAAGGTGTTCAAAGTGCCCACCATTTTGTTGAAGGCACAGCTCACATCGTTTTTTAACATTACTAAGTGCTTTTCTATTGTTCGTGCATCAATGCTTACAATTGCTGTTTGGATTCTAGCTATTAAATCCTCAAGCGTTGGAGGAGTAGTAAAATACACTTTATTTTTTAAATCACCCAGAAATAAAAATATAATGGCGTAAGTTGTGGTGAACAAGCAGGCCAATCAATTTCCATTTTGTTACCAATCACGTACTCAAAACGATCAGTTAAATATTGCTTCACTGATGTACCACTGTGTGCAGGGGCACCATCGTGTTGAAAATACTTTATTCTGTAATGGGTGTTAAAAGGTAATTCATCCAAATATTCTTCCAGTTGGTGTTTTAAGAAATTTAAGTAATTTGCAGCAGTCAAATTGTCGTTATAAAAAAAGGGTCCAATAATTTTTCCACAAAATATTCCACACCAACAATTAATACCAAATTGATGTTGATCTCTGGATTCACGCACAAGTTAAGGATTTTCTTGAGAATAAAATACTTTGTTATGCTGATTAAATATTCCGTTATTTGTAAATTTAGTCTCGTCAGTAAGCATAATGGTTCTCCAAAAATATGAATCCTCTTCACATTTATTAAGGTACCAACGACAAAATGTTATCCGTCTTTGATTATCTACTGGATACAATGTACTCGAAATAGAATAGTGATGGGGATAATATTTCAGACTTTTCAGAATACACCTCACAGTTTCCTTAGAAGTTGCACAGTCGTTTGCAATTTCGGCAGTAGAAGATTCTGGTTTATAGTTAACAAACGCCAACACATTCGTTTCAACAGTTTCTTCATATTTTCGTAAGAATTACGTTTGGTAAATGCACCATATGCCTTAAGATTATTTTCAAGTTTGCTAGATATCTGACAGTGTGGTTGCTTACGTTCCATGTATCTTTCAAAGTACAAATCCGCTGCTGCACGTGAGATACGATTCGAAGAATAGTAGCAAAAGAGCATGTCATTATTTTCTTCATTTGTATAGGACATTCTATTAGAAGAAAATAATGTACGTATAAACACAAAATAAGAGTACTATCTAATTTCTGTTATTCAAACAAGTGAAATCTATTGTTATGTGTCATATGGCTACTTGATTCTTAAAATCAGCTCAAATATTCACATATTATTTAATACAAAGTTTCGTATTTTATAAAAACAAAATTTTTTTCAAAAATTTTTATGTTGAACATGTACACTGTAATACCTCACTCAAAAGAGAAAAAAAATGCCTTTCTATCAGAACTACCGCCAATTATGGTTTCCATTTAAAAAAACATAACCTCGCTTATTTACTCGAACATGCCCAAAAACATGTAAAAAAAAATAAGTTTATTTTATTCTTCTTTTAAAATAGTGTAAAAAACATCTATAACGTTTTACTGTATCTATCATAATAAATGAACCACGATGCAAAACAAAAAAGATCAAAATTTCGTTATTTTGGTATAACGCCTTTGCTACACTCTGTATGTTAATTATCTCTTCATGGCTGAACGTGGCATTAAAAACTGCACTGCTTTCCCTATTTAACCTTTTCTCTAATGTCACAAATAACAGAGTTACCCATACAACGTGTAAGAAATAGGGCACCCTGTATATATATATAGTTAATAAGATGAAATAATAACTAAACCCAAATGATCATTTCAAATCGAGCTAGTAATTGAAAGATGGAAAATATAAAGTCCCGGACAAGATTTGAACCTGTATCTTAAGCTTTTGCGGCCCATGCCCATGCGTTTAAGTCAAAGTACCTTAATGTATCTCTATTGTTTTATATAACAGTGCAAATATATTCGGTTATCGATAATCTTTACTTTCTGAAAGGATATGCTCGCTTTATTTGTATAGTATACATTTCTACATGTGTGATTAGCAAAGGCTGTTGAATTCAAAATTTGTCGATTTCTTTATCTATTTATGCATTACAAATACTCTAGAAGTGTTCTTTGATATGTGGTATTCTAATATTTGAATCGATTATCATATCGTTTCCTAAACTGGTTTCACTTCTGCATTTTGTCCTGCGTCTGCGTTCCTGATACAGACAAACTAGGAATAGAAACTTCCAATCATATTGGTCTTTTAATGTCTGGTGCGGGCTTAAATATAATGCAATTGCTGTGTTCATATTTTCAATGAAAATCTAACAGGCGAACGATATTAAAATTTAATAAGGAACTATGTGACTAGCTATGTGAATGATTTACCATTAGCGAAATATCGACAAATTTTGTCCAACAAGATAGTGCAATATGTTAGTTTAGCCTTATACAATATTTTTACTGATATATGGATTAGTAGTGAAGGTCCTGTTTGCTGGCCACCTAGATCTTCGGATTTAACACTACTTGATTATTTTCTCTGAGATTATCTTAAGAATAAGGTTTATGCAGTAACAGTAGCAATTGAAGAAGACTGCAAAAATACGATTCGATAGACTATTCAAGACATAAATCCAGAAATAATTAAATCGGCTACATCGAAAAATAACCTTAGAAAGGATTGTGCTTTACATTGCTCTGAAAGGCATTGATCATCTATATGCATGCATTCACATTGCTTTTTTGAATACTTGTTTTTGAGTGTACATATAAAGATATGTTATATTGAAAAATAGCATTTTTAAAAAGGTATCTGATATGATAGTTAAAAATACCTATTTAAAATAAAAGATAACTTTACCTTTTTTTGAAAAAACTACTGAAAAATTTTCAGAGCTGTTTCTGGAAATGTATTGCTCCCTCCATCAGCTATAACTTTTATCTGAACATTTTTTTCTATACCTTATGCTTTTTAAATTATGCACGCTGGTTGGTTTTGTCACGGAAAATTTAAGTCAAGTTGACGGCCGCTAGAAAAGTGCTTAGGTAGCGGCTTTTGGGTTGGGGGTGGTGACAACTTTTGCTCCGGCTTAGTCAGGGTGAGACTCTAATTCAGGGTAGATCAGAAAATTTACTGCACAGATTATATTAATAAGGGTTAGTATTGAATCAGAGCCTGGACAGGGAATGCCAAGGCGCCAGGAACTGATAAAAATAAAGGAGCGTATGAAACCTAAAGTCTTAGTTCCAACAGACTTCGAAGGAACCCCCTTCCAGATCATAAATATAAAACACGCAACTTCACAAAATAACTATCTTTAATATCGCATCGGAACACAAATACAATTAATAACAAAAATTTCAAATACCAGTTGAATTTCAATATTACATCAATTATGATTAACACAAGAATAGAAAATACAAAATTAGTAAATATTACCGTAAGGAACCCCGCACGAGTGCATATCAGGGAAGAAGAACTTTTAATTTCTCACTCACTTTAAAGTTATTTATTACTCACGTACTCATATACCCTTGGCCAAGAAAGCATGTAGTAGTACGTAAAATGCACCATAAAATAAGTGCTAGGTGTTCTAACCTCAATTTCAAATAAGCACCTCGTGGGAGCAATCTCTAACAATAGTGTAAATATTAGATCCCTTAACGTACTGTTGAAATATTTCATTAATAATCTTAATAAATCACTCTAGGCCGTAAAGAGGGTGCCTAGAAATATACTAAAAATTTGTTTTAAATATTAAATTTTGTACATCAGTATTACTAAATTTTGAATGAAGTAGAGGTACTTCCTATGAACAGCAATACCTCAAATTATTAATATTAAGTACTAATAAGGAAAAATAATAAAACCAAAAAGGCACAAAATAAGCACAAACATTAACAAATAATAATACATGGAATAATCTTACTCAAAGATTAGCTTCTCTACGTAGTTATCTCACATCAAAGGTCGTCGAAGTCCTAGGCTGCTGGAATGGTAACCCAGAGTAACGACAGCTGGTCGCCAACGCCAATAAATGATAAATAATAAAGTTGATAGTGCGACAACGTTCTTGAGATAACGGAGACAGGAGCATAAACAGAATGAAGAGCATACGTATAACGCACAATGAGAATGCGTAGGGAGGACAAAGAAGAAGAAGAAGTAGGAGGAGGAGGAAAGACCCTAAAATTTAATATTAGAAATCAAGTTGCAAACAAAAATTGAGATATTAATTACCACGTAAGTGGGTCAATTAAATGTGCACTAACTGATTTAGAGATAACAGGACGTTACAATATTTAGATTTCAATAACGAACATCTGCACCTACAAAAATTAAAATAATAAAATTCAATCTATTTTAATTCATACCAATTATGAACGATGCTGATGAATTTAAATCCACTACAAGTGAAAATCGAAGCTTGCAAAAGGTATTCCAAAACCATAAAACCAAAATTGCCAAACTCCAATAATTATTTGTCGGTACTACCTAAATCCGTAATTAATACGTTTATATCGGCAGAATCCAACTTTCACCAACAACGATCGAAATAAGAATGCCTCTTATCCACAAGGACAAAAGCAAAGTACAGCTTATTATCATATTTGTAATTTCCAATGCAGATAAGTAACGTAAATTTGAGTATACGGCAATAACTTGTAATTATGAAGGTTAACACAAATGAAGCGCAAAGGTAACAACGATATAGATAGCAGGACAATGCTATCAGCAGACAATTGAATTTAGAAATATTATATAAATAGAATGCTGACACAGAAGTGTCGACCGGAAGGTTACAGTTTAAAAATTACACCCTATATACATTTTTGGATAATTATTGCATAAAGCAAGTAGATTAATACTAAAGTTGTAGTGAATAAGATGATATAATAACTTAGACTTTTATGCAAAGCTCTAATTATGTTTTTAAATCAAGCTAGTAATTGAAAGATGGAAAATATTAGGTTCCAGACAGGATTCGAATCTGTATCGTAGACCTTCATGGCCCATGTGTTTTCCAATTACGCCACCGAAACGGGTAACTATAATTAGAAAATCACACAAATCTAAATCAAGTATATAATCATATATCCACCTAACTTTCAATTATGTTTGGCATTTTTTTCAATCATATGTGACTGTGTCAAGTTTTTTCACTTATGTCAGACATAGACAGGAAGCCGTGCTCAAAATTACGGCTGATACCAACTATTAAATATACATTTTCGGATAATTATTGCACAAGCCAATTTGATTAATACTATTAGTGAATAAGATGAAATAATATCTTAGACTTTTATGCAAAGCTCAAATTATCATTTCAAATCGAGCTAGAAATTGAAAGATGGAAAATATAAGGTCTTGGACAGGATTTGAAATAAATACTTGACAATGACGTATTGCAAGTCGTCATATTTATTCATTAGCATCAGATCTCGTCGCTTAATTAAATCTTGTTAATACTATCATTTAAACAGCTGTAATTGAAACCAATTTAGGACAATGAATTAAGTAATTTTACCTGATTACCGTTAACAGAGAAACCAAACTTCATATGGAACCTTTCTATCTATGAATACAAATCAAAATGGCGAATCCCTTCTTATGCAGGTTTTGTTTGCAGTTCATCTAATGTGTTATTTCCACGTTTTATTTGTTCGCGTAGGTGGGTGTGTTATTCTATGACCATTCTCGTTTTCCTGGAAGGTGTGTCGTATTCACGTCTGTTATCAACATTCGTATTTTAATTACTTTATTACTGACTTAAGGTATTTATTAACTGAATAAACGCTTACCTCTGCGGTTATCGCAACATTTTATCGCTCTCAAGAATTTTAAGTTCGCCGATTTTTTACAGTTTATTGCCGCTCCGGACTATTCACGTTGTTTATATATATATATATATATATATATATATATATATATATATATATATATATATATATCTGTGAAATTTAAATGTTAAAAAGGGGTAGATAGGTCATTTCATAATTTATTACAAGTTTCTACATGTAATTATAATTAATTAAAAATTTAAAACGATTTCCATACCTCTAGCATAGAAGTTAACAATTTAACAAGAAATTTTCATTAATTTTAAAAGGGTGATTTGCCTCATCTGTTAGCGTGTGTAAATATTCTTTTAGAGTAGAAATCGATAATTCTATGGGAATAATTAATGAAGCTACAAGATTAATTTTCATAATTTGGCAGATGTAAATATTATTAGCGTGTATAGTATAGCACTTAAAAGATAGCGTATGGTAACCTAGAAACATATTTAATCATAGGTCATAAGTGAAGAGAATAATTATAGAAAAAGGAGAATTATTTTCAAAAGCTGTGACCATTATAGTTCATAAGTGCGAAGTTCGATGTTTATTCTTAAAAGCTTTTCAGATTTTTTTAGCGTAGAAAGCAATAATTTCTTGGCCACAATCTGGCAGTTGGAAATATTCTGAACATGTATATTTAATCATTGTATGTAATAAGTGTAAATAGTCACCAGCTTTTAGCATCATTTTTAAACGTTTAGTTATAAATATTGTTCAGAGAAGCAAGTGGCCGTTACAATATTTGCCTTAAACATTTTTGTGGAAGGAGATATTTTCCCAGTATATTTAAAGATCAACAAGTATAATTGTCGCTAGGGTTCTGGGTGGCAAATAACGTGCACAAATATCACGTGTTATGTGTTCATTTAACATGAGGAGAAAACGTGAAACAAAGAAATATTATTAGAATTCATATGTACAAGTGAGATACCGCGTGTTTTGAGTGGGAAAATGGTTGATTGAATCTTAACGTTTGTTTACAGTGGAGTGGAAAACGATATTCATACAAGTTATTAACAGTAAACAAAGAAAGGTTATTTTGGGCAGAATGAAAAGGAGAGAGAAAGAGAGAGAGAGATAATACGAAGTTTGTTAAGCTTGGGGTTATTTCAGCAAGGACAGATGAAACTTGGAAACAAGGTAATGTAGTGAGGGCAGAGAGAATAAAAGATAGGATATGGTATATGTATGTTAGATTGAGACAGCTATAATACGCGTATTATTATGGGCGTGGGTTAGGCGCTAAATTTTTGCCAGTAGGGGCTAAATTTCGAGGAAGTGAGTGTCTTTGAAAGGCTAAACCGGGGTTTTCGTAGAAAACGTCTACGTGAGCGTGTTTGTATTAGAGCAAGTTCTAAGATTTGATGGCAGTTGGTGTTTGTTAAAGTTTACGGGGGAAAATTGAACGGTTATAAGTGGTTTGTTTGTATTGACGAATTTTTGAGAATTTAGAAGCTTTAGAGGGGCACAAAAGCCTATATATACACGTGGATTTAGTGGTAGGGCTTTCGTATTTTCGCTTCTCTTTATGTGCTAACAACTACGATAGTAATAGTGAACGAGATTATAGCTGACATATCTACAAGTAATAATAGTGTTCAAGTACAGTTTGAAATATAACTGACACCAGTGGTGTTGAGTTTCGACCTGTTGTCAGCAAAGGTATTATAGAAAGCTTTAAAGAATGAAAATGAGTAGCAGAAGTAAATAGTAAGTACCGACTGCGTGATATTTGTTGGGTGCATAGTAGACACATTAAATAGAGTAGAGGTCCATGGTAGAAAGATTTGATTGTTTACCTATCGTAAATGGGGTCCGTAGCCGAATTAGAGGAATTTATAAATCTCTGGTAATTGAGAGTAGCAGCTAGCACTTACCGTTGGTGCAGTCTTGATTGGGGGACATTCCTGAAGGCGCAGCTAATGATAAAGGCCGCAGATCCATGAGCAGTGGAAACCCAGGTTAACGGATGTTCATTAAAAATTTACTTTTGTTTAATTGGTGTGCAATGACTTTTGTACTTTATGGGTATGTGCTGTGGAACTTACAGTAACAGAATCAAAAACAATTACTGATTGAACTTTTATAATATTATTTTTCTATATTTTGCAAAAAGAGAAATTTAGGTTATTAAAATGATTGTTGTACTATTTTATTATGTGCAAGGTAAAAGGGACTTTTGTAATTTATTGTACTGGAATTAGCACGAGTAATTATAGGTTTTACTATGAGCTCGCATTAAGCCAGGGTAACATAGGGTTGGTGGTAAAGCCCTGTTACTTTATTAATCTGGATAATATGTGATAAAATATATTATTTGAAAAAGGGATAACATGTAAAATAATTAATCTGAAAACTGGATGTTGATAATAATTTTTGGTGTATAATTTTGCTCTGAATAAATCGAGGAGAGTTACCATTGCAGCATTTTTCTTTTTGTGGTGTAGTTGTTTTTCAGACAAGAGCAGAGCAGCCATGACAAACTAAACTGTTCGAGTTTCTTCGAAATCAAACACAGCAATATCGTAGTATGAAATATTTAAATATTTTCTCTCATACAAAAGCATATAGAAAACATTTACAACATCGTTTGTTTTAAACATAAAATAATTTGCAAGAAGTATTTATTATAAAAAAATCTTCCTTACCTTATTTTAAATTTACAGAACTAAACTTCTTCTTTTATGGATATTTTACCTGACTCTGTTTATTTCCACGCTTGTAGGGTTTGTTTGGCCAAAAACATCCTTGACAGATAATCTATTTAAAAAGTCAGAGTGTTTCGAACTCTGAACACAAACTTTCCGGTAAAAATTCTTTACAAAAAAAATTATTATGACTATCTTAAACTAAATGACAAAATTCAAATATCAGTTACAAAAAAAATTATATTTGCAAAAATCCACAAAGCGTTTCTTTATCCAACTCGTAATTAAATATCTTGTTATTTTAAATTTATGTTCAAATCAGCTTACAAGATTTTCCATATTTAAAATCCTTGTTTCAAACGGCAGTTACCAAAGTACATTTTGGTTAAATCTTCTTTTCGATTATTTAATAAAATTTTTAAAATAGCGTTATATTGAGGAATTTTCCTTTTCATAGTAATTTAATAATTTCCATTTTTTATGTAAGTTACGTTTAAAACATTTGTATATTCATCGTAGCAATGTAATTATTAAATTACAGTATGCATGGGTGCGTGCGCGCGCGGACGGGCGGGCGGGTGTGCGTGCGTGCGTGTGTTAAGGTAAAATTTCCCTAGTCTGTGCTACTATTCTGCAGTCCCTTATAGGTTGATGTTATATATATGCTCATATAGAATGTTTTATTCTTAGAAGCATACCCTTGCAGACATACAGAGAAGACATACATAATACTATAAAAGATAGAACTTTTTTTCATTATTCCATGAGATGCAACACATTAGGCTTTGCTTTAGACCTTTTCTTTTAAATGCTATTTTTATACATAAAACTAATTTTTTACCATTAATGCGCTTCATTTTATATTACAAGTGTGTAAAACAAAAATACTATTTGAATATTTTCAAAAAGCCTATTACCATTTTTAATTTACAGGGAAGGAAATCATCCTGATGATTATAGCCGCTTATCTTACAAAAGGCTTTTAGAAGAAGTTTGCAAATTTGCAAATGTTCTTAAAAGTAAAGGAGTTAAAAAAGGGGATCGGGTAGCTGTCTATATGCCGATGATTTTGGAAGCAGTAGTTACTCTTCTTGCATGTACAAGAATAGGAGCAGTACATTCATTGGTGGTATGTATTTTACCTACTTCCTAGCACTGACTGAAAAAAAACATTTTCTATAGTTTGCAGGGTTTTCGGCAGACTCTTTTGCAGAGAGAATAATGGATTGTGAAGCACGTATTTTAGTTACCGCAGATGGTGCATGGAGAGGTGAAAAGCCTTTGGCTCTAAAAAATATTTGTGATCAAGCAATGGATAAATGTTCAAAAGAGGGTCATAATGTAGAATGCTGTATTGTAGTTTCACATTTGGAAAGAGTTACAGCACCAAGTGGAATTTTCCATCAGAGTAATAAGGTACGTAATTGTTATAACGGTGAAGTACACTTTCTTATAAATAACTGTATGCTCTGAGATTTGACTGCAATTATTCTATTTTTTATTTAGTAGTAGTAGGTATACCTTTCTGTATAAGCAGCAACTTCATTTCAAACTTACTTTGGTTGTGGTGGCTCAACTGGTAGCATGTCGAATTATAAATTGGAAAATTACATCTTCGAATCCTGTTTGAGACTTTATATCTCAATTACTAGATCGGTTTAAAATAATCGTTTAGGTTTTACATAGAAGCCATAAGTTAGAATTTCATCTTATTATCTAATGTTGTAGTATTAATAATGAACTTGTCTTGTGCAACTACGTTATACTTATATTTAATAGTTAGCTTAAGACGTGAATTTGGGCATCATTTCCTGTCAGATATGATTGACAAATATTCCAAATGTATTTGAAAGTTAAGTTGATGCATGACAGCCTATAAGATTTAGATTTGTCCATCTTTCCAGTTGAACTCGCTGGTTCCAGTGACTTAATCAGAAGTGTGTCGAAATACAAATTCCAAGCTTGCAAGTTCGAATCCTGTCCATAACCTTATACTTTTCTTTTTTCGAATACTAGCTCGATTTGAAATGATCATTTAGGCTTTACATAAAAGTTGTAATTTTATCTTAACCAACTTAGACTTTTATGCAAAGCTTAAGTCATCATTTCAAATCGAGCTAGTAATTGAAAGATAGAAAATATAAAGTCTTGGACAGGACTTGAACCTGTGTCTTAGTCTTTCTATAATTCTCATGTTTTTCATAAGTAGATTTACTCATTTTTACAACATAGCATTTTGCTTGTTTTGTAAGGGACACCATCAAGACAATGCAGGATTGCTATTTATGAATATGGTAACTTACATGCCCAATTAAGCTGACAAATGTCCCAGAGTAAAGTACTAAATACGAGGAAAATTACTACAACAAAGCAATTTTCAACTTATTGGGTATGTGACATTTCTCATCTAGAATTAACTTTTCTTGTACTCATAACTTGGTTGGAAGATACTTCTTGGCTCAATTGGACATATGAGTCTGAATATTCAGAAGTAGTAATCACATTTTGTCTTAATAATGCTTCTTATTAAAATGGATGAAACATTGACTAAAACAGTTTATTTTAACACTGTCCCAACATATATTATTGATTATGACTCTGACCGCGAGAGCTTCAGCTTGTTCTTTGTGATATTATTTTTCCAAAATATTTTAATAGAAATGTATGTCCACATTTTCAATATATTTCCAATAATTGGAAATTTATTAAATGTATGTTCACTTTTCTACTTTGTAGCTGTTCATCGGGAAATTTCTAAAAAGTTTATTTCATTAGATTCCTATGCGTGAAGGAAGAGATTTATGGTGGCAAGATCTTATGGCTGAGGCATCACCTACATGTTATCCTGAATGGATGCAAGCTGAAGATCCACTTTTTATGCTATATACTAGTGGTTCTACAGGAAAGCCAAAAGGTGTTCTTCATACTACAGGTGGATATATGGTGTATGCATATACTACGTTTAAGTACGTGTTTGACTACAAATTGTCAGATATATATTGGTGTACAGCAGATATTGGTTGGATTACTGGTCATACTTATGTAGTTTATGGTCCTCTTGCTAATGCTGCAACTTCAGTCTTGGTAAGTCTATCCCAGTAGTTTCTATTAGAAAGTGAAAGGAAATGGTGTAGCTATACAATTATTTAAACTAAAAGTGATTTGATAAACACATTTGAAATACGAAATTGTCATAAAGAAATTAACTAACAAACACATCTCACAAATAAAACTTGCGTTTAAATTAATACGCAAATCTTTCATAATGTTTCAAAAGTTTCAAGCTTCCTTTCCAATAATATTATGCTTAGATGTAAACAAAACTAATTCCATCGCCCTACGAACTAAGTACAACTTACATTTACAAGTTCACATGGACATATTTATCAAGCGTAAACAAAATCGAAAAAAGCTCAAACAGTGCTCACATTTAAATTACACTTCTTGAATTTTTAAATTAATTAAGCATATCCAGGAACACCAATGATTCACCTGTTTAATTCTTTGACACGTTAGGTCCCCCATTCCAGCTATTTAAATGCCTACATTTAGTTGCAGAGTGAAACCTGCTTATCGCCCTTTCATTACATAATTTCTTTATTTGATGCACTACCAGGACGATTTAAATTCCATGCTTAGTGCGTATTGTAGTGTAACCGACCTGAAGGCTGACCAAACGCCCTCTATCAACGGCACACCGGGCTCTATGATCTAACATCTAGTGGCAGTGGTTCGACGACACCTACGTTGTGTTGTTATAATGTAACCCAAATTTACACTGAGAAGATGGCGTTAAGGCGGGAAGGTTTGAAATAAAACTACAGTATTTTCCTAACTGTATTTTAATCAAAATAATAACCCCTAAATAGGTCATTGGCATGAGAGTTAGGAAAATTGAAATTCAAAGCAAACAGTACCGTACTCAATCTGGGCGATTGGGGAAAGAGCACGGCAGAGAAAACCCCAAACTGCCCTCACACTTCCAACTGCATTTTACACATCTCGACAGGGATGGGCAACGTACAAATACCCAGTTCACCAACATTGAATTTAACGGGATGTCAACTGTTACCCAGGCATACCACACTTGACAACTGGAGAAACGTTAGTGTAAACCAGCTACTCTTTTCTGGTAGGCACTGAGGTCGGATAACCAATACTACCCAGCTAAAGTTGAAAGGAAGGTAAAATCTGCCTTGACTACCAATGTTCTCCCCCTGTACGGACATAAAAATGTTAGTAATATTCAACAAGGCTCGATCACACATGCCCACATACATACATTAACAGTTTCCAGCCCGTGTTACAAAATATTTCACAAAGGCTAGCCGACTTCCTATTATTTGCAAGAGTACAACTACAATGACAAAGATGACATGAGTCGTTGAAATGAACTTATGGTGTGATTGCGCATAGTTAAAAAGACACTGGTTATTTAATAGACTATCTCCAACATAGTCATAAATGCAAACGCGTAGCACGTGAAGGTCGGTCATACCAGAGGTTCAAGCTAATTACATCACAACAATTATCACAAATGTTAAATACTAGTTAATTATATAGGAACATCGGCTAGATAATAGGATATACAAAAGCAACAAAATATATAATTAAGTTTAAACCGAGATATGAGAGATGCAGTGGAATATGTGGTTAATAAGCTGAAATAAAACAATTACACATAAAATAAAAATGTCAAAGGCATCACAAATATCAAACATAAAATATGTAGACAGCAAAACATACCAAAAGCTTACAGCATAAAAACAAGCCCAGATTCAGGTGTTAAATGTTTATATATAAAAGCATGCTAGTTAATAATATACATGAAATCTAGTGAGCAAACGTTAAAAATTATTCATTATGGTTGCATGGGTTAAAACATACCTTTTGAACAATTAAACAACATCATGACATGTAAAGTTACAAACAAAAAAATATACACAACATCGTTATGGTTAAATTCAATTACTATTGTAAAGCAAAACAGATATAACATATAAATATAATACTGTTCATATTCAAACCTGCTTAATAATTTGATTTAATATATGGAAGGATGGTGTTGGTACAAATTGCTCGCACAATCACAGTAAGGATACATTGACTATTATTTAGGTAACAGGTGAAATGCTATTGGAGTTACAACTCCGCATTAAACACTAAATAAACATTTCAAATAAATAAATATTAGTTTTGACCGTTTGAACAAATAACACTCATTTATACATAAATAATTTCGACAAAATCGTAAATCGACAGGAAAGGTATAGATTACGCCTGATTAGTAAAACAAATGGCAAAATTCATAGACAAAAGCAACAGGTAATCATAAAAATATTCCCTTCGATGGTTAACTAGCTAACGGTTTTACAATAAACATCAACAACCATTCAAACCAAGGCTTTGATTACAAAGATGTAATCGGATTACCTTGAATATCAACTGCATTATTAATTTATAAACATTACCTTTAATAAAACCAGCCAAGTGGAAGCTCTTTTGACCTACCATTTTCGAAACTAAAGACCAAGTGCTTTTCAAACCTGTCGATTCTAGTTTGATCCCCCATACGCATGCGCCCCTTCTACTCTAAATTCCGACATCTCGGAATGCGTTCAGAAACCTGCAATGGTTACTGAGCTACTAACAAATACCTTCGAATATCGAAATGTACACTATAATATTTGTAATAATTATCAACCAATGAGAAAACGACTTAGAAATACCACGGATCACTTCAGTATGCTTGAGCTTTTTTGCCTAATTATTCAGCAAACCTCAAAACAAATCGTCGCCGGCCACCAATCAAAGGACATGCAGCCTACACATCTGTTGTCACTAAACCATCACTTCTTTTTTAACATTTCAAAACAACTTTTTTGCATGTAGCTCTCTATTTTGATCTCTCACCCTTAAAATTTCGTTCTCACACTTGTGCATCTAAAGCTGTCATATGATCGAGTTCAAAATCATCCATCCATGTGAACTGTCATTATTCCCATACTTACAGTTAATGCTGACAACTGATCCATTTGCTGATTACTGTGCATTTCTTCTGTATTGCTATAAATTTATGATTATTGAGATTGTTTTCATGGTTGAGGGTTTTGAACTTGAGTTCAAATATGCCAGTTTATTTACCGAATCGTATATTTCTAATTTGAATACGAAAAGTGTAAAGTCTCAACCGTTATTGCTGTTTGAATAAAAATGTACTAGGTGGTTTTTGGTTTATTTGTTTATCCTAATTTAATATTCTATTGAAATAACCATGTTATTAAATGTAAACCACCCAAGCTTCTACAACATTTTCAGGGAATTTTTGTACTAAATGCTCATTTAACTGAATGAAATTTCCTAAATTCTTTGTGCGACTTAATGTTTGCTCAAGTAATGGGCGAGCGTTACAAAATAATACGGATATTTTACATGCACAATTTGTAGGTATGTTCATCGGTTTATAACTTCTTTTGGAATAAAGAGCCTTGCGTAAATAGTGTTTAAACTTAGTGATGAGCGTGAGTTATTTTACCTTGTTCCTTTGTTATATTGAAGCTACAAAGGTAATGTAATACACAAAAGCTGTGTCAGTGTAATATTTTTAATTATTTGCTACAAGTCTCATGTATTTTAGTAAATTGTTAAATTGTATGAAAGTTTCACTAATTTATCCATTTTTATAGTTTGAAGGAACCCCATTTTATCCAGACAATGACCGATTCTGGACCGTAGTACAAAAATACAAAGTAAATCAATTTTACACTGCACCAACTGCAATTAGAGCTCTTATGAAGTTTGACGATGATTATGTTCTAAGGTAGGTATGTGTGAAATTTTTGTTTACAATAGATAGTAATCTATCTTCTAGGCACAATTTGTCCAGTTTGAGAGTACTTGGCTCTGTAGGTGAACCAATTAATCCAGAGGCATGGTTATGGTACTATAAAATAGTTGGACGAGAAAAGTGCTCAATTGTTGACACATTTTGGCAGACTGAAACTGGAGGGCATGTACTTACACCACTTCCAGGTGCAACACCTATGAAACCTGGAGCTGCGGTAAGTTATGATAAATATAATAAACCGAAAAGCTAATTAAATTTTAATCCTGTTGCTTTCTTTACTCCCTGTATGTTTGTTGTGGTTTGTTTTGTATTTTGCTTAATCTTCTTTGGGATTAAACCACTCATAGTTGTTAAAATCGTCTTTATTCATGTTTCGATTCATGACCTAGGATCGTTATCAAAATAATAAAAAATTTTAAGTTTAACATTTATTACATAAATTGATTATGACTTTGATATATTAATGTTTGATATATTTGGCTCGAATACATTAGATGAAAATTTTAAAGTTTAGAAAAATGAGTGCCTTCAATTTGTGTTGCGTCCTGGGAGTGACTTTGAGGTGGCCAATATGCTTAACGTGAAATCAGCTGATTAATTTTTACATAGTTAAACTTCATGTAAATTCAATAACTTGAGGATTGGAAAACATTTTTTAACATATTTCTATTTATACGATTGAGAGGATGGTTATTAAAGAAGTATACGATTACATTACCGTAAGACTTAAGCAGCCGTAAAACATATGTATTAGGATTATAAAGGGTTTTTTCCCAAATGCCATATATCCACTTTAGGACAAACACCGACTTCCTGATTTAATCTTACATAAATAGCGTAGTAACTAAGAATTCAGATGCAGTTTCCCTAACAGTTTGGTTATAAACAGCTCTTCAAGTTTGGATTGATCGCAAGAAGCTTGTCTTAATTCAATAATTATGTATAATTGTGTTCATTATTATCCTATTAAAAATGTGTAGTTAACTATTTTCTAGTGATTACTTGGAAAGTCACTAACAGACACAGAAGCACCTTACAGATTTTTTCTATGTTTATACAGTTTGCAAAGTTCTGTAAAAACTATCAGTATGTTTACTATTATCTCTCAAATTTCCATTATCCATATTGGTATTTATTTCCACTCTTTCTTGATTTATTTTGTTTTACTTTTTTTGTGTTATTAATTGTTTTCTTTGTTCCTTTTAGACGGTTTGCTTGTTAGAACATGAATCTGTTTTGTTTTTCCTTTTGTTATGTACAGTTTTAGCCCCAATAAATCTAACCGGTAATCCACAGACAAGTATTTCACTAAAAATTCTGTTTCGAGAAAGTGACAAAATCCTTGACTGTACTAACAAGAATGGTTGCTGACTATCTAAGTGGGACAGGTGGTATAAGTATTTTAAGAGGGTCCAGTAATGCTATCGTGTGTCAAATATGTCTTAATCAGGATTTATATTGGACGGAGGGGACTTCTAGAGAAAACTCCAGAAGGAATAACAAGAGGATGTTCTAAAATTCCCTCGAGAAGTAATTTAGTATACTAACGCTAAACAAATGTTAACGATAAGATCACTAATATACCTATTTAAAACTGATAACTAAAGAAGAGTTTCAAAAATCAAATGTTAAATGTGGTTATTTGGAATGCATAAGAGACACTTCCAGGTAGAAAAAAGTAGAGGAAGGGCTCGCATTGAGCAAAAGAGACAGAGAAAGGTGGATAGCAAAGCGCTACTCAACCAGCCAATGTGGCCAGTAGCCCGGAGTGAGGGAACATCACTCTTATGTGGCAGACGGGTGTTCCGGGACAAGAACAGGTCCACCGAAAGGAGGATAAGGCATAAACGGAGACAGGGGGATATGAAAAAGTATAGTTTTTGGACAAGCGTCCGAGAGAAGGTAGAGAGTTGTCCCTATTTAAACACAGCGCGGTCTGAAGGACCACCTGCGATATTAATCCGACAAGATAAGGTATCATACGTTAAAAATTCACTAGACTCTTAAAAGAACTAGTACGATCATTTTCCTAACGAGTGCATCCACTACGATAAGAAAATCAGACAAAAGTTGACACAACTCAAAAGTATCAATACAGATACATTCACACGAAAACAAACTGTTTTAAGGTAGTTTTTTTAAAACGGTAGCACCCTAAACACACAACGATGCCTAATTATAAGCAGTTAAATACAGGTACACTGTCCCAATATGCCAAAACAACCGAGAATTTAATAAGATATCAATAAGCGATAGCACCTCACTACAAAGTTCAATAAAAAACAATGGAAAAAAATGTTTATAAGTTATGTTGATTTAGTAGAAAAAGAAACAAATAATGCTATAGTAAAATGTGGGCGACTGCAATAATTCAGAAGAAAAACACATGGAATAGGCAATCCTAGTTTTTTGCAACTGCGAACATGAACTATTTCTTACAATGGCATAGGCTGCGCATGTCCTATCTGAGCCCAAAGAAGAAAAACATCCACTCTAACATCAGCTAAAACCAATCATAAAAATTCAATGAGTTATTACAACCAAAGTTACGACAATTACCACATAAAATTAAATGACGTAAGGAAAAATACTAAAAACCAAATAATATGCTGGGGAAAAGTTCGAGGGTTAATTAAATGAAACGACAGAGTTATATTTGAAGGTGTAGAGAATAAAGTGATATGTAAGTAACGATATGATCAAAGAAAAGTCAACCGAAAAGAAAAAGATAGCTAATTTAAGGTAAGTAAAGTTAAACGTGTAGGGGGTATACACAGTACAGGAGAGGAAATAAGCGATTAAAGTTAGTAATTGATGGTGAGAACAGAAAATATTAGGTAAATTGTGAGGAAAATGGAACGTGAAAAACTTAAGTAGCATTTGCGTCAGCAGAGAATGGCTTAAGGTCTTTAATATGCCACCTGCCCTGGCGTTTTCCTTCAGCATCTTGAAGTTCGTAGATAAGGGGACTAATGACACGAATGACCTTACAAAGGATGAATTTAGGGGCTAATTTTGAAGAAAATTGCTTAGAAGCATCCGATAAGACATAATTCCTTTTCCAAACTTGTTCGCCCAAGGCGAAGGAAATATTTCGTTTACGTAAGTTATAGTGGTCCTTACTCTTTTCGTAAGCATTTAACAAATTTTTTCTAACGTCGTTAAAGATAGAAGGTAATGATTGTTGGTCTTTGTCCCAGCATACTTTATCGTCAAATTCAATTACGTTAGTATCGTCCGGCACTAAACCATAGTAACTCCCATCGATTGGGGTATATCTTCCAAAAACAAGGAATGACGGAGTGAATTGGGTTGCTTCATGTTTAGATGTACGCAAAGCTTGAGCAATTTTAAAGATATGTTCATCCCATGTAGTATGGTCTGAATCAATATAGGAAGAAATAGCGGTAACAAACTTTATTTACTCTTTCGGTAGGGTTTACTTGGGGATAGTATTTTGCGTTAAACCAAATTTTTTGTACTTTGTAACTTTTAACGAAATTCTGAAAATCTTTAGAGATAAATTGTGCCCCATTGTCACAAAGGATAATCTGAGGGATACCAAAGATAAGAAATACATTTTGTTCTAGGAATTTAATTATAGCAGCAGATGTAGCTTTACGTAAGGGTTGCACCATAACAAATTTAGAAAACCAATCGGTGACAACTAAAAGATATCGGTTACCTTTTTTTGATCGAGGGAGAGGTCCTAATAAGTCAAGCGAATTTAATTGAAAGGGATAAGATACACGTTTAAAGTTACCCATTAAACCAGGGCGAGCGTCTTGCGAACTCTTATGAGAACCACAAATTTTACAGTTCTTAATATAGCGACAAACAGATTGCTTTAGTGGGGGCCAGTAATATAATTCAGATATTTTAGCGAGAGTTTTTGTAACACCAAGGTGCGCAGCTATGGGGTCATCGTGACATAATTTAAGCACCTCACTACGGTTAGCGGTAGGCACGACAAGTTTCCATTCGGGAATATTAAATATTTTATGTGGTGAAGAAGATACAAATTTATATAGTCTATTATTAGTTACGCGAAAGGTAGGGAATTTATCGGGATTGCTAGAAACTTTTGTAATCATTTATATCGTCTAAAGACAGTTTAATTTCAGATACGTTATGAGGCCAATCGGAAACGATTTTCTTTAAAATAGGGACGCCTTTCATTTTCTGGGCTAAAAGGCTCTAAGTTGAGATCGTCTATCATTTTGATTTGGGGCAGGGGTAATATTTCTACACTCAATCTCGTAAATGAGCTCCAAGGACTTAAGGTGTGAAATATTCATCTTGAATTTATATTTGAGACACGATATATATGAGATATACAATACTGAGGTAATTCAGAAGGTAAAAAACGGTAGAGCTACTTCAGGTCAGTACGATAAAGATATTTAAGGGTAAAAACTTCCTATAAAAGGCATTCGTAAGGTATAATATTCAAATTTAATCACGCTAAGTATCCAAAACACTAAAGAAACACGTTTAGAACTGTACGAGGGCAAGATTAGTGTTTAATCAAAGAAATATATCATTGATAAACTACAAAAGACACTCCAAATTATAAAAAAGGTAGGTAATGTGTTATTTAACCAATACAGCAAGACCCCGTTAGTCTAGCGTTTTTTAAAAAAGGATATTTTAAAGCTCAAATCGTTACGTTATGCTTTTAAACACAAAGTTTCTTATAAAGGTAATTGAAATATCATTAAATAAATAGCTAGATTAGTAAAAGACACCTTTAGAATGTAACTACAAAACAGTGTATTCACGGTTTCAAAAACGGTCTTTTAAAGTCGAAAAAACAGACAAGGGTTATGTTTCAATTTAATATAAAGTAGATAATATCATAATAAACCGTGTTTAAGACATGCATTACTTATTTACTTATTTATTTATATGTACTCACGTGTAAAAAGTAGGGTTAAGGGATTGATCTTTCCTAAAAACTTATATTTGCATCTAAAACAAACTATCACTCAACAATATAACTGGAGTCAACAAACACATCCCACATTCCAAATTAAACTAACATTATATTTAAAAAATATTTTATAACACAGCTAAATTTTAATTTCAAAATGGCGGTATACCTCTAATTGCCATAACAATTATTTTTGACATCTATGGAATGTGGTGTGTTCCAAAACACGAATATAAGATTTTAAGGTCAACAGATATTAGATAATTGATTTTTTTTAGTGAAAAAGCTATAAATAACATTAGGGAATACATTGTATAGTCATAAAAACAAAAGAAAAACTCTAATCGCCATTTTAACACGTTGAGGGCGCCAAATTCTTACAGTTTAAAGTCATAATTGCACAATTTAAAGGTTTATAATAGGCAAGCGCGCAAGCGCGATAAAAGCGACGCCACGGCAGGTGGTAGCTCCAGCTTTACACAGGCTTTAGCGCGGCCATCTGACAATGACGTCACCAATGCCCAAATTTAATACGCAATTAACGGAAAATATAAATTTAAGACAATAGTTTAGAACAGGGAAATACTCACATGAATATGTCCCTGAGTTAAAGTTGGCTTCTGTTGAAGTCCATCAGGGCTACTGATGGCCCTTTTAAGGCAATTAACGGAGGGTACGCCTACGTCCATCCAAATAGCTTCGACTGGATCTCAGGCTTCCACTCCGGAGTGTTTAAAGATGGTGCTCCGGCGTGGAATACGGTTCGGCCAACGGCTACAAATTACCTCTACCTATGTAGGGAAAGGCAGGAACAGGTATAAGGGCGACAAACAAAGATAATCAGGCAAGGAGATCTACATAAATAAAGATAAGGCACGATACGATACCTGACAGAACCGCTCTTCACGAAGGCCCCAGGAAAAAAGTCCCGTTTTCCAAGCCTCTTTCGGAAACTCCCCACTTTTTGTTCTTTCACGCGTCTGCGCGAAGTTCCCGCGCGATCTCGCGCAAACGCCCTCTGGCGTAACGAAAATACACGTCAAGTCTTTTAAATTTTAAGGCGCGAAAACTTCCGCACATAAAAATTAAGCTAAGACAATGTTTAGTGCCAATTTGGTACGTAACAGGCTTTTTGCCAAAATCTTTAAAAACCGCGTTGTGGAAAGATATGGGAACCTACCACAATATTTCCCAGATATGCGCAGCCTAAAACACAAACTATGTATGATGGAGAGCTTGTGAGTAAAATTCTTGTCCGGAGGTAAAATACCCCCTCATTAAGATCTCTGGGCGGGGGTACTTGGGGCTCGTCATCATAAGAATTTAAAACAAGGGTTCGATTTAGTGATAGGGACTTGGAATGTAAGGTAATTACTTAGAGTAGATAAGTTAACGAATTTATTAGTCGAAATGAGAAAAGGAAAGCTGGACATTCTAGGTATTAGTGAGGTGAGATGTCCAATTAATGGACAGGCAAGGGTAAGAATAGTGTTAGGTAAAGGATTAGGCCGTAAGGTTAAACAGTACTTACAATTTAGTAATAGAATAATTATGGACAATGTTTTAGTACAGTTTTACATGTCAACAACTCATTGGTGGGTAGGGAAAAATGGTAGGAAAATGTGGGTATGGTAGACGAAATGATAGAGGTGAAATATTAGTTGAGTTTGGCCAGCAACACTGATTAGTAACTGTAAACACCCTATTTGAAGAACATGTTAGAAGAAGATATACCTGGAAAGCGCCAGGTGATAGGGCTAGATACCAAATAGATTATATTTTAGTTAAACAAAGATTTAGAAACCAAGTTAAAAACTATCGTAGTTATCCAGGGGCTGACATAGACAGCGATTATGACTTAGTTAAAATTTTAAAAATTGAGAAAGGCTAAAAGAGAGGGATGGGATCTATGTAAGCTTAATGATAGTGAGTTAAAAGAGGAATATAAAGAAGTATTAGATAATAAGATCGACGAGATAGCTATAGGAGGAAACGTAGAAAATAGATGGAAAGAAATAAAAAGGGGTGTACATGATACAGCGACACAGACTATAGGTAAGAAAAAAGTAGAAGCGAGAAAACCCTGGGTAACAAAAGAGATATTAGATTTAACAGAGAACAGAAGAAAGCTTAAACCTTTCAGAGAATTGGTTAGTGAAAGTAAGCAAAAATATAATAGAGTTAGAAATAAGATAGTACATGAGTGTAGAAAAGCTAGAAATAAATGGATGGAGGAGAATTGTAAGGGAATACAAGATGACTTGAGAGTAGGTAAGACAGAAAGGGCTTACAGGGCAGTTAAAAAGTTTTTCGGGGAATATAGGAAAAATATAATGGTATTAAGGATAATAATAATGAGCTTCTAATAAATAAAGTTGAGGTAGCAGATAGATGGAAAAGATGTTTAGAAAATTTATATAAGGGAGAAGATATGGATGTGTTAGAGAACGGCCAATAAGAGGATATAGAAATAGGGCTCTAAGGAGTAAGAGAGGAATTTGATAGAGCTGTTAGGTATCTTAAACTAAATAAAGTGCCAGGGATAGATGATATACCTGCAGAATTAATAAAACATGCAAGTCAGAAAACTTTAGACAGATTATATGAACTAGTAAAAGTAATACATGACACAGGTGAGGTCCCAATAGATTTCGAAAGAAATATTATTATCCCAATCCCAAAAAAAGGCAGAAGCTGATAGTTGTGAGAATTTTAGAACGGTTAGTTTAACTTCCCACGCTTCCAAAATACTAACAATAATAATTAAAAATAGAGTAGAAGCTTTGACTGAGAATTATTTAGGCGAAGACCAATATGGTTTTTATAAAGACAGAGGGACTAGAGAACCGATACTAATGATAAGGGTAATTATCGAAAAAAGGTTACAAAAAATAAAAAGACTTATTTCATGTTTGTAGATTTAGAAAAAACATTTGATAGGGTTAATTGGATTGTTATGTTCAGGGTTTTTCTAAAAATAGGAATTTCTCATAGGGATAGAAAAATTATTTACAGTCTATATAAAAACCAAAGTGTAGTAATTAGATTTGATGAAATAGAAAAGAAAGCTAAGATAAGAAATGGTGTTAGACAGAGCTGTATACTATCTCCTTGATTTTTAATGTTTATATTGAGGAAGCTCTAAACTTAGCTAGAGAGAAAAGAAAGATAGGTATTAGTGTACAGCGACATAAAATAGACATGTTACGTTTTGCAGATGATATAGCCATTATAGCAAAGTATAGAAAAGAGTTAGGAGAGTTTTTAAATATTTTAGATGAGATACTACAAAGTAACTATAGTATGAGAATTAACTCAGGAATGACAAAGATATTGACAAGTGAGTTACAGCCTAGTTCTAAACCAAACTTAAAAATAGGTAATACTGAGTTAAAGGAGGTAGATGAATTTTGCTATTTAGGTAGATAATTACAAAGGGCGGACGTAGCAGAAGGGATATAGTAGCTAGAATAGCTCAAGCTAAAAAAATGCTTTTTAAAAAGAAAGGTTTATTAATAGCTAGTAGTATCAGTTTAGATAATAGAAAAAGTTTCTTAAAGTCGTACTTATGGAGCGTTCTGTTATACGGTAATGAGACTTGGATTATTAAAGAGGTTGATACGAATTTAAAAGTTGGCTGGCTCACGTTGTGACACCAGAGTAACTATTTTTGCTAGGCCTTACGTTGGATGGGTGCCACTAAAACGACTTCTGTTTTACAAAAGACTTTAACGTCTTTTTGTTATATTAAGGCACTAGAGAACAAAGTCTTCCGACAAAGCTAGGGGTCTATTCCTGGGTAGAGCAATGAGAAGTGGGGGGGAGTCGAATTCTGTTTGCAAACCAAAGTTAAGCTAAATCAAATAGGCGCCACCATGTCCTGAGATAATGACGATAATTGCAAAGCACAGTTCTAAGGGCGGACGTGGAAACCCAAAGAACAAATGATCGCCTTCGTTAACAAAAACCTGTCTTAACAAAATAAGATGCAGCTCCTGTAAGAAATTACACTGGTTAAATAAATAAAAAAAATAGAACACCACTTGTGTCCTATAAACATATAAAGAAATAATTAAAAAAGTATTTCCAATATAATATTGGCATCAAATTATTACTCAGATTAATTTTAGCTTTATGTAATTAGATTTGATCGTACTTGACCAAAATAAAAGTCTTAGATTTCGGACTAAATGTTTACTAAAAAAACTCTTTTAAAATATTGGAACTTGTAACAAAAAATGGTCATAATCAACTACATCAAAATTAGAGTTTTAACTTTCCTTTTTTTCTTTCATTAATCAAGCAACTTTACTTTAAACATGAACTTGTTATACAAATTAAAGTAATAATGATTGGTAAGCATAACACAGTGAATTAAATTCTAACCTGGGCAGATCTTTTCAGGTAGATAACAAATTACTTGAACCTAACATAATGAGAATTTGAGCTTTCAAATTTACGTTTAATAATCTATGTATAGATAAAGCTGGTCACAAAAATAGGCATGTTTGTTTAAATTGTATTACTGCTGCTCAAAGCATTTGCTTTCAAGACAACATCTGTGAACTGTACAAAATAGAAAAATATGACGTCGAAAACACATGTTGAATTTATCGACGGTTCATATGGAACAAAGCATTTTTTTTTTAGAAAGCTAATTCAACAAAATTTCGTTTTACAGCTTGTAAAACCAGCTCAACAATTAATTGAAGTTTATACAAATTACGTGTACTAAACATAAAAGTAAGTTAACATGTTCTAAACTTTGAAACACATGCAAAAAAAATATCTTATTGCTAATTACGAACCAAAAACTGCATTAGCCGCATCACAACAAACTGAGACGGGAAATCCGTTCTTCAAGCAAAGTTAACAGCGTTTTTAATTTGAAACGACTCCATCCAAATGAACTTCTATAATTCCTTACCAGACAAATTTCTTATTAGGCAAAGTTTAAATCGGCTGTTCTTGTCGAATTATATTTGTTGCATTATATTTTTTGTCGTGTTCTAAAGGTTGCTTTTGCATTCTAAAGGTTGCTGTCACATTCTAAGGGTCGCCTTCTACTTTGTCGCACTAAATAAATTACCTCAAATTAAATTAGTTCGTATAATGTATACTTTACCAACCGTTATTAGAAGATATCTCCACAATTGATAATTGATTCGAAGGTTGCCGGCCTCTAGCCAAAAATACATCTTAACAAAGCCGTAGCCCGTGGCCGACTCTCTATCGAAACCAGAGCCGAACGGTCGCGTCAGAGGGGGGAATACGAAACAATCAAATAGATATGTACTTGGAAATAGCTTTATGCGACACAGATATCTTAATATAACTAGATCCTTAAGGAACAATACGCGCTTAGCGTGCTTAGCGTGTAATTCAATGCAATTAAATTACGACTTGAAAAATAAAATGTTACAAGGTAGATAAGAAAAAGATAGAAGCTTTTGAAACTTGGAATTATAGAAGAATTTTAAAGATTAGTTGGACAGATACATTAACAAATGAGGAGTTTATAGAAGGATAGGTGTGGAACCCTATATGTGGAAACAATTAAAGGTCAGGAGAGATAGAATGATAGGGCACCAGTTAAGACATGAGGGACTATTTAGTAAGGTCTTAGATTATAGACTACCAAATAAAAATAGAGTAGGAAGACCTAGACAAAGCTACATTGGTCAAATTATTAGAGATTTAGGTTGTGAAGGGTATGTAGATCTTTTTAGACTAGCTCAGAATAGAAAAGAATTTAGAGCTGCGTCAAACCGACCTTAAGTAAGTTCGAAAATAAAACAAAAGAAAAAATAAATAAAAATCAGTTGACTAAATGTCACCATGACATAACTCACAATTAGTTAGCGGTCTAGGATGTTGGCAGTGATTTGCTGCTTAAGCCTTATCATAACATATAACTTAATGAACGTCTCTATGACATAACTCACAATTAGTTAGCGGTCTGGCATGTTGGCAGCGATTTGTTGCTTAAGTCTTACCATAACATGTAATTTAACACTTTTCCTTTTTTGGAAGGGATAACCAGGTAATATTTCATTTCCTTATAAATGGGAATCATGTAAACATGTTGGAGTTCTTTAACTACCATCAGGTTGTAATATCTATGTAGAGCCAGGTAGATAGGGAAAAGATAAAAGAGTATAGGAAGACCTAGACCAAGCTATATTAGTCAAATTATTAGAAATTTAGGTTGTGAGGGGTATGTAGAACTTTTTAGATTAGCACAGAATAGAAAAGAAGTTTGAGCTGCGTCAAACAAAATGACGATGACTCTTATCTTCGGGACTGCAGTGGATTCTTTGAATTGTTATTCCTTCCTGTAAAATCATACACTTTGTTTAACCAATCTTGTAAAAAATATCACAATGCCACAGTGAGTAGCCAAAATATATTATCAGTAAGTTTTCACCAATGACATGTATAACTTATTTTTTTTACAAATGTTTTTACAATATCTACAGAATTTAAAGTTGCCACTTGAAAAATAAAATAAAAATAATGCTGCACTGCAATCTGCATAAAAAATTAGATATACTTGTGTATTGACTGAAGTATTTTAAATTGAGCTCGTTTTAATTGTTTCAGACTTGTACAAAATGAAATCCCTAAATTAGTAATTAAATTAAACCTAAAAAAGTGAGGTTAATAAAAGTTCATATGATGCTTTAAACAATTGTTCAGTAAAGTTTTAAATATTCATAGAGTTAAAATTTTTCGAATTATAAGAGGAATAAAATCTGAAATAACTATTTGCGTGTTTGGTAAGTAGATATTTTTGTTGTCACCTGATAAATAAGTTGATAGCGTTGTTGGCCAGGTGCCTCAACCAGAATTCCCGGAAGTGACGGCTCCAACAAGGACGACACCTCTGAAGATAACAGCTTTAAAAAAAACACAATTGGACAGTGTGCACGGTCAACGGCTGTCCATATTTTACGATACCTTCACAAAATGCATTTTGTGGATTCCATGCGAAATTCCTTATTAAACTTCAGATTGGTTATACTGACAATTGGTTACAATATTCTTCAGAAATTACTGCTGCACTGCCGGGTGCGTTCAGAGTGGGAACGAATGGTGTTTAAGATGTCCCAAACTTTAAACCATTCCAATCAATGCAGAAATCCTTGATCCTGGCGTGACTAATAGTAAGAATGATTATTTTTAATACAAACAGCTGCTACCTAGTTAGGTGATATCTTCCCAGCTGTTGTAAAAGCTAGTGATAATAATTTATTACTACAGTTCTCCAATTTTCATAATTTTTGTTTATGTATTTCCACAGCAAAACGCCATTTATTCACTGAGCATCACAAAATAAAACACTTTACTTTATAGAACTTTCATTTATTGGTTAGAATTCACTATGTACGAATTCTATTAAAATAATACGTATTTTTGATACCAGAGTAAATACGTCAGGATTGAAATTTTTTCCACGTGCTCTCGAGAATAATTGAGTATTGCGTGCTTCTCGCAATAATTTATTGTCACGTGAACTTGTAACTAAATGCCACTTTTGGCTTTGCAAAATGAAACAAAGTTAACAAACTAACTTTTGAACACCGAAGTACCTGATGCTTTTTAGGCCAAGTTCAAATTCAAAAAAAAGAAAGACTCATTTTCGTGCAGTGCTTAAATCAAAAAGACGACAAAGTTTGCGTATCTAAAAAAGTAGATAATATCCCTCCTAAACACAGATAGTTCCCCACAAATAACTAACAGATTGTTGTTTTCAACCAAACACGTTCTCACAAGGTCTGTATGTATGGTTGTCTATCTACCAAAATAAGTAGAATACATTGTCTTACTAACAAAAATTGTAACCGAAAAATTTAACCTGTTACATTTTGTACAGATTGTTAATTAACTGGATAAAGAGTATATTTAACAGAAGCATACTGTGTGCCAAGATAAATTTAAGTGCTGTTGCTGAATGAATCAAGGGGTACATCTGACTTGCGACGCTCACACCTCACTGATCTACATTGGTGTATTTCTTCTTTATTTTTTTATGTACTCGTTAAGGAAATGTTGTATATCAATAGGGTTTTGTTTTGAGCAATCATACAAAACAGTAGCACTACATTGCTTGGGTTTCCTATCCTGTTGCAGCGTCGGAAATAACTTTTGTTGCAAATATGCATGTTTCATACAAAAGAAGTTTTCATAAAAAGTAGTAACCTCACTGAATTTAATAATCTGTAAGGTGTTCAATTGCCTTATTCATCTGATTTATATGTCAATATCCAGTACGTTTAAAATAATTTATTTTTACGCTGTTCTATTAATCTCGGGGGGTATAAATTTTTGATGTATTAAACATTGTTTGTCTAAAATAAAATCAAACATTGATTCCTGTTAAATTAATAAAAAAATTTCCAGGACAATGTATGTATGTATATGTTCGTTATTTTTACTAAACAGAAATTATTGGTCAAACTGTCTGTTAATTGAGAGTTTCATAACCACCCGTTATTAGATTTATCAGGCATACTTGCAGTAACCAAATTGTTCAGAACATCATAAAAGTCTGTAATTTCAAAATTGTTTTTTCTTAACTTTATTAATAAATATTTTAATATTTGTCAGTCTAGTTCTTATAATTTTTTGATGAATTAATTATAAAACTAGTTACTAATTGATTTTGTAGGCATTTCCATTCTTTGGAGTTAAGCCCGTACTACTTGATGAAGCTGGAAAGGAAATAGAAGGAGAGGGCGAAGGATACTTAGTTTTCAAACAACCATGGCCAGGTATAATGCGAACATTGTATAATAATCATGACCGTTATGAAACTACATATTTTATGAAATTTCCTGGTTATTATTGCACTGGCGATGGTAATACAATACCTCGTATATATTGATAATTAACTTGTAACTTGTAGGTGCTCGAAGGGATTCAGATGGTTATTTGTGGGTGACTGGAAGAGTAGATGATATGCTTAATGTTTCTGGACATCTTATGTCAACTGCAGAAGTAGAAGCTGTTCTTACAGAACACAACTGCATTGCAGAGGCAGCTGTGGTTGCAAAGCCTCATGCCGTCAAAGGAGAATGCTTATATTGCTTTGTCACAACAACAGAAAATACAGTTTTTAATGAAAAATTACTTAATGAATTAAAGAAATTAGTACGAGAAAGAATTGGTCCATTTGCACAGCCCGATGTTATTCAGAATGCACCGGGGCTTCCAAAAACTAGATCTGGAAAGATCATGAGGAGGATATTAAGGAAAATTGCAGTAAATGATAGAAATGTTGGTGATATAAGCACACTTGCCGACAGTACAGTTGTAGAACACTTATTTACGACAAGGCCCATCAATGCTTAAATAATAATTGTTAGGTGTATATTTACAAATAAATTAAGTTGTATGTATTAACTTACTCGTATATGTGTATCTCATCTTGAAGTGTACTCAGTTTGTACAGATATTTTTTCTCAATGTAGAACTTTAGTTAGATTGTTATATAATACTTATGTGTAAGGATAGCAAGTGGCCTGTAATAGCATTTCTAAAGCACTGTACCCTTAACATCATTTAATGGAATACATTATTTTATTAAAACCCATTGCAATTAATTTTATGATTAATGTATGAATACTTATCATTTTTAAATAATGATCATTTTACAGAGTTGCATTAGAGTGGTTAGTTTTACAAAATCTGCATTTACAAAATCTTGCTCTATCTGTCACTTTATGAAAGCTAAATGTACTCAACTATAAAATTCGACGACTGCTTAGTTTAAATATATGATTAATAAAGTAATATATAAGCTAACATGTGCAGTTTATTCTGTAAAGAGACATACTGTAAATAGTAATAACTTCGGTAGTTCAAAATACCCTGTTAGGACCCCATGTGATTGGTATAATCAGCAAAGGTGTAATTGGATTGCGGGATTATGTTATTCAATGAATATTTATTTTTTGTTGGGAATCATCAGTGTATGGATATCAATCAAAAATTAGTAAAGTGGCAATGCTTTTTGCTTTTGTTTTTATTTACTTGTTTTACATTGGTATACTAGGGTGATCACCAACCTCAAAAAGAGGCAACTGCTTTTATGGTAGTTTAAAACTGATAATCCCTTGTTATTAAGTGAGACAAGAACCTTTAGCATGAATGGTAAGACCTTGCGTCTTGTGATTTAACTTCTCATGCAAAAAAAACATATATTATTAAGAAGTGCTAGCTTATACATTTTTGATGTAATGTGCGATTTTAGACCTATGTATTTTATTATAAATATACCGTCAGTATATCGTGTAGAATACACATATTCATTCTGTAGTCTAAATTTGACTTTGCGACAAGGACAAACACTAACCATAATATAAAATTGAGACAACAAAACTAAGATACCCTAAAATAAAAATTATGGGCTATCGGGAAAACATCTCAATGGTGGATTTGGAAATGCAAATAAAAAATCAGAATCATTTAGAAGAAAATGAACATATTAAAGTAACTTATATAAAAGAACTACATAATAAGAATTCGATGATATTTGCTGAAATACCACCTAAAAGTTTTCACAAACTGATGCAGATTCAAAAGATTTTGTTGGCTGGCAGAACAATAATCGAAGACTTAACTGTAATGCAGTGTTATGAATGTCAAGCATACGACCACCGCAAGGACCATTGTGAATTTGGGATAATATACCTATTTTGCAGTGGAAAACATCACTTTCAGGAACGAGAAAAAAGAAAAACATTGGCGTAACTGTAAGGAAACAAACACCAGATTTAATCTTAATCATGACACACATCATTCATCAATAGATGTAAACTGCTTTATTACGCACTTTGATATAGAAAAACTGAAATGTAAGATTAATTATGGTTAAAGGTAGTACTCAAAATAGGTATCTTTAAAGTATTGTCAATACTAGAATTGATTTTGAGTTATTAATTAATTAATTGTTAAGTTGTTAATTTCTAGTTATTATATAGAGAGTAAATATTCACATATAAAGTTTAAGTTAAGATAAATTATATTGAATGTTATACTAAAAATGAAGATTCAAGTGACATTACGAGAACTTTACATCGAAGAACAAATTGAGAGAAACCAAATTAATGTGGATATTGATAAATTTAAATGTTGTCAAATCGCCAAACAAGAGCAACAGCTTACTTAAAATACTTCACTTAAATGTAAGTAGTATCAATAAACATTATGAGGAAATACTAATACTATTAGAAAGTTGTAACTTAAATAATATTGATGTAATTATATTTACTGAAACGTGGCAGATATTAAACAAAGCAAATTATTCCATTCGTGGATTCATAACATATTATAGTAACATAATAATAACCAAAATGACAGAGTACTTATCTATGTCAACACACATAAACTGTGGCGTATCACACTATAGTTTAAATCGCACAAATTTTATATCAGTAATATCAAATTAATAATCAATAATAAATCCATAATAGTTATATCATGTAATAGATCACCAAATACTAACCTACCGCAATTTACAGTGGATCTAGAAGATCATATTAATAATCTAGATACTTGTAACATTAAGATTCTCATTAGGGACATAAATATAGACATATTAAATACCAACACAGCACTACACATGCCATACGTAGCAATGCTACATGCACTAGGAAATATGTCTCAGATACACACACTAACAAGGGTTACAAACAATTCAAGAACCTGCTTAGACCACATGTTTATAAAATACCAATCACGTCTACATATAATACATTTACCTCCGATCATATTAAACATTGCGGATCACGATCCTATATATTTAGACATTAAACTTATAGAGAAAATCATTGATATTTCTCCAGAAAGGATAAAAAATAGAATATTAGATAAAAATTAATTTAATGATCTTATTAGTAAACAAAAGTGGGAAAATGTACTAACTGCAAATGATCCTCAAATTGCATATCAACTATTAATTGACATATTCACAGCACTATATAACAAAAGTTTAAATATAAAACAGGAACCTAAGACTTTACAAAAAAAAACTAATCCCCTGGATTGGGTCAGCACAATAAGCCTTTTAGGCTGCTGTGCGGCGGAGTCGTTTGGCAAACGCACCCGCCCAGGGGGAGTGGTTTTAGTGGGTATGTCGCAAGGAAAGTCCCACACTTTGACTATAAAAGTTTACTACTTTACCGGGTTCGGATAACTATCAAAAGAAAACCCTGGATTACAAATGCTCTTACTTACTTCCCTAAAAAACGGATAAGCTAAAAACGGCTTGTATTAAAAATAAGGATAATACTATACTATGGAATAACTACAAAACCAATAAATGCATGTAAGCTCGACACAAAAAAATTTTATCAAATAATTTCAGATGCTACAAATGAAAATAAGAAAGCTAGTACCAAATTGAATTAACTCTCTAACAAAAAATAAGCAATGACAAAAACGGATGGGCAAATCTATGTTTCTAGAACCAATAAATGAGTGAATTAATACAACATATATCAACACTAAAAACCAATAGTGCTCTGTGTGAGGATAATATTCCCGGCAAACTTGTGAAAGATTATATTTATTTATTGAAACTTTTAAAACACATAATAAATTTAATTTTTACAAGTGGAATTACATCCTCCCAATTTAAAAAATCTATGGCAACGCCGATATACAAAGTTGGAAGCAAAGAACATATTGTGAATTACTGACCAATTAGTGTTATAAACACATTTACAAAGGTAGTTTGAAAAGTGCCTAAAGAATACATTAATAAATTATCTAGGTAAGTTAAATATATTACACACAGCATGGTTTTAGAATAGGACGATGCTATACTAGAGTTGGTCGAGAAAGTAAAATGTAGTTTGGAAAGAAACAACAAATGAATAGCTGTTTTCTTGAATTTTGCAAAAGTATTCGAAACACTCCCCCACAAACTTCTGTTAGAAACTCTTGAAATATGGAATAAGAAGCAGTATACTAAATATAGTAGAAAACTACCTAAAAGATAAAGAAAAAATTCTAAAATACAATAATATATATAGTGATCCACAAATTATACAAATAGGCATCCCACAAGGAACGGTGTTGGGATATATACTTTTTATAACATACATTTCCTTGCTAGAAATTGACATTGACGGCATATGAATTGCTTATGCCGATGACACCGTACTAGTATTTTAAGATCAAAATAGGATATTAACTAAACAAAAAGCTCAACATTGAATAGAAAACAAAGAATATAAGATAAGGCAAAATATATTACTTTCTCAATTACACAAAAAAATAGACCACAGTTCAGTACGCTGACGAATAATGACCATATTATTAAAGAAACCAATGAAATCACTTGCCTTGGAGTAATAATAGATTCTCACTTGAGGTGGACGAATCGTACTAATAGCTTGGCTATAAAAATTAATAGATTCATACATAAATTTTATATATTACCTAATATACTAAATAATAAATTATTGTTAACAATATATAAAGCACTGGTGAAGTCATTGATAAGATACGGAATCATAGCTTGGGGAAGCATCACAAATAGTAAATGTAGCTCAAAAGTACGTCTTAAAAATTATATTTCGAAAGAAAAAGACATTCATCAAACCTATTATGTAATACAAATATATTAAATGTCAGACAGCTTTATTTTTTAACATACTGTATTACTATTCATAAAAGAAGCACAACACAAAATTACATAAATCACAATTATAAAACCAGAGCTATCATTAATACAAATTTAAAAACTTATTATTACAAGAAAAGCGTTAGTCAATGCTTTCTTAATTCTACTGCAATTTAAATATATAATGATCTATCAAAAGCAATAAAACAAGTGAGTAACATTAATAATTTTATTGAATTATGTGAAAATCATATTTATGACAACTATAATGGGTATATTAAATTGTTTTAAATCAATGTAACTGGTAAATACTTGTAATAATTGTTTGTTACTGCATTTGATTACACATTACTTAACCAATATGGATGTAGCAAACAGTGTCAATAGAAATATATGCATATGTCGATCTTCTCAATATAGAATTTTTCTGTATAACATATTTGCTAATATTGAATTTGAAAGCAGGACTTGAATTAAAAAATTTATGTACACGCAGGTGATTCGCACTTAGGTGCACATTAATAATATGAGACACAAAGATGTATTATTACATGGTTACGGCATACTATACAAGTATCAAATACTTACTATAAGGTGTTTTCATGTAACTTCTACATTATAAGGAGATTTGTGTAGGAAAAAGAATAATTATAAAACTTGTATATGTTATGATTGTATAGTAACGTAATATTTTTAAACTTATATCTAAACCACATTTACTTGTGGCAAGTTATAGATTGTTACAATAATACAAATAACAATATATTTACACTTTCAACATATCAATCACTGCATTACCCTGGGTGTAAAGTATTACATTCTCAAATCTGTCTGCAAATGGTGTTACGTCATGGGTAAATCCAACAAATAACACTAAGCCAGAGCATACCTGGTTTTCTGCTTGAAACCACAGGCCACCCACATCGCATTCTTTTGAACACGAGAGTATGCAGTTTACATGTCATAAAGCATGGGGTGATTGTCCTCGGGTTTATGAAAAACTTATTTCATGAGTTTTGCTATGTACCATGACGTAGTCGGAAGAAAACGTAAATATACCAGGCTAACTACCATTGTGGAGAGCGGAGGAGTTTGCTAGCAACACATAAATAATACATCGCCAACGATTTTCTATTTACAATAAAAAAACCACAAATATGGAAATTTCTATCGAAACAGCAAAACAATATTAACTAAGGTTACTATTTAATAAAACAATTTTACTCTATGGACAAATTCACTAATTGTTCCACGAAGTGTGCAATTCGTAGCTAACATGCAATAAATCTAATCAGTACCAAAAAGAATAACGCTGATACTTTCGTATAAGCGAATGGGTTAATTAAAAAAAACATTAAATTTAGAAACCTTTCTAGTAAGGATTTTACCATACGAAGCATTTGTTACAACTTTAATCAGTAAAAAGGGAATACTGTTTATACTTTCGTGTAAGCAGATGGGTTAAGTACAAAAAGCAAAAGCATTAAAGCTCGAAACTATTCTAGTAAGGATTTTACCAGAACAAACATTAGTGGATCTAATTTCAAATTGGGTTTATCCCTGGGTATGTTAGAAAAGGAAAACAAGTCACATACATGTGCCAGGATACTTATCTTGTCAGCCCTCGGAAGCGAATTGACACAGCATCGCCGCGGAAGTCAGCAACAACCATTTTACTACCGTAATTGCAACGGCGGTCTACATGCAAGAGCAGTTGATCTACATCAAGGAATAATCGGGCTACGCCTTAAGCAATTTAGCCTTCAGCTAAGAGCTAAAAAAAAGAAAATTTTACTAATATTAACAACTCAGGAGCGCTTACCGATACGCGCCAAATCTACACATTTGATAGAGGAGTAACAGAACGAGTAGTTTTTACAAGTCACCAACGCGCAAGCTGCAGAATCAAAGTTTAAAAGGAGTTCGAAGTAACACGAACTCGAAAAGCAAACATCCGCGTTATCGAAACGCGATTGAAATTGGAAAACACGGTTTTACCGGAGAATAGTAGGATATATTATTTCGACAAATCTTTAGATGGGAAACCCACTAGAACGCAATTATATGTTATCGAAAGGTATAACGCGCTCACGAATACTTAAACAGGATCTTGACTAATTAATTGTAGCATAAACTTGTTGTTTCAAACCAACTAGATTTATGTTGAGAAATTCTTAGAAAGAGTATTTATTTATTATGCGGAAGGATTTAACAATAGACATGGAATTTATACGAATGGATAAGGAATTAACAAGGGATTTGAGTTGAAAATTATGGTAAAGCGAGCTTATCTGAACAGGTACAATATATCGGGTATTGTTGGAGAATTTAATACTAGAAAAGGAATTTATGTAAATAAAATAACCAATTATTGCTGAAAATTAACGTAACAACTTCACACTTGAATATTTAATATAGGGATGGGAAAGCTTTCCCTTGCTGGATTCAAAAATCCCCTAAATCTAAATCTTAAAATAAAATTTGGTAGTCAAAAGGCGCAACAGGATAGCAAGATTTATAGTGCAATTGCTTGAACAAACGAAAGAAGCATGGGCATTTGAAAATGAGGAAGTCGATATTCATAACTTCTTCATGAACTTTAATGGAATACACCTATAACAGTCAATATTATATACAAAAATCCTTTTTATACTAGAATTCTTTTAAGGAAAGTGTTACGTCGTCATCGAACAATTCGGTATTTGTGACAATAAATACCATCAGTGCGTTCACCCTACAGTTTAGTGAAACATTTTATACCGGCAGCGAAAGTGCGTGAAAACAGTTGCATTCGAACCCTTGCAAAAGACGGTCGTGTGAGAGCTTTGGAAGCGACATCGACACCCAATCGTGCGTGTTTTTGGTTGTCCGTAGAAAGCTTTTGTGTGTGAACGTCTATTGCCCACAGCGGCACAGGATAAAAGGTATTTATACCCTTTATTAAGTAGTTTGGTGTAGTTGTTTAGTTATTACATAACCGCTCCACCGCTATTGTTATTGCTACAAAAAGCAATTGGTCCTTCCCTATAATAGCATATTTATATCACCTTATTCACCCCCCAATAATCCATTGGTCCTATAAGTCGATCCGGATTCACCAGTCCTATGGTATACGCATGTCCTAAATTAAATATCATTTTGCACATCAGCGAGCTTTTAAGTAATTATTTTAGCTTTAAATTTGTGTTCAAGCTCCATATTTAGCAGGTTAAAATATGTACAATATTAGCTACATACTTTCGTTAAATTAAATAAGCGATTTCGCCGTTTAGTTACAAACAAATACTTTAGCATCAAATCTGTTAGTTTTCAGTTTTAAATTCATTTTAGCGGCATAAAACACAAAGCAACCTGAAAATTATAGTTCGCTTTATACTTCTTAAATAAGAAAGGAAAGGGATTTGCTTTGTATTTAAAAGCCATTGCACGTTGTTGTATTACACACAAACCTGCTCGGTTTGTAAACCTAAAATATTTAATACATTTGCAGGAGTAATAAAGTTGTAAAGCTGAACGCATCTTGCAAACACGTTAAGCCGCAACGTTCCTGTGATCTTTTGATGTAAAGGCCGACCGTAACCGTAAGCTGTAAATCTTATCTAAACGCTTTGTTTGACAAACCGGTAGGTTTTCGACGTCTCGTTTTAAGACCACATTGCAGGCTAATAGTCATAAAACGTGATTTATTGGTTTATACGCTATTTGACATTTTTCGTGGCTTGAACAACAACCCATAATATTTTAATATTTCTCATCGCACATCTGACCGGTACCGTTTTACAACATTTTATTGTAGATCTTTCAAAATAACAGTCACTATGGCTCCGAAGAAGGCACATGTAGTAGAACTAGAATTACTGAAAACACGTATTATAGAAATGTTTGAGCTTAGTAACGCTATACAAAGTGACCCAACTTTAAAAACGTTGTTCCTTATTCAAACAAGGGGCGTAAATGACCTTTACAGAGATTTTAATACAGTTTTAGTTGCTGTCTTAGCCTCCTGTGACGAGGCAGAATTATTAAATTACAACGCCTTACGGAAGGAAGTAGATTCCGCTTATTATTGCATACTGCTGCATCTCGAAACGATGCAAGAAATGAAAGCACCACAAATTACGGAAAATGCTCCAAGCAGCTCGGGATCAAAATTGTTACCGTTAAAGCTCCCACTTTTTAATAATGAGGTAACTGAATTCACATCTTTCATCGATTTATTTGACAGTCTGGTCTATAATAACGCGTCGCTGTCCAATATCGAAAAGCTAAATTATCTTATCAGTTGCTGTACCGGGGAGTCTTTGAAAATCATTAAATCGGTACCCATTTCAGGAGATAATTTCATTATCTCATATAATGCCTTGCGAGAGCGATTTAGCAACCCGCGTTTATTGGCAACTTTGCATTGGAAAGCTATGAAAGACTTTCCACCTTTAAAATCAGAAGACCCTAAGAAACTTAGGGCACTTATTGATTGTTTTTCAGAGAACCTTGCTGTTCTAACTAACTTAAAGTTTCCCACTGAACATTGGAACTTTATTCTGGTCGATTGTCTTTTAGAAAAACTCGATCCGTTCACTAGAAAACGCTTCGAACTCCAATCGTATCCGAAGCAAATACCCAATTTCGAGGATTTGAGATATTTTTTAACTCAACAATGTGCAGCGTTGGAAACCTTTTTTTCAACCTCACCTGTTTCTTATTCGACGACTGTCCATACATCTCACACATCAGTGCCTAAGAAATCCTCAGCGTTTCAATTTAAACCAAAGGTTTCTTCTAACGTAGTTTCACTGGATACACCAAGTAGCTCCAGTGACTCAAATAATTCATTTTCGCACCATTGTCCTTCTTGCAAGGGCAATCACTTAATTTACAGATGTCAATCGTTTCTAAAGAAAACTCCGACAGAACGTTTCGACATTGTCAAACGCTTACGCCTTTGTTTAAATTGCTTACGAACAGACCATGCGTCCATGCAATGCAAATCTTATAATTCCTGTCGAACTTGCGCCAAGCCGCATCATACCTTGCTACATTTTGAAGCGCAACCTGCTTCTAGCCGTTCAGCGGAACCGACCGCTACACCTATGCATAAAAATGCCAATAGGACGCAGTCAGCCTCTCCTATTCCGGCAAATGTTTTGTCTTCACAGACGAATTCAAATCTTGGGGTTACTGTCTTACTCTCCACTGCTGTTGTGGAAGTTCAAGACCGGTCTGGTAGATACAAACAGATCAGGGTACTCTTAGACCCTGGCTCTCAAGCTAGCTTTATTCGAGACGATTGCGTGAGCAAACTTTGGCTTCCACGCATACGTTCTCAAGTTCCGATTTATGGACTTGGGCAGACAACTTCAGCAGTCAATAGGGTGCCGTCAGCTGCACCATTCGCTCTATGTTAGACTCTGAAAAATCTCTAGAAGTCACAACTTTTGTGCTTTCGTCAATATCTGGCAAATTACCTAGCGTTGAAGTTCCTAATAATTGGGAACACTTATGCGGCCTGCACCTTGCAGACCCGACCTGGAACTCCCCAGGAACCATTGACATGCTCCTTGGAGCAGATGTTTATCCGTTCATCATCAATGGCGGTGTTATACATGGCAAATTTCTTCAGCCTGCCGCCATAAATACAATTTTTGGTTGGACTATCATTGGTCCCACAAAAAGCTTGCAGTCTGATACTGTCCAAGCATTTTTTACTTCTGTAGAAGATCCTATCGACCAGACCCTAAGGCGGTTTTGGGAGATAGAAGAACTGCCATCCAAGCGTTATACTTCTCCAGAAGAAGAAAAGGCAGATTTGATTTTGAAAACACGTTTTCTCGTGACCCTAGCGGTCGTTTTATTGTTGCGTTACCGTTCAACGATACTTTGCCCGTTTTGATAATTGCTTTGAGATGGCTAAAAGACTATTTTCGTTGGAGCGCAAATTGCATGCTCAACCGTAGCTACGCGCCCAATACAACAATTTCATGCAGGACTATCTTGATGCGGGTCATATGGCATTACTCGATTCTCCGCCCGTTGGGAACGATAATTATTTTTTACCCCATCACCCTGTGTTTAAAGAAGAAGGTCATACTTCTAAAATTCGTGTGGTTTTGACGCCTCTGCAAAGGCTAAAAACAACGTGTCATAATGACACTCAATTGGCTGGACCTAGTCTCCAAAATGACATTTCGTCAATCTTACTTAAATTTCGCTCTCATCGTTTCGTTTTTACTTGTGATGTTCGCCAAATGTATCGACAAATTTTGGTTACCGAAGAACATCGAAAGTTTCAGTTAATTGTTTGGCGGTTCTCCGCAGAAGAACCCATTCAGACTTATCAGCTTAATACAGTGACCTATGGTATTAAGTCATCGCCTTATCTAGCATTAAAGACTCTTCAGCAATTAGCCATTGACGAAGGCAAAGGTTTCCGTTAGCCGCTGAGGCTATACGGTCAAATCTATATATTGACGATTTCGTCGCGGGTGGAGATTCTATACAATCGGCCCGCGAAATTAAAGATCAACTTATCAGACTTTTACATTTGGCTGGTTTTGAACTTCGAAAATGGAGTTCTAATTCAGTTTCTATTTTGGAAGGCATTCCGTCAGATTTTTGCCAATATACTTCTCTCGATTTCGATTCTGACAAATCAATAAAAATATTAGGTCTTCAATGGTCACCTACAGAAGATATTTTCTCATTTCGGGTTAAACCATTAAACCCAATATGTACAAAGCGCAACATACTTTCACAAGTTGCCAGAATATATGATCCATTAGGGTTTTTAGCACCACTAACACTTTTTGCAAAACGCCTAATCCAGCATCTGTGGATGTTAGGTTTAAATTGGGATGACATCCCACCAGCAGACATTTCGTCTCAATGGCAGCAGTATCAAGAAGAATTGCCATTATTATCGTCATTAAAGTTACCACGTTGTTTACCTCCTTCGGATCCTTTTACTTGTCATTTGCATGGGTTTTGAGATGCTAGCGAGGTAGGGTATGCAGCGGTAGTGTATTTCCAGTTCATAAATCAAACTACTGGAGAAATAACTGTACAATTTGTAACCGCTAAAACAAAAGTAGCTCCAATTAAGCGCATTTCAATTCCACGTTTGGAATTATGTGCCGCCGTTTTATTAACCGATTTACTTTCTTTTACTATTCGTTCTTATCAAGGCTTGATTGAAATCTCCGATGTTTCAGCGTGGAGTGATTCTACGGTCGCTCTCACTTGGATACGTTCTCCACCTTTTCGTTGGAAAACTTTTGTGGCAAACCGTGTTAGCCACATTCAAGAAATCATTGCACCTAGCCGATGGTTTTATATTAAATCTTCGCATAATCCGGCTGATCCTGCATCTCGGGATTAATGCCAAGCGCGGTTATTTCATGTTCGCTATGGTGGGCGGGGCCTGAATGGCTTCACTACCCTAGTGACTCGTGGCCGCCTCAACCAACATTGTCAACCTCAATTGCTGAGGTAACTACGGAAAAGAAGATCCTAACATTTGTCGCTCAAACAGATCCAAACGTCATTGACATTTTACTAAGTCGTTTTTCATCGTTATATAAAATCCAAGGCATCGTGGCTTACATTTATAGATTTTCTAAACCCATGGCTCAACGTCATACGGGTCCCTTAACAGACATTGAATTACACAATGCTCTCATGATTATCGTTCGGCATGTACAAAATGTTACATTTTCAAAGGAAATAGCTTCGATCAAGGCAAACCGTAAATTACCTGAAAGCTTGCGAAAACTTTCTCCATTTGTTGATCCACAAAATATCTTAAGAGTAGGTGGCGCTTGACACATTCTTCGCTTTCCTATTTCGAAAAGTTTTCTGCGTTATTGCCTCAGCGGCACCGATTAACCGAACTTATCATTCGGTCAACTCATGAAAGGTATTGCCATCCCGGTGTTAATACCACAGCGTATCTTATCCAACAGAATTTCTGAATCCTTTCTATTAAAAATTCAATCAGAAATTATTTATCATCATGTCATAGATGTTTTCGTACCAAACCGGTCCTGGTAACTCCTCCTATGGGAGACCTACCGGCAGCACGTATTACCCAGGTCAAAACGGCACATGGCACACTAAAACGACCTTTGGTCAAACTAGCGCCGCTACCGGTATTTTAATTTTATTTTTATGTTTAGATGTATATACACATTTCTTACATGTATAGTAGTATATTATTTTTACATATTTGCTTATTTACATATATATATTTTTATTTTTACATAGTTGGTAACATCGCTCGCTGTAGTGTACTACCCTATCTTTCGTTACCTGTTTTCCTAGCAAGGTCAAATCCCATGTGATTTCCTTCACCCAACCTACTTCCCTCCTTTTCAAAATTCTATGAATTTGGTGGGCGGTATGTTACGTCGTCATCGAACAATTCGGTATTTGTGACAATAAATACCATCAGTGCGTTCACCCTACAGTTTAGTGAAACATTTTATACCGGCAGCGAAAGTGCGTGAAAACAGTTGCATTCGAACCCTTGCAAAAGACGGTCGTGTGAGAGCTTTGGAAGCGACATCGACACCCAATCGTGCGTGTTTTTGGTTGTCCGTAGAAAGCTTTTGTGTGTGAACGTCTATTGCCCACAGCGGCACAGGATAAAAGGTATTTATACCCTTTATTAAGTAGTTTGGTGTAGTTGTTTAGTTATTACATAACCGCTCCACCGCTATTGTTATTGCTACAAAAAGCAATTGGTCCTTCCCTATAATAGCATATTTATATCATCTCCTTAACCCCATTAATTCAGAAAGGGTTTATGGCAAGTCACGAATAGATAACAAAATTTAAGAAATAATATGGCATCCATCAACTCAGAGGCTAACAAAATAGCTATTATATGTTTCTTTTAAAAATATGTAAAATAAGAATTTTAGAGATGGCAATCACACCTTATTGAGTTATCACTCCCAATGAAAACAAATTTTGGTTAAGTTCTGCTAGATATCTAGGTAAATCAAATACGTGTCTAAAAAGTAAGTAACCTGCATGACTTTTCCAGAACTATATACTAACATTACAGTATTCTATACCAGGTATACTTAAAATTCTAAGTAAGATATTTTTGAAATTCGTTAACACTTTTCCATTTGTAAAGAGAACGAATAGTGGTTGTTTAACACGTTGACTGCCACTGCAAATTTGCAAGTGTCATCAAGAATATTATTTATTTTGATATAAAAGCACAGCCTATTATGAAAAAAAGTTTTTTAAAAATTTCAAATGAAAATATAATGATACAAGGAGTGCATCATCAGCCACTGATATACCTTTTTGAACTCGGAAGTCACTAATGCAAATGTTTCATCATATACAATAAAGCTAATATATTTATTATACAAGCAAAAACATTAATGAAAACCTAGAAGTGTTTAATAAGCAAATGCAAGTACAATGATGTAACACAAAATTATATACAATGCGTTTACCTAAGCTGGCGCCATATCGAAAACTTTGTTATTATAAGTTTTACAAAACATGTTAATCTTTATGAAAATCACTGCTTTCGAAAACAATAATATTCAGCTTTTCACATTTGACATCGAATGTACAGGGTGTCCACTATTTGAAAAAGTTTGATAGGAATTTATTCACCACTTCAATTTTAAATTAAATTTTTAAATTCCTACTTGTAAAACACGCTATCTCTTATCTCAATTAGACAGTCATCATGCTTTAAATATTTAATCGTCTATCTGTAATATTTTACCGACGCATGCTAATGAATAATATGTAACAAGATAATGCAGAACATTTATTTTTCACGCACAGTACAATCATCATCATCATTAAGTCTTCAGTCCTGGAAATGGTAAGACATGTACCTACATTGTTTCCTATTCTAAGCTAGCCTATACATTTCCCTGAAATTCCCACAGTCTGCATCTTTTACTATCTGCATGCAATAATATGATCTAGGTCTACACTGCCTCACTTTTTTCCTATATCTGCTTTAATATAGCCCGCACTATTCCACAAAAATGCCCTAAAACGTGTCCTGCCCTTCTATTTCTTTTATATTTTTTTTTGTTTTCCACATATGTGTTTATTCCCCTACTATTTCTATAACATCTTTGTTATTAACTTTGTCTGTTCATGCTATCATCATCATACATCTTAAGCCTAACATTCCAAAAGACTTCTTCCTTTTCCTATCTGCTTCTCTTACTGTTCCTATTTCATCACGTTATAACTTTTGTAAATATTTCTTTTGGGACTGTATGTTTAACTAGCGGTCTGTAATAAAACTACTTACTGAGGTTTCAAATTTTTTCTTTCTCTATGACCCACACCACTCTACGACATTTTGAGGTAGCTCAAAATCTAATTCTTTTGTGTTTCTATTCCATAGTTTTCCTGTTTTGTTGTGGCATTTGGTGTAGGTGATTTTCTTTTCTTACTTTATGCTTTCTTTCTTGCTACACAGAATACCATAACAATGTGTTGTTTGTCTAGCTACAAAAAGTGGTTTGTTGTTGCACGCTGGATTGATCGAGTAGGAAAAAGAGGTAACACATTCTTTTCAGATGATATCCATAGATTTTATTTGACCATTACCTAGATCAAAGAAGAATAACATGTTTATCCTAGTTATTTATGATTGCTTTACCAAGTATGTACTAGTACATTAGATGAGAAAGGCTACGACCAGTTCTATAAACAACTTTCTAGAAAATTAAATTCTTTTGGTATATGGAGTACCTCATATTATTCCAGTTGACAACGGAATACAACTTACAGGTAAAGCTTTCAGGCAGCTGATACAGGATGGGTAGCGTAAGGGTACGGTCTCCTGTTACTACATCATTTATTATATGCGTAAGAGCGAGAAGAAGCTGCTTATGGCATCCTAACATGAGCGATTGAGAGGGGATGTACAGTTCAGCTTCTTAATGCAAAACACTGTTTCATGCGTCAACCTGCTTCCCTTTCTTAGTGTTGTGGTGGACGCTGGATTGCCATCACCAGGGTCGGTTCTTTTTTGTATTCTAAAAAGGTTGTGAACAGTTTGTTCAGCTGCAATTGAAGTAATTCAAATCCTGTACGCGGTAAGATTTTTCTTGTGCTACTAATTAAATTTCATTCATAAGAATGTAAATTTTTCAGTAACTTGAGAGGAACATATTTTCAAAGCTTTTCATTTATTGAAAACGCTATGTTGTCGCAGAGGAGTGATTCTCAGCACTAAATGGACGGAGTCTCCTGATAAGTTGGGGTTGAGATTCTTAATCATCCTTTAAACCAGAGTGATGCATTTGCAATGTTATAGGGAATTAGTGTATTATAAGCAGCGGCCTATGAGAATTCTTTTTTTTAGTTTGGTATTTTAAAGGTTTTACTTTAGAAATATTTAAGTACTCGAGCATTCGACATCTAGGATCTTTTTTTTCCAATGCTCCGCCCAAAAGTGCTACATTGGCCAGGAAGCAATTTTTTTTTTGCTTGGAAAATTTGGAATTTTGCCGAACCCTTGCTGTTCCAAGCAAGGTAGGGATCTTTAACGTGCGTAACAACACTCACACGGGACCTCCATTTTACCTCTCATCCGAACGAGGGTGTATTTTTGTGAAAAATGCTCGCCTAACATTTTTCAAGCGGACCGTGTCGGGATTCGAACCCGGGACTTTGGGCGTAGTAGGACATCTAGGATCAACAAATGTCGAGCGGCTCCGTGGATCAGACAGGTTCACGTATGACTGCTGATCCCATAATCGATTTCGGTCATGGATCGCTTGAAAAATGTTGGGCGAGCACTTTTCAAAAAATACGCCTTCGTTCAGCAGGTCTCTTGCGTGAGTGTTGTCACTCACTTTTAAAATCCCTACCGTGTTTAGAATGGCAAGGGTTTAGCAAAATTTAAAATTTCCCGGTAAAAAAACTTGCTTTTAGCCAATGTAGTTCTTTTGGGTGGAGCATTAGAAAGTCAAATATAGGGTGAACAGGTATCAAGGATACCTACGTCATCAACTTATTTATCAATCACCATTTCTTTAATATAGCTGATTTGTTATGAGGTATTTATATTTGTTAATATTTTTCTCAGAAAAACAAAAAAATTTAAAAAACCAGTACATTTAAATTGGTTTATAAAATTATTGATGCATTCTCTAAAATATTTAATAAGCAATTCTAAACAGTGTGTTATAAATTATGGCATTGTTGTTGACCGTTACACTGTTAGCAATATTTTGAGCTTAAGATGTTGGTAAGTGATTCTTAACTTTTGGTTGTCAAGTTATTTTCTTATTATTTTATTCCTAGGGAAGTAACTTATTACGCTCCGATTGTAAATACTTGTTATTCTATACCTGATGTAGAACCGTTAAGGCTGTAATTATTGAAGTAATTTTTGTTATTTACCATAAATAAACTTGGTGGAGGCCAGTCATCTGTTTTATTTAACAACCTTCACTTAGCGAGATGCTGAATTAAATTTATAGGGTTGTTAAGGTAGTTACCTCTTGATAGTTCTTGCAGCGACAGACAAAGATCCCACTAGGTGATTTAGAGGTAAGGTCTCATTGCAGTGTCATTGTTCAATCATTCTAAATAGTTGCTGTTGCATTTAAAAAAAAGGATTACTATTTAGTGTTTTGAGGAAATTTAAAACATGTTGCGATCGCGACAATGGATTGTATAAAAGCGAATTTACTACTTCTAGGGATATACAAATTCTAATACTTTTACTGTACACATTTATGCTCATTTTGAAAGGTTTTTAAACTCCTGTTGTCTAATAAAGCCTTTGAGCACTAACCCACCTTAAGAAAACACTAAATAAAGCCTACCTGGAAAGTGGGTATTCTAAGGAACGCTTTAGCGACTTCCACTGCAGTTAGTGGTTGATTGAGACTTGATTACACATCCTACTGATTTAAAATAAACAAAGAAACAACACTTCACTTCGTATACATCTAACCTGTATTGTACAAGATAATTTTCAAAACAGTAAATAACAAAATCAACAAAATAAGAATTATAGTCTACTCTAATTTGGCTAAATGCGTGTTTAGTTACAAAACTTAAAATTATCAATAATATTACATGGCCGAAATTTAATCCAGGTCATTTTTTTCTTACTAATTTTTGTCTAAATTAACGAGGTTTTTATGTATAACAATTCGATGCAATACGTGTTAAATTTACTTGAGTATGTACCAACATCAGTAGTTCTTATTACGAATAAGCTCTACACATTTATAAACAATCCGCCACAATTCTTAGACACAACAAATATTGTGATGATTATAATTCAAATGACTTAGTTTTCTGTTTCATTCCTTCAAAACTCCATCCACATCAACGCCCAGGACTCGTCGCAAGTAAAATTACAACTTGTGGTTGACAAAAGCTCCAAGACCTGATCACTTTTTACAAGACCAGTATGTAATGCCAGTGTTTAGTCACGTTCGAAGCCCTGCTTAATCCCTGACAGATTCGATATTTGAATACAATCACGTAACTTAAAGTCTTGTTTTTGAACCATCGTCTTGCACTGCAATCAAGTTTTGAGAGGTTGCTCGCTGGTGTCTAATAATCTGATCCAAACTAATCCCTACCTAGTATTATCCGTGGATTTTATAAGTTTCAACACACTAAGGTTATTCCACGTTCTGTCATTCCCACGGGGAAGTGCGTCTAAATTCTTCGATTTTCGAGTTTAATGCCGTTCTGTACAAGTGAACGACCATCTTATTTTCGCGCCTTTTACATTAGATTCCGAAAGCTGCGTCTTTTTTCACGTACCCGATACATTTTTATGACTATAATTTATGAGTATTTTTGCGGTTGCTTTTCTTGAACTCGTGTGAATTTATACAATACGCCAGGTATTAACCGATATCTATTTATAATTTTGCTGAATTTATTACGAAGGAGTGTAAAGTTCCGTAATTATTACTGCCTGTATATAATGTACTACGTTTTTTATTATTTTAATTTTATCATCCTAATTTAATATCATATTGAAATAGCAACGTTATTAAATGTAAACTACTAAAGCTTCTAAATATTACAGGCTGCTTTTGTACTAAAATATCATTTCACTAACTGAGATGAATAAACTCATTTTACAACCTAATGTTTGCTTAAATAACGCACTAGGGTTACATATCAAGTGGTTTTACTGTAAATTTATATAAAGGATGTAAAGTGTTAAAATTCCTAAGGCAGTGAAAGTGTAAATAAATTGAGTTTTAAGTCGTTTTAAACACGATGCACTATGTACTATGTTTGTTGCTTTCTGTCAAGTCGAATTTATAAGCTAACACATATTGCAAAACAAATATTTCGTTTTCATCGTTAAATGTACTGAAAACAAAGTATATACACTTTTAACTTGTAACGAACTCGAGTATTCTCAGCTATATTTAGTTGTTTCCCTTCCATTATACCGTGATAAAGCTTTATAAACAACATCTGGCGTATGTTTGTTCCGTCCTTGCCTCGCGATCCCTGGTTGTAATTCCATTTAAGGATTTGATCGTTACCTTTTGTTTCGTCAACTCAGCAAAGAATTTAGTCATGAGCGACTTGAAGCTCGCTCTAAATACATTTTGTGTGGGTGTCTGCGAAACAGACACGAGCCATCAAATCAAGTGCGCAACTATGTTTAAATAACTATGCTTTAATAATTACGCTTGATAACTACGTTTAGATGATTTTGTTTAGATAAATACGTCTAGATAACAATGTTTAAATAATTATGTTTGTATTACTACATTTCAACTTTCAACTATCCATTAGTTTTTATTCTACAATCTGTTAGTACAGTATAAGAGGCAGTATGCAAAATTTTTTATCTAAGTCCGGAATGTGGTAGTTTAATTTATGATAAACTCTTTTTCGTTTGATGTAACTCGAAGGGATTCCATACGAAATTGTGTATGACGATCCAGTGGTATTCCTGTCGACGTTTGCAGATGCAAGGCTGACACAAGGACGACTGTGTTCATTTAAGTTTGTATAACCCTTCAAATACACTACACAATTGTCTGATGAGTGTTGTTCTACAGTTTTAAGAATTCTCCTTCCTTTTTTTCGTTCTTACATGAATTTAAAGTTAAAAAAAAAAGTTGAATTAAATTAAATAAACTTCGCGTTCTTATACCATGAGAAATCTAAATTATGTTATGATAAAAAGATATTGTCTTATTTGATGCTATACTGAAGGCAAATATTTTTATTCTTAACCATCCTTTCGAGTCTTTACGTTCGAACGAGTCCCGTGATAGGCTTTTTGAGGTTAGGTTACTGTTAGAAATAGATATTATTATTAAAAAACACAAATCACTTAACACGCATATCAGAACGGTATTGTTGCTAAAACTATTGCAGACTGTTCTGATATGCGTGTTAAGTGATTTGTGTTTTTTAATAATAATATCTATTTCTAAGCCATGTTCTCATTCACTTAACGTAACATAAATTAAAGTAACGTAAGACAAATTAACATAACAAAAAAGTTAAAGTACATAGACATTTATGTTCGTTCGAAACGAAAATTATCTTAATTTACTTAATTTAACGGTTCATAAAGTTGAACCAACTTCGACTTAACGAGGTTTTTAATTTCCGTGTTCTTAATTCCGCCAATCTCTGGTATCTAGAAACGGCATAGCTATATAGATTGTACACCTTGTTTAAATTAAACTGGTAATTACCGCCTAAAATAATAAGTATTTATCATTTACATAACCTCAACTGTTTATTAGGCGAATGTTATTATTCATTTAGTAAATTTAAACACATAATTTAAATTTGTAATACGGTATATAATTCTAGTTTCCAGCATTTATTATGGATGAAGGAAAACATAGATTTGGTGCGTAGCTTGTTACGTTTCCCGCGTTTCATATTACTGCGCAATCGTTTAATATAACATGTATCAAATACAAAACACATTTAAAAGTGATACAATGATCAAATTTACGTTTACACTATAAAAAAAAGCAACGTACTCACTTAAATCGCACCTTACACTTATATTCCAGAGCCATCTCGTTGTAGGTCCATCACGTCATTTGCTGAGCCAGATTTATCCGTCCATCCTCTTTTGCTCGTTCGTAGGTGGGACGAGAAGGAACAACCAGGTTTAGGGAACACGAAGATAAGGTAGAAGGAAAACTACATCCTAAAAAAGAGAAAAGACAGACATACGACACAGGTAGATGTTCTCGGCTTCAGGTCTTGTAGTCTAAGGGCGTCGTATCACATCGCGCGCACTTGTGTCATTCACTCCGCGCAGGCGCGACTCGGGGACAACGGAAATTGACCAGTTTATTTAAAAATATTCGCGGGAATTTATTTACATATTTAACAATGCACATTGCCAATTTTGGCATGTAACAATCGCGACAAAGCCATAAAAGGAAAAAATCTTAAAAAAAGAAAAAGACTTTTAGCACGGTAAAAACTTAAAATCTAAAGCCTAACTAACTTACATATAACCTAACTTACATTCTAGTAAATGTTTATTTTAAGCGCCACCTGGTTCTTTCAACCGATAACGCGTCTTACGAGCAACCAGGAAACGGGATGTGTAGCCCCATTGTTTTTGAACTACATCTATAAGTGCACACACAAGTCTTTGATGTGACGCAGTTATAATCGACAGCACAAATTTGTCGGAGAGCACAAAACACTGCTATAACTAAAAGAAATGCGACAAGTCGCTTAACATATATACAATAATTAAAGTTAACATTACAGTTTTTAAGTGCACACGCACATAAGCATTGCATTTAAACTGTTTTTTCTTTGGCAAGAAAATGCCCAAATTTCAAAATGTCCAAGAGAGCAAGTTACAAATTTTTTATGTATTAGTACTCTGGCTTAATAAACAATACACATCAAAACTTTATCATGACATGGTTGTGAATTAATAAATTTACCAACAGTACCATTTTACTAATTTCTTACGTTACTAACCTAACAAATTACATTGCTACCATCAGGTCAGCTTCTTTACTCAATACTCAAAGAAAAATTTCTACGTCTGATCATAAATACCAAACGTTAGGAAAACAAAAAAGATAAGGCAAAGTATCAAGTTATTATCAAAGATAATAGGTAAGATAAAGATATTAAGATAAAACTAGATAACAATAGATGGATTTGAAACGTCCCAGCACGTTAAGGCACGCTACGACTATATACATTAAAGATATAGCGTAGAATTCCCCAGCTTACCAAGCCGTTTTGTCATCCATCACAAAGATACAAAAGGGAGTGGCTCCTTGAAGCCGTTATACAAGTAAATACTCATACCACCTAGAAGAGAGCGACCTGTGAGGCAGGCCCGTTAGTTAAACGATATGAGGGACCGAAAAACGGCATGTGAGTGCAGTCCTGCACCCGGCGTTGAGCGTTACCGATTCATACATTCATATATATATATATATATATATATATATATATATATATATTGTAACGCGCTACTACTACCGCGTTTCTTTAATTTAAAACAAGTAATAATAATGGTCTTTATTACTCACTGTTCACAAGTCTAATTAACAGTATATGCCTTATTTATAGATGTTTTCAGTCCACTTAACAATGAAGCACTATTACACTAATGAATTTACAAGCACTAATATCTTCTTAAACTAACTTCTTTACCCTAGGTCCAATAACCACACTAACACAACTATTTGTTTATACACTTCTATTTATTTATGTATACTGCAAGCTGCATGCACATTAGACACAGCATATCATTTATGTATATATTCTAAAAACTCAACTACGTTTACTTTACAACGATATAATTTATATTAGACATTCAAGAATAGACTAACTCTTACATTCATAAGCGGCCTTATATATACCCTGCATTAAGATATGACTCATTATCTAGAACTTTGTAGAAGGATTCTCGAATGCTGAAGAATACGCTGTGCCCCGGGCGTTTGTATGTTTGACGGGTTGCCTAATAGTGGATCGCAACACTGCCCCCTCTTTAAAACCGTTACGTCTCGTAACTGTAAATCCATCTTGACGCCAATTCGATGACTGGTGACGGTATCGGCAGCTATCTCCTCTGGTGCATCCACCGCGTCGTTGGAAGTAACAGTCAACACTCTTTTCATGGTCTTGGTAGGCAACCGGTTGACAACAACAAACAAGAACCTGGACGTTGGTTCCCTGGAAAACTACTTCTAGCATATTTCGGACTATCCTCCAATCCAAGCGATCCAGTCCACAGCCCAGCTTGGGCACCGCTAGTCTCGTTACTCCATTTTCCATCATCTGCGCCTTAAGATTTAGCAAAGCCTCCCATAGATGTCCATAACTAGGTCTCTGCCATGAAGAATTTTGGTGACCAGATAGTAAACATAACGATTTTTATCTTGAAGAACCAAAGATTTTCCTACAGTTGGCTGCTGTTGTACTAATTCATCCACACATCCAAACTTTTCTTGAAAACAACAGCTATTCCCCTTGACATTGCCAAATCTTGAGCTACGCAATGTGCAAGGAATACTCTTCTGGTGCTCTAAACAGATCTTGCTGTTTTCAACAACAACGCCAAATCTCGCTTTAGCGGAACCACCATACGCCGCCATAAAGCTCTCAAAATCTGCATTTGGCTCATGATTAATAACTTGCCGAACACCATTATCATTATTTGAGTCTTCCTGGTTGTTGCCAGTGTAGGGTGTTAAACGGTCAAAGTGTACCACTTTCGGTTTACCACGAGGATCTTCTGATCCGGTACACTACATCATTAATCCTTTTAACACTTCGTACGGCCCTTCCCATTGTCTTTGTAGTTTTGGCGACAATCCACGTTTTCTTTGTGGATTGTACAACCACACTAAATCTCCAGGTTGATAACCACCTTCTTGTGCTCTCGTGTCATATTGTGATTTCATTCGATCGCTTGCTGCCTGTATATTCTTTCGGACGTTTTCGTGAATACTATTTGATCTTTCACGAAGCTTACTAACGTAATCTTCACCGGCGATCTCTTCTCCAGGTTTAAATCCAAACTGAAGATCACATGGTAGCCGCAATTCACGTCCTAGCATTACGCAAGCGGGCGAGTATCCTGTGCTGTCATGTATCGAAGATCGGTACGCCAGTAGGAACAAATGTAGATATTGGTCCCAGTCCGTTGATGTTCAGAGACAACTTTGGTTAGGTACTTTCCTAACGTTCAGTTCATTATTTCAACCATTCCATCCAATTGAGATCGAAGTGGCATGGTTCTAGTCTTCCTGATTCCCAGATGTTTGCAGACGTTCTGAAACAACATTGATTCGAAATTCCGACCTTGATCGGAGTGTAATTTCAACGGAACTCCAAAGCGACAGAACAACTCCATCACTAGTACATTTGCAACCGTCTCGGCTTCTTGGTTAGGTATAGCATACGCCTCCGGCCATTTGGTAAAATAATCCATTGCAACCAAGATGTATTTATTTCCTTTCTTTGATTCAGGAAACGGACTAGCTATATCAATGGCCGCCCTTTCGAAAGGATTGCCCACGTTATCGTCTCATTGGGGCTTTCTGTTTTGTGACCGGGCCGTTTCCAGAGGCACACAACAACATTTTCGGCACCACTCCTTCACATCTTCTTTGCAGTTCACTTAATAGAATCTTTCTCTCACTCCTTGGAGAGTTCTTTTTACGCCAAAGTGCCCTCCAGAAATACCATCGTGCAAGTGCTGCAACACTTCCAGCACTCTGCTTCTCAGCGCTATCACTTGAAGTCTCTCAGTGCCATCTTCAAATTCCAGGCGTCGTTTCAAGATTCTATTTTCCATCATCAAGGAGTCCCACTGTGACCAGTATGCCTTCAGGCTCCTACTTGAAATACTAATTTCTTCCCAAGCTGGTCGTTGTCCTCTATTTTCCACTCAATAATACGTCCCAATTCGGCGTCATTCTCCTGGTCTTCTCGTATTCTTTCGAGTTGCCAAGTATCATCGGTTACCGTCATTCTATGGATGACACTTATTTTCTCTTCCATCTTGGAGCAATGATTGCAGTCCATCGGACAAGGTCTCCTTGATAGAGCGTCTGCATTCCGATGGCTAGTTCCTACACGATGTTCCGTATCAAAGTCATATTCCTGCAGCCGCTCTATCCACCTTGCCACTTGCCCTTCAGGATTTCGAAACTGCAGTAACCATTTCAGTGCGGCATGGTCTGTTCTCAACAGGAATTTACGGCCGTATAAGTACTTATAAAAGTGCTCTACGGATTTGACGATGGCCAACAGCTCCCTTCTTGTCACACAATAGTTCCTTTCTGGCCGCGACAAGACCTTGCTGAAATACCCAATAACTTTTCTTGTCCGTCCTGCACTTGAGAAAGAACGCCTCCTATAGCTGTGTTACTGGCATCGGTATCCAACACAAACTTTCCCTCCATCCGCGGATAACTCAAAATTGGTGCTGTAACTAGTAGCCGTTTCAGTTGTTCAAATGCTCTGTGGCAGTCGTCATTCCAATCATATTCTTGTCCATCTTCGGTTAATTTTGTTAACGGTTTGGCAATGTTCGCAAACCCAAGTATAAAACGTCGGTAATATGTGCACAACCCTAGAAAACTGCGTAGTTGGTGTATATCTGCTGGTGTAGGCCACTCTTGTACCGTTTTTATTTTGTCAGGGTCAGCTCTTATTCCGGTCTCTGAGACGACATGTCCTAGGTATTTCACCTCTTTTCCAAATAGGTGGCACTTCTTGGGGCTTAATGTAAGGTTTGCCCGCGTAATCTTTGGAATATCTCCTCTAGGTTCTTAAGATGTTCTTCAAAAGACCGGCCTAACACTATCACGTCGTCCAGGTACACCAGACATGTCTTCCAGGACAGTCCACGCAGTACCGACTCCATCAATCGTTCAAAAGTAGCAGGAGCATTGCATAATCCAAATGGCATGACCTTGAACTGCCATAATCCAGTTCCAATTGTAAACGCAGTCTTTTCTTTATCGTTTGGCTCCAAGCCTACCTGCCAGTATCCGCTTTTCAAGTCCAAGGTCGAAAACCATTTAGATCCGGATAGAGTATCTAAGGTGTCATCAATGCTGGGCAAAGGATAGCTGTCTTTCTTTGTCACATTATTAAGCCGCCGGTAGTCTACACAAAACCTTGTCGACCCGTCCTTTTTCTTGACAAGCACTACCGGGGATGCCCATGGACTATTCGAGGTTCAATCACTCCCTGTTCTTCCATATCGGTGATAATTTGCTCGGCTTCCTTACGTTTTGCCAAAGGAAGCCGCCTGGGTGTTGTCTTATCGGTTGCGCATCTCCAGTATTGATCTTGTGTTGCACAACATTCGTCCTTCCTTTCTCACTATCATCCAGTGCAAACACACCTCGATATCGTCCGACCAGTTCTTTTACCTTGCCCAGTTGGTCGCCATTTAATCCTTGACACGAGGGTATCAACATATCCAGCAATTTCTGTGAGCAACCGTTGGTTGGTTTATTTTCGTGTCGTCCACACAACGTTTAATATGACATACTGGAATGCAACTTCCCACAATCATGCCTTTCTTCAGGGTCACTGTATGGGGATTAATGTTCAGCACCCTTACTGGTACCATATTTCGAGACTTTACCAGCGTTCTTCCAATCAGAAGTCCCTCCTGACCCACTCCCGATTCAGTTGCTTCCATCATGCATACTTGTCCTTCCCGGAGCGTACCATCCGGGCATCCCATTACTATCATTTCTGCCTTCTCGGGTATTTTCATATCGCAAATCATTCGAACTTGCATCGTCTGGTTACTCCTACCTTGAAATGGAATCTCATCATCATCTATCCGAAGCACATTTTCTTTCATGTTTACATGAAACCCATATTCTCTCATGAGATCCATTCCCAAGATCACTTCTTCTGTAATTTCAGCTACCAACACTCGATGATTAATTAATTTGTCCCCAATTGTCAACATAACGGCAGTCTCTCCGTGAGTACAAATTTTCTCACCACTTGCCGTTCGAAGACACACCGATACAGGTAGCATTTTTCCACGACCAACCAAATCTGGTCTCACAATAGTTTTTGTCGCTCCTGTATCCACGAGTAATCGGACACCCTACCATTAATTCTTCCATCGATATAAATGCTGTCCAGACTCCCCATCGACGATGCAACACGGATGATAATCTCCGGGGCACTACGTTGTGCTGTCGACGTTCGCCCCCTTACGTCGACTTGCTTTAGTTTTCCTGCTGCTCAACCGGTTGTTTTTTTGGTTGAGTGCAGCGTCTCTGTATATGACCAACTTCGCCGCTGTTCCAGCATCGCAGACCCCATCTCCGCGGTCGTTGTCTTTCAAGCTTTTCCACACGGTTGATTATTTCCTCTATGCTGTTCTGCGCTTGATCAGGTTCCTCTAAGGCAGACCGAACTTTGTGACTCATTCTGTGTGATGTCTGCTTAGCTGCTTCAAATTCAAGCGCATGAGCCAGTGCGTCATCTAACATCTTTGGCCGTGCTAATCTTAGCGCTTGCTGTATTTCGCCATCTTTAACGCCATCCACAAATGTTTGTACAGCCAGTTGTTCGAGGAAACTATCTGGTGCCGTTGGATATGCCAATCTAACTAATCTGGCGATGTCAGCTTCGAATTCTTGCAGGCTTTCACTTGTCTTTTGCGAGCGGTTCTTAACTTGTGCGTGGTAAACCTGTTGAAGGTGAGCGTCTCCATATCTCATCTCAAGCTTCGATGTTAAGAGGCCGTAATCATTCTGCTGGTGATCGGGAATCGTTTGTAAGATGTTAAGAGCTTCCCCCCGTAGGGCCACTATTAGAGAGATAGCCTTCTCTTTGTTGCACCAACCGTTGGCTATTGCAGCAGCTTCAAATTGTTTCAAATATGTGGGCCAAGGTGTTTTACCATCGAATGTAGGTGGTTTTACTTTAAATTTAGACGGAATTGACTCGCTTCTTTCCGTGGTTCTTATTTCTGGAATGTTCTGATTAACAACTTGGCTTGGCAATTCAAGTGGCCGCGTTGTTAGTGAAATTACTTGTTCTTGCAGCCTCATCACATCTTCTTCCATTTTTATCAATTTACTTTCCAACTTTTGCTCAACTATTTTTACCTGTTCAGTGACATCTTCTTTCAATGCAATGGAACTTTCCATTAATCTTCGTTCTAACGTGGCTGTATTTTCACTTAACTTTTCCTCTATTTTCTCAGCATTTTCACTAAGTGTCAATTCTAGTTTAGCCGACCTTTCCTCCATACCGGATTTAAAATCCTTGAGGAAATTCATTAAAGTGTCTGCCTCCATTTTACTTTGATTTCTTGTCACTGGCATATACAAACTACTTAAATGTCTTTAGACTTGTGTTTTAAATTAATCACTATATACCCCACAAATGCCTGACACCAGTGTAACGCGCTACTACTACCGCGTTTCTTTAATTTAAAACAAGTAATAATAATGGTCTTTATTACTCACTGTTCACAAGTCTAATTAACAGTATATGCCTTATTTATAGATGTTTTCAGTCCACTTAACAATGAAGCACTATTACACTAATGAATTTACAAGCACTAATATCTTCTTAAACTAACTTCTTTACCCTAGGTCCAATAACCACACTAACACAACTATTTGTTTATACACTTCTATTTATTTATGTATACTGCAAGCTGCATGCACATTAGACACAGCATATCATTTATGTATATATTCTAAAAACTCAACTACGTTTACTTTACAACGATATAATTTATATTAGACATTCAAGAATAGACTAACTCTTACATTCATAAGCGGCCTTATATATACCCTGCATTAAGATATGACTCATTATCTAGAACTTTGTAGAAGGATTCTCGAATGCTGAAGAATACGCTGTGCCCCGGGCGTTTGTATGTTTGACGGGTTGCCTAATAGTGGATCGCAACAATATATATATATTGCCATGATAATAGGGTAGTTTAAGGGTAGATTAAGTTATAGGGGTCGTAGGATAAATATAAGCAACTTTAACTTTAAGAAAATCAAATAATTCCAGAAATTATAAAAGTAAATTGGCCATTCTACATATTGTCAATTGAGAAGACACTGTATATAAAGGATATGTAACTAAATGCATGTGAACATAAATATGTCTAAGTATAGTTTACAAGTAAAGATAAGATTTTAAAACGCAACAAATTGCATCAAAATTAAATTACCGGGAAACATAGATAAATTGGCATTCGAAATATTTAACAATTGCGTCGAAAATATCAATGTAAACGCATCGTAAATAATTTATTATTAGATAATCGTTACGTGACTAGAGAAGAACACATTTGTTCAGAAAACCAATATTTTGTATAAAGAATAAACACCAGGCGGTTCAATTATATGATAAAATTAACAAACATCGAATACGTGAGTAAATGAAAAGCCAGAAGTTGGAAATCTTAGGATAATACTGCAATATGCTGAATGCGGACGTGATGAACAGTGCATTCGTCAAAGATCTAAACTAGGTAATTTCTAAAAATTCCGAGTTCTGCCAGATAAGGAAAAGTACCAACTTCGAGTGTAAACAGGTCAATGAAAACAATTGGAGGAAGGGCTTATATATACGATAGAAACTGAACGACATTTAGTCTATATTTAACTGAGCAACAACTATGCCCGAAGGTGTTAAAAGCTCACGCAATTAGTGAAATAAAAATTAAACAATGCGAGAATTTTGTGCAACGAAATATAAGCCGATCTATAGATAGACGTAAGTTAAACAACTTAATTAAATTCAGTTCTAATATTAACAAAACAGGGCTTTTAATTTGGTGATATTCTAATTTGTACACATTCTGATTTGGGATTTTTTAATTTGGACATATTTTATTTGGACATATTTTATTTTGGACATATTCTAATTTTGGTGATATTCTAATTTTGAACTTATACTTTAATTTGGTACGTATTTTAATTGGAGGCGATACTTTGATTTTGGACTACTTTAATTTGGTACGACTTTAATTGGAAGCGATTCTTATATGGGGACGGCATTTTGTTGATGTCTTAACGTAAACAAAAAAACCAATAAAGAAAGCGGACACAGCAAGGGGATGCAGATCATAGACTAGGATGGAACACCAGAACCCATTCCAGGTTAGCAATTTTTAATACACTTTATTATTGAAAGACTGTTTTCAATTTAATATTTGCTATGCATTGTATATTTGCAAGTCATCAAAAAGGTCACTTAAAAAATTATGAAAACAAGGGAAGGTATCTTGGAACGTTCGAAGGTCCCTAAATGTAATCAAAAGATATTTTTGCTGATTTTCAGAAAAGCATAAATCTGGTATATGTAGATATTTTGTACAAAAAGGAAAAATTTTGAGTATTGTAAATATTATCAATTATTATATTGTGTGTTCTAGAATTGCTTTATTTGATTCAATAAGATTTAATCAGTAAGCTAGTCGGGGGGAAAATCCTAATTTAATATTTCATATCAAATGGGGCGAATATCACAGCAATAAATATGACATGCCCAATCGTGGGACGAAAATCACAGCAATAAATATGGCGCCCAACGTGGCCCCATTAACATAGCAATAAATATGGCGACCCAAATCGTAGGGGCTCGAACACCACAAAAAGAAATTTAAAAATTAAAAATCGTAGAGGCGAGACCACAAAAGGAAATTTAAAAATTAAATATCGTAGGAACGAGAAATTTAGAAATTAAAAATTGTAGAGGCCCGAATAAAATTTAATTTAAAAGTATAAGGGTTAGGAAATTAAAAATCTCTAAGGAACTTTTGAAATATTAAAAATTATTAAAATTTTGAAATTAAATGTAAAAAAATGGATAAACGAATAAAGGAAACTAGAGAAGCACTAAGGAATCAAGGGGTAAAAATATGGTCTCAAGAAAGCGTAATTTTACAGGATGTATTAACAGAAATACAAGGGCAACAATTGACACGAAGTCAAAGTGAAGAACAGCAGATATCGCAACAATCTGAAATGATATCTATTTTATTAGCGTTAAATAGAAAAATGGAAAAAACGAAGACACCATGGACAATATTAAGATGCAGATTGAGGAAAATGGACAAAAGCTAGGTGCCGAAATAAAAATTATAAGAAACAAATCAAGCAAACGCGTAAATGCAGGTACAATTTGAGAATAAATTTATTAGAATGATGGACGATGTGGATAAAGTTAGGGACGAAGTTTAGAAAGTTAAATTAGATCAGGAAACGTGTGAAAAGGAAACTAATGCTAGGATCACAAATTTAGATATAAAAATCCAGGAAATTAATGGAAATTGTGAGATAGGATTTAATGATGTAAATAGAGAATTAGGTAATTTAAAATCAGAATTCGGAAATGCTGGTAGTAATCAGGGGCAATACACTAAGATAAATAGACCGGAAATATCAGTTGAGCAATATTCCAAATTTTACGGAGACAACAAGGTGAATTCAAAAATATTTTTGAATAATATAAAAAAATTAATACAGGGATCAACGGATGAAATTGTTTACCCCAAATTTAACCCTTTGAATCCACAACAATATATATATATATATATATATATATATATATACATTGCCGTGGAATCGTGGATAACTTTTAACATCGAGCCCCAACGTTGGGCCGTCATAAGATTGCCGTGGACTCGTGGATTTTAAGGGTTTTCTGCTTCACCAGTGTCATCAAATAATTTTCAAAAATGCACAGATTTCAAAAAAAAATTGCTTACCCTTTGATTTCAGCTTCAACAGTCTTCTGCAGCTTCCCTGGCTAGCTCAGCTGTGCCTCTTCTCGGATACCTAAATATACAAGCATTCTTCCTTCACACTCGCACACCATTCAATAAAATCACCAAATAATACAACAATCATACAATCTTTTATTTGCCGCTATTTACAGACAAATTATTCACATGTATAAAAGAACAGTTCGATACACTAATTACAAACTCAAATGTGATATGTTTTTAAAGTTTTTGATTTTCTAATTATTTTCAAACAAACTCAGTAAAATATGAGTAGATGGACCCCACATATTACCCTAGATTGACTGTACACTGGAGTATGGTGAGCTCATAATAACCCAGTTTATTTAGTATATGCATTTTACCTTGCATAAATTAAACAAGATTGATAGACCCGTTTACCCTTTACAATCCAATTTATATTCAGAATAAAATTTTATAAGTTTTAAATACACCCCTTTTCAATGTTTAACCCCAATAAATTGTCCAGTACGTGTATCTTTTCTAATAAGTTTATATAACCATAAATGAACCCCAAAATTCACTCAAACAGCACCAAAATTTCACAAAAGTTTATCAGACAACAGAAATTTCAAATAAATTACCTGGAGAATGCTTCAGGCTCCCATTCTTTCGACGACGATCACCAGAACATCTCGACTTCGTGACCATGCGCTGTGATACTCAGCGGATTCACAGACGATAACCCCAATTGCGAGCCAAGCGCCTTGTTTCATAGTACCATTCCATATCAGCATACAATCCTGGTTGTTTGTGATGCTTACCCCACATATATTATGCTTTCATTTATTGATTTTCTAGCTTAGTATAGTAGTAGCCGAACCTCTATTAATTTAATATACACTACACGTGTTTCGCGTTAATAAATAGAAAGTCACTACTAATAAGTTACACGTGCTAGCACCATATTTTACCGTATTATTAAGACATCTAATACTCACAAAAATAAAGCTCTACTATAATGTTGGTCAACATTCAGTACTTTATCGTAGTGACGTAGTATAGAAGCGAAGAGCAAACAAGGGAATCTTAATAATTTCCATTCAGTATTTATATTGGTTCAAAATGCTACCCCCGGACACACTTCCCGTGAAAAGCTTATTTTCAAATTTAAATTCTACAAATTTTGATACAACCGTCTTAAAAATTCCTGAAATATACTCCGTCCGCGTGCCGTACGTATCCGAAAGCGTTCCCACCTGTCGCGTTTGTCTACGTTTGGAAAACTGTCCATTTTTAACCAATGATAAAATTCTCTGTGGTCACAAATCCCACCTAAACTATCTTTATCTCTGTCTGATGCATGTCTGCTGTCGCGTTCAAAACCCCACTTGAGTTATAGAAAATCGATATTGCTGACAGCTCATCTCCACTCCACGTGTATATAGTACGTGCGTTTTCAATATTAATGCTTTTATCTCTGTCTCTATCTGTAGTATATAACCGATCGTGCATTTCCCTTGCTCTTTAAGAGCTTTGTTAGCTTGTTGTTCAAACCAAACTGACGGTTGAAAATATTTCTATGAAGTCCTGTCTTAATATGCTCATAATTTCGACAAATGTAATCTTTTTTAAAACGCCGGTGTTTGTTAATTATCGACCGTTTAGCACAACAATTCTTAGATTTTATATTTCGTCGTATCAGATAAAACTGGCGTTTGCTTGTTACCAAGAAAACTTTTGCCTTAGAATTATTGATTTTCCTTACCCTAGTGGGGTTTCTTATGCTTTTACGTGTTGAATTAAAATAAATTAAAATTAATTATGCTTATTCTATTTGTTTTAAAATTGTTTTTCTTTATGTACTTTTAACCTTTCAATCATTAATTATAAAAATACGTCAATACTTGTCCGTTCTCCCTAAAAGAATTAAATAAATTTTGCACGTAAATAATTAGTTCTTTTCTCTATACAGGGTGGTTGAAATTTTATTGTTTACCCCAAATTTAACCCTTTGAATCCACAACTAATATATATATATATATATATATATATATATATATATATATATATTGTTTTAAGTTATTTTCAATGCCAAAGATAACCCCTATACGGTACTATTATTATTAGATACATTAGATAAAGGTTTAATATTAGAAATAATTTTATGCTTTAAATCTATTGACGTCTGGGTGCGTTGAATAGTTGGTGTTGAGGACGATTTTGATTCCTTGAGATATTCACGACCCGAGTAGGAATATCTCTGCGGAAGTTTTCCGATAAGTTAGGGTTACAATTTGTACATCTAGATTTGTAGGTATTGCTACGACCACAACCATAACAAAAGAGATTTTTTGGGTATGTACACACATTATAGGTATGTCTACTTTTCTTACAATTCCAACAGGTAAGGGAGTTAGTTGATGGGGAAGCAGGAAGGGTAATGCTAGATAGTTTACCAGAGAGTTTAGACTGACATGCTAGGTCTGGTTCTAATAAGCCAGATTGTTTTTCTGGGGGAGGACGGTATTTATCTACACGTAATTTCACTTCTTGAAGCGAGCGACATAAATCTTTAAACTGGGGTAAAGAAGAGATGTGTTGTAAAGCTAAACGTTCGGAAAAATATGGGTTTAAATTTCTAAGAAGTTGATCTATAATTTCTATTTCAGATGGTTTTTTTTTATCTAATCTGCTATATAAAGCTTCCATTGAGGTAATAAAAGAGATTACGTTTTTGTTAGGTCCTGGGTACAATTTTTTATTTTATTTCAGAGATCAGTTATATAGCCATGAGATAAGAAATCGCGTTTTAAACACGGAACTAGTTCTTTCCAGATAGAAATCTGGTTTTGTATATTTATATACCAAATCAAGGCAGAACCGGAAAATAATTTGCCTGCAGAGACAAATAAATCTTTATCTGTACAGTTACGAGAAATTTTAAAATCATTTACTGTATCTAGGAATGACATTAACGAGTTTTGATAATCGAAGCCCTGAAAAGATACACCCCATTTGTATACTGGTATCGATTTCGCAGACGATATAGAAGGTTGGGAAATTGTTAAATTGGAAAGAACAGTAGGTAAATTTACATCTATATCTAAGTTAAGTTTTTCGAAGACGATTCCTTCAAGTAAGAGAACGTCAGATAGGAAAGTTTGCTTAGTTTCGTTAGCTTGTTCATCTTTAAGTAACGCTAATAAATCTATATGCTGTTTTAAATGCGTTATACGCGATGTAATGCCTTTAAGCTCTATATCTGTAGGTTCTGAATCGGTTTTATGAAGTATGTTGTTAATATCGTCAAGAGATTGTTTAATTTCAAAGGTATTTTGTAGTAGATTAGACACTATTACACGAGGAATTGGTTGACTATTAGCTTCTTGAGCTAATATAGCTTTCAACTGCAATCGCTTATTATTTTGGTTTGTTGCCGCTTGAATATTACGCGATTCCAACTCAAAGATCGTTTCAAAAGCTTTAAGGTGTATCGGATTCATTGTACTATAGTGTTTGAGAAAGTAGATATAGCAAGATAAATTTTCAGGGGATTTGCGATAATTGTGTTTAAGGAATAAAATTTTCTCTAAGAAAGAATCCGTAAACTATAGTTAATTATATAGATTATAAGCAAACGGTTTAAATCGTGGCAACCAATGGTAATATAGAAGTTATCTAAAACAAGCTTTTAATAACCTAAAGAAAATTTTTAAAACAGGTATATAATCAAATTTAATATATCCAAAAATTTTTCATAAGGGATAGCAAATAAACAATTAACATAACTATGTATAGAGGTACTTACAAAACGAATTATTTATATCCAAAAAACCACATTTCCATTTACTCACAAGTGAGGTTAAGTTAGTTATTAAACACATCAAAGGTATATACTTTATGACGAAAGATTCACTACACCCTATATGATAAGAGTTCCCCACTCATTCTATAGCAGGAGAACTTCAGAACAAAAGTATTTCTTACCAGAATCCTTATAACTTTGATCTAAGGTGTTTCAATCACCCTTACCTCGGGAAACTGTTGTCGTCCAGCTAGGATCAGGAAGTAATACTTCTCTGTACTTTGATTCTCAGGCGGATCCTTTAGCCCTGAAACTATGTAATTAGCAAGAGAAAACAACAGTTAATGATGGCTCAGGATATCTATTTACTTACGGTTACAAAGTTTGGTAGTTGATCCCAAGGGTAATAATCATATCGTTCATAGGGCCAATTGCATGCAATCAGTTTACAGAACACCTTGAAATCTGTTACAATTATCTTGAAATATTAATACCCAATATTATCAAATATATATAACTTTAAATAATCAACTATAATGATTATTGATCAGATACAACATGAAATATCAATATACAAACATTGATGAGAGATACCTTTCCGTAATTAACTGTAGACTGATTAAACGTGCTTAACCTCCTGATGTGCTTACTGTCCTGTCCAGCCTGGACTTGCTGGTTTCAGGAAGAAAATTTCCCCACGTAGTGCTTCCAAATGGCAGAGGAATGGAAATCCACCCAGACAATTAATCATTTACCATCCAACGGGTTAGTAGAGAACCAGGTGAATGCCGGGAATTAGTCCCATGTGCTAATGTAAAAGTTGCTTCGCTCTCCGCGGTGGTTACAAATCCAGAAAAATCTGTTTTCCGATAAAAAATATATTTATCTTAAAAAGCTGGAACATTCAGTGGTTAAATCCCGTTTACTAAAATTAACGGATCGGTTCGACAAATATAAAAGAAACCTGATAAACTCTATTGAATGTTCAGGAACCACCATGCGGTCAACCGCCTCTCGGGATCTCAAAATCAAAGATGGATGATTTAAATTAACATTTTACCAAAGGTAATAAAACGTTTGACCTCCAATTCCATGCATGCCATAGGCGTACTACTTTTTTGAAAAGATCGATAAGCCATTCTTGTACCGAAATTAGTCTAAAATAAATAACCAATCTTGTGCCCATGATGAATTACCTTTTCCCATTAGAAATATATAAATGTGCCAATGCCTTAAATTATTTTGATGAATTAGAAGTAACTGTGAACTTAATCGAAAATGGTAACGCCACTGAAAGAAACCTTGAAGAACAAGCATGTCAATTAGGACAAGCAATTATGACCCTTAGAAAGGAAATTTAAGAGTGACAAGTAACATAACCTCACAAATTGCATGAATATAAACAGAATATTTAAGTAAGATAATATACAACCAAACCATTAGTGAAATGATTGACTACAATCAATTGTAAATTAATTACTAGAAAATACTTCCCTCAGCAGTTATTCCCATATGTACTACATGGCACTTTCTAGGTCCTGGCATTTGTATACAGAAATAGTATAAACATGTGTGTAATATAAAAGTTGAAACTTCCTGAGCCAACAAATAATATCTACTGGAATATCATTACTTATAATTCAGAGACCTTAAGGTATTTACAAAATCCAAAATAAAATAATCTCTACAATTAAAATTGGTTTTAAGTAGTCCCAATAAACTGAATAAGATTTAACTTAATAGAACCCATAGTGGCAGCATGATGCTCAAAATCAGGCTGTCACATACTTCCCTTTCTTCGATAAGGAAACTTTGAAAAAGTTTTCCAAAACACTATACATCATCAGTGAAACATACTATCAGATGAATATTTTTACTCCTTGCTGACCTCCCACTTCTCCATAGGATTTAAGGTTAAGTCTGGTTTCAAGTCAGATATATGCCAATTACCCCTAGATGATCCCTCATTGTCCTCTAATTCATATGTATTAGTGCCCAATTTCTTTCGTACTTTATATGGCCCTGAAAACTTCTTTGCTAGTTTTGCAGAGAAATTTTTGGTTGCATCCGATATCCTATGTTCTTTTTTCCAACAGTAATCCCCTTCATTTAGAGTTACTGGTCTGTGTCGCAAGTTATAATTATGTGATGTTTTTATGTGCGCTTCGTTAAGTTTCTGTCTCACAAAATGTCGAATTTTCTCTAACTTAGAGCATTTCCCCTCATCTACTTGATTATTTGAACTCATTGTTTTAAGCAAGTTACTTTTTTGTTCCCCTGTTTTGTATTGATTTCCATCTAGAATCATTTCAGTTCCAAAATTAATAAAATATAGGGTATTTTGTGTTACCTCCGATTTTGCGGTTCTCATAGCGCATCCTAACTTTGATATGTTTTTGTCCCAGATTTTCTGGTTAGCACCTATATATGCAGTAAGCATAGTTTTAAAAATTCTGTTGTATCTTTCTGTGGGATTGTGTTCGGGTGAGTATAATGGAGTGGTTAGCAGTTTTATATTATATTCATTACTTAATCGATTAAATTCTTTGCTTTTAAATTGTCCCCCATTGTCAGACTTGATATATTGTGGTACCCCAAATAATAAGAAAACATTTTCTTCCATAATCTTAATAATTTTTGGTACTGTGGCATTTCTTAACGGAAAGCACAGCGTGAATTTACTGAAGTAGTCGCAGATAACCAAGACGAAACGATTTCCTGAGAACTGCGAGGATAAGGACCCAACAGATCCGTGGAAATGTATTGCCAACACTTGGTGATATTCACCTTTCCCCATTTCACCAGCTTTCTTGCGTTGTTCAGGTTTGGTTTCCGCACATAGGCGGCATCTTTTTATGTAATTATTAATGTCCGACCTCATCCCAGGCCAATAATACTGTGCAAGTATTCTGTAATAGGTTTTATATGTTCCTAAGTGTCCAGCTAACGGATTATCGTGAAATTGTTTTATAATATGGTTGCGTTCGTTTTTAGGCACGACTAATTTCCAATTGTCTCTTTCATTATTAAATTGATTGTCCACTACATGTTTATATAATTTATTATTATAAATTCTAAAGTTTGGACAATGTAAGGGTTGTTCAGTTATTTTATTACACATTTTTGTATGCCATTTATCCCCACCAATTTGTATCTTTTCGTTATTATCGATATTAGATAATTCTAATTTTCCTGTTTCTATATTATCAGATATGGCTCTACTCAAACAATCTGGTACTAGATGGTTTTTCCCTGATCTGTGGATGATTTGATAACTGAATTGTTGTAATCGTAGTGCCCATCTACCTAGTCTGCCTGTCGGATTTTTCAAATTATTCAACCAAATCAGACTATGATGGTCAGTTATAATTGTGAACGATGTACTTTCTAAGTAACCCCTTAATTTTTCGCACGCCCACAACACGGCTAAACATTCTTTCTCTGTAACAGAGTATTTCAATTCGTTTTGTTTAACGTTCTAGATAAATAGCAGATTACATATTCTCTGCCATTATATTGCTGGCTTAAAACTGCTCCTAGCCCATATGAGCTAGCATCGCATTGTATCATAAACGGATGGTCAAAATTAGGACATGTGAGTATTGGAGCCGACACTAAAGAATTCTTTACCTCCTGGAATGCTTTGTCACATTCCGCTGTCCATTTAAATTTTGTATGTTTTTTTTGTCAATGCCGTTAATGGAGCAATTGTTGTCGATAAATTAGGTAAGAATTTCCTATACCAGGAAATCATTCCCAGTATACGCTTAACCTGACGCGGTGTTTTGGGAATAGGCATGTTAACTACAGCGCTGACCTTTTCAGGATCTACATGAAGACCTGACCTACTTACTATGTACCCTAAAAATTTTAATTCATTTTTAAAGAACTGACATTTTTCTCTATTGAGTGTAAGACCTGCCTCTTTTAATCTTTTAAAGACCTCTTTTAATACTGTTAGATGTTTATCAAAATCTGGAGTTACAATTATTAGATCATCCAAATATTTTAAAACGTATGGTTCTAATTCTGGGCCAAATATTCTGTCGACCAGAGCCTGAAATGTTCCGGGTGCATTCGTCAGCCCAAACGGAAGTCTATTAAATTGGAATAAACCCCTACCTGGAATTGTGAACGCTGTGTATTTTTTACTGTTTGTATCAATTTCTATTTGCCAGTAGGCACTTTTAATGTCTAAGCTACTTAAATATTTTGCATTTCCTAACTTCTCCAGAGTAGCATTGATATGTGGCATTGGATAAACATTCTTTTCCGTAACGGAATTTAACTTCCGATAATCTATACAAAATCTGTACTCGTTATTTCCTTTGGGAACCATTAATATTGGCGAACTCCAGCCCGAATTACTCCTTTCAATAACCCCTAAGCTTAACATTTTGTCAATTTCCGTGTCGATTTTCTGTTGCATGATTGGGTTTACTGGGTAATATCTAGATTTGATTGGCGGACTTTGTGTAATGATTTCATGTTTAACTAAATTAGTGCAACCTAATTGAATATCTTCGATTGATTTAAAATAGTCTTGTACGATATTTTCCAGTAATTGTTTTTGATCATAAGTTAAATCATCAGCGGTTTGTATAGAGTTGGCATTTGTAAACGTATCATCAGTACTGAAACGCCATTCGCCTTTGCGAAGGTCTGGTACTATCCCCATTTGTATCCAAAATATAGTTCCTAACACTAAAGTATGTCTCAATTGAGGTATCACATATACTTTAAACAATTGTATTTTGTTTCTTAATTGAATTGGTAGCATTACAATCCCAATGCAATCCATATTTTCATTGTTAGCCACTGTACATTTTATGTCTCGACTTGCTTTTATTTCAATACCTAAATTATTAATAAAATTAATTCCACCCGATCCTAAAAAAATTTTGTTTGCACCCGAGTCCAATAAACCGTTGAATTTGCAACCATAAATGTCCACAGTTAGATACGGACATTCTCCTTGTTCCACGTGTGACAATATGTAATCCAAAATTGGTCTACTTTTTTGATTAAAATAATTAATTTGTTCTTGAGAACAACTCAAGTTTATATATTCATTATTGGCCGTGCCAGGAGAGAGAGAAATCAATTCACGACCTAAAACTGATTTCTGCGCCAGTTTCCCGACGCACAAACAGGACAAGTTACTTTTGTATAGCCTACCCGGCCACACGAATAGCATCGTTTGCTGGTACAATGTTTTGCCAAGTGATTCTTTGCATTGCATTTATAGCAAACTGTTTCCTTTGGAACCGAAAAGCGATCATTTCTATAGTTTGGCTGCGTTTTGTAGTATCTCTCCCTGCTTCGACTTGAATTTCTTGTAAAGCTATTTCCTCTTAGTCTACTGTTATCCCTACTATGTACACGATTCCCACTTCTATTTCTACCATTACTTGGAGTTCGGTGATAATTACCATTAAGTTTTCTATTATCTCTATTATCAAAAAATTCCCTACGGCTGTAATGCTGGATATCAACGTGATTTCCATCACTGCTACGTTCTCTCGACCGATGTCTTTTATTCGATTCCGGATCATAGTAATGATCTCGATTAGTTTTTTCTTTTAACTCACTTTGATTGGTGTGAGTTAGTGTGTCCCTAAACTTAGATCTATCTCTACTCCCAGAACTATCCCGGGTTTTGAATTCATTCCATGTTTCTAGTATTGGTTTGATTTTATTCGCGGATTCATATTCGGGTTTGAAATCATTTTCAAATGATACCTGTGGTTTTGAAATTACCACGTTATCTAAACGCGTTTTATTCGAACCCTTATAGGATAAATCTAATTCAACCGTTAATTTATTAGTAACCGGAGGAGTAAAGTTAGCCATGGATTCTTTTGCTTCCTCTATCCTTTTTCCAAAATATATTAAATCGTTCACAGAATCTATGTCTACTAATATCAATCTACTTTGGTAAAATGGTAGTATATTTTTTCTTAAAATTTTTAATCGTATTTCTTCGGAAACATTAATTGAAAGTCTGTTAAATAAATTGTTCATTACGGCAATGTATATTCCAATTGACTCCTTTTCCCCTTGTGTTCGTGTTTTTATCTGATTCCAAAGTTTTTCATTATAGTTCTTAGGCAAAAATTCGCTTTTCAAATTTTCGCATAATGTGTCCCTGTCAAAGATGTTACTACGTGCGCTCCTAAACCATATAAGAGCTTTACCGTCAAATAGTTCTACCGAACTTTTGAATAACTGCTCTTTACTGACCCCCCGAGCCTGACTAAGCTCGTCTACTCGTTCTAAGAATGCATTCAAACCTAACGCATCAGACTCCCCATTGAACTTAAGTCCCCAATTAAATATTTTAGAATTTTCTGACAAATTCATTTTCTCTAGCATCGTTAAGGCTAAGTCAATATTGGTATCTGCCTGTGTTGTAGTTTTAGGTTCTAAGATTACCTTTTGCGGAGCTGTAGTTGAAGGATTGGGAGTGTTTTCATTTAACGTTATATCAACTAGCTCAGATTGATATTTGTTAAGATCTGTCCTAGATTTAAACTCCGAAATATAGTGAAGTGTCGAAGATAGCAATTTAGATTTTTGTTCTAACTCCTCCTTGTCCGAAGTATGTATTCGTTCTATTCTATTCAGAATGTGCCACAATTTAGTTTCAATTTTCCTACTCGAACTCTGAGTTACCGGTTCTGTAAACCATGTTTCGACTAATTTAATTTTTTCCGAAATAATTACCAGTTCTTCGGATACTACGATATCTATTTTGCCTTTAAAAATTTTCCCCCGTTTCTCCAAGTCGAGTAATTCCCTCAGAATATTTTGTAATTCACTCACCGTAGTCATTTCAGGAGGTTGAGCTCCCCGACAATGTAATTCATATAATAGTTCCTCTTTGAGTAGTCTATCGACTGTTCCCTGCATTATGATATTTGACTATTATATATTTTATATTAATAATTTTATAAATAAAAATATCGAACTTTAGGCAATCAATCTAAAGATAACTGGCATATAGTGTAGTAATGAAAACATATATAAATAAATGGTTGGGCGCCAAAATTATATGACGAAAGATTCACTACACCCTATATGATAAGAGTTCCCCACTCATTCTATAGCAGGAGAACTTCAGAACAAAAGTATTTCTTACCAGAATCCTTATAACTTTGATCTAAGGTGTTTCAATCACCCTTACCTCGGGAAACTGTTGTCGTCCAGCTAGGATCAGGAAGTAATACTTCTCTGTACTTTGATTCTCAGGCGGATCCTTTAGCCCTGAAACTATGTAATTAGCAAGAGAAAACAACAGTTAATGATGGCTCAGGATATCTATTTACCTACGGTTACAAAGTTTGGTAGTTGATCCCAAGGGTAATAATCATATCGTTCATAGGGCCAATTGCATGCAATCAGTTTACAGAACACCTTGAAATCTGTTACAATTATCTTGAAATATTAATACCCAATATTATCAAATATATATAACTTTAAATAATCAACTATAATGATTATTGATCAGATACAACATGAAATATCAATATACAAACATTGATGAGAGATACCTTTCCGTAATTAACTGTAGACTGATTTAAACGTGCTTAACCTCCTGATGTGCTTACTGTCCTGTCCAGCCTGGACTTGCTGGTTTCGGGAAGAAAATTTCCCCACGTAGTGCTTCCAAATGGCAGAGGAATGGAAATCCACCCAGACAATTAATCATTTACCATCCAACGGGTTAGTAGAGAACCAGGTGAACGCCGGGAATTAGTCCCATGTGCTAATGTAAAAGTTACTTCGCTCTCCGCGGTGGTTACAAATCCAGAAAAATCTGTTTTCCGATAAAAATATATTTATCTTAAAAAGCTGGAACATTCAGTGGTTAAATCCCGTTTACTAAAATTAACGGATCGGTTCGACAAATATAAAAGAAACCTGATAAACTCTATTGAATGTTCAGGAACCACCATGCGGTCAACCGCCTCTCGGGATCTCAAAATCAAAGATGGATGATTTAAATTAACATTTTACCAAAGGTAATAAAACGTTTGACCTCCAATTCCATGCATGCCATAGGCGTACTACTTTTTGAAAAGATCGATAAGCCATTCTTGTACCGAAATTAGTCTAAAATAAATAACCAATCTTGTGCCCATGATGAATTACCTTTTCCCATTAGAAATATATAAATGTGCCAATGCCTTAAATTATTTTGATGAATTAGAAGTAACTGTGAACTTAATCGAAAATGGTAACGCCACTGAAAGAAACCTTGAAGAACAAGCATGTCAATTAGGACAAGCAATTATGACCCTTAGAAAGGAAATTTAAGAGTGACAAGTAACATAACCTCACAAATTGCATGAATATAAACAGAATATTTAAGTAAGATAATATACAACCAAACCATTAGTGAAATGATTGACTACAATCAATTGTAAATTAATTACTAGAAAATACTTCCCTCAGCAGTTATTCCCATATGTACTACATGGCACTTTCTAGGTCCTGGCATTTGTATACAGAAATAGTATAAACATGTGTGTAATATAAAAGTTGAAACTTCCTGAGCCAACAAATAATATCTACTGGAATTTTTCTCCCCAAAAGCCACTAAAAATTTAAAAATTTTATTTTTATTTCATTACTTGAGTGAAAAACCTTTTCCTATAAGACAATTTTTTGAAGATATTTTTTATAAGTTAAATTAGAGGTTAAGACGAATTTGATTTTCAACAACCCGTGTACGTATTTGGCGCCACTGATGTTCCCGCGTCTCATATTATTGCGCAATCGTTTAATATAACATGATTACGCGGCAAATGTATCAAATACAAAACACGTTTTAAAGTGATACAATGATCAAATTTACTTTTACACTATAAATAAAAGTAATGTACTCACTTAAAACGCACCTTACAGTTATATCCCAAAGCCATCTCGTTATAGGTCTATTACGCCATTTGCTGAGCCAGATTTATCCGTCTATCCTCTTTTGTTCGATCGTAGGTGGGACGAGAAGTAACAACCAGGTATAGGGAACACGAAGATAAGGTAGAAGGGAACCTACATCCTAAAAAGGAGAAAAGACAGATACACGACACATGTAGATGTTCTCGGCTTCAGGTCTCGTAGTCTAATGGCGTCGTATCACACCGCGCGCACTTGTGCCATTCACTCCTCGCAGGCGCGACTGGGGGACAACGGAAATTGACCAATTTATTTAAAAATATTCGCCGGAATTTATTTACATATTTAACAATGCACATTGCCAGTTTTGGCATGTAATAAGCTCCCCCCCCCCATTTATCATTAAAAAAAGATCAGACTTTAAGGGCACCACCAAAAAACAAAATTCCTGGATTGAAATTTCGAAATTAATAAATGAAACTGAAGAATAATGTAATTAATACAACTATTCGAGTATAAACAATAATATTTATAGGTTTATAGATTATATATAGTCCATTCCAGCTAAGAATAAAGCGATGAAAGGTATAGGGAAAGTTTAGCCTTCGATTTGATTGGTTAAAACATGATGTTGATTTACACAGCTTAATACTAAAAATTTGTATTTAAAATATATGTAATGCGCCCTTGTCAGATTAGCAATAAAAACGAGTTATGGAAATTAATTTAGGCTATTCACAATTTATAATCACTCAAATATGGAATTAATAATTGTTCTGTATGTATATATAGAAATTATAATTAATTTGCTGTGTAAATCCACCTTGCATGCAAGGTCATCTACTTTATTCTTATTTGGAATGGACTAAGATAAAAATAATGTGGCTATTATCACGCTAAGGTGGCAGTTTGACGACGTACGCATGCGCAGCAAACCAATAATTAACTACTTTAGGTTGTTTTGAACGCAGGAATCTTATATTAATTTGTGGTTACGTTGATTTATATAACGTTAAGTGAATGAGAACAGGGCCTAACTTTTAACATATTCCACTAATAGCCGTTTTTGTTTTTCGCTAATATTACTACACCTTTTCGCTTTTACGTCCATAACTAAAAGTAAAATTACAAACACCTTTGCGTTACAGCTTTGCTTTCACAAAAAATAGGATAACGTCTATTAAGGTTCGGTTTACTCAGTTCAACTCAACTACTCATCTTTTAAAATGTACTTCTGCAATGTTGTCATATCTTGCAATCGCATGTACGCGAATGACGGATTTTACAATTGCGAATCATGGTCAAAAATCGGTCTAGTTGTAAGTACACATTTTTAATCGTACGCAACTTTTCAAATACGTTTAAATATGGTTAGAAACGTATACCTACGATTAGACCATTTTTTTACAGGTCTTCGCATAGCAAACAATCGGTATTCGTTTATAAATGAATGCATGATGTAACAACGTCGCAGTAGTTTATTTGAACATCTTTAGTTAAGATATTCTGCATTAGAGTAAAACGATTTAACCTCAAGTTAAATCTTTCAGTTGATAGGACATTTTGCAGGCGTGTTTGTTGTATGTAAATTGCTTATACAGTTATGGAGGGTAAAAAATAGGTCGTTCAATTCCACTGAGAAACAAAAACAAATTTTAGTGGAGTACGTTAAAAGTAGGCCTGAGTTAATTAGTGGTAAGCATACCTTCACCTACACGGCTAAAGATGCTTCAAATGACCGGAAGAAAATCTCTGATATACTAAATTCTTTACCTGGTCCCAACAAGCAATGGAAGGAATGGCGTAAGGTAAACAGATTATTCTTATTTCTTGACATAACATTTAATAAATATATAGATTTCCGACATGGCAAGATCTTCGCAGTCGCACAAAGATGAAGAAGGCAAAAAATCGTGCAAGTGCGAAATGTACTGGAGGTGGCCCCTTCAGGACGATACACTTACTACAATAGAAGGTGATATACTTTCAACCATTTCAAAAGTATCTGTTGAGGGACATCCGGTGAAAGAATCAGTAGTAGAGTTGGAAGTGGGTAATGGAATAATACAGAAATGTGAAATTGTGTACCAGGATAAAATAAATCAGTCACAACCACATAGTAATATAGAAATTCCTAAAATTCAGTGGAATACTGCAAACGAGAATATTAACATCGATGATGTTAAAACTGAACATCTAAACCTACTTTGTAGTAGTATTCAAAGTGTATCTACACCGATGTTTTTACCAGTAGCGAGTGAAATTGAAAAATCTATAAATAAAAAGAAGTTCCCTAAAAAGATGGACAATTTAATAAACTCTTCCATGGCTGCTACTAGCTTTCAAAAACACTTGAGCGAAAAATTACTTTTAAAAAAATATTATTATGAGGAAAATAGCTAATACCGAGTTTGTTTAGTTAAAGTTTAAATAAAATATTAATATAGAACAATATATAAGCTATTTTTAATTAAACACATCACAAAATATCAAAACAATGATATCACAAATTTATATTTAATCTGCGTCCATATCATCCCCAGAGGTTCTTACGGTTTAAAAACGAATTCTTACAGTTTAAAAAACGTCGATAAATACATCGCGCAAGCGCGAAATAAGCGACGTCACGGGCGGTTGGTAACGCTAATCTTATGCAGATTTGGCGCGCCCATCTATCAATGACGTCACCAATGCACCAATTTAATACGTAAATTATCGGGAAATATAAATTTAAGACAATCGTTATACGGCAAATACTCACATGAATATGTACCTGGTTTAAAGTTGGCTTCTGTTGAAATCCATCAGGGCTACGGAGGGCCCTTTTTAAGGCAATTAATGATGGTGTTCCGGCGTGGTATACTAGCGGGGCATGACCTCCTATTAGTCCTCCGGGTCATGCAGTACGGTTCGCCAACGGCTGCAAATTATCTCTACTTATGCAGGGAAAGACGGGAACATGGTAAGGGCGACAAACAAAGATAATCAGGCAAGGATATCTACATAAATAAAGATAAGGCACGATACGATACCTAAAACGTCCACTGCACTCGAAGGTTCAGGCCAAAAGAGCCACGTTACAGAGACTCACGGAAACTTCTTCCCACTTTGTCCCTACTCCACTCGCGTCGCGCGATCTGGCGCAAACGCACTGTGACGTAACGGAAATACGCGCCAAGTCTTTTGAATTTGTGGCGCGAAACTTCCGCACATCAAAATTAACCTAAAACATGTTTAAGTGCCACTTTGGCACGTAACAAGGTATCTTCGTCGTCTGTTGTACTTTCATATCCAACATTTATTACAATTTGTTTGACAAGTTCTTCGACAATGCCATCCAATTTCCACATTATTTCCTCTTCTTTAATTATATGGCTAATACAATTAACCCAATGTCCTTTATCTATGGCTGCAATTCCTTCATCCAGAAGCACCTTCACGTCGTTAATTTTAAAAGTAGAATTGTTGGTAGCTACATGCTGCTTTACTCGAGCCCAAATCAGCTCAATTGGATTTAGATTGCAGTGGTATGGGGGTAACCTTAATACAGTTCTGCCAGAGCGTTTTACAATTTCGTCAACAACATAAGGTGTCGGGTGAGCTAGAGAGTGCTGCTTTACTAAGGCTAATAATTCAACTTTTAATAGCTCTTTGGTAACTTCAATGTGTTTTGCGTTTAACCAATTATAAATATGTTCTTTCCGCCAACTTTGATTTGGAACCTTATCGGCTTTGACGCTGTGATAAGGAGCATTATCAAGCACGATTACACTATCATTATCAAGAAGAGGTAATACACCTTTCAACCAAGTTGTAAACGCTTTACCGTTCATGTCTTCGTGATAATCTCCTAAAACGATAATTATGAACTCAGGGTCCTAAGTTGTTTATAGTGTTAATACGCTACCTGTTTTTTTAGATTTAAAGTTTAAATATGCACCATTGACAAATCCCATATCACTACCCATGTGCGCAACAATTAATCTCTTGCTCTTGCCAGAGGGATCTCGTATACCAGTCGATAAACCTTCGATTAATGCCTGCCTTGCTGTTTTTACAGTGGTGTCTTGCCATACCTTGTTCTTTACATGTCCAGCATTCACCCACGTTTCATCAGTATAATAAATTATTTTGCCTTCAGCTCTATACTTTTTAATTGCAGTTAAATGTTTTCTTCGCCACAACACAATTTCAGGTTTTCAATTAAAATTGTTTTTCGGCTATGCTTTCCATATTTAAAACTTAATTTCATCATTACCCGATAAAGTGATGTGCGACTGAAGTTTGGTAAAGAGTCATCATTGTTTATTGCATGTAATACTTTCTCTAAATTTGGTAATTCATTTCTAAAGCAAAATGCATGAACATGCCGTCGAATCGCACATCTTTCAAATTCTTTAAGTTTGTCGTAGATTGTTGTACGCACTCTTGTAGTCTTTGGCGAGGAAGCAGTACCAGTAGTTTCCATTTCTTTTACAATATTCCACATTGATCGAACACCTAAACCCACTTCTAACGCAGTTTGCTTCACAGATTGCGTTTTGGATGCATTTGTGGAATTTTTCAAATATATATTACAGGCAATAAGCTTTTGCCCGCTCATAACATGTTTGCCCTTCGGATTTTTAATAGGTTGGCGATCCATAATTAAATAAAAGTCTGAAAAGAATTCATTGTTAGTATTATATGCTTATCTTTAATGAGACATGATTACCTTATTATAAAGACACTGGTGTTTTATAGCTCTGACAAGAACTGTTTTGATACTAAATATAAAATTAACACAAATTAATAAGGCCGAGCAAAATTTCAAAGGCAAACTAATAACAAAATACAATAAATAACAAAAACGAAAATATGAAAGGGCAATAGCAAATGTCAAAATGCCAGTTGCCAATCTGTTTTATAATAAAAATGTTCAAACAACCAACACAAACATACGGGATATTTATACTTGTGTACACTTGGCTCATCCATCCACCAATGAGAATCGCTAAAATTCAGTTCTATCTTTTTTCAGCACCTTTTTAACTGGAATGGAGTATAGACAATGCTATATTAGTCAAATTATTAGAGATTTAGGTTGTGAAGGGTATGTAGACCATTTTAGACTAACTCAGAATAGAAAAAGATTTAGAGCTGCATCAAACCGACCTTAAGTAAGTTTGAAAACAAAACAAAATAAATAAATAAAAATCAGTTACTAAATGTCACCATGACATAGCTCACAATTAGTTAGCGGTCTGGCATGTTGGCAGCGATTCGTTGCTTAAGCCTTATCATACCGTATAATTTAACACTTTTCCTTTTTTGGAGGAGATAACCATGTAATATTTTATTTCCTTATAAATGGGAATCATGTAAACAATTTGGAGTTTTTTAACAACCATCATGTTGCTAATACATATGTAGGGCCAGGTAGATAGGAAAAAGATAGAAGAGTATAGGAAGACCTAAACCAAGCTATATTAGACAAATTATAAGAAATTTAGGTTGTGAAGGGTATGTAGAACTTTATAGATTAGCACAGAATAGAAAAGAAGTTAGAGCTGCGTTAAACCGACCTTAAGTAAGGTCGAAAACAAAATGATGATGATGACGAAAACTGAAGTTAAAAAAGAACCTTGAAGTTATTAAAAACAGCGAAATGTAATGCTCTTTAATAAATTGCAAAATCGCTTACTACACTACTAGAAAAGTTTATACAATGAACGTTTCTCTTTAGTTTTAATATATATATATATATATATATATATATATATATATATATATATATATATATAGCGAATTGAGTATTCTTGGAAAAAAACAGTAATAGAACTATATTCTCTTTATTCTTTTAGAACTCGAACTTTCGAGAATCTTTATCTCTTCTTCAGGAGTAAACTACAAACAGTGGTTGTACATAATGGTTTATATTAGAATGTGAGAAATGGATAAATTGTAAAAAATTTTGGTTTGAAAATTATTTTGTGCTGAATGAAAAGTAATTTGTCAATGTCAAATTTTGAGTATTGTGATGTATTTGATATTTGAATAAATCGTTGTAGGACATGAATTTTGGATCATGTAATATTTTTATTCAAATATCAATTATTAGGGCGATGGACTATTTCTGCATTTTCGAGGTTACGTACAGCTAATACGTTAAGAAGATCACCTATCACATTAATAATTAATAAGAAGTTAACAATTAAAAATTGCACTTAAATCTATAATATAATAAAGCATTCAAATTGAAAAACCACAAACTACAACTTAACCTAACTTTCAGCAACTCACAACAATCTAACCACTCGCAGGAAAGGAAACGTTCAAATTAAAAATGCAAATAAAAGTACACGTTAATATACGATGTATCAAAACTTGAAAATTAGCGTGATCGCTTATTTACAAACACGTTTCCAACTTGAGAACGCTCAAAAATTGATCTCCAGATCGATACCTAAATTGTGGAGAGAAAAATGTTTTGTAGAATTTGTTGTTTATTAACAGAGAATGCAAAATTAAATAAAATGCGCACATGAATATTAAACCAAGTGGACGAAATAGTACATGATGGAAAATCATTTATACATTTTGAATACGCAGACAATTTAAGTATCTATTGTGCTTCACGTATGAGGTCTATCCTCCCAAGTTTGTCCGTGGTGTGTTTTTTGTGCTACCACAAAATAACTTACAATTACATTGCACGGCAAAATTCTAAAGAACATACGTGGCGTATAACTTATGAACTTATTTTTCAACGTATAAGAACACATGGATATGTCGTCACTTACAAACGAACGCCCATTTACGTGCTTTGTATGTGCATATTCTGCATCTTTTAAAAGTACGCTCATAATGCATATACGGTCCCATACAAACGAACGTCCTTTCACATGCAATTTATGTCATTATTCTGCATCTAGTAAAAGTACCTTGAAAACACATATGCGGTCCCATACAAACGAACTTCCCTACACTTGCAATATATGTAATTATTCTGCATCTAGTAAAGGTAACTTAAAAAGACATATTGGATCACATACTAATGATTATCCACTCGCATGCAAATTATGTAATTATGCTGCATCTTATAAAAGTGCCTTAAAAATTCACATTCGGTCTCATACCAACGAGCGTCCCTTCGCATGCACTTTATGTAATTATTCTGCATATTGTAAAAGTACCTTAAAAAACCATATGTCGTCACATACTAACGAACGTCCTTTCGCATGCAATTCCTGTACTTATTCCGCATCTCGTAAAAGTAGCGTGGCAAGACATATACGGTCTCATACAAACGAACGTCCATATACATGCAATTTATGTAAGTATTCTACATCTGATAAAGATAACTTGAAAAAACATATGTGGTCCCATACAAACGAACGTCCTTTCACATGCAATTCCTGTACTTATTCTACATCTCATAAAAGTTGCTTGAAAAGACATATGCGGTCCCATACCAACGAACGTCTATACGCATGCAATTTATGTAATTATGCTGCATCTTGTAAAAGTATCTTAAAACGGCACGTGTGGTCTCATACTAAAGAACATCCATTCACATGCAATTTGTGTAAATATTCTACATCGTGTAACAGTGCCTTGAAAATTCATATTCGGTGCCATACCAACGAACGTCCATACCCATGCAATTTATGTAATTATTCTGCATCTACTAAAGGTATTTTGAAAACACATATGCGGTCCCATACAAATGAACGTCCATTCGCATGCAATTTATGTAAATATTCTGCATCTACTAAAGGTAACTTGAAAACACATATGCGGTCTCATACAAACGAACGTCCATACACATGCAATGTATGTAATTATTCTGCATCTACTAAAAGTAACCTAAAAGGACATATTCGATCACATACTAATGATTATCCACTCGCATGCAAATTATGTAATTATGCTACTTATCGTAAAAGTGTCTTGGAAATTCACATTAGGTCCCATACTAACGAACGTCCTTTCGGATGCACTTTTTGTAGTTATTCTGCATATTGTAGAAATAGCTTAAAAAAGCATATATCGTCCCATACAAACGAACGTTCTTTCGTATGCAATTTGTGTACTTATTTTGCATCTTGTAAAAGTAGCTTGAAAAGACATATGCGGTCCCATGCAAACGAACGTCCATACGCATGCAATTTATGCACTTATGCTGCATCCTTTAGAAGGAGCTCAAAAATTCATGTGCAGCTCCATTCAAAAGAACGTCTATTGTCATGCAGTTTGTGTGATTATTCGGCATCTGGTAAAGGTAACTTGAAAGGACATACGGTCCCATAGAAGCGAACATTAATTCATATGCGGTCCCATACTAACTAACGTGTTTTCTCATGCTAGTCCTGTAATTATTCCTACCTCAGAAAAATCATTTAAAAATTTTTGCGGTTCCATGCTAAAAGACGTCAATTTGTATACAATTTGGGCGATTATACCGCAACGCAGAAATGTCATTTACACAAGCGTATGTAATTGCATTCTAACTAACACTCACTGAAATGCAATATATAATCATTCTAGATACTATAAAGTTGCCTTGAAGGTTCATATATTGTTGAAAATTTATGTAGTCTCACATACTAACGAATGTCCGTTTGCATGCTTTTTATGTTGGTATTGTGCAATCAAAATATTAGTGAGCGTTCATTTTGTGCAATTTATGTGACTATATATAAAAAGAATAGTCTATAAAAACATTTGTGGGTGCATGCTGACAAGTTTCAATTTTGTATATAATTTGTGTATTAGTTTTGGGTATTCTGTATAAATCCCAAAATGTTTTAATTTTTTATATCTCCTTACATACTAACAAATGTTCAATTGTAGATTTTTATGTAACTATGGTTCATCACAAATAGATCATTTAGAAATAGGAATGCGATTTGTGAGATTTTTCCTTATTAAAAAGGTACTTTAGAAAGCCGATGCATATTAACGAACGTCCTTTGGTATGAATTGTGTGTGGTTATAGTGCATTACAAAAAGTTTATTTTCAAAGACTTATACAATCACATACTAACGAACACCGATTAAAGAAAATATATATCCTAAGAACACATGTGTGTTTCCATACTTACAAACGCTCATTTACGTGCAATTTGTGTAATTATTCTATATCATCATATCGTGGGGTCAGTACTACAAATAGGTAACTGCAAATCGGTGATTTAGAGATAAATGGTATTTAAGGTTTTTTAGAAACTTTCAGTTAATGTGGAAGCTTTAAAATTAATTATTTCTGAACCAATTTACAATTGTTGGTATTTACAAGTATTGATTTTTAAATACAACGTTGATTGAGGTATTTCAATCAACGATACAACTATAAACAACTAAATAAAATGACATATAACTGATGAAGACCTGGATAACTTGTAAAAAATTCAATTATCTAGTTGTAGAACATATAGAAAAAATTGTAGACAAGTATTCAGTTGTAACATACACTAGCTTCTAAAAGTACATTATTTTTATTTTTCATAAACATGAGGTACGTAGAAACTGATTTACTTTGGTTGGATAAGTGTACATAACAAATAAGTATAGTTATTTCCTGGTTTGCTTAACAGGCACAATCATCATGAATGTCTTCTGTAGCGCCTGTGCTGTGAGGCAGGCTTAAGTAAAACGGTTCGAATTGCTTTCTCAGTGCCGCAGGTTTCATGTTGAACAAGGAAGCTAAATCACGATACTTCAGAGTTGAGATAGGAATTTGGGATGCATATCGAAGCTGTATTCGCATTAGTGACTGGCGAAGTTGTTTTTTTTGTTGAAGTTCAACATTTTAAAAGAACCGTCAAAATTGTTTTTGAATTTCATCAGGAACGATTGGTCTTTTTCAAATTGCATCCAACACATTTTTTGCCAGTAAACGTCTTCCAAATCTGCATCTTTTTTTCGGTTTGTAAGGTGTTGTGTCATAAAGAGCTTGTAATCGTGTATATTCTCTCGTCGTAAATCATGAACTTGATATGGTTTATCACTTTTTCTCCTAGCACTTCTCGCGATCTGTTTCAGATCCTCTGATCATGATGCTTTGCCTACTCGCCGCAGCTTAGTGGTTATAGCTGCATGCATGGAGTCACATTCCATCTGAGTATGACCCGGAACAAGAAACTTCATATCAATCACAAGAATGTTATTCAATTCCTGCACAGTAATCATGAACATTGTAGCTACAAATTGATTTAAGTTTTGACCCCCACACCTGTCACTGTAGAATGTGATTCTATTCACTGTCGTGGGAAGGGATTTCAGAAACAAATGAACTGCACTTGCAATTTCGCATTTTACCACCTTGAGTTTGGTCCCACATGTAGCAGTTGCCTTTGTTTTTATTAAGAATATAAATAGTAAAATTATAAGTACCAAGGCGGCGTTTGTAAAACAAAGCATTGTTGGTTGGATCTGATGGAACCAGAAGAACTTGTTGCATATCAAAATTAGCACATACAAATTTGCCGTCTGATTTTTCGGCCTCGTCCTTGTTCTGAAGCATTACGATAATGTGCACAAACACGAAATTGGTCCTTTTTAGGTTTATGAAATGCTAAATTTAAACGTTCATTAAAAATCTTTTGATAAAAGGGTAATTTGGCTTTAGTTTTACCTTTATCATTGCAAAGCTGGCAGTACTTTTATACATCAAAGAAATATTCAGGGCTGGGTCTAGATAATGGAACTTAATTGTTGCACGGCAATAATGGGAAGGTACAACGGGAAAACTTTTGATATGCTCTATAATAGTTTCAACAATCGTCGGATGGATGTGTTTCTTGACGTGTTTTCCTCTTTTGTCTCCCTCACAGGTATTTTGAGAAGTTTGTTTTTTCACTGCAATGTCCACAATGCCTTTCTTGATTCCAAGAGTATTCAAAAACATATTTTTGCACACTTTAACTTTTTCTCCACGGCGGGAAAGAAAAAAATAATAAAATTATTACGCTTGGAATTTATTACAGTTACTCGCTTTTTTGGAACTACCTCAGTATTAGCATGAATAATATCTCTTTGCCTGGTGTAATCGGCTATACCATAATAAGAAGTGAAAATTTCTCTACGGTTCTCTTCCAATAGTTTTAGACTGCACTGATTCCTACAATTATGGCAAGGTGGCTGCATTGTGATGGCAGGAATGATTTTTTTCTTACTAGAAACGTACGATTCACCACTAGTTTTTTTCCCTTCCGAATATTTTTTGCCCATCGACTTTGGCGTCGAAGATGTTTCCGTGGTTTCTTCGAAGTTTCTAGAAAAGTCTCCGTTCCACCCAGAACTATAACGTTGCTGTTTGCCTGGGAACTTTATATCATACTTGTTTCGTATTAATTAAAAATTAAACTATATAGTGGAATAAAGTTGTGCAGTGCGCTTGCGGCACTTATAGTGAAACGCGTACGAAAGTGGTTTTGTAAAGTTTATCGAAAACTCTTCATTCGACCTAGTACCGGAACGGTTGTGTCTGGGCAGCCTATACAACAATAAAGTATAGTGCTTGTAACAGTGCATTCAACTGACTCCCCCGGGGACATTGCAGCAACGTCGAAGAGAACCACAGACCAAAGACAGTATTGGTGAGTGAATTTAGGCAATTGTTTGTCCTTACATTCATACAATTTTCGTATTTAAAGCTCACGTTTTGTTATACTTTTGCAATACAGTCCACTAAAATTAATAAGACGCGCCAGCACATTATTCAAGTTAGTTAATTACAATACTCTCTTTTGTTGAAATGTTGTGGACAAAAAATGACAAACTATCACTACTTGATGAAATATCATTTCCGTTGGGACTATAATACGAACGGTCCGACGAAAATGGTTCTTCATTATCAGACTCAAGATTTGAATGGAAAGTAGAGAGTTGAATATTAGATTTTTTTGTTAAGTTGAAGGCACAAGCTTCATCAGTCGAAGCATGATTATGCTGTTATTTGATTCTTCAATATTCGATATAAGTTGTGAATGTAGAGGCAGAGGTACTTCTGTTAGTATATCGGTTCTATCAGCACTATCTGTGAGAAAAGAACATGTCAAATTTTTATAAAAGGCAAATACACTATTTGCATAGTTTTGTATAGTTAATAGGAAGAATTAACTAAATGTTTGTGCAAATAAACATTTTTTAATTATACATGTGGTATTATTTTTGAAGGAAAAGATTAAAACAAATATATTCAAAACCGTTTAAATATTATTTGTGTAACCGCCTCAGAAAAGAAAATCAAAAATAACCCAGATTTCAATACTCGACGTACTTCTTTCAATTCTCAGGTATAACTAAACTTAATAAAATTTTACTTAACAACGACATTCCTCTATGCGAGAATTAATTTTGTACTTACCCGTCTTACATAACTCCAGAATATGCATTGTTCTTGAAGACATGATTATAAACGTTTAATGCACCCTTAACGCAAATAAATACGCACACCTAAACACCTACAATTGTTAAAAACTCGTTCTATAACACCGACAACAATAAAACTGATGATGTAATAATGAAACGCACATTGTTGTCAGTTGTCCACGAGTATTGCACTCTATTGTACGACCCTAAACCTAAATTTCAAAACTACGAAGTGTTCGGTGTGCAATTCAGGAACTTTCTCGAAATCTACCTTATAATAATTGTACTGCCGATATTTTTCCGGTGTCATCTGTTCGCTATTTGTGGAATTTATAATGCTAAAACTAGATAAATGCATTTACCTACTTTTTGCACTAACTTCTGTTGATCCCTAGGTGTGCAACAATTGGATAAGTAAAGTTGCCTAACTTTAGCATGACACTATGTGTATTTGTACAAGTTATCTACTTTTACATTTTTCGATTGCATCTTTACATTGCCTTTTGTAGTTATCTAGTTGTAGTATGATATAAATATAATGATACTACGCTTGTCTGTACATTTATCCCAATTCCATCAATTTTGTAGTTACCTAGTTGTAGTACTCACCCCACGATATGGTATTCTATATGTGCTAGGGTTTTTGCTAGTGTTTGTCGTTTGCTGTATCTAGAAGGTAGAACTGTAAATTACATTTTTCTAGATGTTAAAGAAAGATTGTAACCGTCATTTTTTTATTAAATTTTACCGTTCTGTAAATTAATGGGGTTAAGATTTTTTTACTAAAATCTAACTGGTCTGCACTCTTATCTCAGGAACTGCAGTGGATTCTTTTGTTATGCCTACTCATAATACCATACACTTGATTTAATCCAGTTATATAAACAATAACACAATACTACTATTTCAGTGAGTAAACAAAATATATTACCAATAATTATTAGCTTAGAATATGTACAATCTATTTTATCTTACAAAGTTTTTACAATGTACCATATATACAGAATTTGCAGTTGTCACTTGAACAATAACATAAAAAAATTGCTGCAATGTAATCTGAATAAAAAATTTAATGTACTTTTGTATTGACTGAAGTCGTTATGTATTTTAACTTGAGCTCGCTTTAATTGTTTAGACTTGTAGAAAGTAAAGTCCCTAAATTAGTAATTAATTCAAACAAAAAGATTGAGGTTAATGAAATTTTATGTACTGTTTCAAAGCATTTTTTTTAGTACAGCTAGCAGTTTAAATATTCATATAGTCTATTCCAAATAAGAATAAAGTAGATGACCTTGTACGCAAGGTGGATTTACACAATTTAAAATTTCTTTTAAAATGTGGGAAATTTGAAACTATAGATATCTGTTAGAATTTGTTACGCATATTTACACTGCTCCTATAATTGCGTATTTAAATACAACTTCAAAGATTAAAACATACCAAATTGTTTAACATAAGACAATATGGCAATATATGACAAAAAAGACATACCTTTCAATTGGTTAGCGGTCTGGCATGTTAGCAGCGATTTGCTGCTTAAACCTTACCATAATGTATAATTTAACACTTTTCCTTTTTAATAATAATAACAAATACAACCACTTTAACACGTTGATTGTGGCACCAAATATACTATAAGCACCACAGGTGCGGTTCGGGACATAGGACTTGTTTGTGTTAATCAGATAATATTTCATTTCCTTATAAATAGAAGTCATGTAGACATGTTAAAGTTCTTTAACAAGTCAGGTTGCTAATATCTAGGTAGATAAGAAAAAGAAGAAGAGTATAGAAGACCTAGACCAAGCTATATTAGTCAAATTATTAGAAATTTAGGTTGTGAAGGGTAGGTAGAACCTTTGAGATCAGCACAGAATAGAAAATAAGTTAAAGCTGCGTCAAATCGATCTTCAGTAAGGCAGTTTGTTACATCAATCGACTAATAATTTGTCGATAAGTAACATCTATGAAAGCGTAGTGCGAACAGTTGCAGGGCAGATTTGCTAAATGAAGTCATATAGTTGGTTTACAATCGTCAATTACAGACTATATGAATACCAATCAAAGATACTTGATATCTCCACTCAATGTAATTTTAAATTCGTATTTTAGCTCTTCAAGAAATTTCTTTGCTGTTTGTTTGTTTATGGATAAAACCAAACCATCAACACAGAAATAGCTATCATAAGTCTTTGACTATTGCAATTGCAGTAAACAAGGAGGGGTCAGACTTACTTTGTATAAGTGCATAATTCAATAGGACTGAAGTAAATTTGGAATTCCAGCAACGAGGAGGTTAACCATACAAGCTTTTTTGAGGTAGAAACAAACAACCAAGTACATCACTATGGCTATCAGGTAGTTTCATGTAAATCTCGTCCTAAAGGTCACAATAAAGAAATGCAGTTTCAATATCAAACTGATGTGCAAAGAAATCGATGAAATTGCATTTTTATTTGAACGAGAACACACAAAACGAATTAAGGACAACTTTTGTAAAACAACAGCAATACTATCAACACTTTTTATCAAATATAGATGTAGTGTTATCACAAAGATATATAATGTGTACGTCATCCATACACTACAATATTTCAAACTAAATAATTAATACTCAACAAACTAAAAAATATTGTTGCGAGCTACTATTAGGCAACCCGTCAAACACACAAGCGCCACAAGCACTGTATATTCGCCATGGACCGAGAAACTTCTGGCAATTACTGGAGGATGAGTCATCCTTTTAATTCAGTAGATTTCTACGGGACTTCAAAGATTTTAATTAGAACAATCAATTAAAAATAAAACTTGGAATATAGGTAGTTTAGTGTTTGAATCTTGAAAACTATTGGTAACATCAAGCATGGTTTTAACAATGAAGAAGAAATTCATATTATGGAGACATTGTAGATTGTAGACTTGGATAGCAAAAGTATCTGTAGTACAAAAAGTTATTTAACAGTTTCGGCGAAATAGTAATTGTATACACTGCTTGAACTTCATCCTGAACTATCTACATTATATAGTCATATAGTCCATTCCAAATAAGAATAAAGTAGATGACCTCGTACGCAAGGTGGATTTACACAGCGAACTAATTATAATTTCTATATATACAAACAGAGTAATTATTAATTCCATATTTGAGTGATTATAAATCGTGACTAGCCTAAATTAATTTCCATAACCCGTTTTTATTGCAAATTTGACAATGGCGCATTAGATATATTTTAAATACAAATTTTTAAAATTAAGCTGTGTAAATGAGCATCGTGTTTTAACCAATCAAATCGAATGCTAAACTTTCCCTATACTTTTCATCGCTTTATTCTTAGCTGGAATGGACTATAGTAATTACTTTAGACAGCTTGATTGAAATTTTCATACAACTCGTCCAATGATTTCAAATAAATTTAATAAAACCTTAAATATATAATTTAGATCAGACACCCAAGTAAAATATTAGTTATTAATTAATACAATAATGTTGCTTATTTAAATGAATAACGATATGCACTACAAACAAATTGAAAATGCCTTATAGCATACACAATCATACTGCACGTTACTGTAATGGTTTGCAACCAAAATCATCATCACTATCATCATCAAGCAAACTCAAGTCTCAAGAATCACTATCGTGGTTAACATTTATTATTAGTTCTTCTATGTCGTCTATTATATATTTCCTACTAAGATATTCTTTTTCTGTTTTCTCTACACGAGAACAAACATATTACCCATTCTTGATGACCAACGGTATTGAACTTATTTTCAGCCAACTTCCATACATCCTATAATTTAAAAGTTGTGTTATTTGCAGCAACATGGTTTTTTACCATTGCCCATATTTTTTCAATAGGGTTGAGTTTAGGATGATATGGGGGCAATCGCAACACTGTATGGCCATGTTCGGCTAAAATTTTATTAAAAACATATTGCTTGCACGAAGGCTTATGTTGGTTAATATTTGCATATGGTTCTGATTTTGTATCTTTAAGCTGAAAAGGTATGTTTCTTTTCAGTAGCCAACACCTCATGTCTTCTTTTCTTCAAGCCGTAGTTGGGTTTGGTTTCTCGGTCGCATTATGCTATGATGCATTATCCATCACTAATACAGAGTTTGGTTCAAGGTTTTGTAATAATTTATCTTGTAGCCATTTACAGAAATTTCTATGATTTGTTTCATCGTGATAATCACAAGTTATACGTCCAGACTTAAAAATTAGCAATCCATTCGGAACAAAATCTTTTTTTGCCACCAGCATGTATAATAATTAAACGTTTCCTTTTAACTATTAGTGCTTTTGAACATTGATTTGAACCATCGTCCCAGACTTCGATACAGTATGTGAACTGTGCAGGTAAGTTTCTGTACAATATATAATATTTCTTCCTTCTGATCGATACTGTTGTACTTTTCGTAAAAAATCGACTCGTTTTGCTTGGATTTCTGGTTTTTCAATTAAGACTTTACTATTGTCTTGGCACTTCTTCCAACGAAACCCCATTTTATGCACCAATCGTCTAAACGAATTGATTTTTCCACAGAAGTTAATTCCTTCAAATTTGAAAGCTTCAAATACAGCCTGCATTGTAGGTTGTTTATGGCGTGTATTCGGAAATCGATAAATAATTGTGCGCACGATTTCTTCTTCAAATTCATCTAATGTAGACATTGGACTACCTTTATTGATGGTTTTCGGTGAGGTAAATTGTAACTTAGCACCAACTGGCTGCATTTTGCCTTCTTTAATAATTTTTTTAACAGTTGTTAACCCAACACCAGTTGCTTCAGACACTATTTTGCTCAAATTGTTCAGAAAAATCATATCTTGGCCAGATCCTTCTGTTTTTTCATATAATTGTAAAGATTATATATAATCTCACGGCCTTGGCTATAAACAATTTTTTTAGAATTGCTCATAATGAAGTCGAATCTATACTAAAATAAAAAAATATGTACTCAAGAAATATTAAATTTAAAAACGCTTACTTACAATTTCAAAATAAACAACGAAGTGTAGTCTTGAAAAAAGACTTATAAATATTATTAACAAAGGGAAATTAAACAAAATACAGAAAACAGAAATAGGCCTGACTTGGATATGTACAGGGCCTATTCTCTTTATTAAGGGGCTTGAAACTCGAATCGTAGCGACATCATGTATATCGGTTCAGTACTTATAGCAAAATTTATCATTTTTCTTTCAGATCCCTAGTTCGAAGTGATGGCGTGTTTGGAGAACAATACCTTACCCCTTCTAACCTAATTGTTATTTTTTATTGGTCTGTGATGGCGTCATTCGTACCCAACACATTAAATATGGTGTAAGTACATTTATTTATTTTAATTATTTACAGTTCACAGTAACTATTGTATATTTATTTGTTTTGGATTTACCAACGTACCATCTTTTGAGATATATCAAACTGAGTGTTTATAATTTATTTTGCACATACTTGAATCTGTTAATTAGACGTATTACACCGTTGTTTGTAGTTGCCTAAAATTCATAAAGAGAAATTGCTTATGAAGTACTACTTTGGCCAGAAAACGTTCCTTCATTAAGTATATTGCTATTGTTACTCCATTTATGAATTATCTTGTATAAATAAATGTTATTATATTATATTTATGTTTTGAAATTCTTTTATTGCATACATAATAAAAACTAAGTTTATAAGTTGATAAGCAAAATGGCTAATTGATGTAACCATAGACTGGCTGAATTTGCATTATCCTTAGCTCAATTATTAGACATGGCAAATTTGCAAATAATTGGAAATCGAAAATTGTAACTGGAATAGCATATCTGTTTATCCATCTGTCAATCTATCTAAATCTATATTGTATAATCAAAAATGACTGACTGAAAAATTGAGGATTATTTTCAGTTAATTGGTAGCGAATATTTCCTACTTGAAGAAACTGAAACGAATTTGATGAATATCTAGTTTCTATTCTTGTTTTCAAATGTAGTTTTTGGAATTAAAATTAATTAGAGTTTTGGGAAAGTTAGGTTTTAACTATGAACCCCTCTACTTAGGACGTTAATCTTCCTATCCTGCAATACTATAAAACTGTGACAAATAATCTCTAGTTAATAATGTTGCCGCTAGGGAAAAGGAGGGTCAATTTTCTATTGTGTCTTATGGCGTATTAGTATTAAAATCACATTTTATAAAATTGTAAGGTTTAATTAGACTAAGATCATCATATTTCGTACTTTATAGCTGTGATAGTCAAATGTGTCTGTAAAACTTGCAGCCTATAACTTATCTTAGATATAAAATATGAAGTGCTGTTTTGTCTCAGGGTGCAACTCCGGATATAAATCATTCAAACACATAAGGAGAAGTATTTATTCTGCCCCCAAGGTATTTTTGATGTTTAGTGATACTATTGATATTCTAAATACATGTCTTTGTAGGATGTGGAAACATTAGAAAAGTGGAGACAAGCTATTCCTCGAAGTAACAAGGTTCTTTCTTATTTGTGTATATATTAATGTATAATGAAATTTATTTTTATGTGCATTGGATAGTAAAAATTGTAATTTAAGTATCTACCTGAACATATATGTTTCTAATTCGATTCTTGTTATAATAATACATTTTTATTTCTAATTAAAAGTGTGTATTAAAAAAAGTTAGATATACTGTTGTTTTATTTTGTTTAATATAATACTTTTTGCTTCAATAAAATCACTATTTTATCCCCAAAAGATTCTAAGTCCTAAAATTTCTAATTTTTATAGCATAAGACTTAACTACATAAATTAACAATAATTTTAAATTGATCTCCTGAAAACTAGTGTTACCAGAGATAAAACATTTTTTCTCCGGATAAACGACGTCTCCTATTGTTTTATAGCCGCCTGTATTTGTATCATAAAATGCTTTAAAAGCGCTTTAAATATTATTTATGTAACGTTACATTGCACATCATGCTATTTTGATTCTTTAATAATTTGAAATTCTTATAGGAATACGGAGGTATTAAATTGGTAATTGTTAAGAATTTGTGTACATTTCAACTTCCAATGACTGGAATTTTGAATAAAATCCGAATTTATAATTATTTATGAGAAAAATAACGGATGCTCTATAAGACTGCATGTAAAAATCACGACCGTCTCACGCCAGTAATGCCGTGGCTGCAATGATAGGTTAGGTTCAAGGACGTTATAAGAATGGACCCAGTCATACTTATAAAAATATAGTGCCAACATAGTTCGGACGTGTGTTCATTACTTCTCGCTTTTCTAATATTTGTAAAAAATATATCTTCTATCCTTTATGTGGTCCTTATCAATAGGAATGTGGGATTTTACTAAAAATTTGGGGGTATCATAGTCCCCAAGTACAATGTCCTCGATAATCATATATATTGCTGTGATACCTACAAAATCCGTGAACTACGCTTTTCGAATCGAGCCTCACGAATTGGGCGTCAAGAATGCTGTGAAACCTACAAAAAGCTATTCATTACCTTAACTGTGTTGGTCCATTGACTTTCTTCTGTTAATCGCCTCGGCTGCTCCTCTAGATAACTTTCATCCTCAATCATAAAAAAAAACAAACACATTCCTATCACACACATCAACGTTAACTCTATTTACATCAATATTCACAATACATTAAAATTTCAAAATTAAAATTCAGCATAAATTTTAATATCAAAATTTTCAAGATTAAATTTGTTATCATTTTCAAGTGCATCCAGAACTAAAGTCCTTGTAGGATGCCTACTAATTACTATAACAATATATGCAGAGTACAAAGGAGCATCTACCACCCTTTACGTTAATTAACCAGGTTCGTCTAATTGAGCTCAAAGACATACCCTAAATTTTCATCATAATCCAGAACATCAATACTAAATACCCTTTCTACTTAAACAAGCAAATTTCACCTTAAAATTAAAATTTTATTGTTAGTACAATTTCACTAATGTCCATTTAAAGTAAATCAATTATAAAGTTATTCGACACACCCCAAAATATCAAAGTTCTAACAAAAAAGTATAATTTACCTGAAGTTCACTGCACTCGTAGCTTCAATGTACATCGTCCCTTTGTTAATCACACCATTCCAACTGGATTATATTTACGGCTTCTGATTCTCAACGTTTTAAAAATTTGCTCCATCACCATTTATTTAAAGTTGTTTCAGGGCTTTTCCGGAACTCATCTGTGTATATCTGAACCTTGTTTAGTGGATCCAGTCATGTTTACGAACCATTTAATTATTAACACCCCCGAAAAATAGCAAAGAAATTCATACTTCTTTCACCAATATACGCCAAAACTGCCTACTTTTGTGTATACATTTGTCGTTGTAAATTTTACTAATTGGTACAGTGATACTAAATTTTATTACCTTGTATCTAAGTGCACTAAAGTATATTCATGTTAGCACGTAAATAACAAACTGTTTTAAATCACCAAAATATACGAGCAAACTTTAAATTATTCTATCAAACCAAAATGCACTGTTTAACGTATTGAATCAAGTCGCGGATGTAAGAGAGCTTGTTTATCTTCACCTGGGTATATATAGAAGTTAGCCTGTCTGTCGGTCGAGTCCCCAAAATGGACAATTCTAAAGAATTTCGCTTGCTATGTTCCCATTCCGTAGCTTGCGCGTCGGTTTTTACGAATTTTGCACTCGCCCCAGTTAAATCTCAGAAATTTCAACACGGCTTGCAACGTCTGAGAATACCTAATTAAATTTTATACAGAAATGTTATTTCTACCTCTCAATTTTGCCTTTACTTTCAACCAATCGCAACCCCATGACGTTGCTCTACTCACGCCTTTTTACTATATGTGTCTCGGTCTTGCGCATATTATCTGTCTCTATCTACCCTGTTCTTATTAGTGCAAATTGATATTCCTTATTATCGATTATTTCAGTCCATGTGGACTATCTGGGTTAAATAACCCCGTATCGCACCTTCTCGTGAATATTAAGCCACGGTTTCTCCAAGATTCTTTGTAACTATTAATTATCTGCAACATTTACGCAGAATGAGCTTTTAAAAATACGCAAGGTGTTTAAACATACTATTAATTCTCAGAGCTTGATTTCATGGTATTTTATTGGGTTTTCAAGTTTTTATAGATATTATATGTTACTAACGGTTCAATTAACTTCAATTACAATTATTATCTGTACGTTTTGTTTAATACCAGTTACTTAAAATAGAGTTAATTAATATAAATTTTGCACGTAATTTTTATTTGTTTCTTTACTAGGGATAATTAAATTACCCGTAAAGTTTTCTAATACTGCTTCCTTTTATATAAAGCGTCTTATAAATAATTTAAATCTCTTAATTTTAATAAAACGAATGAATTTTTATGCTTCGCGCCGTTATTTAATAACGCGTACCTTTTTCCAAAGCTTCTACACGGTGATTAAAATTATTTGATGTGATTATTTAATTTTCTACCCTGGTCTAAATATGAGTAATATATATATATATATATAACTGCCGACGATCGATTTCATTCTCGTCTGCCTCGGTAGCGTTATGGTAAGTATCACGCTTTCCGTACTCGAGGGCACGGTTTCGTTGCTCAACTAAGTCTGATTTTATTATTATAATGCATTCTTTTTTTGTTTTCATCTTCTACTATGCACAATAAGGGCAACATAAACTTTCTTAACGCCAGTGCTGGCTGAAATCAGTAAAATGTAACTTACATTTGATGCAATATTGATATTCTATTTACTGGGAAAGCTTTTGCAACGCCCACTATAATATTTAACGTACTGCCAGACGTTGGATATTTACTCTTACCCAAAACATTTCAATACATTTATTCGTTGCTTCGAATTCAACAAAGGCTAGTGCCGTTTTTGTTTACAATTTGCGGTTATTACTGTAGAACTCGAGATGGATATAATTTGATACAAGGGAGTGTGAATAACTGAATTAAATTGCAGTGTCATTGTATTATGTATACATTTACAATGACTGTAGTTATATACATACAAGGACGTTATAGTATACATATATTGCAAGTAGTATATAAAAAATGTTTAGAATTTTGCAGAAAACTGAATCTAACCTCACTTTGTTTTGTGATAAATGAGTAGTGTCTAATAATAAAACACATACGCCCAATGTGGGACCAGACAAACGAGGTTATATACGGACACACAATATGTTTAACGATGATAGCGCAAATGCGTGTGTCCAAAAACACCATCCGATGTTGGCACGCATACACACATACGTTATACCAGATACTTACATTATGGCTTGGTCCATTCTTATAACGTCCTTGGTTAGGTTACTGTTAGAAATAGATATTACAAATCACTTAACACGCATATCAGAACAGTTGTTGCTAAAACTATTGCAGACTGTTCTGATATGCGTGTTAAGTGATTTGTGTTTTTCAATGATAACACCTATTTCTAATAGTAACCTAACCTGTCATTGCAGCCACGGCATTACTGACGTGAGGCGGTCGTGAAAAAATCGCCCTCCATTTCCCTAGCGGCAAATCGCGAACTACGAATACAGCGCTAAAATATGCACAGGTTTGTGACCGAGATTAATGTCCTAAGTAGAGAGGTTCATAGCTTTAACCTTTCCTGCACAGTCTGCAATCGACGCTAAATAGCTAGTCAACTGTGCTGAATAACTGTAATATAAATTTCGTTAGTACTGGGCCAACCCGAACAGATGGCGCTGTTAACTCAGTTTTGATTTATTATATGGAAGATTGTCATGTTATTCTTTATTGATCTGTGCGGATGATTGGCTTACACACCAAAATTTATTAACTCCCAACGCTAGCTTGATAATTGCCATATGCAAAAAAATGTAATGCTGTCAGTATCTATAAAAATTTCGTAAGCAAAAAAAGTGTTTCGTTCATTGGACAAGTTAGTATACCCTTGTCTGTATTTCCAAGTCGGTAGGTCTCAATAGGTTTCGCATATAAGGTGTCAATGTATCAATTAAAATTCCAAACAACTCTTTACTCAGCCGAAATAGTTTTTGAAAATGATTTTCACTTAACGGGTCATCAGGATGCCTCTGCATATTAAAGAACGGACGATTCTCAGCTTCCTCCAAATTTTCAATTAAAAAAATATTCATTAGTTCGTCTATTCTGCACAAAATTTCCAAACAACTAGCCGAACTCGAAATAACTCTAACCCCAATTTTAGAACCATCATTGTTAATTACCCGCTTCGTTATACCATCCAACATAATTATCTTTTTTATGTATGCGCTCAATAACGACGAGCCAAGAATAACGACTGAGAAAGATCCTATAGTTATAAGTGATAAATAGTGAAGCGAATGCTCAAAAATCGAGCCCCAGACAATTTAAATAACTATTGTGCTTCACCTATGAGGTCTAACCTCTCCAAATTTGTCCGTGATGTGATTTTTGTGCTATCACAAAATAACTTACAATTACACTACACGACAATATACTAAAGAACATGTACAGCATATAATTTATGAACTTATTCTTCAAACTATAAGAACACATTGGTATGTCGTCACTTACAAATGAACGCCCACTTGTGCGCTTTTCATGTGCATATTCTGCATCTTTTAAAAGTACTTTCATAATCCATATGCTGTCCCATATAAACGAACGTCCATTCGTATGCAATTTATGTACTTATACTGCATATTCTAAAAGTGCCTTGGAAATTCACGTGCGGTCTCATACCAACGAATGTCTATTCGCTTGCAATTTATGTACTTATACGGCATCTCTTAAAAGTAACTTGGAAATTCATGTGCGGTCCCATACAAACGAACGTCCATACGCATACAATTTATGTTATTACACTGCATCTTGTAAAGGTCATTTGAAGTCTCATATGCGCTCCCATACAAACGAACGTCCGTCCGCATGCAATTTATGTAATTATTCTGCATCTCGTAATAGGCACTTGAAGGCTCACCTGCGCTTCCATTCAAACAAACGTCCATTCGCATGCAATTTATGTACTTATACTACATTTCTTAAAAGTAGTTTGGAAATTCATGTGCGATCCCATACAAACGAACGACTATCAGAATGCAATTTATGTAATTATTTTGCATCTCAGGAATGTAACTTGAAAAGACATATGGGGTCCCATGCAAACGAACGATACGCATGCAACTTATGTACTTATATTGCATCTCGTAATAATTACTTGAAGGCTCATATGTACTCCCATACAAACAAACGTCCATTCGCATGCAATTTATGTATTATTCTACATCTCAGAAAACGTACGAGCGTCCATACGTATGCAATTTATGTAACTATGCTGCATCTCGTAAAGGTCACTTGAAGGCTCATATGCATACCCATACAGACGAACGTCCATTCGCATGCAATTTATGTACTTATACTACATCTTTTAAAAGTAGCTTGGAAATTCATCTGCGGTCCAATACAAATAAACGTCCATTCGCGTGCAATTTATGTACTTATACTGCATATTCTAAAAGTGCCCTGGAAATTCATGTGTGGTCCCATACCAACGATCGTGCATACGCATGCAATTTATGTAATTACGCTGCATCTTGTAAAGGTTATTTGAAAGCTCATATGCAATCCCATACAAACGAACGTCCATTCTCATGCAATTTATGTACTTCTACTACATTTCTTAAAAGTAGTTTGGAAATTCATGTGCGATCCCATACAAACGAACGTCTATTAGAATGCAATTTATGTAATTATTCTACATCTCAGGAAAGTAACTTGAAAAGACATATGGGGTCCCATGCAAACGAACGATACGCATGCAACTTATGTACTTATACTGCATCTCGTGATAATTACTTGAAGACTCATATGTGCTCCCATACAAACAAACGTCCATTCGCATGCAATTTGTGTAATTATTCTGCATCTCAGAAAAGTAGCTTAAAAGGACATATGCGGTGCCATACAAACGAACGTCCATACGTATGCAATTTATGTAACTATGCTGCATCTCGTAAAGGTCACTTGAAGGCTCATATTCATACCCATACAGACGAACGTCCATTCGCATGCAATTTATGTACTTATACTGCATCTTTTAAAAGTAGCTTGGAAATTCATCTGCGGTCCCATACAAACAAACGTCTATTCGCGTGCAATTTATGTACTTATACTGCATATTCTAAAAGTGCCTTGGAAATGCATGTGCGGTCCCATACCAACGATCGTGCATACGCATGCAATTTATGTAATTACGCTGCATCTTGTAAAGGTCTTTTGAAGGCTCATTTGGGCTCCCATACATACGAACGTCCATTCGCATGCAATTTATGTAATTATGCTGCATCTCGTAATAGTGACTTAAAGGCTCACATGCGCTACCATACAAACAAACGTCCATTCTCATGCAATTTATGTACTTATACTGCATCTTCTAAAAGTTCCTTGGAAATTCATGTGCGGTCCCATACAAACGAACGTCCATACGCATGCAATTTATGTAATTATTCTGCATCTCAGAAAAATAACTTGGAAAGACATATGCGATACCATACAAACGAACGTCCATTCGCATGCAATTTATGTAATTACACTGGATCTTGTAAAAGTCATTTGGAGACACATATGCGCTCCCATACAAACGAACGTCCATTCGCATGCAATTTATGTAATTATGCTGCATTTCGTAATAGTCACTTGAAGGTTCACATGCGCTCCCATACAAACAAACGTCCATTCACGTGCAATTTATGTACTTATATTGCATCTTCTAAAAGTTTCTTGGAAATTCATGTGCGGTCCCATACAAACGAACGTCCATAACTATACAATTCATGTAAGTATGCTGCATCTTGTAATAGTCGCTTGAATGCTCATATGTGGTCTTATACAAACGAACGTCTATTCGCATGCAATTTATGTACTTATACTGCATTTCTTAAAAGTAGCTTGGAAATTCATGTGCAGTTCCATACAAACAAACGTCCATTCGAATGCAATTTATGTAATTATTCTGCATCTCAGAAAAGTAACTTGAAAAGAAATATGCGGTTCCATACAAACGAACGTCCATACGCATGCAATTTATGCACTTATTTTGCATCTCGTAAAAGCATCTTGAAAAGACATATGTGGTCCCATACTAACTAACGTCTTTGCACATGCTATTCCTATAATTATTCCCAACCTTATAAGTCATTTGAAAGTTTTAGCGATTTCATGCTAAGATATGTCAATTTGCATGCAATTTGGGCGATTATATCGCAACGCAGAAATATCATTTACAAAAGCGTATGTAATCGCATACTAACTAACACTCATTGAAACGCAATATATAATCATTCTAGATACTATAAAGGTGCCCTGAAGGTTAAGATATTGTTGAATATTCATGTAGTCTCACATACTAATGAATGTCCGTTGTTTGCATGCCTTTTATGTTGGTATTATGCACATCAAAATAGTAGTGAGCATTCATTTTATGCAATTTATGTGATTATATGTAAAAAAAATTGTCTATAAAAACATTTGTGGTTGCATGCTGACAAGATTCAGTTTTGTGTAGAATTTGTGTACTAGTTTTGTGTATTTTGTATAAATCCCAAAATGCTTTAATACTGTATATTTTCTTACATACTAACAAACGTCCAATTGTAAATTTTTTATGTAACTAGTTCATCACAAATAGATCATTTAGAAATAGGAATGCGATTTGTGTGATTTTTTCTTATCACAAAGGTACTTTAGAAAGCCGATGCATATTAACGAACGTCCTTTGGTATGAATTGTGTGTGGCTATAGTGAATTACAAAAAGTTTATTTGTAAAGACTTATTCAATTAGATACTAACGAAGACCAATTTGTTTGCAATATTTCGTAAGGAAAAGATATAACCTAAGAACATATGTATGTTTTGCTATGTACCTGGAAGTAGCCGGAAAAAACGTAAATACCAAGCTAACTATCAACTGCGGAGAGGGGGGATTTGGCCTAAATACAAAAAAAAAAACTAAAGAAAACCTAAAGCACAACGCCCACGATTATCTATTAACAAATAAAAAACAATTGAATACATAATTCGGTACAAACAAGAGAACGCAATAAAATAAGCTTTATCATTTTAACACCAACAATTATATTATACGGACAAATTGGATAGTGGATCCACGAGGTGTGCATTTCGCGGCTAACATGTAATAAAACTCAGTTAAAAAAGGAAAATTAATGCTTAAAATTTTTCAATCGCAAGTGTGTTAAATTTAGGTATTAAATGTAAATTTACTCCTTAGCAAGTATGTTAGATTTTGAATGTAAGGTTTTCCATCTAGTACAGGTGTTCAACTTAAGCATTAAATACAGCCCACGTTGTAGCAAGAATTAACGACGTATACCCAGAAGCACCAGCGCAACCAGCTGTTCAACAAGTATGGTGGACTGGTTTTACACCATCCACCGTTGATCAATTAAAATCCTTGACATGCATAACAGAATACAAGGCGCATACCTCTCTGCGTTAGGATACTTAACTTGCCAACCGCCGGGGGGAGTCAGCATTACAACGTAACATAACTACAGCAACTAGTCCACGGCAACGAATAGGTGGGCTACACCCAGAAAGAACGCCTTTAGTCTCCAGCAAAAAAAGCTAAAAATAGAATCTGGTTAGATGGAATAAGCGCGGGAACACTCACCAATACACGCAAGACATCTTTAATTGACAGAACAACAATAAACGTGCATTGCTTTTAAAGTGATATAACGAGTAATGTAGAACATATTTCGTCGCACGGGCTGCAGAATCAAATTTAGAATGAATTTAAATGAGACCAATTCGAAATCCAAACATCCGTGTTATCGAAACGCGATTCCAACTGGGAAAACATGGTTTTACCGGAGAATACTGGGCGACCTTATTTCAACAAGTCTTTACTTTGTCACAATAGAGAAAACCCATTATACGCGGTTGTATTGTTGAACAAATTGAAGGTTACCTAAAAACAGGCTATGAACTATTTAATTATAGAATAATAAACTTTACGTTTCAAAGCAAAAAGGTTAAAATTGAGGAATTATTGGAAAGTATATTTATTGCAGAAAAATAAAATAGACAGGATGTAAACTATTTAATTGTAGCTTAGACTTGTCGTTTTTAAAGCAAAAGAGATTTGAGTTGATAATTATTGGACCGCGTATTGATTATTAACCGGTAAAAATGTACGGGATGTTCAAAATAAACGTAACAGTTTCCATACTTACAAATAACGTCCATTTACGTATAATTTCTGTAATTATTCTATATCATAATATGGTATTCTGTGTGTGCTAGGGTTTTTGCTAGTGTTAGGACTTTGCCGCTTGCTGTACCTAAATAAGTAGATAAGAACTGTAAATTAAATTGTTCTAGATGTTAAAGAAAGATCAGAGTTTGTAAATTAGTAGTAAGCAGTTTAGTTAAATTATACCTTGCTTTATAGACATAAGTAATACAATGTATATATAAAATTTGTTAAAGGTTACCTTGTATTGTGCAAAGAAATTAAATAATTCCAACGTATGGTTTTTATGTGTTATTATCAAAACGTTAGAAGCATGAGTGATAAAATCGATTAATTTACCTTAAATATATGTGATTGTGAATATGATGTCGTTGCGATAAACGAAATATGGTTATCGGCTGGAATAAAAAACAACGTATTTACATCCTGTGAGTGTTAGGTCTGCTAGATGATCATTAAAACTCTTTTTTATTACTTTCCTAAATTTTCGAATATATTTATATTTTTCTTCAGAGGTACTATAAAATATATAAACACATTAACAATAAATAATTACAATCAAGATATACTCACTAAATTGAGCTTTAAAATATATGAAATGGCAGCAAATATATAAATAAAATCATATAAAAGGTTGTTGAAACATTTAATAAAACTATTTTGTATAGGTTTGGATGTTGTTTTTAAAGTACCGTAAAACTACGCAACTATGGTGCTAGAGCGCAACTATGGACCAAATGCACCTGTAAACCAAAATACATATAATGCAGCCACTGGCAATATCTAGTACTTGTCAACTAAATTTTGATACGTGACTATGGTTTCCACCAGCAGATGGCTTCCCTAGTTTTGGTTGTACAGAAATTCATTTTCATTCAACAAGATTGTGCCTGTTGCATCAGCTATTAACTTTTATTCGTATTTAGTTTCAGTGCTGCTATATTTCAAAAACTAATGTTAGTGTTATGTATTTCAGATATTGTAAAATTTCTATTTACGGAAATTTGGAGGTTAATTGCAGAAATTTAAAATCTCGTACTTTGATTTCAACTATGGTTCAAACACTTCCTTGAACCATGCTTGAAAACCATGTTATTTTAATCCAGAAGTTTATCATTTCACATGATAAAGTATCTAGAAGGAAGATATGAGGACATGGTTACAAGATGCATAGTGATCGTAATATGAAACTATGCCTAGCTGACAAAAACAGTGTGCTTTGAGCTTCTGAAAAGTATAAAATACCGCCAAGTTCTATTATTTTGAGGTTGAAGGCAATCTGACAATACAACATTAGGCCATCTGGTCGTCAATGTGTCTTTTCTGAAACAGGGGAAGTAATGTTTATCCGCCACGCTGAAGAAATGTGCAACTTCGGATTTCCAATAACAAGTTTTGAGATAAGATGCATCGTAAAAATGTATTTAGATTTAAAAAAAGGTGTGATTGTGAACCAATTCCAGAATAATGTCCCTGGAAAAACATGGCCAGACATGTTTCTGAAACGCCACAATCAAGAACTTTCTCAGAGGTTCTGCAGTAATATTAAGCGTGTAAGGGTTGCTGTATATGAAGAAACAATCCAGTTATTTGGTGTTCTGCGCAACAGCCTATGAGGTTTTGAAAAACCTATACAAGTCGGACATTTTCGTGAGTGGTCGGTTCCATGCTCAGAGTCGAGACGGGTCGAGTGTTTGAGTTTGCGTAAGTAATAAATACTATGACTACCAGGACCACTACGCACTAACTTATATAAAAAACTAAATTTGTATTACTGTTACCGAACAGTTACTGATCGCCCGTGAACAGATTAATCATTTTTCGATCTGATCTGCTCACTCACGTATTTTCAAGAAACTGGATCTCAACCTGGACAATTTTAGCAGGAACACCGAGACAACCCTGCATATCCGGAACTGTCGCGGTAAAACCGGGACGTATGGCAAGTCTAATATATATATATATATATATATATATATATATATATATATATATATATATAATACTCAAATTTAGACCAGGGTAGAAAATTAATTAACGACATCAAATAATTTTAATCACCGTGTATAAGGAAGCTTTGGGAAAAAGTACGCGTAATTAAAGGCCTACTGTGAAGATTTAAATCATTCAATTAGAAGGTAGGGTTTGTATAGAATTTTATTAGATAATACGCGTTATTAAAAAACCGTGGAGCATAAAAATTTATTCGTTTCATTAAAAATAAGGGATTTAAATTATTCACTAGACGCTTTCTATAAAAAGAAGCAGAATTAAAATGCTCAACTTGTATGTAATTTAATTGTTCCAAGTAAAGAAACAAATAGAAATTACGTGCAAAATTTATATTAATTAATTCAAATTTTAAGTAACCGGTATTAAACAAAATGTACAAATAATAATTAATATTTAATTAGGATTCACTAAAAATTAAAGGGTAGAAGTCAATGCCATGCATTATTATTTTAATTGGAGTTAATTGAACCATTAGTAATATATAATATGCATAAAAGCTTTTAAAAACCCAATAATATTCAAATCGTAGAAGTGTTATTTAAAGTATTACGATTGAACACCTGCGTATTTTTAAATGTCAAATTCTAATAAATTCGCGCTGATAAACATGCAGATTCTGCGTATATTGCAAACGGTCGGATAAACCGTAGCTTATATTAACATATGAATCCACGTGGACAGAAATAACCGATAGTAAAGAGTATCGATTTGCACCACTAAGGCCAAGTTAGAAAAAGACATAAAATGCGAAAGGCAGAGACACAGATAATAAAAGGCGTAATTTGAGCAACGTCACGAGGAAACGATTGGTTGATATAAGATGCAGATATGAGAGGTGTAAACGTAACGATTTCTATACAAAATGAATTAGTTGTTCTCGGACGTGTTTGCGAGCCGTGTGAAAATTTCTTAGATTTAACTGGCACGAGTGCAAAAATTTAGTAGAATCGCGTGCCGGACTGTCGAGAAGGGAACAGAGAATGCGAAATTCTGAAAACTGGCCGTTTGGGGGACAAAACCGATGTGCAGGCGAGCGATTATATAAACCCGTGTTTATAGAAGTTTCTCTCTCTTAGATTTTTGATTTTTATTCAAAACAGTTTGCTCTTTATTTTTTGATGTTATACGATACTGCAAGCAGAATACGTGCTACGATAAAAGTTATTAAGTGCATTTAGAGAAGATACAAGTTAATAAAGTCTAGTTATATTTGCGAGTATTACGGTACCAATTATCGAAATTAGTAACGATAAATGAATAAACAAAAGTAGGCAGTTTTGGGTATAGCGTGAAAGAATTATGAATTTCTTTGCTATTTTTCGGGGGTGTTAATAATCAAATGTTATTCGTAATCGTGATTGGATCCACAAAACAAGATTTAGATATACATAGATGCGTTCCTGAGAAGCCCTGAAACTTTTTAAACGAATGGTGTTGTAGATGAATTTTAAAAGGCGACCAGGAATCCTAGGACGTAAACATAACCCAGTTGGAATGGTGAAATGAACAAGGACGATGTACATTGAAGCCATGAGTGCAGTAACCTTCAGGTAAATTATACAATTTTGATCGATCTTTGATGTTTTGGTGTGTGTTGGATATCTTTATAATTTATTTGCTAAAAAATGGACAGTAGTGAATTTGTACAAACAACAAATTTTTAATTTTAAGGTGAAATTTTCTTGTTTAAGTAGAAAGGAGTATTTAGCAGTTTATGTTCTTGATTATGATGAAAATTTGGGTCTGTCTTTGAGCTCAATTAGACTAACCTGTTTGATTAACGTAAAGGGGTGGGAGATGCTCCCTTTGTACTCAGACTCAGGTCTACAAATATTGTTAAATTAATTAGTAGGCATCCTACAAGGACTTTAATTCTGGATGCAAATTAAAATGATGACAAATTTAATCTTGAAATTTTATGATACTGAAATTTATGCTACAATTTAATTTTGAAATTTTAATGTATTATGAATATTGATGTAAATAGAGTTAACGTTGATGTTTGTGGTAGGAATGTGTTTTTTTTTAAGAATGAAGATGAAAGTTTTAACTAGGTGAGCAGCCGAGGCGGAAAGAGTAAAGAGGCGATTATCAGAAGAGATTCAACAGGGCGAGAATCACAGCAAATCTTGGTGCCAAATTCGAGAGGCACGAATATCTTTTTTTACTCTGGTGAGGCTTTTTGTAGGTATCACAGCAGCTATGACGGCCCAACGCTGGGGCTCGATTCGAAAACCTTAGTTCCCGAATAATGGTGAGGTTTCACAGCAATATATATATATATATATATATATATATATATATATATATATATATTGCCGTGGTAGTCCGTTCTAATTTAGTACTCTCTCAAAAACATTCGAGCTCCAACATTGGGCCGTCATAAAATTGCCGTGGATTTCGGGTAAAATCCTCACCAATAAAAATATATTCGAAAATTTTATTAAATTTTTAAATTCGAAAATAGAAAAAAATTCCAAAAATTTAAATAAGTCAAGAAAAAAATTTCTTACCCGTTTTCCTCTCTTCCTCGGTTAAATTGTCAATTTTCTGCACCTACTTCCGGCTAGCTCATTTGGACCTTCTCTTGGGTATCTAGATTCACTCGCATATTCTCAATCGTACACACACACGCAATAAAACCACAAAATACAATCAACATACAATCTTTTATTTATTACTATTTACAAATGAAATTCAATATTGTCCATCTTTCATTGATCACGTTACACTTCAGTAAATCTTATTTTGTAATGTCCTGTATTTTATTTTAAAATCATCAAACACATAAAATGTACCCGGAGTAAATGGGCCTTGAATAATACCTTCTCTAAAATTCCTTCTTTATAATTTATTTTGTTTTTTAATCTAAGTAAACTCTGGGGTAGGGTGAGCTCATGATAACCCAGCTAATTATGCATAATGTATGCCCTTCTACTTTGCATACTCTTAAAATAAAAAAAACAAAGCCATGTACTCTTCACAACAATTTCACGTTCTGATGTAACGTTAAAAAGCTTTATAGACGTCTTCAAATTTCTAGTTAAATACCATAATAAAGTTATTTACACGTATTATGTTCAATACGTAAATAATCCACACTACCTTGAAAATCACTCTCATACGTCACCCAATATTCACAGTTTATAAGAATCACAATTTCAAATCGTTACCTGGAAATTTCTAGACGATCTCCGCTCTGTGGACGATGCCATGTGTTTCTTCTATCTGGTCTGCAGGCGGTTTCTCGCTGTTACTAGACGAACCCCATCTAAGTTGAACTGCTAACGCCGCCTTCACGGTGTAACCAAATTCCAAATTCCACTCAAACATACGTCTTTCTCAATTAGTTGCTTCAAACCACGTTACTTAATGTCCCGACACGAGTTGGTTAAAAATTATAGGTGATACCTCAATTAAAATATGTAATCTCGGCACACTAACCGCGACCTAATTAAGAGGCTACCACCATGCAATATAGTTTAAATGATTTTATAATACTTACAACTCGTGATACTTTCATACGTCATTTGGAGCGATCGAAGTATTAAGGGCTTTCACCACGTTGTCCAAAAACATTTATACACTTAGGCTGCCACCTCCTGGCCGCCTTTTCATCCGAAATCCCCATCTACAACAACACATTCTTACAATTTTGCACTCAACCGATATTTAATCCCGCGAATTTCAGCACGTCGTTATGCTATTTTCTGAAAATTAATATACACTATGCTTGTATTTGTCTCGCATTCAACTAACTATATCGACCAATCATATATTTACTGACGTCCTACAAGTCCCTCCTGTACTATCGTTGTCTCTTGCTTATGCGTTTTCTAAGTCTCTTTCTAACCTGGTTTGAGTGGTAGAAAATCGATGTTTCTGTTTATTTGCTATCTACACCACGTGGACTTACTACGTGATTTAAATAACCCCTCATTAGTATTTACCGTGAACACATGCGACGGTTTACCCAATATTCTCTGTAACCGTTTGCTATCTATAAAAATTAAGTAGAACTTGACATTTAGAAAATACGCAGGTGTTTAATTAACTGACGTTTTACCACAACACTTCCACGAGTTGGAGTTCGGCGTATTTCTACCCCACCGATATATTTGTTTGTTAGCAACGCTTTTCACCTTGGTATTATTGGGTTTTTACACGCTTTTATGCATATTATACGTCAATAATCGTTCAATTAAATTAATAAATTAATGGCATTGGCTTCTACCATTTATTTCTTTGCAAACCTACTTAAATTTCATTCATTATTTGTAAAATTTCGTTAATACCTGATACTTCAAATTAACTACCTGGAATAAATTTCGCCCGTAAATTCTGTTTGTTCCTTTATACAGGGTGTTTTGAAATTGCTTCGTTTATATTTATTTTTAATCTTTTAAAACCACTTAATATATATATATATATATATATATATATATATATATATATATATTGAATTTCAATGAATGTTAGTTAGTATGCAAATACATATGCTTCTGTAATTGACATTTTTTTGTTGCACTATAACCACATAAATTGCATACAATTGGATTTTTTTTGTATGCAACTGCATATGAATTTTTAACATATATCTAAATGATGCAGAATAATTACATATATTGCATACGAATCGGCGTTCAATAGTATGGGACCGCATATGAATTTTTAAGATGTCTTTGGAAAATGCAGAATAATTACAGATATTGCAAGCAAATGGATGTTTATTTATATGGAACCACACATGAAGTTTCAAGTTACTCTATTTGTGTTTTGTGTTTTTTATAATAATATCTATTTCTAACAGTAACCTAACCGAAGGCTCGTTCAAACGTAAAGACTCGGGAGGACGATTAAGAAAAGAATTTCTACCTATTCCTGACCATTTCCTCCACGTATTATGAACATCCGGTTCATAGGTTAGATAAGTTAGTATAGATGTGCCACTTCCTGTTTATAAGTTGTTGGTGTCCTTGTCCACCATCTAGGCGGATAGTGTTAATACTTCGTGTAAAATTATAGGTTTGGTTTGCATCTACACTATTCTTAAAAGGTTAAAAACCCCGCTGTAGTTCACATCTAAGATAGCATTGCAAATTAATTTGAAAGCTTATAGATGCAAAAATTCTTTTTCCATATTTCACTAAAATAAACTACATACATACATTATGTATGTATATAGGTCAAATTAATAAAACTGAAAATATAAACTTGTACATCATACATGCATTTTAAGAAATGAAATAAACAGAACATTTTATCAAAATATATTATTATCTCATTGCATATTGTTAGAAGTTACTATTAGGCAACCCGTCAAACACACAAGCGCCGTAGGCAATGTATATACTACAGAAGCCTCGAACCCTCTAGCATGTACCGGAGTATAAATCTTCTATATATTTCAGGGTATATATAAGACCGCTGATGAAGTACAGAGTTAGTCTATATCAAAATATGGTATATAAATAATCTCGTGTATAGTTAGTTGTTCATTACGTTCTGAAAGTCCTTAGTAAATATAAATTTGTGTTATGTGAACGTGTTTATTTTACCGCCAGCTTGTAAAATACATAAATAGACAAAAGTGTAATAAATAAATAGTAGTTTTAGTGTTGTTAATAGACCTATGGTTAAGAATTTAGTTTAAGAAGATATTAGTGCTTGTAAATAGCATTAGTGTGATAGTGCTTCATTGTTAATTGGACTGAAAACATCTATAAATAAGGCATATACTGTTAATTAGACTTGTGAACAGTGAGTAATAAAGACTTGTTATTACTTGTTTTAAATTGGTAAAACGCGTTAATAGTAGCCCACTACACTGGTGTCAGTCTGTGTTGGGTGTATCAGAAAAAAACACAAGTCTAAGGACATTTGAGTAGTTTGTATATGCCAGTTACAAGAAGCCAAAGTAAAATGGACGCAGAAACTTTAATGAATTTCTTTAAGAATTTTAAATTCCGGTATGGAAAAAAAGCTGAGTGAAAATGCTGAGAAAATGGAAAGGTTAGGTGAAAATACTGAGAAAATGGAAGAGAGGTCGGCTAAACTAGAAGTGACAAACATGAATACCTCGACAGACCTCCAAGCGGACGTCTGCAGGATAGCGCATACGGCGCTCGAGTTTCGACGTTTAAAGTTCTGTTAGGTTAGGTCGCACGATGGTAACGTAGGAAACGATAGGGATGATGAATTAGCTAAAGAGGCCGCGACGGACGACTTTTGGATATCACATTCGTCGATACCGAGGTCTATAATTAAAAAAAAACTGCGCAAAAGTCAATCCGACGATAGGTAGAGAGGTGCAACAACGCTGCCACTGGCAGGTTGACCCACAAATTCATATCGAGCATAGAAGCTAGAGGTAAGATTGAAGTGAAACTCGATCATAAAATAGTGCAACTGATAACAAGGCCGGCGTCCTGAAAGCGTATTTACAAAGGTTCAGTTTAACCGACAACGACCGCTGCGAATGTGGTGAGGGCGTAGAAAGCGCAGAGCACGTGCTTTTCGACTGCCCACTCGAGGTGGCAAATTGAGGGTTAGCTATATGAAATTAGCTATCGCAGGACTAGCATGGCCAAAGAGCTTAGAGGACGTCAGGAAAGTAGCTAACCATAAGACGTTCTGGACAGTCTTTAAAGAATTTTCGGGAAGGGTCGCGAGATTAGACGGTGATAACAGGAACGTAAATCGGAGGGGGTAGGGGAGGATTGAAAATTTTTAATTTTGACTTGGCATGAGAAACGGACATGAACATGATATAACCAAAACCTGTATAAAATTTAAAAAAAGAGGAAAAGGAAAAGAATGAAAAAAAAATTAAAAAAAAAGAAAAGCGAAAACAAAAGCAAAAATCAATAACCAAAATCTAATATGCACGACACAACCCCACACCACTAAAACAATCATTGTTCCACCTTCTACGCGCGGAAAAATCAGAATCGGGAATAAACTAAAACAAATATATAACAACAAACTAAATCAGTAAACCTAAGTAACTTAAATCAGCAAATAAATAAAGAAAATAAAATAGAGTGAAACCGCGCATCCCCACAGGACTTAAAAGTGATAGTGATTGTGATTCCCCCCTAGAACGTTTAGTGCATACCCACCAGAACTTTAACAGTGCATCATCTCCCCTTAGCAGTAAAATACCAATAGTCGTAAGAAGACGACCAGATCTTCGGATGCTTGGGAAATTTATATACGAGGTAGGATTAAAATTGTGGCGGCTGTACTCGCATAAGCATTGACTTGTATTAATAAGGAGATTTTGAAATAATTTAACGAGTATGTTTTTGTGCGTAATGGCGCTATCCATCATAATGCTTATGCGAGTGCAACTGATAATTTGTGCGATGCTTTTGCTAATTTTGCACTGTTGCATGCATTTGCTTATTTAGATATTTATTGTTATTTATATACTTATATTATATTTATACTTATTTTATATTTATATTATTGCCTGTATTTTTGTTCTGTGGCTTGATTTTATTTGCTAGACGTTTTGCCGTCAATTTTTGGTGGCAGTATATATAGGAAAGAAGATGTTACTTATAATATGTCAGTTAGGGAATAATACGAAACGTTAGGGACAAATTTAGAATCAAATTTGAATAAATACTTAGACCAGGGAGGACGAAATTGTAAATATATAGAACAAGCAAAATAGCTGGATTCACTATTAAACATTTGGCGAATGCCTTGAAAATATGAATCTATTTTTAATATTAGCTAGCTAGATTTTGATAGTTTTCAGGTCGCACCGGTAAGCAGAGCTGGCAGCTGCTATCCGGTATTACGGATCCCTCCCCATTCATTTTTGAGTGTGTCTTGTGGATCGGGCTAACTCCAGAATCAACGTTAGGGATGCCATTCTTTAAACCCTATTTTGAGTTTCAGTTTGTTAGATTTTTATTTAGTTTTGATTAACCTAAAGTTAGATTAAATTTGGAGCACGTTTACTTTTCGCGTTTAAACCCAATGTAGTACCTTCGGCTGGAGCATTGGGGACGTGGTCGCAAGCATAGCGGTCCTTAATTACATTATAATAAACTAGAAGTGACACTCAGAGAAAATTTAGTAAGGTCAGTTGAACTGCAATCGACCCTCAAAGAGTTTAAATACGGTATGGAAGGGACACTTAGTAAAAATGCTGCTAAAATGGAAGAAAAGTTTAGTGAAAATGCTGTGAAAATGGAAGAGTTGAATGAAAAGACAGCCACGTTAGAACAAAGATTAATGGAAAGCTCCATTGCATTGAAAGAAGATGTCACTGAACAGGTAAAAATAGTTGAGCAAAAGTTGGAAAGTAAATAGGTAAAAATGAAAGAAGATGTGATGAGACTGCAAGAACAAGTGATTTCACTAACAACGTGGCCACTTGAATTAGTAAACCAAGTTGTAAATCAGAACATCCCAGAAAATTAGAAGCACGGAAGGAAGCGAGTCAATACACTAAAAATTTAAAGTGAAACCACGCACATTCAATGGTAAATCACTTTGGCCCACATATTTATAACAATTTTAAGCTGCTGCAATAGCTGGTGTAACAAAGGGAAGGCTATCTCTTTAATAGTGGCCCTACGGGGGGAAGCTCTTAACATATTACAAACCATTCCCGATCACCAGCAAATTGATTACGGCCTCTTAACATCGAAGCTTGAGATAAGATACGGCGACGCTCACCTTCAACAGGTTTACTATGCACAAGTTAAGAACCGCTTGCAAAAGACAAATGAAAGCCTGCAAGAATTCGAAGCTGACATTGATTAGTTAGATTGGAATACCCAGCGGCACCAGATAGTTTCCTCGAACAACTGACTGTTCAAACATTTGTGGATGGCGTTAAAGATGACGAAATACAGCAAGCGCTAAGATTAGCACGACCAAAAATGTTAGATGACGCACTGGCTCATGCGCTCGAATTTGAAGCAGCTAAACAAACATGACACAGGGTGAGTCACAAAGTGCGGTCCGCCTTAGAAGAACCTGGTCAATCTCAGAAACGCATAGAAGAAATAACCAACCGTGTGTTTGAAAAGCAAAAGGCGGAAAGGCTGGAAAGACAACGACCGCGGAAATGGCGTCTCCGATGCTGGAGCTGCGGTGAAGTTGGTTATATACAGAGACGCTGCACTCAATCAAAAAAACAACCGGTTGAGCAGCAGGAGAAACTAAAGCAAGTCGACATAAGGAGGCGAACGTCGACAGTACAACCTAGTGTCTCGGAGATTATCATCCGTGCTACATCGTTGATGGCAAGTCTGGACAGCAATTATATCGATGGTAGAATTAATGGTAGGGTTCTCCGATTACTCGTGGATACAGGAGCGACAAGGATTATTGTAAGACCAGATTTGGTTGGTCGTCGAACAGTGCTACCTCCATCGGTATGTCTTCGAACAGCAAGTGGTGAGAAAATTTCTACTCATGGAGAGACTGCCGTTACGTTGGGAATTGAAGACAAACTAATTAATCATCCGGTGGTGGTAGCTGAAATTACAGGAGAAGTTATTTTGGGAATGGATCTCACGAAAGAATATGGGTTTCATGTGAATATGAAAGAAAATGTGCTTCGGATAGATGATGATGAGATTCCATTTCAAGGGACGAGTAACCAGACGATGCAAGTTCGAATGATTTGTGATATGAAAATACCCGAAAGGCGGAAATGATCGTGAAGGGACGCCCGGATGGTACGCTCCGGGAAGGACAAGTATCCATGATGGAAGCAACTGAACTGGGAATGATTCAGGAGGGATTAGTAATTGGAAGAACACTGGTAAAGTTTCAAAATATGATACCAGTAAAGGTGCTAAACATTAATCCGCATACGGTGACCCTGAAGGACAAGATCATGGGAAGTTGCATTCCAGTATGCCATGTTAAACGTTGTGTGGACGACATAAAAGATAAACCAGCCAACGGTTGCTCACAGAAATTGCTGGATATGTTGATACCTTCGTGTCAAAAATTAAACGGCGACCAACTGGACAAGGTCAAAGAACTGGTCGGACGATATCGAGGTGTGTTTGCACTGGATGATAGTAAGAAAGGAAGGGCGAAAGTTGTGCAACATAAGATCAATACTGGAGATGCGCAACCGATAAGACAACATCCCGAGCGGCTTCCTTTGGCAAAACGTAAGGAATCCGACCAAATTATCACCGACATGGGAAGAACATGGAGTGATTGAACCCTCGAATAGTTCATGGGCATCCCCGATAGTGCTTGTCAAGAAAAAGGATGGATCGACAAGGTTTTATGTAGACTACCGGCGGCTAAATAATGTGACAAAGAAAGGCAGCTATCCTTTGCCCAGAATTGGTGACAGCTTGGATACTATATCCGGATCTAAATGGTTTTCGACCTTGGACTTGAAAGGCGGATGCTGGCAGGTAGGCTTGGAACCAAACGATAAAGAGAAACCTGCGTTTACAATTGGAACTGGATTATGGCAGTTCAAGGTCATGCCCTTTGCATTGTGCAATGCCCCTGCTACTTTTGAACGCTTGAAAGAGTCGATACTACGTGAAAACATGTCTGGTGTACCTAGACGACGTCACAGTTTTAGGCGGGTCTTTTGAAGAACACCTTAATAACCTAGAGGAGCTATTCCAAAGATTACGTGGGGCAAACCTTACCTTGAGCCTCAAGAAATGTCACCTATTTCGAAAAGAGGTGAAATACCTAGAACATGTCGTTTTGAAGACTGAAATAAGAGCTGACCCTGACAAAATAAAAACGATACAAGAGTGGCCTAGACCGGCAGATATACACCAACTACGAAGTTTTCTGGGATTGTGCACATATTACCGACGTTTTATACTTGGGTTTGCGAACATTGCCAAACCGTTGACGAGATTAACCGAAGATGGACAAGAATATAATTGGAATGACGACTGCCACAGCGCATTTGAACAACTGAAACGGCTACTAGTTACAGCACTAATTCTGAGTTACCCACGGAAATTTGTGTTGGATACCAATGCCAGTAACACAGCTATAGCAAAGCGTTCTTTCTCAAGTGCAGGACCGACAAGAAAAAGTTATTGGGTATTTCAGCAAGGTCTTGTCGCGACCAGAAAGTAACTGTTGTGTGACGAGAATGGAGCTGTTGGCCGTCGTCAAATCCATAGAGCACTTTTATAAGTACGTATACGGCCGTAAATTCCTGTTAAGAACAGACCATGCTGCACTAATATGCTTACTGCAGTTTCGAAATCCTGAAGGGCAATTTGCACGGTGGATAGAACGGCTGCAGGAATATGACTTTGACATAGAACATCGTGTAGGAACTAGCTATCGGAATGCAGACGCCCTGTCAAGGAGACCTTGTCCGGTAGACTGCAATCATTGCTCCAAGATGGAAGAGAAAATAAGTGTCATCCATGGAATGACGATAACCGATGATACTTGGCAACTCGAAAGAGTACGAGAAGACCAGGATAATGACGCCGAGTTGGGACGTATGCTTGAGTGGAAAGGTAGTGGACAATGACCAGCTTGTGAAGAAATTAGTATTTCAAGTAGGAGCCTGAAGGCATACTGGGCACAGTGGGACTCCTTGGTGATCGAAAATAGAATCTTGAAGCGACGCCTGGAATGTGAAGATGGCACTGAGAGACGATTTCAAGTGATACTGCCGAGAAGCAAAGTGCCGGAAGTGTTGAACCACTTGCACGATGGTATTTCCGGAGGGCACTTTGGCGTGAAAAGAACTCTCGAAAGAGTGAGAGAAAAATTCTATTGGGCGAGAACTACAAAGAAGTTGTGAAGCAGTGGTGCCGGAATAGTGAGTTGTATTTTTTTTAATCACACACCTGGATATATTCAACAAGTCGATTATTAATATCACAATTCACAATGAATTTTTGAAATGCAGCAATTCGAAGTAAACAATCTTTGAATTCTAAATGTCAAATAAATGAAAATCAATAATTGCCTGTGAAATTGAAGGTGTCATCTATTCGGATAGTGCTAATACTAAAATGCGCCAACAGAATCGTCTATAGGTACCCACACCGTGATCCGGTTTCATGAACTCGGAATAGTAACCTAAACAGATAGGTTGGCAACAAAATTAGTTCTAGTAGTCCATTATTAGTTCAGCGGTGAAAGCATTATAAACATGAGTCCAACCAATCTTTCCCATCCCTCAAAATTATTAGGTCTTTGTCGAATTTATTTTGACTTGCGCGCATGAACATACAAATATTCTAGAATTTTATAATCGGTATTAGAATCAGTTTCAAATAATAAACAATTTTTAGATATGGATAATTTAATCTAAATGTTATAAATAATGTATCCTCAGGTTCAACTGAACGTTAACTTATCTTGTGGATAAATGTTTACACTAACTACACTCAATACGGAAGTCACCCTTACCTTCGGTTAAATTATATTCCGATGCTTAGCCCAAGGCTCTTGTTATTACCACGATCATACTACGTCATTAATTAGAAAAAGACGAAATCGGTATTGCATTTAAATATAGAGTACGCAGCGTTCACCTATTGGTCAGAAAATCTTCGTCTTAGGTTTCGTGCAGCTTGTGGTTAGTTGTAATCTCTCTGCACTCATATAAACCGTGCTGTTTTTTGTGGTCCAGAACCTAAAATAAAAATGCTTTCTAAAAAATCGATCTACCATCCAAATACTGCTTTATTCAAAAACGCAAATATATCAGCTTTTATCCAGTATCGCGAACTTTACCAACAATCAATTGACAACCCAGAGGAATTTTGGGGAGAAATTGTGAAACAATTTTATTGGGAAACGCCAATTGAACGTGATAGATTTTTTAATTATAATTTTGACATCGCCAAAGGACCTATTTTTATTAAATGGTTTGATGGTGCTACCACTAATATTTCCTATAATTTACTAGACAAAAATGTACGAAATGGATATGGAGATAAAGTGGCGTTTTATTGGTGAGCTATAATTATTTTTTCATAGTCGATAAGCAATTTATAACTTTAAAAATATAGTCAAAACGATTAAGCTGGTGAATGATTCACCGCGGTACATTAAGAGAAATTTCAGATAAAATTTGTCTTTGGCTATGTATGTAACGATTCTACGCTAGAATAAAATGGGTAGAAAAAAGTATGTCTGCTGAAATATAACTTAGAATTTTCTGTGAACCGTTACTTTATATTGTAGACGATTCTTGCACTATTATCGTCTGTTTGTACGGTTTTCAATACATTTTTTAAAACTAAATGAATTGGTTAAACGCATTAAGACGTAAATTATCATTTTCACGATAATTGTGAAAGCCAACCTCCAATTGTAACAGTACCTAATCCTTGCAAGTCGTAAGCGTAGATAGCATTATCAAAACAATTAGAACATCTTAAAGTTTTCGTCAATTTGTGTTTTCAACTAATCATTTCTTACAATTTGTATAAATTAAAAATTTTTTATAATGGGCAAGTAAAAGATGTTACAACTTATACGTCATCTGTCTACAATAAGTACATGAACTAATCTAAAATTTCAGAAATACGTTCACTGTGTAGTGATTCAAACGATCTAACGTGCTGAATCATGTGCCAGCTTAACTGTTCCTGACTATAATCGTACATTATATAATGTACAAGCAATAAAAAAAGATTGAATAAATGAGGTCGAAGGCAACTCAATATCTGACACCCTTATCGATCTGTGCGGAATCCCGTTAATTAGTTAAACTTGACTTTGTATTCAATTTTATCTTTATAAAAAAACTTTAACTCAAACAAATATTTCGCCAATTTACAATGACTCATTTACACTACATTTCCAATGCTCCACCCGAAGGTACTACATTGGCCAGGAGGCGAGTTTTTTGTTGCCTGGAAATTTAGAATTTTGCCGAACTCTTGCCGTTCCAGGCAAGGTAGGGATCTTTAACGTGCGTGACAACACTCACACACGGGACCTCCATTTAACCTCTCATCCGAACGAGGGCGTAATTTTTGTAAAAAATGCTCACCTGTCATTTTTCAAGCAGTCGACCGTGTCGGGATTTGAACCCAGGACCTTGGGATCCGTAGTCTTACGCTTACTACATTGATCCACGGCGACGCCGAATGACTCATTTACAACTGAAAATGTCCTTCACTTCACACTTCCAGAATAATCATATTTTTCTTGTATGTTCGAGATGAGTAATATAAGTCAGCGAGCTTGTGGTTTACTCACACAAAAACTGAAGGCGCTGTTTAAATTACACACAAAAGTCTTTCATTACTAGAAAAAACCGGTGCCTTTGTACACATATGTAACGCTTTGTCGTTAAGTTAAATAAAAACCGGATGAAAAAAGGAAAACTATTCTTAAATGGACAAACTTACTATTGAAGCAACCTGTATCATTTTAATTTCATGTATAATAGTCTTCAAAAGCGTGACATTGCAATAAATTAGTGGTTCTATTCAAATCAAGCTAAAAAACACAAAAATAATCGTTTTATCCCTGTTAAATGCATAATAGAGCTCAACTCAAATCGTAAATTAATTTAAACCACAAAAATGTAGTCAAAATATGTATAGTGAGTGGACGAAGGATTGCTCTTAAACTATTAGAAATTAAAATCAGTATGGTAATACATGATCCTTGAACCTACATTACAAATATATCTAGGTACATACAGGGCGATTCACAAAAAAAGTGCTGATTTAAACTTAAGCTTTTTAAATAGAAGGCCCTGTAATTTTCGCTTATTCGAATTCTTCCCGACATTTGCAACTAAACATGTACAGAGTTTTAGGTAGCTAAAGTGTAACCATTCCGAAAATATTATCACTTTAATGTCGAAATCGAGTCAACTTTAGAACCTCGTTACTATAGCTCTAATCCAGATTTTTGCAATTTGTTTGTGTCCTCAACTCCCGATAATAGCAGACTTACATAATACGTATCAAATTTTCACAAAGTTCGTAATTTTGTACAAGGTATTTGCTTTACGTGAAATGTAAATATTCTCGATTTTTTTCCTCGTGAAAAGTAGATAATAAACGGTAAAGGTTTTATAAAGGTAAATCAAACCGTTCTTGAGATATTGATATTTATGTAAAAAATATTAAATTTAAATGAGTAATAATACCAAATACCAAAATAACACAGAAAAAACAAACGAATCCTAAAAATTTTCTAAGTAAGTAGTTTAAAGGAGGCCCAATGAAGAACTCAAAGAATAATACAAAATAAGTGATAATGAGTAATACTAAGTAGAACTGGCGCATAAATCGTAACAAATAAGCGGTCTTGAACACTTTATTAATACAAGTCGGGTGTTGTAAGCTGTGCATAAACTAGAATGCAAATCGCGTGGTTTTCCAGTTTTGTTATAAAGCGGGCTCCTGATATTCTAGAAATCTTATTGCCACTTTTCCCCTAGCCTATACAAAAATCGACAAGTCTAATTGAGAACGTCTTTTTTTGTGTAGAAGAAAGTAACTATTTAAAAAATAAGTTAAACAAATATATTAAAAAATTGAAATGTCACATTTTATTAATATATATATATATATATATATATATATATATATATATATATAGCAGTATATACGATGTACAGATAAACACCCACTTTACGATTCTTCGATTCTTCGTAAAGTGGGTGTTTATCTGTACATCGTATATACTGTTTTATTTATTACGTTTGCTATAAGCAATTATTTTAATATCTTATATATATATATATATATATATATATATATATATATATATATAAATGGTATTCTTTTGTAGGTTTCAGGTCTTCTTAAATAATCAGTACTCTTTTTATAAATCTAAGCTTTCGGATATATTCAATCCTTTGTCAAAGATACTAAAATATACAGAAATAATAATACTGTAAAATTATAAAGGTATGCTGTTACTTACTAAAGCGAGGCTACAGATATAAATTAAAAATACATTTGTTTAGCAATACAAACATTAAAGATATAAACTTGTTGGAAGTTAGGTAAAGTTTGACATTTGACAGGTGTTTTATTTTGACTGAAAGCTCCCCTCTGTTTTTATATGTTTATTTAAATTTTAAATAGCATGTTGTGTGTGTGTGTGTGTGTGTGTGTGTGTGTGTGTGTATGTTAGCAGCTGTTGTGTAGATTACTGAATATTTTTAATTTATGTGTTAGTGGTTTGAAAATTTAGAAGATAAGTATATATAGAGCTCAAACTATCAAAATCAGTTTTTTTGTTCATACTGTTAGAATTTTGAAAAATGTAGCACATTTCAAGAAATTCTCTTCTGAATATAGTCAGTTTTTGAAATGGCTACACTTAAGTTTCCTTTATCAGCTTTTAATATTAGTAAATCACTATTTTCTTTTAAGTATTTACGACATTTGTTGAAGTCTAACATAAATTTTGATTTAACGTTCGAAGATTCATATATAAAGTTAGTAATTATATTGGTAGTCTGAGCTCTACATAAATCTCTCTTTTTATTATCAATATTATCTATAATGGTTTCTAAATCAGCTAAAACATTGATAATTGTCTTGTTATTGATTTTTGGTGGTATACTGAATTTTGGACCAAGAGATAGAAAAGACTTAATGTCATCTGGAATCTCAAAGTCACTTATGTTTTTGAACCATTTGTCAAGATTATTAAAACTAAGAGTGTGGTTAGAATTTATTAGGTTAGTAATCTTTTTTAGGTTAGCTGTCTTAATTTTGTGAAACATTTTATTGTAATTTATAGTTTGTCTATGTTCGTATTCAGTATAAATATAAAGTGGTAAAGTGGTTGAAATCTTTTCTTTAATAGCCGTCACATGACACCTCATGCAATTCTCAATAATAACACAAAAAACCAAAACGATACTACTTTAATATTTCAATCTCTCCCCTATATAGAACATTTAACCGTCAAATTAGAAAATATTTTCAAAAAATTTAACATAAAAATTGCGAAAAGGAATAGTTTAACTCTAAATAACCTATTCTCTAAAGTAAAAGATAAAACAACTCCATTATACCAACGAAACGTTATCTACAAAATTAATTGTTTAAATTGTGACCAATCTTACATAGGACAAAGCTCACAAAAGTTGAAACAACGTATTACTCAACATAAAAGTGACATACGAGTCAAACCCAATGCATGTGCTTTAACTACTCACGTTAATAGCACTCATCATGAGATAAATTTCAACACACCAAAAATTTTAGACATTGAAAGTCATAAAGAAAAGAGAATTTCTTGAAATGTGCTACATTTTTCAAAATTCTAACAGTATGAACAAAAAAACTGATTTTGATAGTTTGAGCTCTATATATACTTATCTTCTAAATTTTCAAACCACTAACACATAAATTAAAAATATTCAGTAATCTACACAACAGCTGCTAACATACACACACACACACACACACACACACACACACACACACACACACAACATGCTATTTAAAATTTAAATAAACATATAAAAAACAGAGGGGGAGCTTTCAGTCAAAAATAAAACACCTGTCAAATGTCAAACTTTACCTAACTTCCAACAAGTTTATATCTTTAATGTTTGTATTGCTAAACAAATGTATTTTTAATTTATATCTGTAGCCTCGCTTTAGTAAGTAACAGCATACCTTTATAATTTTACAGTATTATTATTTCTGTATATTTTAGTATCTTTGACAAAGGATTGAATATATCCGAAAGCTTAGATTTATAAAAAAGAGTACTGATTATTTAAGAAGACCTGAAACCTACAAAAAGAATACCATTTTATATTGAAATTAAGGTCGTTATCTTTATAAAGAAGTTTATATATATATATATATATATATATATATATATATATATATATATAATATTTTTTCAATCTTACGTAAAATATGAAATATTCTTGTTACTGTTTGTAAAAGCATTATCTTTCTGCTTAAATTGAATATGTTGCTACGGGAACAAAAACTTTTTAAAATGTTATTTTGTATTTAAGGGTTAAGGTTCTGTAGTTATGATATAGAACAGCCGTATCACTAAAGTTCTTTACGTAATTTACTTTGACAAAAATTGAACGTGTCTAATCTGATAAAATGCATGTTAGAGTCGTGCATTAGGCATGTTTGATGATTTATCATTTACAATGAAATCAAAATATGTAGCTTATTTTGCTCTCTAACAGTTCAGAATTAAAAAAATTAATTAAAGTTATCAAGCGCTTATATTGTTTAAATTTCAGATATAAGTATTTATAATTTATTTTTACTACATATTATCACTCTGTATGTAAATATTTTAATGAACCCGTTAAAAACGAATGTTTATATTTTGACTATAGATAAAAGAGGTTAATAATAATAATAAATTAGAACACTGTGGCACGATAACAAACTAAAATAATTAATACCCCTTTAACACAAAATATTTTTAAATATAAATACGTATTTCGACCACTAAGTAGTCATCATCAGTAGTAAACTAAAAAATAAAAATCATTAAACTAAAAGTTGTTCAGAAAACCCTTTTGAGGATATTCTCCTCACCACGTAGACTGAAGTGATCCTTCTCAACAAACAATTTACTATAATTTGTTTTGAACACCTGAGAATATTCTCATCACCAAGTAGGCTGGTGAGGAGAATATCCACAGAAGGGTTTCCTGAACAACTTTTAGTTTAATGATTTTTATTTTTTAGTTTACTACTGAAGATGACCACATGCTGATCAAAATACGTATTTAGTATTTAAAAATATTTTGTGATAAAGGGGTATTAATTATTTTAGTAAAAGAGATTAATAATTAAATTATATCCACTAACCGAATGTTTTATTTAAAAAAAGAGGAATACTTAACCAGAGAAATAAATTTACGGCTGTGTCCGCCTATAATTTATTTTTGGTTTTACTACAACTTAATTATTTTTAATATAATTTCTAAGAGATATGTTGATCTGATATTGCTCACACGCACACGCACGTGTACACGCACACGCACACGCACATGAACATGCACACGCACACACACGCACGCACGCACACACACACACACACACACACATATATATATATATATATATATATATTTCTATAGTAGGAGGTTAGTTTAAGGGTAGATTAAGTCATAGGGGTCGTAAGATAAATGTATAAATAATTAACGTTAAGAAAACCAAATAATTCCACCATTAAATAGAAGTTAATCGAATATTTTACAAAAGATCAATAGCGAGCACACTATATAAATTAGATTTAATTTAATGCATAAGAAAGAAGCTAATTTTGCAATAATTAGATAATATTTAGCTAAAGTAATAATGTGTACGTCTTATAATACGCTTTAAGTTAAAGAAACGAACAAAGATAATGTTTTAAATACATCAAGTTTCGTCAAAATAAACACGTAATTGGTAAAGATAAAAAACCTGGCATTCTAGCTATTTAAAATTTTCATTAAAAATGTCAACGCATAAATAAGAAAACGCATTCAAATACATCATTATTAGAAAGATGAGTACGTGACTGGAATATCATATTTACATGAAAATCCAACATATTTGAAATAACAAACAATACATAACAGGCGGTTCGCTATATGATAAGCTTTGAACTATAAACGATACAAATATAAAATACGTGACAGAATGCCATAAATATTTGGAAATTCTAAGAATATACAGAATATACAGAATATACAGAACGCTTACGTAATCGGCAGAGCATTTCATCGAGAATTAAATCAGGCAATTTTGAGAAATACCGGCTTTTACAGAGATTGGCACAAAGTACAAGCCTTGCTCAATGATCACGTCAATTAAAACGTTGAAAGGTGGGGCTTATAAATACCATAAGAAACTCGAAAATAAACAGAATATCTTCATTAAGGCACAAACAACATCGATTTAAAGTGGAAAATTACGTACCTCTAACAATTAGGAAAAAGTCTATAATTTATTCAAATTGAAAGTGCCAATATGTGCAACGAAGAATTTTATTTTAATATTTAACAAATTTAGGGCTCCTAATAAAGATCTAAATGTAGATACTTCGAAAATACTTACAAGGAAATAAACGTAAAGATACTAAAAGTTACTCCAGAAATCCAAAGGGAAAAATACAAGCAACCATTAATCCATCATTCTGGCCAACAAGTGAAGCAAGTCGAACTGTAACAATCAAGGGGTGCTGACCACAGATACTCTGAGGCAATCCAGTGACAAGTAAGGAAAATGCAGGTTAGAGATCTTAAATTTTTCATTAGTTAAAGACTGTTTCAATCTTAATATTTGCTATATATTATATATCTGTAAGGGTCATCAAAAAGGTCAATTGAGAATTTGAAAAATAGAAAAATCATCTTTGAACGTTCAAAAAGTACTTAACAGTAATTACAAAAATATTTTTGCTGGCTTTCAGGAAAATTAATTTGATGAATGTGAATAATTTATTCAGGGGCTAATCTTTGAATTGACATAAAACTGTACATACTATCTATCATTATACTATATAATTTTGAATTGCTTCATTTAAATTCTTTCAACAGATAGAAAGAAGAGGGGTTAAACAATCTTTATTGTTGTGAAGCAGATTGAGCTAGCCGTGGAAAAACAAATTCAAGAAATCATAGGATTTTAAAAGAGGTTGATATTCACACTAATAAAAATTGCACACCAATTCTAAAGAGAATATCACAGCAATAAAAAAGGGCACACTAACGTAGTGGCTATATCACAGCAATGAAAATGACACCCAACGTAGGGGCTTAAATCGTAAGGACAATATCACAGCAATAAAAATAATACCCAATCGTGGGGCAAAAAAGAATTAAAGAGTTATATCACATCAATATATATATATATATATATATATATATATATATATATATATATTGCAGTGTATCCTAGAGAATCGGCTCGCTAATTCGTTCCCCTCACTTTGGGCGTCATAATAATTGCTGCAGTTTCCTTATGGAATCATGCTCCTCTCTTATGCTATCATAAAAACTGCTGTGATCCTCTCTGTCTAAGGTGCCTCTTATCTTTGGAAGTGCCCTTCTTATGAATTTCTACTTACCCTAGCTGAACTCAAAACCAAACTTTTCCAATCTTTACCTAAATAAAACAATTTGTGCTTCCCCAAGCTAATCTTCTCATTCTCTCAACACCTTTATATTAAAGAAAAATAAAAAACTTCAAAATAAAATCTTTCGACAACACATACGCCCTTTTATTCATATGACATAAATTATGCTTCACACAATCTCAATATTTACAATTTATTTACAGTAAAACATTTCACACTTTAGTTCAATCTAAAGGTCTCGTGACTTTTATGTTCCTCTATACTTCAACATTTCATTTAAAAGTAGACGGGCCTATCCTGAAACCCTAAATTTACTTTTCCCAGGTCTATGATGAGCTCAGTATAAACCCCTTTATTCTGTATCCATAAAACATTACATTGTCAAATTACGCTAGAAACCCGTTTACTCCTTACATCAAATAAAAATATTATTCATGTATTTACACGCTCAGATTTAAAATAGAAAAGTGTCTTTTCCATATGTTAATCAAATTAATTTTCAGTTTAGAAATTTTTCACCAAGTAACTCAAATCACTCATAGTTTTTATAATTCAATACCAGCACAACAGTCCAATAAAAAGAATTCGTTACATTGAGTATTCTTCGGAATCACCACTTCAGTAGATGACGTCCACCAAGCTTACGTTGCTGGACTACACCCAATTTCCGCTTTCTAATTAGGACAACCATTCCATCTCGACTCGTTTATCCAATTCCCCAACGATTTGTAGATGCCTTTCATACAGCTATCCATCCAGAGTTCAAACTCCACTTAACGTCCAACCAGCACTTTTGTTCAAAATATAATTAAATCGCTTACCTCAGTAACATCCAGCATTACTTGTCATAATTATTTATAAAAATGTTCAGCCCGTTTACTTTAATTGCACCTACTTGTGCTTTTATAACACTTAAAATAATATTCGACGGACTGCACTATCACCCGGTTTTTAAGCTAGGATGTCTTCTTAATGATACTTCATGTAAGCGAAGCAAATCAGAAAAATAAGAGAAAATAAGAGAGCCTTGCCACCTCCGGCAACGCTTATATAAGCTCAAAACCCTCCTTTTGTAACGCATTTTTACTCTGCCTTCTTCGAACTCTAGCAACCGCCACACAACTCCACAAAATTCGCTCGTACAAAACACATAACGAACTTTCAAAACTAAGAATTTCTCTATTCCAACGATACTTTACTCCGAAAAACCAATTAAACTAGCCAACCGTCCGTATATTCCGTGAAATCCGTCCCTTTACTATTCCCTCTAACCAATGCCTCTTATGTCCGCGTCTATATTCTTATTCCACTCACGCTCTAATAACCACCTTTCCTTGTCTTTGTCTTGTTTTCCAACTTACAAAGTCGATGTTATTTCCATCCTACTGCTATCTTTATCTACCGCATATTTTCCTTCTTTATTATAGTCCCACTATTGCCATGTCGTCTACGGTTAGTGCCCTTCCTACACGTGTGCTTTGATAAATTAATGACGTTCACATACATGTTGCATCTCCGTCCCGCTTATTTAATTTTAAAACACACTTTTCTGTCACGCGCTTGACAACTGTTTGTCATTTAACCACGTGGTATATTTTCCATCTTACTCTGTTACTTTATAACGATTCTCTGTCCCTTAATTTTATTGATTTGTATGCAGACTAATCGTCTGTTTGTTAACCTTGTATCTTTCCGTTGGACAATACTTTGAAATGTTTTTGTACGTATTCTAGCCTTCACCAGAAATTGCTTATCTCCCCTAAGTTTTTATTCTCTGAACTCCTTGGCTTATTTCAATTTGTTTTGCTGTATCAAACATTGTAGCATTCTACGAATTTAGTAATGTACGTTACTAAATTATTGATTTTTACCCTGCAGAGCTTTAATACTGCAAATTTCCGTACACAATTTTCAACCTTGCATTAAATTAACATATACAAATTATTGATTTAAACCTTCATTAAAATATGCCCTTTTATTCCAATCTAATTAATTTTAAACGTAATAAATAAACTATTGATTTGACCTACATATTATACTGTCCGTTTTTATTCCAATTTAATTAATTCGAAGCGTAATAAATAAATTATTGTTTTCTATATGCTTACTATATGCTTACATAACTACAAGCTTGACCTATTTACACATGGTTAGACTTACCCATCACAGTAATATATATTGTTGTATATAGCGAAGCCATTATTTTAGATTACTTTTAAAATATTACATTGTAACAAAATCAGTAAGCCGCACATTATTTGTTCTAGGAAAACTTGCATTTGTTTATCAAATGTCATGTTCTTGAAATTACCTCACCACACTTATCTTTTTGTATATTTAATCTTTTGGTCAGGACTTTACTGTGTCTTTACTTTGTAACAACCACAATTAGGTTTCCTACAGATGTCCTAGAACTCAAGGAAGTTTTGGCTTACCACCATTAAACATACATTTTTATCACCTGCCACAATCTTCGCAGAAAACTCATTTCTTGTTATCAGCAGTTATAAAAAACGAAGCACCAGAGAGAGTCAGTCGTCAGTCAGTCAGTATGTGTATGATCCTACTTCATCCACTGCTTTGGAGCAAGTTGGCTCAGAGCCAACCATCAAAATGGTGACTTAGTCTTTTATGGTTGCTGAGACATTTTACCACAGATGGTCACGTAAGTAATCCTTTAACTCTTTTACTGCTTCACATTTTGTTAACATGTCATTTAGCTTTAAGTATATTTATTGTTCATTAAATATTGTTGTTGATTTCGTCATGTTGTTATTCCACTCGATACTAGATCCCTAGGTCCCTAGGACCTGAGTTAAGTACCACCTCTCGCTACTAAAGACTCTACCATCACATTACCATAGCTACGCCATCACGCCCAAGCACAATTAACCATCAAAAAAAGTGTACTTAACATTATTGATGCAACAACGCCGCAGGTTGTGGCCCCGCTGAAGGAGTGCTGTGACAAGGGTCGTACGTTGAGGCGTCACTAGAAGGGTGCTGGGACAATGTCTCGCGTTGGATGCGCCGCTAAAAGAATGCTGTAACAACGTCTCGTATTTGACGCGCCGCTAAAAGAGCGCTGTGGTAACGCCACGTTGAGAGCGTCATTAAAAGTGTGCTGTGAAACAAATATTGTTCACTTACCTTACTTTCTAACTTTGCCTGGCGAGCTCAACGGAATTGACGGAATTTTCAAAATAAAATCAAAGACAGCAATATCACAACGCATTTATACAGTATGAAATATTTTCTTTCATACAAAAGCATAATATAACATTTACAACATCGTTTCTTTCAAGCATAAAATAATTTCTAAGAAGTACTTATTATTCAAAAAAATGTTCCTTACCTTATTTTAAATTTACAGAACTAAATTTCTTTTTTTTTATGGATTTTTACCTGACTTTGTTTATTCTCACGCTTATAAGGTTTTTTTGGTCAAAAAATCCTTGACAGATAATCTATTAAAAGGTCAGAGTGTTTCGAACTTTGAACACAAACTTTCCTGATAGATATCCTTTACAAAAAAAATTATTAAAAGTATCTTAAACTATCTTAAACTAAATGACAAAATTCAAATATTAGTTACAAAAAAATTATACTTGCAAAAATCTACAAAGCGTTTTTTATCCAACTCATAGTTGAATATATTCTTATTTTAAATTGAGATCCAATCAGCTTACAAGATTTTCCATATATAAAATCATCATTTTAAACAGCAGTTACCAAAGTACATTTTGCTTAAACCTTTCTTTCAATTATTTAATACAATTTTTAAAATAGCGTTATATTGAAGAATTTTCCCTCATCTTTGTAATTTAATAGTTTCAATTTTTTATGTAAGTTACGTTTAACATCACTTCTATAATCATTGTAACATAATAATTATTAAATTAAGGTAGGCTTACTGCATACTTCAAATATCATCATCGTAAAGCAACAGCTCGCGACTTAAACCAAAATAACATTTCGCCATTGAATTTATGAATCGAATAAATTATTTTAATAAACGCTTCCTTATATATACAAATTATCTATTTCCAGAATGTAGTAGAATAGTACGGAACATTATGATGCAAGGTTTCCCAGAAAAACTTATTAGCGTCTAAAATCGCGGCGTTTATTACCTCGTAATCTCTTTCACTTATTAGTGACGCATGCTGCCTCGTCTTTGATTAACACTCAAGGCTATTGTGTCGCATCGCTTCTCTCCAACAGTGAATGCGAAAGGTAATAAATAATTGTTATCAGTTATTCTAGGGATTTTACGGTGTTTTCAATGATCGGCCCGCTTCTTGAAATAAACGTTTATTTATTAATAAATTCATACGAATTGACGTATTTTTCTCAATTCCTCTCAAAACTTTTTCTTAATTTCGTCAATTCCAGAAAATTCTCTATTTAAAATAAATTTATATAATCCACAGGGTAATTAATCTAAACTTCAATTGCTTTTTATTGCAAAGGGGGTGAATTTTTATAGAAATATTTGCTTTTACGACGAAACGTGTTTTTAATACACCTGTTACGGTTAGAATTGGGGTTTGAAATACACGAAATTACTTATTTCCATCCACGGAAAGTGCATTTTTATTACAAACGAGTGGTTTTGTATTTATCTTAAAATGATCGGTTTGCATTCTTATTTAAATGCGTTTTACAGTATCTTACAATTAATTATTTTTACATTTACAACTTACGTTACTTGCTATGTATTTACAATACGCTTATATCATACAGGGCGATTGTTTATAAACGCGCAATTGCACTTTTTGTTTATACATCAATGAATAAAAGTACGCTTGTATTGTACAGGGCGTGACCATAAATTTACGGAATTTTCTATTTTTCCGGATTCTTTTATATCTTGGTGGAATTTATTGGTAAAATTTAATTGTAAATCCATTACACGAATTTATCTAATACAAATCAAACTAAATTTGCAAAAAAACCATCCATTGACCTAGTTCCAACCTTTTGGGTCTCGTCGAAATGGGGTAGTTTTTAACCCAAACGAAAGTATCGAAGCAATTCCAATGTATGCTAGAAGGAATCTCTGTATATTGATCTAAATTTAAACTGCAGACTGCAGAAAAAATTTTGCTTTTACATATATATTGCTATGATCCTACTGGAATTATCGAGCCTCTACGTTGGGCTGTTATATTATTATTGCTATGTCCCTCTAAATTATTCGCGCTCCATCATTTGGGCGACCATATTAATATTACTATGTATAAACAAGATTGTAATTATCTCCGACGTTAGGCTGTCTTATTAATATTGCTATCAATTCCCTCCAGAAACTTAACTGGATTTCATCTTGAACCAACCTTGTCTACCAATAACAAAATTTGATACGTTACCGCCTTACTTGTTATCAATTTGCTATTCAACTCGTAGCTCCTCCTTGAACTATTTAAATTATCAAATTACTCTCCTTAACTTTATCTTATGACCTCGACTAGCATTTATTTGGAATTATTAAATTCAGGTAATTCGATTTTATATAATGAAACCAATATTATTTACAGCTTTTGTAAATTATTTGAAATACACTTTTCAATTAGTTAATGTTGTAAATTTCATTTTTAAACATCATATACTATTTACTCAAAACCCAAAGTCACCAAAAAACCTATTATCTTTATAAACGAAGTGTAGAACGTTCTAAAGCTGTTATCATATTACGCACTTTATACGTATTCAAATCCTTTGTTGACTTTTTCACATTCATTTATATTAAGCAAATTCAATATTAAAAAAAAAAAAAAAATATAGAAAAATAAAATGTCTTATAACTAAAAATCTGACCTGGTCTATTTTCTTCACATCGACTCATCCATTTGAATAAAAATTATCTTCCCCCAATTCAGGATTATATTGTTTATCCACACGCTTGAACCATTGCATTTAAATTGTTGCCATCACCCTCTGGACTACTATTATTAACTTATGCACCCCAATTTATAGTCGTTTCATTTCAGACTTATTACTTCTTATTCTCGTCAATTTCCCCAAATTTAGAATTGTATTATCATCGTTTATTTTCCCTATTGCATTTATTCTCCACGTACTCGAATATCGTAGTCTGTTTCCCCCCGGACTTAGAAATCGTAGTCTATTTTCCCCGGACGTAGAAATTGTATTATTCTTCCCCCAGACTTAGAAATTGTAGTTTGTTTGCCCCGGACTTAGAAATTGTATTATTCTTTCCCCAGACTTAGAAGCCGTTTAATCGGCAATTATAATTTTCATATTAGCACTTTTACAATTTTTCACTTTAAATTATTATTATTACGTATCACTTTATTTCATAGCGGCGCACTTCGGCCTTTGTTGAGTTGCAAACTGACTTCGTTATCACTGTACCTGCTAATATATTATTCAGTTCCCACTCCGTCAGTGGGTATGGTCTAGAAACTCGCCGCTCATTTTTAATGAATCAAATAATTGCATTTAAAGTGGTTTGTGATGTAATTTTCTATGCTTCCCAATAATTGTAACCTGCTTGCAGCTGTCTTCGTTATCAACATGCGGTGTTTTGATAAATCTAATTGCTTTTCCATAAACAACTGATGCAATTCGACTTTTAATTTTAATATCTGCATGTTATTCACGCAATTTTTAATCTTCTTCCTTATCAAAAATGGTTGACTATTTGTACGCATTTACCTATGCTACCTGAAGCTCTATTTCTATCTCCGTATTAATCTAATTGTTTGGAACTCTTTTGAATGCGTGTCTAATTACACTTTATCGTTTACTTATAAATATACGCGTGCTTCCACTGAAAAATACCATTCTTTGCTTTACCTAAATTAACTAAAACTTTATCTACAGGGTATTAAATATTTACTATTTACTTAATGCATGTCTTCCTGGTTTCTACGCTAACTATGCGTCTTTCTATGTGTATTTGCGTCGCTTAAAACTATTTATACTTTATATACAGGGTGTTGACTGCTTACTATCTACAAACTATTTCCATTTCTTAATTCTTTCCTAAATAAATGCAGTTTTCTGCTGCCTATGGTAATTTCTCATTTCTAAACGACCTTTACTATAAAGTACACCCATAAACAACCCCTTATCACAGCAATATATATATTGCTGTGATAAGGGGTTGTTTAGGGGTGTATTGAATAGCAAGGGTCGTGTTGTAACCATAAATTGCAATAGGAAGCAGAAAACTGCATTTATTTAGCAGAAAATTTAATAATGTGTACATTATGTAAATAGTAAGCATTTAACACCCTGTATATAGACCATAATTAGCTTTAAGCAACGCAAGAAAGCACATCTTATAACAATAGAACGCGTATTCAGCAGGAAAATAGGTAATTAAGACATTATGTAAATAGCAAATATTTAACACTGTATATAGACCTTTATTGATTTTAAGTAATGCAAGTGAGCATATCTTTCAACCAAAAGTACGCGCATTCAAGAGAAATGATAGTACATGTAATTAAACACGCATTGAGAAGTGTTCTAATTAGTTGTAATATAATACGAAGGTAAGAAATAAAACCTAACAAAGCTTTACGCAATTACGCAGAAACAATAAACATTTTGATAAGAAAACGCAGTTTCAAAAATACATAAACGAAAGTAGAATTAAAGTTACATCATTTATTTTGTTCAATTATCCAAAAAGCCGATATCTAAACAAAACAACGTATGGTCAAGATAATGAGGTATCTATAGCAAATAGATATTACACGGAAAACCGATTATATTACATCAGAAACAACTTCAAAATGCAGGAAATACAAAGACCTGATTGGTTAAGATATCTGCAGGACTTGTTGAAAACCCAGCCCACATATAAGTGGGAACAGCGTATATTAACACCGAGCAATGATAAGACGGGTCAGATTAAAAGGCAGGGCAAAGCTGCGTCATTGCTAATCAAAAAGTCACGCGTAACTTAAAAATAATAGTGTATGTTATAGTGACAAATAAGTGCAACAATTATGAAGACTTCTTTTGCCGTTTAACGGCCTCGAATGTGTGGATATTTTGAATAGATCGATATAATACTTCGAATTTGTGATATAATAATTCTAATTGGTGGTACATTTTTCAATACTTCGAATCTATGATACAATAATTTGAATTGGTCGATATAACATTTCGAATGTGTGGAGGATTTCTGAATAATTCAAATCTGGGTCAATATAATATTTCAAATTAGCGTCGACAATTATATTTTGGTACAATTTGGAGATGCGAGAAGTAATTTATGGAAAACGAGGGGTTCAACTAAATAGAGCAGCGATAGACGAATGAGGACAACAAAGGGCTGTTGATCCACAACCCGAACAATCTGTAGCGGGTCAGATCTAATTAGTTTTAAGATATTTTTCTATTTAAATTTCAATACTGAATTTATTCATTTTATATATACTTGTGATATAGTCAACAACAAACATTGCATACGTTAAACTTACGTAACATATTATAAAGAGGTCCAGAACGTTCCAGGTCTCTTTGGTAAAAAGAGGTAGTTTTTGGTGACTTTAGATTGATTTCAAAGCATATAAATTTTGGGGGTAAATGATACATATGATATTGATTGATTGAGGAATGTATTTAAATATTTTTCAAAATTTGTAAATAATATTTCTTTTCATTATATGAAATTAATTGACTTCGTTTTATAAATTCAAACAAATAGGTAGTCAAAAAGGGGTGGAGAAGAGAAAAATTAATCATCGTAACGTTGTGCACTCTGTGTAGATTAAAGAGGGCGCCGTGGCATAATAATAAAATTAGTAAGATTAAATTTTGGATTGAGAACACAGAGCGGTGGAGTTAAGTAAAAACGTCATTACACCAAGTACGGCGTTATCATATCAATATATATATATATATATATATATATATATATATATATATATTACTCATATTTAGACCAGGGTAGAAAATTAAATAATCACATCAAATAATTTTAATCACTGTGTAGAAGCTTTGGGAAAAGGTACACGTTATTTAAAAAACCGTGAAGCATAAAAATTCATTCGTTTTATTAAAATTAAGAGATTTAAATTATTTATAAGACGCTTTATATAAAAGGAAGCAGTATTAGAAAACTCTACGGGTAATTTAATTATCCCTAGTAAAGAAACAAATAAAAATTACGTGCAAAATTTATATTAATTAACTCTATTTTAAGTAACTGGTATTAAACAAAACGTACAGATAATAATTGTAATTGAAGTTAATTGAACCGTTAGTAACATATAATATCTATAAAAACTTGAAAAACCCAATAAAATACCATGAAATCAAGCTCTGAGAATTAATAGTATGTTTAAACACCTTGCGTATTTTTAAAAAGCTCATTCTGCTTAAATGTTGCAGATAATTAATGGTTACAAAGAATCTTGGAGAAACCGTGGCTTAATATTCACGAGAAGGTGCGATACGGGGTTATTTAACCCAGATAGTCCACATGGACTGAAATAATCGATAATAAGGAATATCAATTTGCACTAATAAGAACAGGGTAGATAGAGACAGATAATATGCGCAAGACCAAGACACATATAGTAAAAAGGCGTGAGTAGAGCAACGTCATGGGGTTGCGATTGGTTGAAAATAAAAGGCAAAATTGAGAGGTAGAAATAACATTTCTGTATAAAATTTAATTAGGTATTCTCAGACGTTGCGTGCCGTGTGGTAATTTTCTGAGATTTAACTGGGGCGAGAGCAAAATTCGTAAAAATCGCATGCCGGGCTACGGACTGGGAACAGAGCAGGCGAAATTCTTTAGAATTGTCCGTTTTGAGGACTCGACCGACAGACAGGCTAACCTCTATATATACCCAGGGGAATATGAACAAGCTCTCTTAGATCTTCGACTTGATTGAACGCGTTAAACAGTGTTTTTTTAGTTTTCCGGTTTTAATATTAAATAATTTAAACAGTTTGCTCGAATATTATGTGATTTAAAACAGCTTGTTCTTTACGTGCTACAATGAATGTACGTTAGTGCACTTAGAAAAAAAGATACAAGGTAAAGAAAGTTTAGTATCACTGTACCAATTGGTAAAATTTACTACGACAAATAAATACACAAAAGTAGGCAGTTTTGGCGTATATTGGTGAAAGAAGTATGAATTTCTTTGTTATTTTCGGGGTGTTAATAATTAAATGGTTCGTAAACATGACTGGATCCACTAAACAAGGTTCAGATATACACAGATGAGTTCCGGAAAAGCCCTGAAACAACTTTAAATAAATGGGGATGGAGCAAATTTTTAAAACGTTGAGAATCAGAAGCCGTAAATATAACCCAGTTGGAATGGTGTAATTAACAAAGGGACGATGTACATTGAAGCTACGAGTGCAGTCACCTTCAGGTAAATTATACTATTTTGTTCGAACTTTGATATTTTGGTGTGTGTTGAATAACTTTACAATTTGTTTATTTAAAATGGACAGTAGTGAAATTGTACTAACAATAATATTTTAATTTTAAGGTGAAATTTGCTTGTTTAAGTAGAAAGGGGTATTTAGTATTGATGTTCTGGATTATGATGAAAATTTAGGGTATGTCTTTGAGCTCAATTAGACGAACCTGGTTAATTAACGTAAAGGGGTGGTAGATGCTCCCTTTGTACTCTGCATATATTGTTATAGTAATTAGTAGGCATCCTACAAGGACTTTAATTCTGGATGCATTCTAAAATGATAACAAATTTAATCTTGAAATTTTCTGATACTGAAATTTATGCTGAATTTTAATTTTGAAATTTTAATGTATTGTGAATATTGATGTAAATAAAGTTAACGTTGATGTTTGTGGTAGGAATGTGTTTGTTTTTTTTTATGTATGAGGATGAAAGTTATCTAGAGGAGCAGCCGAGGCGATTAACGGAAGAAAATCAACAGACCAGGAAATTCAAGAGGTGTCACAGCATTCTTGACGCCCAATTCGTGAGGCTCGATTCGAAAAGCGTAGTTCACGGATTTTGTAGGTTTCACAGCATTCTTGGCGACCCAAAAGTGAGGCTCGAGTTCCAAATAAAATTTTTGTGATTTTATTCCAGGAAACTGGCGTTCTGAGAGAGAGAGTTTCTGTGTGTGTATAAATTTAAGAGTATTTTAGAGTGTGTGAGAGTGATTAGAACGTATGCAGAGAAAAGAGTGGTTAAGGAGTCAAGGAGTGGAAATTGGAAGTGACGATAGTGCATTGTGTGAGAAAAATTCTAAAATGGAAGAAGCTGGAGGCAGTAGAGATCAGTCGAGGACGGAATCAGGGGATCAAGGAAACGAGATGATAATGAGAATGCTAGAGAGAATGAACGATGAATCTAATAGAGCTAGGGAAGAATCCAACAGAAAATTAGAACTGCTAAGCGATGAATCTAATAGAGCTAGGGAAGAATCGAATAAGAAATTTGACCAATTAAATCAGGAATTAGGGGATAAAATAGAAAAATCGACGAGAGAATTTACAGAATTTAAAATTGTCTTACCGTGAAAATGGGGAAGTAGAAAATAGGGTAGATAAAATGAGCGTGATATTACAGGTCTTCGACAGGAAATGGGACATTTAAGGTCCGAAGTACGCATTTTTTGTGAAGAAGAAATTAATGTAAAAATGACTGAAGTAACGGACTCATGTAGGGATCAGTTAGGCAGGGTAGAACGCGAAGTTAGTGGTATCAAATACAACATGTCAAATTTAACGGGGAATGGTCCCAGATTTTCTACAGGTGGAGTATCATTGGACCAACACATGAAGTTTTATGGCGATAACAGGGTCAATCCACAAATTTTTATTAATAGTGTAAGAAATCTAGTGGGAAATTTATTTGACGAACAGACTAAACTGAATACGATAAAGGCTTTATTGAAAGACAACGCGGAAGCATGGTACAATTTAGTAGGACAGGACATAGACACCTACACGGAGTTTGAAGACAGATTTTAAAGCACTACTGGAGTGACCACAGACAAGACCAGGTACGAGACGACTTAATCACAGGGAAATTTAAGGAGAATTTTCAGGAAGTAGGAGCAATATGCTATACGCAAGTATAGCATAGCAAAGCAACTGAACCCACCACTGACGGACCGACAAATTATTAAGTATTTATCACGACACTTCGAGGTAGAAATAAGACAACACGTAGCACTACAGAACATAGTGGACAGAGAAATGTTTTAGAATACCTGCAGAGGTACGACGACGTAAGTAGTGGACGACCTCGGGATAATAGGGAAAGACAGATCAACACAGTTAGGTTTGACAATAGACGGGACAACTATGCTAGAAGAGGGAATAGTTACGGATACCAGCGACAGAATTGGGAACAGAGACGACCATACGTTAGGAGTAATAGTTTAGGAAGGGGACCTGCACCGAGACCGGAACATACCAGAAGGAATAGTTCACCGGACATGAGGGGGACTGCTAATACAGACACGGAACGAGTGGAAACGCCTAGGACATACGCTGAGGTGACGGCTAGACCAGGACCGAGTAGGGAAAACAGACCTGGACAGGATTTTTAGAACGCGACAGACCACTAGATTTCAATGTAAATGTATATGAACATCCACGTGAATTTTTCAAAATTGAGGAGGAAGTAGAGCCAGAAACTGAGGAAAAATTATGTTTGCCAATTATTAATTTAGAAATTTTTGAGAATAGTGTAGAAGTATTACTTGATACAGGGGCAGAGGCGAGTTTAATATCGGAGGAATTCGTCAGCAAAATTAGGGATAAGGTTTGTGATAGAATTATGCCTATAAAGCGTAGCCATTTAGTAGCTCCAAATAAAAAGAAGTTTGCTGTAGTAAATAGTGTTGTGGTGCTTAGGATAGATATAGGAGATTTAAGCTGTGAACAGGAGTTTCTAATTGTACCTGGACTGAAGTTTCAGAGCATTTTAGGTGTTGACTGTATGATGAAGTTAGGGGTTTTGATAGATATGGAACGGAAGGTAATAAGGATTAATGATAGGGTAGTGCCATGGAAGGGCAGTTATGAAGTCACAGAGGATGACACAGGGTTGAGTATTAATGTAGTAGAGGTAGAGGATGATAGGGTTAAACAGATCAACACAATAAGATGTCCAGAGGATAGGATAGTAGAGGTTCAAGCTTTAGTACAAAAACATGCAGAATTAGTGGGGGTAGAAGCAACAGCAGTATATCGGGAGCAGGTGAAGGCAGAATTAATTAAAGATGCACGTAAAATTAATCAACAGACCAAACCGCAATTCCATTGTCCAACATCCATGGACACATTTTTGACGAGGTTAAATGGCAAGTTTGTTTTTAATAAAGTAGATTTAAGGAATTCATTCTGGCGGATTCCATTACACAAAAATTCTAGAAGGTACATAGGATTTTCCGTAGAGAGAAAAATCGATAATTGTAAAGTAGTATCGTTTGGTTTGTCGGCAGAAAGAGAAACAATAATAAATGAGAAACAGACAAGTGTAGGGATTGAAGAAGAAGTAATATTTAAGAGTCAGGATAATAGGGATGATAAGTTTATTGTATGTGAGATAATAAGGATGATAAGTATAGATATAGAAGGGGGAGAAATAGGGATGAAGAGTATTAGGATGGTAAGAAGAAAGACGTGGAGGGTCAAGAAGAGAGTTAGATTTAAATAACTTGATGAACAAAGGATAGAGATAGGTGAATTTTAGTATAGATATAGAAAATAAAGCTAGGTATAGGATAAATATGGGAGATAAGTAGAAATAGGTTTAGGATGTGAATAACGAGTAAATGTAGGAAGAAAAGAAGATAGGTTAAGTATAGATATTTCATATAAGATTAGTGGAGAGTAGGAATAGAGTAAGAGTAGGATAGGTATATAGGATTAGGTAGGGGGAAGGAAAGTATAGTGAAGATTAGTTTAAAAGTTAGGAATAGGATAGGTATATAGGATGTATATAGGATTAGATGGATAAGTAGGATGAAGTTAGGGATAATTTCAGTTTATCAAATTAGGTGAGAGTTAGGAATAGGATAGGGATATAGGATAGGTGTAAATATTTTTTTTGGATTGGATATAAGTTAGGTAAGATAGATAGATAAGGGTAGAGAGAGATAGGCAATTTTTTTTGTAAATTTTGTTTGCGATTTCAATGTTTTATATTTGAATTCGAATAAGTGGGATTATTTGTATTCAAATAGGGGGAAAATACTCATATTTAGACCAGGGTAGAAAATTAAATAATCACATCAAATAATTTTAATCACTGTGTAGAAGCTTTGGGAAAAGGTACACGTTATTTAAAAAACCGTGAAGCATAAAAATTCATTCGTTTTATTAAAATTAAGAGATTTAAATTATTTATAAGACGCTTTATATCAAAGGAAGCAGTATTAGAAAACTCTACGGGTAATTTAATTATCCTAGTAAAGAAACAAATAAAAATTACGTGCAAAATTTATATTAATTAACTCTATTTTAAGTAACTGGTATTAAACAAAACGTACAGATAATAATTGTAATTGAAGTTAATTGAACCGTTAGTAACATATAATATCTATAAAACTTGAAAACCCAATAAAATACCATGAAATCAAGCTCTGAGAATTAATAGTATGTTTAAACACCTTGCGTATTTTTAAAAAGCTCATTCTGCGTATATGTTGCAGATAATTAATGGTTACAAAGAATCTTGGAGAAACCGTGGCTTAATATTCACGAGAAGGTGCGATACGGGGTTATTTAACCCAGATAGTCCACATGGACTGAAATAATCGATAATAAGGAATATCAATTTGCACTAATAAGAACAGGGTAGATAGAGACAGATAATATGCGCAAGACCAAGACACATATAGTAAAAAGGCGTGAGTAGAGCAACGTCATGGGGTTGCGATTGGTTGAAAATAAAAGGCAAAATTGAGAGGTAGAAATAACATTTCTGTATAAAATTTAATTAGGTATTCTCAGACGTTGCGTGCCGTGTGGTAATTTTCTGAGATTTAACTGGGGCGAGAGCAAAATTCGTAAAAATCGCATGCCGGGCTACGGACTGGGAACAGAGCAGGCGAAATTCTTTAGAATTGTCCGTTTTGAGGACTCGACCGACAGACAGGCTAACCTCTATATATACCCAGGGGAATATGAACAAGCTCTCTTAGATCTTCGACTTGATTGAACGCGTTAAACAGTGTTTTTTTAGTTTTCCGGTTTTAATATTAAATAATTTAAACAGTTTGCTCGAATATTATGTGATTTAAAACAGCTTGTTCTTTACGTGCTACAATGAATGTACGTTAGTGCACTTAGAAAAGAAGATACAAGGTAAAGAAAGTTTAGTATCACTGTACCAATTGGTAAAATTTACTACGACAAATAAATACACAAAAGTAGGCAGTTTTGGCGTATATTGGTGAAAGAAGTATGAATTTCTTTGTTATTTTCGGGGTGTTAATAATTAAATGGTTCGTAAACATGACTGGATCCACTAAACAAGGTTCAGATATACACAGATGAGTTCCGGAAAAGCCCTGAAACAACTTTAAATAAATGGTGATGGAGCAAATTTTTAAAACGTTGAGAATCAGAAGCCGTAAATATAACCCAGTTGGAATGGTGTAATTAACAAAGGGACGATGTACATTGAAGCTACGAGTGCAGTAACCTTCAGGTAAATTATACTATTTTGTTCGAACTTTGATATTTTGGTGTGTGTTGAATAACTTTAATTCTGGATGCATTCTAAAATGATAACAAATTTAATCTTGAAATTTTCTGATACTGAAATTTATGCTGAATTTTAATTTTGAAATTTTAATGTATTGTGAATATTGATGTAAATAGAGTTAACGTTGATGTTTGTGGTAGGAATGTTTGTTTTTTTTTATGTATGAGGATGAAAGTTATCTAGAGGAGCAGCCGAGGCGATTAACGGAAGAAAATCAACAGACCAGGAAATTCAAGAGGTGTCACAGCATTCTTGACGCCCAATTCGTGAGGCTCGATTCGAAAAGCGTAGTTCACGGATTTTGTAGGTTTCACAGCAATATATATATATATATATATATATATATATATATATATATATATCGGGAGCCGGGATTTCGTAGGGACAACATAGGTAACTTTTGTATTTGAAGAAGTAGAAAGATGGTTAAATTACTAAAAAGGTGCAAGTTCAAGAGCTTATTGAGAATCCACTTCCAAATTTTACTTGTTTCTTTATCGCTGTTGTCTACGATTACATTAATTTTCTTGGTTTTTTACTTAACAATAGCTGCTTTTAAGGAATGCTTGTGAACACTATGTAAGTATATATTGATGTGATAATGAGGTCACGAGAAGTCCTTGAACGCCAGAGTCTATAAAAAAAACCATCCTAAAGAGAAAACGGAGAAAAATAAAACTTTCCTATATTTAATTTTTTCATCCTGTATAAACATAAACGTATTCCAGCAGCATATCAAATAATATTCCCATGTAAAATAACATTCTTTAAGGACCCACACCATTTACAAGAGAAGCCCAAATTTTAAATACGCATTTATTTTCAGCCGTGTATAAATAATTATTCTCTTCTTCTGAAAAATGCCGTTTAATAACTAGTTTTCATTGCATTTACCGTAAAACGCGTTTAAAAATACTACAATCCGTACTTTGTTAGAATGCAAATTAACTATTAAGAATGCCATAATAAGCGTTATAACCAATTGCAAACTTTAATGCATTCCTCGTTAAAGCGAAGCATATTTTTTCAAGTTAACTTCGAAATAGTTCTAGAACAATTTCTATTTACATTATTTAATAACGAATACGTCATTTTATTAGAAATATTCTAAAAGCTATTAAATAAGGTAACAATTTCAATCGATAAATAGACGCTTCAATTCAAAGAACGCACTACTATCGGGAAAGTCATAAAAAGATAAATTAAGCGTTTTAATAGCTCTACGTATTACAGAAAGAAAGAGATAACGACCAAATATTTCGTGCATTAACAAAGAATGGAAGAAGTTTTACGAGAGCCATAAATAATACTGACAGCTCAATTAATTAGAGATAAGGAAGCAAAATCAGGGTAATTATTACATCACCCGCATGTGTCATGCTTCGAAATAAACCTTGAAGAATCGAAAAAAATAACGTATTGAGTTTGTTTTATTACAGGGTCATTCATTTTACGACATCGAACGTGTAAATTTTGAGTAATTTATACTTCATTTTACGACATGCAGTATGTAACATAAAACTTTGGATAATTATAAAGCATAATTATTATTAAGAATACTACGAAAATTTAACGTTTTTTAATATAAATAACCTTGATACAAGATCAACTGCTTATTTTTATCGATTAAAAATAAATGCAATTTGCAAACTGATATTTCTACACCAAGATTGATTGGAAATGGAAATTTGAAATGAAATCAGGCAGTATTCAATGCCGTTAATTACAATGGAAATGATATTTTGATAAGCGCTATTTAACAATACCAACTGCAAGTATAATTTTGTTCTTTCTTTTGTGACCTAATCGAATAATTGAGTAAATTAAGCTAGAATAAGAATTTAATTTTATAAAATTTTGTCAAGGGAATAATTTCCAGCAATTTTAAAGTCAGAGTTTGAAACATTTTTACCTTTATTAAATTATCTGTCACGCGTCGTTGGCCAATTACATTAACAACCGTGGTAATAAAAGAATAGGTAAATTATCCCAAGAATTTTAAAAAGAATTTTTGTAACTCACATTAGAGATGTTTGGGTTCTGTAATTGTTAACAAGAATATGTGAGGATTATTTAATAAGTAAGTAATCATAAGATAAAATTTTCTGTCTAAGCTTAAGCCGTAAATTGTTTTTATAAGTGTTATTTATATCTGTTGAATGAAATAAATTCTTTAGATAATGTGTATAAAAAAAGATGTTTATGTGTTTCATTTCTTTTGATAAAGTTTACAACATATTTTCCGCTGAACTAGCCAGGCAAGAAAACAGACACGATATGATGATAGTAATTTCATATTTTCTATTGCATAATCAATAATACAATTAGCTGTACCCAATTCACAGCATCTTTTGGGTTACATTATTGGAAAAAGGTTTTTCGTGACCATTTTTAAAAAGAAATCAGTTTATATGCCATGGATTGAACGTTTTCATTTTTTGACTACAGGTTGACATGTTTGGTTATTGTATTCATTTATAACGAATATTATAGTTTCAAACAGGAAGTTTATAAAATTTGTGTGTGATGAAAAGATTTATTTACTTTTCTGCATGACTAGTAAATGAATAATATTTCTACTACTACGCTAATGGAAATGTTTAATGTATTTGACCCAGCTCCCAGTTGCTGAATTTCGTATGTTGGATATATCGGTAGCCCATGCTTAAGTCCGAGTAGTGGGTTCCAGCTGTGGTATGATCCAAATATTTAAATATGCACGATGAATCGCACTCTAGATTGATCTTTGTTTCACCTAAAACATGTGGAATAAAACACTGGGTATTAAATCAAAACTTTAAATGGGGTTAATGAATAACAAAACTAAATGAGATATCCAAATTAACTTAAACTAGCCAAATAAATCAATTAAACTAAGAAATTAAAATAGAGTGAAATCGCACTTCCCCACAGGACTTAAAAGTGATAGTGAACGTGATCCCACAGGACAGTTAGTGCATACTCACCAAGACTTTAGCAGTGCACACCCACCTACCCTTTACAGTAAGAGATAAATAGATGTAGGCAGATGACCAGATCTTCGGATCCTGGACAAATTTATATTCGAGATATTTATAAACATTGTGGTGTCTGAACTCGAATAAGCATTAATTTGTAATAAGTAAATTTTGCAATTAATTTTAAACAAGTACATTTTAGTGTGATGCTGTTAGCTTACACAATGCTTATACGAATGCACCTGATAATTTAATTATGCTTTTTACTATTCTGTGCACTGTTATATGCTTAATGCTTTATTTGGATATTGATATATTTATATTTTATACTTATTTTGTACATTTGTATATTTAATTGTTTTGTTGCTTGATTTGTTTTGTTTGGCATTTTGCCTATTTTTAGTTGTAGTATCTATAAAAATGAATATCAAAATTAAAATAAGGCAGTTAGGGAACAATAGGGAAGAATTTAGGCTGTAGTTAGAATAAATTACTTAGACTATGGTGACGATATTTTAAATTTATAAAGTAGAAACAATAGCCGGATTTGCTATTAACAAAATTAGGCATATGCTTAGAAATTCAAATGCATTAGTAAATACTAATTTAGCTAGATTTGGTCGCACCGGCAAGCAGAGCTGGCAGCTGCTATCTGGTGTTATGGATCCCTTTCCTTTTACTTTTGCTAGTGTCTTGCTGATCAGACACACTCCAAAATCATCTTACAGATAGCATTATTTAAACCCTAACATTAGTTTTAGATAATACATTTTATTTATGGATTAATTAATTTTGAAGTACAATTTATTTGAAGTACGTTTTCGCATTCAAACCAAGTGTATTACCTTTGAGTGAAGCATTGGGGATGTGGACGCGTGTAGCAGTCCTTACTCGCATTATATATCATGTTATCCTCTGGACCATACTCATCTGCCCTTGACCGGAAATTTCACATCTTGTTTCAACATATTTGGCTTGTTTCCGTGGTAGGTCAGTTGACTCACATAGATCCTGAACAACATGCTTGAGGTAAATATTAGAAGAGTGCCGATCTTTATAAGACAACTGCTTAGCTAGCTTACGTTACGGTTTATTTATTTGTATTATGTAAAGAGTAGATGAGTATCAATTTGTATCAAACAATAGCTTTTCTAGCTTACGTTATGGTTGACTTAACTGGTATTCTGTAACTATTAGAATAATTATATGAGAGTATGGTATGAAAACTGTTGATTTATTAGGAGCTAACGGTATCCCTACAATATGTTGGTGGTACTATACATAGTTTCTTTCCTTTCTTATGTTAAACAGATTCCTTGGAGGCGAGCTTGTCACCAAAGTTGTAAATCAGAAGATTGAGCAAATAATAGTACCTAGTGAAACCTAGAAATGAACGGGAAGACATATAACTAAAAAAGAGATTAAAAAATCATTAGATCTCGCGGAAATCGGAGTCAATATATCCAAGTTTAAACAAACTTCTAAAGGGGCCATCATCATTGGCTGCGATAATAGAGAAGATTGGGATACTCTACATACCAATGTGGTTGAAACCATGCAAGAAAAATACGAAATCAAAATCCCCAAGCTCAGGCAGCCTAGAATAAAAATTGGTTCAATAACCAATGAAGATATTTTTGAAGTTAACTCTATAATTCCAAAATTGATTGAACAAAATAAACTAGAGAATCAAATAGCCAACTTCAATATGACGCTAGTGAAACTCATTGGAAATAAAAACGATTTCTCAACTCTAATTTTAGAGGTTGACCCCATTACACATGCTACTCTGTTAAACAAGGACAAGATTACTGTAGGTTTGTCACATGCAGGTATGTACAATCATACAGACATCCTTCAGTGATACAAATGTGAGGAATACCTTCACTTAGCAAAACTGCAATAGGAAAGAAATATGTGCCAATTGCTCAGGTGGACGCAATCATAGGGATTGTAGTTCTTCAGTCACTATTTGCATAAACTGAATAAATGCCAACACGATATTTGGTATGAGTCTCGATGTAAAACATTTTTCAAAAGATAAAGTTTGTCCATGTTATACTCGGCAATTGAAGCTGCAGCAATCACACACTAATTATAGGGATAAATAGCAATCACCTTCCGCAAATAGCGACAAAACGTCTTCAAGCAATTTTAAATATTTATGAACTCATACAACATGTTTGTGAACCCATTATGCAGCTCAAAAGATATTGACCTAGAAAAATGTGAAACTGTAGATTTTTAAATCTAACTGACCACAGAATGGTGAAAGCTAATTTTAACATTCAGATACCTAAACCCGAAACCTTCAAAATCTGGAACTATAAGTATTTTGGTCTTGATAAGCTGACATTGGATGCAAATACTATTTCATAAAATTCATTAAGGATTATGTTGACAATCGAAGAGAAAATTACCTTTCTAAACAAACATGTCCTCGAGTTATATAACATACATACACCTATTAAAATTGCTCATATTAAATATAGTCAACTACCCTACATAACAGATATAATAAGACATGATAAAGTTGAAAAATCAAGCATATGAAACTTATTTGAGAACCGAATCCAATATCCACTTCCAGTACTATGAAGATCTAAGGAACTATCTCATCCAAGCCATAAGGACTGAGAAAATTGCTTGTTTTAAATACCAACTTTAACTACATAAATGTAACGGCAAAAAATTGTAGAAAATATTTGAAACTCAAAAGTACACTTTAAACCTAAAAATGAAATAGCTGTGGAGCTTCAAGACCCAAATATGATAAATCAGCATTTTACTACCTCCATCAAGTACCCAAACATTCCTCACACAAAAATCACACAATACAGAAGTACAAGATACCCAAAAACTACAGACTTTCTTTTAAAAACAGTTAGTTCCCAAGATATTCGCAAGATAATCTACTCTATTAAATCAGAGGCATTTGGAATTGACGAGATCAACATAAAAATGATAAAGTTAATGCTACCATTCTGCTTAGAAGTCATTACTCACATAATTAATTACTCATTAGTTAATGAAGTGTACCCTGAACCATAGAAGAAGGCTATTATTACTCCCTGGCTAAGATGTCAATAGCTAAAGACAAACAAAATGACAAACTTAATAATAATTTTACCTGTGGTACAATCAGGGTTTAGACCAAAACATAGTACTGCTACATGTTTATCGAAAATTGTTAATGATATTACTACTAATGTTGACAACTCAGAGGTTATACTTCTATGCCTTCTCGATTACAGCAAGGCCTTTGATGTCATCAACCACGACCTTCTATTAGCAAAACTTATGTTCTATAGATGTGATCACAAAATCATACTGTGGTTCTCTAACTATCTTAAAGGAAGATCACAACAAATTAGATTAAACAACTTCGATTGTAAATTCCTTGAAATTACGCATGGTGTACCACAGGTGAGTATCCTGGGCCCACTACTATTTAGTATTTTCCCTGTAGATCTGCATGCTTGTTTAACAAACGACTGCAGAATACATATGTATTCTGACGATACACAACTGTATATGGCCTGTTCACCATCATTAGCCAACAAAATGATTGCAAAAATGAACCTAAATCTATATTCAATGTATGAGTGGTCTAAAAGTAATGGTTTAATACTAAATCCTAATAAGTGCGTGGCTCTCCATGTGGGTACAAAAAAAAACATCAACAAATTCAAAATTCATGCTACTAGCGATTGAAAAATAAATTCTATAGTGATAACCATTAGTGATTCAGCGAACAACTTGGGCGCTACCTTTGATCCTCATTTATCATTTTCAAAACACATAAACAAGACAATGACCATTTGCTTTTTTAAACTTAAAACTTTATACAAGTTCACGCATTTATTGAGTCCAGATATGAAGTGGAATTTAGTAAATACTTTTATTTTGAGCCATTCAAACTACTGTTCCACGGTGTATTACAACTTTCTGACAAAACGTCTAAAACAGAGAATTCAATTAATACAAAATGTTTGCTTGAGGTTCTCGTTCAATATAAATAGATATGACTATGTAACACCATTCTACATTGCCTTAAATATCCTCAAATCCAACTATAGGTAAGAATTATTGTTTGCAACTTTTGTATATGATATAATTCAACACACATTTCTTTCATATCTTTGTAAAATGCTGAAGAGTCGTTCAACGATTCACTCTCGCCACTTAAGAGCTGCACTTACATTTAATATAGCTAGACACAGAACGGCTAAATTTGAAGGTTGTTTTGTTTACTCTGCCACATAGTTACTCAACAAATATCCAGAACTGTTCCAAGCAAAATCTTAAAAGCTACATTTCAGCCTTTGATGAAAATTTAATTACTTGCTATTCAAAAATGTCAGCATGTATAACTTTAGACTTAAGGAAATTTAAAAAAGAACAGTTTAATGCATGCATTTGATTTTTAATAGACAAAAGGTTGCAAATTAAAAGTATGTATGTATTTACTTTTTTGTACATTATTTTTGATAATAATAAACAATTCCCATTGTACACTTGTCAATTAAATCATATCTTCATAGATGTAGCTTTGGGGACTTAGACACCGTAAAATATTCAATAACTCCCAGCATCTTTAAAATTACATACACATGCAGGAATATTATGGAGCTGCTGTATATACTGTAAACAAGTGGTAAGCATCGGCAGTGTCACGTTCTAAATAACACAACGATTGTAAGGGTGACTCCTGTATTCCTAGTTTCTGTAAGCATCATGTTATAACAAACAAATATTGTCGTACTGTGGTGATGGTGACAACCCTGAAAAATAGGGGTTATAAAAAATGAATTTTAATAATCACAAAATCGCATCACTGTTGAATTAGTTGTTCTACTTAAATAACATTGAGCATTAATTTAATATTTAGCTTAAGGACCGTGTGTTTATCTTCCTGACATGTACAGGAAATAGAACTAAAAAGTGTTTCCAGTTCGCCCTATTTGATTACTGCACTGCACTACATTTACTTACAATATCGTAGCATCAAAGGCGCGTCTGACTCTGATAGGGAAAATACCGACAACATATTAGTAATACAAAGCAGACTCTTTCCTAATATTGAGATACACAATGCTGTTTGTAATAACATACTACATGTAATAACAATGACAATTTTTTGTAAATAACTGTCAGTTTTATTTTGATGCATCAAGAGAATTTTAGATAAGCGTAAACGCCAGGTTTATGGTTGTGAATGTCTATTTTTAAAAATATAACTCTCTTTAAATGTTGTTTCTAACTTTTACTTAAATTTTTTATATGTTAATATTTTAATTTTTTAACATTAATATTGTAATCTTGCTTGTTGTTTTATTAGAATATTTTAAGCATGAAAATAACATGTATTAAACACGCACAAATAATTTTTATTTATTTTTTATCTCCAACAAGAATATCCTTAACACTGTTATCTGTTTACTTTATAGCTCATATAATTTAACCCAACCATACTAATGATCCGTTACATACTGATAAAATTGGAATGTTAGTTTTATTTGACCCATGCACAAACAAATTGCAACATTGTTTTTTTTTAACTCATCATCATCATTAAGTCTTCAGTCCTGGAACTGATTAGACGTGTACCCTCATTGTTTCCTATTCTGTGCTAACCTACACATTTTCTTGAAATTTCCACAGTCTGTATCTTTCACTATCTATGTGCAATAGTCTGATCTAGGTCTACATCTACCTCCTTTTTCCAATCTGTACTTGTAATATATCCTGTACTATTCCCCAAAAATGCACTAGAACGTATCCTGCCCTTCAATTTTTCCTATTTTTTCCACAGATATCTTTATTCCCTATTATTTCTGTAACCTCCTTGTTATTAGCTTCATCCTCATACATCCGAAGCACAACATTCCAAAAGGCTTCTACCGTTTTTGTTTGCTTCTTCTACTGCCCCTATTTCATAAACATACTGTGCTGTTCTCCGCACATATGCTTTCAACAACTTTCTCCTTGTTTCTATGTTTATTGTCTTCGAACATAGCCGATGCTCTTTCTTGTTAAATGCAGTTCGTATTATTTATAAATATATACCCTATTACTCCAATATTCAGTAGTATGTGAAGGTGGTTAAGCAGCCTGCGGCTACCACGATCCCCCAACACTTGAATATTTGCCGAATTAATAGTTTTCCAATATATCCTTTCGCACAATCAACATTATAGTGCCACCAAGTAAACATAGCACTTGGGAGGTGTGTCTTTGATGTCACTGCCTGCTAAGAAGTACACTCAAAGTAGAAGGCTTATATTTGTCATATTGAAATGTTTGTAAGGTTAGGTTATTAATATTCAACATTAATGACATTATTGTATTTTTAAATCTTTAATAATTTTAGAAGATTTAATTAACAATTACATGATATAACACAAAAGCAATTTATTAATTGCACATACCGCACACACCATGGAATTTTAAATTTTTCGTCTTGAAACTGGTAGGAAGCGTATCTTCCCTTATTTCTATTCTGAGCTAGTCTACACCGTTCTCTGAAATTCCCACAGCCTAGATACAGCTCGGCTCCCCTCTGTTGTTTCCTAATTATATGCCCTTAGTGGTAGTAAAGAGGGTTAAACAGCCTGTGGTTGCCAAGGATCCCCCAACACTTAGTTATTTGTTGAATTAATAGTTTTTCAGTAAATCCTTTCGCACAATTAACATTAGTTGAGAGTATTGTAAAACCAATACCTGTATGTATTCCGCACTATTCCCTCATGCTGTAGTATGTGGCCTATAATCCTATCTCTCCCACTTTTTACTGTTTTCCACATACTTCTTTCTTCCCCTACCATTTCTAGTACCTCTTTGCTCTTAACTTTGTCTGTCCATGATATCTTCATCATACATCTGTAGCACCATATTTTAAAGGCTTCTATCTTTTTCCTGTTCGCTTCTCCTACTGTCCAGGTTTTACAGCCGTACAGTGCGGTGCTCCAAACATATATTTTAAGCAATCTTTTCCTTGTTTCTATATTTGTTGTCTTCGAACACAGTAATTGTTTGTTCTTGTTAAGTGTAGCACAAACTTGTGTTAATCTTTATTTTATATCCTTTGTGCTCTTCCCATCTTGCAATATTTGGTTTCCTAGGTAGCAGAAATCCTTAATTTCTTGTAAGTTCTCATTACCTATTTGTATTCTAGTTTTTAATTTATTTTCCCCTCCTTTGCACACTAGTACTTTAGTTTTACTTTTGTTAATTTTCATACCGTATATCTCTGTTAGAACTGTTCCCATATCATTAAGAGCAGCTTCTAACTCGTCTTTGCTAGATGCTAATACCGCTATATCATCTGCAAATCTAAGCATATCAATCTTTTGTCCCTGCATAATAATTCCAAATGTTTTCCTGCATTTGACAGTATTCATTGCCTCTTCAATATACAAGTTAAAAATTAATGGGGATAGGTCATTTTTACTAAAGAATTTTATATAATCAAGTACTGATTTCTAATATTAGTCTCAGTTTTAAAAAGAATCCAAACTTTTGAGAAGATAAAACATGTCTTTTTGATATTTATTTGGTTTAATCTGCTCAATGATTAATTAAATTGTCACAGTATTTTAATTATGCTAAGGTTTCCTTATTGAAGACGAATGAATTATCGGACAAAATGATTTTTTGTTTCTTTTTAAAGTAATTTTTAATTTTATTTGTTTGTCATAAAGAGCAATAAGCTCTACAGCAAAGACAGTTTTCAGGCTCCTTAATTATTTTAACCAACCGGGAATACAATACTTAAAAACTTTAGCACGTATATACTAAGTCAATTGAAGAGAATGAAACTTTTTAACTGAGCTGACAGTCTTATAGTTAAACTTTAAATATATGATTTGAATACAATCAGATAAAAATAGACTACACTAAAAATAAGTTTAACAGTCACTTGTATAGCTTAAAAGTGTCGATTAAGAAGCAATTAGTTGGTTGGCCTACTGTGCTTACAGGAGCATGAGAATATAAAACAATACTCAAGACACTGCCAGTTTTGGCCAAACAATCTTGACAAATATTTTTATAAAGGAATAAAATATACACACGGATTTTTATTTTTACATAGGAAATTTTATAGTGCTATTTTCAAGCAACATTTGTTAATAATAAAATATTGTTATTGATTTATTTGATTACATCTTCCTTGCAGATAAAATACAATTACAAGATAGGAAGTAACAATAAGTCTTAATAATAACAGATAGGGAAAACACACAAAAAAAAACTAATTATAACACACAAAAATATCCAATAAAGTACAAAAGACGTCTAAGTGTGGTTGCAATTTTGAATAATTTATACAAATCAAATGCAACAGAGAAAATTTGAAAACATTTGTTCATGGAATAGTTGTATGAAAGTGTGAGGATTACAAGAGGCCAGGTGAAGTACATAGAAGGCCAATAAAAGTTAAAGAGTATATTGTAGAAAAATATTATTGTATGCAGAAAACGACGTTTATTCAGTGAGTGAGTGTTGAATGTGGTAAGTAGAATATGATGTGGGTAACCTGTAAGTGGATAAATTCTTTCAAAACTAAACATTAAATGTTTTAAGAATTCTCTTTGAATACTTTCTAGAATATTAGTGTAAACACCATAGTGTGAACACCATATGACTAAGGTATATTCAAGCCGGGAACGAATGTATGATTAAAAAATGTGAAAAATGAAAAAGAATTTGAAAAGCACTTTGATTGCAGACGATAGTGAACGTATTCAATAAAATTTAACTTTCTGTCAAGGTTCACTCTAATATCTTTAGTTAATAGCAGGCAATGAAGAATTGTATCATTTAACATATAATCGTATTGTATAGCATTGTTTATCCTAGAGAATGTCATTGTGTAGCATTTTTCAACATTTAATGGGAGACTGTTAATAGCACACCATGAAATTAGATGGTGAACATTATTTTGCACTCTCTTACAATCATCATCTGAATAGAGGAGATGATTTATATCCAGTGCATTGCTGATGTCATTGATGTAAATTTTAAATAACAGAGGTCCCAATATTGACCATTGTGGCACTCCAGCAGAGATATGTATCAATTTAAAACTGTATCCACATATCAAGATCAATTTTCAAGATATGAGGCTAGTAGTGATATAAGGTCTTCAGAGAAACCGAGCTTGTTTAACTTAAAAAAGAGAATGAGGTGACATCCGATCAAACGCCTTGGAAAAATTTCTATATAATTGACATGAATTTTCATTAGATGATCAGGAGATTCTGCAATTAACAAATTGGCGACTGTAAATATGCCCTTTACAAATCCATGTTGATGTATGTTTAACTGTTTTTAATTTTTCCAGATATGAATGTGTGAAGGTTTATTTTTTGATTAATAGCTATGGGTCAATAGTTACTTTTGTCACCATGTTTATACACCAGAGCGATCTTAAATAATTATCATATTGCTGGAAAAGTTTTCGCATGCATCACTGGATTTAGTAGATGGGTTAAAGGATGTACCAATGTCTGTATGTAGTCTCATATAAGAAAAACAGGGACATTATTCCAGCCTGTAGTCATATTATGTTGTATTATTGATAATCATTCTCTGAAACATTCCCTATATCAAAAGTTATACAGTGGTGTGTTTCAGTTGGTATCCCTTTGTGTATGATCGTGTCAGTAGGTTCCTCACTAACCAAACATTTATTTATAGTACCTCTACTAAATACCAACTTGTTAACAAGAGGTTTAAGAAAGCCATTATTAATTCTAGTACCTATTGGATGGAATAGTTAAATTTTTCTTATGAAAAAAAGAATGGGAAATTTGTAATATGTTGTTCTTTACACTTAGAAGTACTTTAATTTTACAAACCATACTATGATTAAAAAAACAGTTTATATACCTACCAGAACTAACAGGTTTATGGTACCAGTCAAATAGGATCTTATTATTGTCACCACTTATCACCTTCGTGTCTAAAAATGGAACACTACTGCTATTTTCTGGTTTTATGTGAACTGAATGTATTGGTTGTAGCTATTGAACTATTTAAAACATCATCAACTTCTTTGTAGGGAACGACACAAATCACATCGCCAGCATATTTTTAACAAAAAGCTGGGGGATTGCCCAAGTAGGAATTACATTGCCAAATAAAACATCCATAAATTTGGTCACAATAATAGAACTTAAACGCGAGCCCATAGGAGCATCAAAAATCTCCGAATAAAATCTATTGTTAAATAAAAGGTATGTGTTGAGAAAAATAAAATTTATAGTTTCTATAAGAAGTTCCAATGGAAAACTACAATGTGGTTATATAAAAACCCATTTTTCGTTTATAATTTATCTTATTAGGTTGAAGGGGACATTCATCAATTAAAACACCACATCCAGAGATATTAGAACATAATCGCGAGAAATAGAGCAACCCCGCAATTCTCCTGCAAATGTAAAAATTTTAACAATGAATTTAGATTAAATTATAAGTAGGATAATGCAAAAGAAGGGAAAATAAATCAAAAAAATAGGTAGCAAGAACTTACAAGTGGTAAGGATTTCTGCTACCTAGGAAGCCAACTAATGCAAGATGGGAAAAACGCAAAATTAGCACAAGGTCGTGCTACATTTAACAAGCAAAAACAACTACTGTGTTCAACGACAACAAACTTAGAAACAAGGAAAGGATTGCTTACAACATATATGTGGAGCAAAGCATTGTATGGCTGTGAGGCGTGAACAGTAGGAGAAGCGGACAAGAAAAAGATAGAAGCCTTTGAAATGTTGTGTTACAGACGTATGATGAAGATATCATGGACAAGGTTAAGAACAAAGAGGTACTAGAAATGGTAGGGGAAGAAAGAAGTATGTGGAAAACAGTAAAAGATAGGAGAGATAGGATGATAGGCCACATACTACAGCATGAAGGAATAGTGCGAAATATATTAGAAGTAAAGAGGAAAAAACAGAAGTAGAGGTAGACCTAGGTTAGACTATTGCACACAGATAGTGAAAGATGTGGGCTGTGGGAATTTTAGGGAAATCTGTAGGCTATCTCAGAATAGAAATCAATGGAGGTAGCGTCCAACCAGTGCCAAGATGGAAAAACTAATGACAAAAAAAAACAACTATGCTTAAACATGATGATTATTATAAGCAACTACAGGTGTTGGTTGTGCAATATTCTCAAATAACATTAATTGTGCTAAAGGATTTACTGGAAAGCTATTAATTCGGCAAATGTCTAAGTGTTGGGGATCTTGGCAGCCACGGGCTGCTTAACCCTCTTCACACACCACAGAATCTCGGTGAAATAAGGCATATAATTAGAAAACAATAGAAAGGGAACCGAGCTGTGTACAGGCTGTTGTGGTAATTTCAGGGAACTGTGTAGGATATCTCAGAATATAAATAAGAGAAGGTATGCATCCAACCAGTTTCAAAACAGAAAACCTAATGACAAAAAAATAAGTGCACTTAAACCTGATGATTATTATAAACAACTACAGGTGTTGGTTGTGAAATATTATCAACTAATGTTGATTGTGCGAAAGGATATATTGGAAAAACTATTATTTCGGAAAATGTTCAAGTGCTGGGAAACTTTGCAGCCGTAGGCTGCTTATCCCTATTCACACAGCACTGAATATTGGGGAAATAGGGTGTATAATTGTAAAACAATAGAAGGAGACCGAACTGAATATTACTAGAAAGAACAGAAGCTATGTTCAAAGACAACAAACATAGAAACAGGAAGAAAATTATGGAAAGCATATGTGTGGTACGTCTATGAAATAGAGGGCAGGAGGAAAAGCAAACAGAAAGAGATAGAAGCCGTTTGGAATGTTGTGCTTCAGATGTATGAGGATGGTAGCGTGGACAGACAAAGTTAATAACAAATAGGTTATACAAATAGTAGTGGAATAAAGATATCTGTGGAAAACAAACAAAAACATAGGAAAAATAGAAGGGCAGGGTACGTTCTAAGGCATTTTTAAGGAATAGTATGGGATATATTACAAGCAGAAATAGGAAGAAACAGGTAGAGGTAGACCTAAATCGGACTATCGCACGCAGATAGTGATAGATGCAGACTATGCAAATTTCAGGACAATGTGTAGGTTAGTTCAGAATAGGAAACAATGAAGGACTGAAGACCTAATGATGATAAGTAAGAGAATTGTTAGATGAAACTATAGGCCCTAAGGGAATGCCTTCTTTATAAAATTTCGCCAACCCATAAAGTTTGGGAGCTATCGAATTAGTTATGCATAGTTGTTTTGTAGTTTTTAAGTCAATGCAGTTGTTTGTACAGTTTATTAATTAAATCTTTACTCTTTTTTGTCTTATAAAGGTGAGGTCGCCTTTTAACAATTTATACTACATTCATCATTCACCAATTCTTCACCTTTGTTTGTACATACTTGCCATATTTCTATTACTAGCTCGATCTAAATTGATCATTTAAGCTTTGTATAAAAGTCTAAGTTATTATTTCATCTTATTAATTAATTTCTAAGTATTAACCAACCATCTTGTGCAATTACCCTATATATATATATATATATATATATATATATATATATATATATATATATATGTAGCTCAGTTAAGATAAAATTCCCCTAGTCACGGTTACTATTCTGCAGTTCCTTATTGGTTGACGTTATATACTTGCTCATAACAGAATATTTTACTCTTAGAACCACACCCCTGCAGACATAAATATAATACTATTAAAATTGAACCTTTTTTCATTATTACATGAGCTGCAATGCGTTAGGCTTTTTTAGAACCTTTTTTAAAAAATGAGATGCTATTTCTACACATGCAGTTAATCTTCTACTATGAATGTTTCCTTTTATATTATAATCGTGTAAAGTAATAATACTATTCTAATATTTTTAAGGAGCCTATTAACATTTTTACTTTTATTTACAGGGAAGGAAATCATCCGAATGACTCTAGCTGCTTATCCTACAAAAGGCTTTTAGAAGAAGTATGCAAATTTGCCAATGTTCTTAAAAGTAAAGGAGTTAAAAAAGGGGATCGGGTTGCTGTATGTATGCCGATGATTTTGGAAGCAGTAGTAACTCTTCTTGCATGCACAAGAATAGGAGCAGTACATTCATTAGTGGTATAATTTTACCTACTTCCTAGCACTGACAAAAAAACATTTGCTTTAGTTTGCAGGGTTTTCGGCAGATGCTTTAGCCGAGAGAATAATGGATTGTGATGCATGGATTTTAGTTACTGCAGATGGTGCATGGAGAGGTGAAAAACTTATGGCTCTAAAAAGTATTTGTGATCAAGCAATGGATAAATGTTCAAAAGAGGGTCATAATGTTGAATACTGTATTGTAGTTTCACACTTAGAGAGAGTTACAGCACCAAGTGGACTTTTCCACAAGGTACGTAATTGTTATAATGATGAAGTATTTCTTATTATAATTAACCGTATTCTTCCAAATATGACTGCAGAAATTATACATTTTTCTCGAATGTATTGCAATATGCTTACTATACAATTTCATGGAATGGCGACTGTTAACAATTCCTTAAAATGGCAACATTGAATAGGAAAACTTTCTCAAGATCTGAAGAGTTAATTGACTGAAGATCTTTTGCTTTTTCTTGAACTTCAGACTAACTTAAAGTTTCAGCTTTTTAAAAAATTCGAACTTGTCTTCAACATCCCTGTGGGTTTCAAATCGATAGTTCAGTTACTTCATCAATTCTATAATTACAATGAAGGATTAATTTGCATATTAGTCTTTGCATCAAATCTTCACCTCGGCATTCCTTCCATCGTCAAACTAAAGCTTACTTCTTTTGTTTTCCACTTTCATTTTAATCACTTATTTAGAAATCAAAATTTACTCTGAGACTTCATATAAAAGTTTCGAGATCTTAGAGTGTCTCTATTGCTGTTTGCAAATCTATATCAGTTTGTAAAATTTTACTAGTCTTGTCATATCTCTTATTTATTTCTTCCCAAAAAACAGCCATAAAATCTATTTTAAGCTATTAAATTTCTCTAGCAAACATTTGCATCATGTTTTTTACATCAGTTGTTATTTGCTTTAGTGTATTTTAAAAATTTGATTAATTTACCACATTCACTTGCTTGTACTTACCATCTTATCATAAATTTTGCTTTAGGCAAAATTTTACTGCCACCACTTTCCTCAATCTTATTTTTGAGCTTTTCCCATATGCCTATTGAACTCGAAAAGAGTACAAATCCGTTTTAGAAACATGAAATATGACGTTGCATTTAAGCAATATTCTGCTGCCGAGACTCCTACTAAATTCAATAAATGTGCAGCACAAGTTTTATATATATTGCTGTGACTAAGCTTCGTGTTGGCACGGCACTAAAATTGTTGCAAATACGGCCTAATGCAATAGAAAATATGAAATTATTATCTCACCTTGCTGATCCTTTTTTTAAGGTTAAAATTTACAAAACCAAATATCTTCTCTTGCGAGTTACAAAAATTCACTTTAATTTGGTTGTGGATAATTTACCGATACTTTATTATTCCGTTTGTGAGTGTGATTGGCCAATGACGCTGCACAGATCATTTATTAAGGGTCAAAATGTCTCAAGCTCTGACCACAAAATCTACTAGTAATTATGCAGTTTACAAAATTTTTTTACATGATTAGGAACCTATTCTAATAAAAGTTACAAGTTTTTAAATATTTTTATCAGTTACAAACAAAAAAAACAAAATTTTATACTATATTTCTTGTCGAAGAGCGCTTTGCTAAATCTCGTTTCCAATATAATTAACTGTATTACTACCCCGTTTACTAGATTATTCAATATTATTTTAAATTCCCAATTGACATTAGAACATCAGTTTGCAAGGTGCATCTTTATTGTTAATTGTCGAACGCCGATAAGATTAATTACAAATCATTAAGAACGTATTGCTTCATGTCGTATAGTAATTTAAAGCATGTAACTCTGCATGTTCGATTTACTCAAGAAAGAATGAATGAATCACCAAATACTAACTCTTACACGTTATTTGACTTTATAAAGAACCAATCGTTCCAATTCAGTTTCTATTTATATACACAAATTTTGACTGCGTCACCTTTTTCCATACAATTCCAGATTTATTCTCGAAAATTAGTCACGGCTGATGTAAGAATTTATATAGATTTTGCGTTTTAACGATCTAATTAGTGTCAAGAAACCGCAGTTTGTCATGATTTATGATTCTCCCGAAGCGTCGTCTATCTTTTTCTAGTGCACGAAGTTAATCTGCCGTCTCCTTCTCTCTTATTGTAATACCCAGAGCAATTAAAACTATAAACCTTGCATATCTTATCTATTTTGTGGCATTTTAATAGTCGCGCGAGTTCCTTGATCAAGCGTTTATCCGTTTAAGGAAATAATTAGCTATTACATGTCTTATAAAATGACGTTTTCTCTTATTAAGTATCCGAAAATTGTAGAATTAATGTTTGTTTGAAACTCATAGTGTTATGTTTAATGAGAATGTATATGTTTTAAAAATCTACACACAGAAATATGCTTTTTATTTTAATAGTAATAATATGAATGAATTTGTATTTATATCTTAAAATAAAGCTCGTTTTTACTAAGTATAGAAGGCTTTATTTACATAAGGTATCTTTCAAGCGTAATTACTTATACACGCTGGAATGAATGTAATACATGGAATTTAATTACATAATTGAAGCATTTATACTGAGTAGAGAAATTAAATATTAAGAAATTTTAATTTTTCCCGTTTTCTTTCTTTTTGGGTAGTTTTTTTCAGAGAATTTGGGTATTCAATCACCTCTTGTGACCTTCTTCATCACATCAATATATATATATATATATATATATATATATATATATTGCTACGAACTGCCGGAATTATCGAACCCCAACGTTGGGCTGTTATATTATTTGCTATGTACTCTAAATTATTCGCGCTCCATCATTTGGACGACCATTTTAATATTTACTATGAATAAACAAGATTGTAATTATCTCCTCCGAGGTTGGGCTGTCTTATTAATGTTGCTATCAATTCCCTCCAGAAACTTAACTGGATTTTATCTTGAAGCAACCTTGTCTGCCAATAGCAAAATTCGATACGTTACCGCCTTACTTGTTATCAATTTCCTATTCAACTCGTAGCTCCTCCTTGAACTATTTAAATTTTATAACCTCGGCTAGCATTTATTTGGAATTATAAAATTCAGTTAATTTCGATTTTATATAATGAAACCAATATATTATGTACAGCTTTTGCAAATTATTTGAAATACACTTTTCAATTAGTTAATGTTGTAAATTTCATTTATTAAACATCATATCCTATTTACTCAAAACCCAAAGTCACCAAAAAAAAAACCTATTATCTTTATCAACGGAGTGTAGAATATTCTAAACCTGTTATCATATTACTCACTTTATGCGTATGCAACTTCTTTTGTTGACTTTTTCACATTCATATTATATTAAGCAAATTCAATATTCAAAATAAAAATATATAGAAAAACAAAATGTCTTATAACAAAAAAATCTGACCTGGTCTATTTTCTTCACATCGACGCTTCCATTTGAATAAAAGATTATCTTCCCCCAATTCAGGATTACATTTAAATTATTGCCATTACCCTATGGACTACCATTAACTTATGCACCCCAATTTATTGTCGTTTCATATCAGACTTATTACTTCTTATCAATCAATCTCTTCAAACTTCGAATTGTATTATTCTTTCCCCAGACTTAGAAATTGTATTACTCTATTTTCCCCCGTACTTCAAATTTGAATTTTTCTCCCGGCTTTAGAAGCCCTATTATTAATATGTTTTAGTTTAAAATAAATTCATTAAAATGTACTTACGTTTAATCGGCAATTATAGTTATCATCTTGGCACTTATTTTATCTTTCACTTTTAAAATTATTACGTATTACTTTATTTCATAGCGGCGCACTTCGGCCTTTGTTGAGTTGCAAACTGACTTCGTTATCACTGTGCCTGCTAATATATTATTCATTTCCCACTCCGTCAGTGGGTATGGTCTAGAGCTCGTCGCTTATTTATGACCAATCAAATAATTACATTCAAAGTAGTTTCTGATGTAATACTCCACGATTCCTAATAATTGTAACCTGCTTCCAGCTGTCTTCGTTATCAACATGCGGTGTTTTGATAGATCTAATTGTTTTTCCATAAACAACTGATGCAATTCGACTTTTAATTTTCATATTTACATATTATTCACGCAATTTTTAATCTTGTTTCTTATCAAAATGGTTAGCTATTTGCACGCATTTACCTATGCTACCTGAAGCTCTATTTCTATATCCGTATTAATCTAATTGTTTGGAACTCTTTTGAATGCGTGTCTAATTACACTTTATCGTTTACTTATAAATATACGCTTGCTTCCACTGAAAATTATTATTATTTGCTTTACCTAAATTAACTAAAACTTTATCTACAGGGTATTGAATATTTACTATCTACTTAATGCATGTTTTCCTGGTTTCTACGCTAACTATGCGTCTTCCTATGTTTATCTGCGTCGCTTAAAACTATTTATACTTTATATACAGGGTGTTGACTGCTTACTATTTACAAACTATCTCCATTTCTCAATTCTTCACTAAATACATGCAGTTTTCTACTGCCTATGGTAATTACTCATTTCTAAATAACCTTTACTATAAAGTGCACCCTTAAACAACCCCTTATCACAGCATAATATATATATATATATATATATATATATATATATATATTGTAATGTATAAGGGAGTTACCAAGAGTTCTAAGGGTTGTTTAGTACAAGGTAGTATATGCCAAGCAAAATAATCCACATAATTGATCACATAAACTTAAAAATGTATGTTTGCCGTATTTTGCGTATACTAAAATACCATTCAAAATGGTAGTTGAAATTAAGTGCCAAAAGGTAATATTGAAATGACTAAATGACGTAGTAAGATGTACAGTGCTCAAGGGTTTATGCCGAGTTTGAATTTTAAAGGCCATTGAAAGTACATTTGCCGTCCAAAAACCGGATGCGTCTATGAATGTTTACTATCAACCACGCATCCAGATTCAAGTGCGATTTATTTTGGTTTCATTTTAAATAGAATCAACTTTTGGACAATATTTGTAAGCTCAAAATTATTAGTTATAACAACTTCAAATATGATTGGTGAACTGTAAATATTTAGGACAAATAATAGAATTGTATGTGAATCAGAAAAGTGTAAAAGGACATGAACTATGGTATGTGCGACACAAACGAAATGTTAAGATGTTATTGGACAATTTAGTTATGTACTTTAAAGTGTAGTGGGCAAGAAAGTTAAAATGGTCGCCTTGGAAAGTAAACAAGGGAGATTATTTCGAAATTCATTTTGTAAAAAGACGTGTTTTTCAAACTGTGCTAATTTGTATACGAGTTTTAAAAGAAGTTAATAAAAGTATTTGTTTTTAAAGAGTTTTGATTTAGTAAAGAAGGGTAAAGAAGTAACAGCGACGAAAGCAATAAGTATAAAGAGTGGTGATTGTGCAACGGCAAAGCGACGGAAAATTATATAGATTTGGAGTGATATTGGGAAAGGTAGCAGGACATCGAGTGGTAATATATAAGGAACGGAGTTGGATTTGGGTAGCGATTTAAAAGTAGCAGGACATCGAGAGTGGTTATACATAGGAAAGAAGTTAGATTTGGATAGCGATTTATAGATTTGTAGCAGGACATCGGGAGGAAATATATAAAGGAAAGAAGTTGGATTTGGATAGCGATTTATAGATTTGTAGCAGGACATCGGGAGGAAATATATAAAGGAAAGAAGTTGGATTTGGATAGCGATTTATAGATTTGTAGCAGGACATCGGGAGGAAATACATAGGAAAGAAGTTTGATTTGGATAGCGATATTAGGTAGCAGGACATCGAGAGGAAAAATATATAAGGAAAGAAGTTGGTTTTGGATAGCGATTATTAGGTAGCGGAGCATAGAGCAATTTTGAAGTAAGACGACGAGTAGATTTGGATAAGATACGAAGAAACGGACGGAGTAATTGAGAATACGAAGAACGAAATTTAGGAGAACAACGATTGGTAGTGGAGGATTCGAAGCAGTAATTAGCACAGGGGAAGTTACAGCACTGGGTATTCAAAATTCTAAATTAGGGTTAATTATTTCAGGTATTGGGGAGCAGCTAAATTTGAGAACAACACCTGGAGGCGGTACTAAACTTCAATCAGATAGGACAAAAGTGTAAAGACGCATACGGCGATAAGGATTTTGAGCCAGCAGTCAGAGCGGCCAAGAACGGAGTATAAACCAGGTGAGTGCTGAGATATCTTAAAACGTCAAAAACAGTCATATAATTTTGGTAGTAATTAAATTTGGCACAAAGCAACGCTGATCGTAGTATAATTTTGGCATATAAAAAGTAGAGTAATAAAATTTAGTACTAAAACAAAAGAGGTGCACTTTGGTTGGACTTTGCACATCTACTTATAACAGAACTCACTATAAGTAGTTGACCACCCTGAGATTTAAGAGCTTAAATAGTCGAGGCATTGAAATAAATAGTTAATTAAAGAACCAACCAAACGTTGCAAGTACGGGGCGTGCATTAGGTGTGCACATTTCATAAAAGGCGCGACAAAAAGGGGTAAAATAAAATAAAAATTTTAAGAATATAGAATTGAGAGTGATTGAACACAGTCAGTGAGTAAAAGAAAAGTGTGAGATTCAATCAATAAAATAAAAAAATATATATATATTGCTGTGACAAAGCCGCACGTTAATGCGGCGCTAAAAGAGTGCTGTGATTCAGATACAGCAAATTGTAGATTTTGAAATTGTTGACTTACCTTCCTTTCTCGCTTTACTTTGCCGCGCTAGCTCAACGGAAACGTTGGAGTTTTCAAAATAAAATCAAACACAGTAATATCACAAAGCATTTATACAGTCTAAAATATTTTCTCTCATACAAAAACATATAGAACATTTACAGTCTGTTTCTTTCAAATATCAAATTATTTCTAACAAGTACTTATTTACTTAATTATAAAAAAATGTTCCTTACCTTATTTAAATTTACAAAATTTAATCTCTGATTCTTTTCCACACTTGTAAGGTTTGTTTGGCCAAAAAATCCTTGACAGATAATAATCTATTAAAAATGTCGGAGTATTTTGAACTCTGATCATAAACTTTTCTAGTAAAGATCTTACAAAATTTCTCATTTATATACAAAGTTATCTATTTCCAGAACTAACCAGTATTTACGCGATTCCATTCTAAATAATACACGCCTATTTGACGTAATATCTAGGAAATCCTCATTAGTGTTCAAAATCCTCGCGTTTCAGTACCTTGTTAGTATTGATTTACAATAGTGGCGCATGCTGCCTCTTTGACACTCGAGGTTAAAGAGATAGAATTCTTCTCGAAGTTGTGCTTCAAATGTATAGGGATGATAGCATGGATAGACAAAGTTAATAACAAATAGGTAATAGAAATAGTGGGGGAGTGAAGATATCTGTGAAAAAAGGAATAAGAGAAATAGAAGGGCAGAATACGTTCTAAGGCATATTTGGAGAATAGTACGGGATATATTACAAGCAGAGATGGGCAAAAAGAGGTAGATGTAGACCTAGATCAGATAGTGATAGATGCAGACTGCAAATTTCAGGGAAATGTGTAGGTTAGTTCAGAATAGGGCATAATGAGGGTACGCGTCTAACCAGTTCCAGGACTGAAAACCTAATGATGATGAGGGAATTTAAAAAGGTGTTCTGAATAACTGATATCTGGAAGACGGTCACTCGGCTTGACATTTACAAGGTATATTTTTTTGCATAAAATAGATGGAAAATACATTATTTTTAACGCTTAAGTTAATACATCGCACACAAAAGTTTAATGTACCGTAAGTGGCGCTCTCTACAAGTGGCATCTAAAATAAGAACGAATTTGAATTTTTCACCTCAGAAAACCACCCAAATGCATAATTTCGTGCCCTGTTGATGAATTATTAAGGAGAAACGAAATGCAAATTAAAACTTTGGCATCCTGTTTCTCGATTATTATCAACTTTTGGTCTGATATAAGTTTGACCAAATATCAATATTTTTGCGCAAGTAATCTGCAATTTTCCTGTATGCCATTAATTAGCGGACACCCTACATATCACACATACATTGTTGTAATAATAAAATTTGAATCGATATAAATACTTTTTATTATTATGGGTTTTAGGTTTTCTGGAAAATTAGTATACTCCTTTTTATGCCATAAGTTTTCGCAAATATTTGTAGTTGTTTGCCTTATTCTTCTAAGATAATAATATTTGTACTTTGTTAGCTACATATTAATCTCACTGTAAATATTTTATATTTTGTAGTTTTATATATTATAGTTATTCTCACAAACAAGCATTGAGAAATAAATGAAAAAATTTAGGACATAACACCTAAAAACTGATATCTTCATCAAAAAATTTCATGTATTTCAGATGTAAATTTACTTGTTTGTACAAAAAATTGGAAAATATATTAAATCGCCAAATGGTTAAATGTTGGGGGAACTTGGCAGCCACAGACTGCTTACCATTGAAGGTCGGAGAAATAGGGCATATAACTGTAAAACAATAGAAAGTGATCGAACTGCATCTAACAAGAAAGAACATCGCCTATGAGGAAAGACAACAAACATAGAATAAGAAGAAAATTGTTGAAAGCATATGTGTGGAGCACGGCACAGTATGTCTATGAAATATGGGAACGCAGACAGAAAAACGTTAGCAACCTTTTGAAATGATGTGCTTCAGATGTATGAGGACGATAGCATGGACAGACAAAGATAATAACAAATAAGTTGCAGAAATAGTAGGGGAACAAGGATATCTGGGGAAAAAGAGAAATAGTAGGGCGGAATACGTTCTAAGGCATTTTTGGGGAATAGTATGTGATATATAACAAGCACAGATAGGAAAAAAGAGGTAGATGTAGATCTAGATCAGACAGTTATAGATGCAAACTGTGCATATTTCAGGGAAATCTGTAGGTTAGTTCAGAATAGGGAACAATGATGGTACGCGTCTAACCAGTTCTAGGACTGAAGACCTAATGATGATGTACAAAAAGAAATACTTGTACTACGTATACATATACCACACACACACATATATATATATATATATATATATATATATATATATATATATACTAGGTTTAAAACATCCTAACAGAATAATAGTAAAATTAACACTTTTGTTGATTTTGTAAGGGATCGCTGTAAAGCACAAGATAGGATAACTAATTTTAAAAGTACGAACTCATATGTTGAATTAAGCTGACAGGTGACCTTCAACAAATTACTGTATAAAAGAAAGTTATTATGAGACAATTTCCAGTATATTGGATATGTAAGGGTGCTATCTAGAATTAACTTATCGTGTATTCATTATCTTGGTGTTCTCAGATTAATTGAACATATGAGTCTGTATACTCTAAAGTAGTGATCAAGTCTTGTTTTGAAGATGCCTTTTATAAAAGTGGGAAAATGTTGGCTAATACACTTTAATTTATTGAAATATATATTGTTGGTTGTGACTCTGGCCACGGAAATCTCAATCCATATTACAAAATAAGAATGTTGCTGTTTGTGATATTAAGAACTATATGTCCACATTTGTTATTTTCAATGTATTCCCAATAATTGTAAATTTATTTCATGTATGTCCAAGTTTCTACTTTGTAGCAGTTCTTGCAGGGCATATCTAATAATGTTTGTTTCATTAGATTCCTATGCGGGAAGGAAGAGATTTATGGTGGCAAGATCTTATGATTGATGCATCACCTACATGTTATCCTGAATGGATGCAAGCAGAGGATCCACTTTTTATGTTATATACTAGTGGTTCAACAGGAAAGCCAAAAGGTGTTCTACATACTACAGGTGGATACATGGTGTATGCATATACTACTTTTAAATATGTGTTTGACTATAAACTATCAGATATATATTGGTGTACGGCAGATATGGGTTGGATTACTAGTCATACTTACATAGTTTATGGTCCTCTTGCTAACACCGCAACTTCGGTCTTGGTAAGTTTTTCACAGTAATATTGCTGGAAAGTCAAAGAAAATGAGTAGTTATATAATTATTTAATTATAGCAAACACATACAGATTGTATTGTATTGTATATTTTTATAGTTCAGAGAAAGAAAAATATTTGTATTGATTTCCGAAGTAACCCTAGCGAGATTTGGACTATGAAGTCTACCATTACATAACTAGGCATTACTTCAAAATTACGAAAGAGTAATTAACAAAAAATGACATATGCAATTCCATATTGTTAAAATATATACTTATATCTTTGACACATACACATACACACCCACCCACATACACACCTGCACTGTCAAATTAACTTGCACATCAACCAAAACACTCAATCACCTACTGGGCAGCTAATCCCAAAACCTTAGTATCGCTAGTATAAATACTGCTGCGATAGTAGAAACTTCCAATACGTTTTCCGAAAATTAGAGTTGTGGCTGACTTTCTTATAGTGATAGGAATCGAGTTCCACAGTGTGGAACCGGATACAAGAAAAGAGGAATGATACATTTCGGTTCGATAATGTGGTATCTGCAACCGGTTATCATTTCTGATGTTGTAATTGTTTGAAAGAGGTAAACATTTTGAAATAAGGTAGTTTGGCCCAAGCCCATGCAAAAAATTAAACAACATTGTTGCTTGATGTAGTTTTCGCTGGTTGTTTAGTTTCAACCGAAATAACTTCTTAAAAAATGGTGAAATGTGATCATAGCGCTTAGCATCAGATATAATACAAATGCACTATTATGAGCTCTTTGCAAACAGTTACTATTGATCAGAGGTAGATTGTTATAAACAACATCACCACAGTCAAAAATGGGCAGGATGAGGGCCTGTACCAGTTTATTTTTAAGATATTTGGTATAAATTGCCTGACTCTATTGAGACTGTGTAGCAATTCAAAAACCTTCAGACATGTATGTATAGTGTGGAATAGGTTCGCGTCAATAACACCAAGACTTTTAATGGTAGAACTAAGTTTGATTTACCAGCCACCCAAATATAGGGATAGAATGCCAATTGGTCAAATTTACAGTTTGGAAGATCCGTTTATAATTGCCTCACATTTAGAAGGATTTACTGTTAGTTGGTTTTCACCTCACCACAATTTTATTTGAGCAATATCAGTATTAATATTAGTAAATATATGTAGCAAATGATTGGGATGACAGTGACAGTAAATTTGGATATCATCAGCATAACAGTGGTACTTACTAAATGTAACAAATTTCTTTATATCTTGAATATGCGAGGGAGCAGAAATGGACCAAGCACACTTCCCTGTGGCACTACTGCATCTAGACTCGTCCAGTTGGAAAAAGTATTGCCTTCTTCATTGACAACACGTTGCTAACTGACATTAATGTATGATTTAAACCATTAAAGAAGAAGAAAGGAAAGGGGATGAGATATTGAAAACATTATTTGTACAATACCTTGAACGAAAAATAGGGAAAAAGTTGCAAATGCAATTGTATATATGGAAGTTTCAGATGGAAGCATAATAAACCAAAACGAGATAGTTACAGTTGTTGAACAGCATGAGACTTTACGAAGGGGTAGATTTAAATGTTGTGAAAAAATATTGAATTTACTTTAAGATTTTTATTTTGATTTTCGGCTAAAAAGCTTTGTTGTAGCTAGTTCGATACCTGAGTTAAGTATAAATGTCACATATTCTGCACTAAGGTGTATTGTTCATTTACTTGGTGTTTGAAGTTTATTTACTGGAGAATTTTGTTTATTCACTTTTTTGGTATTTTTTGATAAAAATATATTCTTTTATTTAAAATTGCTTTTTAAGAGCCTCATTACACCATTTATTTAGCTCTGTTTTCAATGAATAATAAAGCACACACATTAATAGTGGAATATGAAATATTACCAAACTAGCATAATATTAAAGAAAGAAATCACAGTTTAATAATCATTAAGAACAAACAGGTTCGCCAATTTAACAATTAATAAATAATTTGAATTGCTCCTACTTATATATACATAAGGTAAGTTGATAAATATTAACGTATTATAGTTAATAAGATGAAATAATAATTTAGACTTTTATGCAAAGCCCAAATAATCATTTCAAATCAAGCTATTAATGATTGAGCCTTTGGCGCGTTCTATTTTGAGATTTTGTGTCAACATACTATATTATTATGTTAGTTTTAGTTTATATTATGTTTGTACACAATTGTATATACAAATAAAGTCGATATAATAATAATAATAATAATTGAAAAATGGAAAATATAAGGTCATGGATAGGACTCGAATCTATATCTTAGTCTTTCGCGGACCATGTATTTTCCAAATACGCCACCAGACCGATGACAACAATTGGAAAATTTACAAATCTAAATTATGTACACAACTATACATCTTTCAATTACGTTTAGCATTTTTGTCAATATGAACAATGAGAATTACTCTTTTTTATAAATCTTAGCTTTTGTTTATACTCAATCCTTTGTCAAAGATACTAAAATATACTAAAATAGTAGCGCTGTAAAATTATAAAGGTATGTTGTTACTTACTAAAACGAGGCTGCAGATATAAATTAAAAATACATCTGTTTAACACTACAAACATTAAAGATGTAAAATTTGACATTTAATATGTAAGTATTTTTTGACTGAAATCTTTTTTTTTTCCTTTTTTTTATTTTTAATTTTTAAATAGCCTGTTATGTGTGTGTGTGCGTGCATGCATGCATGCGTGCATGCATGCATGCGTGCATGCATGCATGCGTGCATGCGTGCAGGTGTGTGTGTATGTGTTAGTAACCATTGTGTAGATTACTGATTTTTTAATTTATTTGTCAGTGGTTTGCAAATTAAGAAGGATTGTATACATATATATATATATATATATATATATATATATATATATATATATATAAAGTTTAATCTGTCAAATCAGTTTTTTTTTGTTCATACTGTTAGAATTTTGAAAATTGTAGCACATTTTAAGAAATTCTCTTTTCTAAAAATTTGGTGTGTTGAAATTTATCTCGTGATGAGTGCTATTAACATGAGTACTTAAAGCTCATGTGTTGGGTTTGACTCGTATGACAGTTTTATGTTGAGTAATACGTTGTTTTAACTTTTGTGAGCTTTGTCCTATATAAAATTGGTCACAATTTAAACAATTAATTTTGTAGATAACGTTTTGTTGGTATAATGGAGTTGTTTTATCTTTTACTTAGAGAATAGGTTATTTAGAGTTAAACTATTCTTTTTTGCAATCTTTACGTTAAACTTTTTGAAAATATTTTCTAATTTGACGGTTAAGTGTTCTATATAGGGGTGAAATGTTGCAGTAGTTTTGTTTTGGTTTTTAGTGTTATTATTGAGGATTGCATGAAGGGTCATACGATTGTATAGAAGACGTTTAATTAAATTGGATGGATAGTTGTTGTTTTTTAGTATGATAAAAAGTTATTTAAATTTTTTGAGTATAAAGATGGATGACTAATTTTTTAATTCTAATTTTTAAACCTAAGATGAAGTTAATTTTGATGTTGTATGACTGATATGATAAATAATTTAAATATCTGCCGGAATTACTAGGTTTTTGATACCAATCTAAAAATAATGGTGTTTTCTGAATTTCTAATTAGTAAATTATCTAAAAAAAGAATCGAGCGATTATTTTTGTTTTCTATGGTAAATTGTATTTTGTTGTTATAACAATTGAAAATTTATAAAATTTTATCATTAGGAATAGCTATTATTATATTGTCTACAAATTTCTTTATGAATGGTAAGTTGAAAGATAATTTAGGGATCACATTAGTGTCCATGACAATTTTGGCTAATATAGGACCTAAATCGGAGCCCAATGGGCAGCCAAATACTGGAAGGTAAAATTTGTTATTAAATTTAAAGTAATATGTTTCAAAGACAAAATCAATAATTTCTATGAAAACCGGTTTTGAGATATTACAGTTGTTAGCGATGTTTAATCATTATCAATATTTTGTAATACTAAATCTTTCGAAATGTTTGTGAAGAGTGAAATTACATATAACCTTATTAATATACAATTATTTGGAAGTTGGTAGTTGTTTATAAAAGTTGCGAATTCAAAAGAATCTTTTACATTGTATTCGTTAAGGTTTGTTGATTTTTCTAAAATAACAACAATGAATTTAGAGAGATTTTTAGTTGGTCGAATTGGGTTATCTAATTTATGGATTTTTGGTAAACCATATAGTTTTGGAGTTGAGCTGCTATAATTATTAAATAATAGTGAAGTTACTTCATAAATAATGAATTTTTGGTTTTTAGCTTTTGTGTTAATTTTAAAGTTTATTTCTGTAAACGCTGTGTCGGGTCCATGGAAATTTCTTTGTAAGTTAAAGGATCATTAAGTAAAGTATGAAAGTATGGTCACAAACAACAGTATCTTTAATAAAAGAAACTCACATTACGAGTCATGAAAAAATTTACATTTATACAAAACTGCTAGACACCAACATCGATTTGGTTGCATATGTGGATTAGAATTTTTGGTAAAACAATTTCCAAGTAATCGATGTAGATTATTCCGCGTGCATCCAAAAAATACCGTGACCATAACCTTGCCGGCCGATTTCACCGTCTTGGCCTTCTTCGGAGTCCGTTTGCCTTCAACAATCCACTGTTTTGACTGTTCTTTTGTAATGTATCCGTGTTTCATCGACAGTTATGTATTGACGCAGAAAATCCTCAGGATTGCGAGGGAAAAACGCCAAAACAGCCTCAGAATCGACCACACGATTACGTTTACTCTCCACTGTGAGCAAACGCGGCACCCATCTTGCAGAGATTTTTTTCGCAGCCAATTTTTCGTGCAAAATTGAGGCGACTGTGCCTTGCGATATGTCTGTGGCCTCAACTATTTCGCGCACTTTTATTCGGCGATCATTTAAAATCATATTGTGGATTTTGTGAATCATTTCGGAGGTAGACAGTTCCACAGGGCATCTGGAACGATGTTCATCTTTTGTGGATGTACGGCCACGTTTAAGCTTATTCACCCAATTGTAAACAGTTGCAAACACAGGAGCACATGTGCCATGAACTTCATCTAACTCAGCTTTGATTTCTTTTGCTGTTAACCCTTTTAAATACAAAAGTTTAATCACTGTTCGAAACTCACTTTTATTTATTGTTATAATCAAATGAAAGTTTTTACTTGAATCAACAACAGGTACGTGATGGATACGGCTGAAACTCTAACAGCTCACTAGCATAGAACATATACAAATAGAAAAGTAAGCTAATTAAGTGACCTTGAGAAGTCTGTCAAAAGTTTAGTACGGATCGCACCCGTTGGATAGCACTGCTAACCAATTTTTAGAATGTATATTGTCAAAAGCTCCACTGCCATTTCCGCTTTGTTTTGTTTTGCTTTTGCGTTTACCTGTTTTATATTTGTTCCAAGTTTTTCCTATATACGTAAATTATAGTAAATTATTTGTTCGGTTATTTATAACGTAGCGCGACGATGTCCCATGTGAAAACGTGTTGTGTTTTAAACTGTACGGATAAAACAAGTAAAAGACATCGTTTTCCTTGTAAAGATCTGGACATTTACAGTAGATGGATTGTGAATATTAATAATCCGAAGCTATTTAATGTAGCCCCGGAAAAGGTGTATAATTCATATTATGTGTGTGACAGACATTTTATTGAGGAATTCAAGGTACCTGGAACTAGAAGAGGTTTACAAAAAGGTGCTATACCAACCTTACATCTGAATTGTAAGTTTTTAACTAAAATTAATATTTACTGAATTTGTTTAAGAGAAGTACGAGGATTTTCGACAACTGTTTGTAAAAAGTTGTTTTCATTATCTTTTTTAATTTGCCTATTTCTCTTAGACAAGCCAAAACTACCATAATTTATTAAATTATTTTGTAATCTCCGAAACATACATCTGTTTGGTTGATGTTTTTCTGGGTATTTATTTAAATACAATTCAGCGGCTTTAACATCATTACTTCCAGAAAGAATAAAACATTCTAACATTTGATATTTATCACGGTTAGTAAAGCGATCCATTTCAAGCGCAAATGCTTTGCTTAAATTTCTATGTAAATTAATTAACTGTTTTTTTAAACTGCACTACTTGAAACATAAAATAAAGGACAAACTTTAACGTTTCTCAGATGTTGAGCGATTGTTTCTCTTTGTCATAATGGAAATTAAAGCCTACTACGACCAAAACATAATTATGTGATTTTTAGTGTTTTGATTCAATCAAACATATCCATGTTATACCTCTTTGGAAAGGGTTTTTGGTCAGCATTTCAAAAATGTAAAAATCCAATATGGCGGCTATTTAAAAATAAAAAGTTGAACATGGTCACGCAAAATCTAGATGCCCTAGACAAAATCTAAGTTGAAAATGTGAAGCGCAATGGGGAATAACCCTGATGTACCAAATTTGAACATTCTATTTCAATTAGTAGACTAACTACGAGCAAATAAAGAAATCGTCAATTTTGTGTTTTTTGCCTCTATCTAGTAACCTATGAAAAATTTTTGAAATTTGAAAACCGATCTGAGATACCCTCATAATTATGCAACTTTTGTCCCATTTAACCAAGATCGTATCTCCTACAGTTTCCAAGATCCCCATGTACTGCATTTTATACTGTACACACTGTATAGTGAAAATAAGATGGCTTGTGCTCCCTTAGATTAAGGGAAGCAGCAAAAACTGCAAGCTTGAACTTTATACTGAAAAAATCGAAAAAATAACATTTGTTTTATTAACACTTCCTTAATATTATTTAACAATTTAAACCTGTAATAACTTGAGTTAAAATGGCATGTGTCGTAAACTTAGACCTTATGAATAATAGCCATCATTATAGGCTCGTTGAATAATATAGTATTTTCTATTACAGAAATAGCTCTTGTCTTGGGTATTATTTGCAATGACAACAGTCGAGTTATCGTATAAAACAAACAAATAAACCAACAGATGCCAACTAAATAATACCGTTATGTGAAAGCATTTAAAATCTTTAACTTAATAACTAATTATAGTCAAGGTGAAAGCATAAATTACACGAACCATGCAGTAATAACTATGCCTTTAATAATTGATAAAGTTAATATTAAGAAAGTATTACGATTTACAGTTTAAGTATTTAGGTTAATTTATTGATCAATATTTAGATTTCAAAACTAATTGTGATTGTATTATTAAAATATTGCAAACAAGGCTTGATTTGTATACCGAAGATCAAATTTGTTTACAGTATTTTCTAGTTGCTTTGTTTATAAGACATTCATTGCACTGCATTTTAAATACTGTTGTATCCTAGTGCATGATCTAAACAAACTTGATATGCAATGACTGCAGTAAGTACTTATCATTTACAATGTTGGATACATTATACTTCATTTGTCCCATGATAGGTGTCCGACTTGGTAAAAATTAAATTCGAGAATAATGTAATCAGGATATATGCAACCGAATCTATTTCCAACTTAACAAAACATTTTATGTAGTACCTTAACATGACAAAGGTTACCATCATGCCCAGGATCAACACTCGACCTTAATGATTAGTAGTAGTAGTAAATGCTAATCTCTGTCTGGGTAGCTTCGATAAGCTCCATATCACATTTAAGACAGAGTGATAGCATTCCTACACGTTGCAATTTATCTTTGCTTAAATGGGTTGATTTAGAGTTGTTGCTGTCCTTGACATTCATCATTTCTAACATACATTACTTGTGAGATTTTACATTTACATTTGCTGATCAGTTACATAAACATTGTTTTCCTCGATGCCAAATTTGGATTATCCTCTCCTATACAGACCATCAGTGACTGCATTTTTATTGACTCATGTTTATAGGTTTAGCATTTACACTTGGTTGTAGCAAGTAATGATAGACACTTTGATGTGCTTACTGTGTTGTATTGACTTTTTGGGCCTGCAAATAGAGCAACTTCACCGTTTATTGCGTGGCCACACCAGTTTTTTAGAACATGTGGTTAATAAATAATTACCCAAAAGTTAAATTGGGTGTTCAAACTTTTTGGCAACATGCAAATGTAATTTTTGATGTAGGTTCGTTAATATGGAATACAGAATTGTAATTGAAATTGGAGAGATAACGAAGTTTTAGGAAGTATAGAAATCTGGTACCCATTTTGGGACAGAAGAAGTATCTTAAATATTATGCAGTCATCTTTAATGTACTAAAACTATTATTTAAGATTAAAAATAATATTGTCGGTTATTATGTACTAATTTGCATTTGGTATGTTGTAAATGTGCATAACATATTGCACACATGTAAAAATGATTTTATGATTGTACTAAATACATAAGGTAGAATTTCTAATAATTGTTAATAATAATTAATAATTATGAGGTTTACTTCATATGTGATTGTGATTGTTATTTGTTATTTCCAATAGTAAAATTATTTAATATAATGGATTCTTTTAGTACACATAGCATCTCCTCCTACAAATGGAATACATATTTAAAATTAAAATTCCAGTTAACAATAAGATTGTTCTTTTCAAAATCCTCAATTTAATGTTGCTGCTATCCCATGAATACTGTGAAAATGCATGGATATTATAAATACAAGTTTACACACAAGTTAAATTCACCCAACATTGGTTTACTTTTAAACAATTTTACTTAACATGTTCTTTGCTTATTTTATAATCAGCAAGATGTATTAAGTATAATTTACTAAGCAAACCAATGTATTTGGTTGAATTTAATTTAATAACTATATTTGAATAAGGTAGAGCTATTATTTAAACTTCCCGCCTACAATAGTTCGGATCGCACCCGCTGCAAGCAGCACAATTAGTTTGTTTCTCTCTTTGCCTAAATTTCTTTTCTATTTATGTATGTTCTTTGCTCACTAGTTAGGAGTGCTGCTTACTGTGAAAATTTTATTTTCAGTACCACGAGCGCCATCTCTTGAATTTCCTAAGAACTCGTATTTGTTTTATTCTGTTTGCATTTATTACACAAGAAATTAAATATTTTTAAAATCTCAAAATTTCCTTTTTTCAAAATAACTTCATAACGAAATTTTTTTTTAGATCTGCAAAGACTAAATAATTATCACTATAATTTCACAATTTCTCCATTTAGCCCAATTTGTATATCATACCATTACCATAAGATCTCCATGCTGTGCGTCCTTATCTAGAACACCTTGTATAAATGTTGCAACGATATCAATGGGTATAATGAACTATCGTAGTTTAAGTAACGTATATTGTTTAATAAGGTTAACTGTTTGCCAAGTTGAAATTTCCCTTACGTGTTTACTCATTGGTACATTGGCACTAACACCACATTACAATCGAAACAGATTTCTATTCTGAGCTAGCCTACACATTTTACTGAAATTCCCACAGCCTACATCTTTCACTATCTGTGTGCAATAGTCTAACAAAGGTCTACCTCTACTTCTCTTTTTTCCTATCTCTGCTTCTAATTTATTCTGCACTATTCTCTCGTGTCTTAGTATGTGGCCTATCATCCTACCTCTCCTATGTTTTACAGTTTTCCACATATTTCTTTCTTCACCTACTATTTCTAGTACCTCTTTGTTCTTAACTTTGTCTGTCCATGATATCTTCATCATACTTCTATAACACCACATTTCAAAGGCTTTTACCCTTTTCGTGTCTGCTACTCCTACTGTCCAGGCTTCACAGCCGTACAGTGCTGTGCTCCACACATGTTTTAAGCAATTTTTTCCTTGTTTCTATGTTTGTTGTCTTTGAACACAGTAAGTATTTGCATTTTCTTGTTAAATGTAGCACGGCCATTGTGCTAACCTTTGTTTTATAACTTTTGCGCTTTTCCCATCTTGCGTTATTTGGCTTCCTAGGTAGCAGAAATTCTTAACCTCTTGTAAGTTCTTGTTACCTATTTTCATTCTTGTTTTTAATTTATTTTCCCCTGCTTTGCATACTAGTACTTTAGTTTTATTTTTGTTAATTTTCATACTGTATCTCTCTGTTAGAACTGTTTCCATTTCATTAATAGCAGCTTCTAACTCTTCTCTGCTAATACCGCTATATCATCTGCAAATCTAAGCATATCAATCTTTTGTCCCTGCATAGTAATTCCAAATGTCTTTCTGCATTTGACAGTATTCATTACCTCTTCAATGTACAAGTTTAAAATTAATAGGGATAGGGCACAGTCCTGTCTCATCTCTTTCCTAATATTTACTTCTCTATGTTCCTGCTCAATTAAAATAAAAAGTGTCAGAATTTAATATTGTGTATGCATTCAATACATTTTACCTTACTACTTCTTGTATCATTATTTTCCTTGAGAAACCTAGAAAAGATACTGATGAAATCATTTCCGTGCTTCAACGAAGACCCTTAAACTTTTTTTGTTATATTCTTGTAAACAATATTGACATATTTTTACATATCAGCTTCTATAGAATGAAGCAATAATTTATAATGTTAATCAAACTACATTTGCTTTATGCTATTTGCATAAAATATTTCTACATTAGAGATTTTATCAAATCACTTCCAGCTCCTTCACTTCAGTATTGCTTGAGCAATGGTTTCAAGATCTTTGTCAGTTAGTTAATTTTCATTTGATTTAGGAATAGATTTCCAACAAGAAACAGCTACATCTTACCATATGTAAGTGCATGATTATAATTTAGTTTTATAAAAATAAATAACAAAAAATTGTGACGAACTGAATTACTTTTTATATATTATATTAATCATTTTTGTAGTAATATTTTAGTGTAAGCATTAGTTAATTTTAGAAATATACTAAAATAGTTACTTCGATAGTATTCGGCACACTTATCGCAACCGTTAATATTTATAGGTTCAATGACGGGAACCAAAGACCTAATATATAAGGAAATAATTGCTACAAGGGTTGATCAAATGGTGATAGTGGAAAACCAATGTATTCGAATTACTTTGTAAAATAATTTACTGAGTACAATTCTACCCTACATACTTTTTGATATCTATAGCAATAACTGAAAAATATTTAAACTGGCAATGAAAGATTATATAGGTCAATTCCATATAAGATTTTTCAAAAATTTTATAATATACTATTTTATAGTTTCAAAGGTAACACTTTCACATTTTACTTAAACAATTTGTAGGTATTTTGATTGGTTTAGAACTTGTTTTGGAATAAATAATATTGCGTTCACAGCACTTAAACTTGATGAGAATGAGTTTGCTTACCTTATCCCTACGTTATATTAAACTATGAAGTTAGGGTAATGCAACTATATAAAAGCTGTGTGGGTGTAGTGTATAATGCTAATTTGAATTTATAAAAATAAATAAGAAATATTTTTAAATATTTGAATGACTTTTTATATCCTCCATTAAACGTTTCTATGGTGAAACTTTAGTATTAAATTAATTCAGAAATATACTCAAATAGTTACTTTAAGTAGTAACTTACATCCATTATTGTCTACACTTTTAATGTTTATATGTTCAATGAAAAGAAAACAAAGGCATACTGCCATCTAGAATTCATAAACAAACAGTTGTTTTGAAGTTGGATAAAATGCAGGTGGTGGGAACTATCTTGGAAGTCGATTTACTATGTACAGAGTACAACCCTACCTATATACCTTTTAATATCTAAAAAAATAACTGAAAAGTATTTAAATTGGCACTTAAAAAGTGTATAGATCAATAAGCATATATCAATTCGATATATGATTTTTCAAAAATTTTATAATATACTATTTTATAGGATCAAAGTTAACGCTTTGATATTTTACATGCACAATTTGTAGGTATCTTGATCGGTTTATGATTTCTTTCAGAATAAATGGCATTGCTTGCACAGCACTTAAACTTGTTACCAAGTGTGAATTAGTTTATCTTGTTCTTATGTTATATTAAGGTCACAAATTTAAAGTAATGTAATTAGACAAAAGCTGTGCCGGTGTAGTGTTTTTAATTACTTGCTACCAGCTCTATATATTTTGTTAAATTGTTAAATGTTAAGCAACCAACTTTACTAATTTATCCATTATTTTTATAGTTTGAAGGAACTCCATTTTATCCTGCTAATGACCGATTCTGGACTGTAATTCAAAAATACAAAGTAAATCAATTTTACACTGCGCCAACTGCAATTAGAGCTCTTATGAAATTTGGCAATGATTACGTTCTAAGGTAGATGTGTGTGAAATTTTTGTTTACAATAAATAATAAACCATCTTATAGACACAATTTATCAAGTTTGAGAGTACTTGGCTCTGTGGGCGAACCAATTAATCCAGAGGCTTGGTTATGGTATTATAAAATAGTTGGAAGAGAAAAGTGCTCAATTGTTGATACATTTTGGCAGACTGAAACTGGAGGGCCTGTACTTACTCCACTTCCAGGTGCAACACCTATGAAACCTGGAGCTGCGGTAAGTTATAATAAATATAATAAACCATAAAAATCTCGCTAAATAGTAAGCCTGTTACTTTGTTTTCTGTTATGTCTCCATCAAAATTACTTACAGTTGTTAAAGTAATGCTGTATATACTGTCATGGCGTCGCCGTGGATCAATGTAGTAAGCATAAGACTATGGATCCCAAGGTCCCGGGTTCAAATCCCGACACGGCCGACTGCTTGAAAAATGGCAGGTGAGCATTTTTCACAAAAATTATGCCCTCGTTCGGATGAGAGGTTAAATGGAGGTCCCGTGTGTGAGTGTTGTCATGCACGTTAAAGATCCCTACCTTGCCTGGAACGACAAGGGTTCGGCAAAATTCTAAATTTCCAGGCAACAAAAAACTCGCCTCCTGGCCAATGTAGTACCTACAGGTGGAGCATTGGAAATGTAAATGAACTGTATATACTGTCATGCAGATTTTGTTCAGTGTAGAGATGCTGTTCAGTTGAAACGGCTACTCTGCATATTAATTATTGATCCGTATTATAATGCATGCACATATTCCAAACCAATTATTTAAAACTACAGTGGCATAAAAGATGTTCCTTATGCTTTTCTTACTCTATTATAGCGATTATTATTGAACCATCATTAGTGTGATAGATAGTGCTCCAATAAAAGAAAACAAATAATTTAGCAATACTTCGTGACAACCTAAAATGTTGTTGATAGAGGAGTGAATAAATAAAACTTAGGGAAACTGTTACTACGAGGGGTGCTCGATATGTGTCAGGAATAAATAACAAAAACAAAACTTGAGGCGTGAAAACTTCTTTACTGTTTCTCAAAATATTCTCCATGATGACTGATACACTTTTGCATACGTTGGAACCAATTTTCATAGCATTTTTCCATTACGATTGAGATATCTCCAAAACATGGTTTTTGAACGCATCAACCGCCTCTTCTGGTTTCGAAAATCGTTGTCCACGCAGTTTGCTCTTCACACGTAGGAACAAAAAGAAATCATTAGGTGCCAAATCAGGACTATACGGCGAATGACTCATCAATTCGATGTTTTGAGTGCTCAAATAGTCACTTGTTTGAGCCGATGTGTGGGAGCTCGCATTGTCATGATGGAGAATGAATCAATGTCGTCAATTTATTTTTCTTATTTCTCCGAAAACTTATAGCAAATAATTGGTTGTATACCAAGCAGAATTAACTGTTCTACGATCCTCAGAAGCAACGGTTGTGACATGTTCATTTATTCAGAAAAAAACAGGCAACCGTTTTCTTTGAAGTACTTCGAGCACGAACAACTTTTGTTTGATTTTGTTCATCTTGGAAGAACCATACAGTCGACTGCTGTTTACTTTCGGGTTCATACGAATAAATTCAAGATTCGTCACCTGTGTAGATGTTGTTACGTAAATTTATTACCTGGAACAAAAGAAACGTTGCCTGTTTGTACCGCGGCTAGTCAGAAGCATAATGGGTCGGGTTCTGAAAGCTAGATGGTACTGATATTTTGTTGAGCGCCAAGGCGGGCTCCGCGCAAAAAGCAACTATAATATAAAACCAACCTTACCTGCCTAATTGGTTGATCCAGGATCCAGGACTAATATTACTGTAGATATTGTGTGAACTTCAGGTTTATGAGAACTACGATTAATATTTGCACACGTTATGTAAATATGTATATATTGTAAACATTCAAATTAACACTAATTGAAGGGAAACAGCTGATTGCACCTGTAACTCCTAATAAGTCGCATAAAGTTAAAAACCAGTACTAGGGGTTGGTTTGCGCAAAACAACACTTTGTATATAGTGAAATGTATATAGTAGAATTACCACTATAGGCCCTTTCAACTGATTTAACAGTGATAACGGAACAAAATGAAATTATTGTTTTTATATATGAAAATTTGGTAAGTTGCAAAGTAAGCAACTAAGTCCGTCGGAGTATTCTTTATTCTTCCCAGGCCACTTACATAAAAAACGATACGTTAATACATCCGGGTGTGGTGTTTTGCTCTCTGCAGGTAGCACTTGTCCCTCGCTGTAGATATGTAACTAAGCGATCAGTGTACAAATGAATAACAAGAAATGTAACATCTGGATCAAACTTGTATCTGCTGTACGATACCAAAATACAATAAGGCAATTCCAATAAAGGAAAACCAAAACGAGAACCATAACCACGAAAATATCAGAGAAGAGGATAAACAAATAAATAAACCAGTGGATAAGAAAACCAAAAAAAAAACCCTTCAACGCTAACCAGCGTAAGGGTTTAATAATTATTTTTATAGCGACGCTATCTTCAAACAGGTAGCAACTTCAAACAATTCAATGAATGTGCACCATCGACCTATAACATTCAAATACTTGAACCAAAGTTGCAGAAACTTCCAAATAAGCACAGCCCACGCTATATGCAACTCCAGAAAATTAACGTTTTGTTATATTTATATCCTGCAACGCAGCTAGGGAAATATCTTTCAGCACACGCTAACCCTTGGATAACGAAAACGTGTAGGTCACTTCACAAAGCGCATTCAAGACGAACCACGTTTAATCAAGAATGTATTAATTCGTATTTCTATTTATCGACAATTATCACACACCTGTCGGACAGATAAAGTCGCGTTGTATTTAATATTAAATGCTTGGCCCTGAATCAATATTTTACAAATAAATTGTTACGTCTAATCTAATTACGATATATACAGTGAGAGTCATTGTAACGTAACAAAGTGACCGTTACAACTCCCCCCTTCCTAAATTTAACCATCTCACAAAAAAAATATCATTGGAAACTCCAACTCAAAGAAGATGGAAGTATATCTAACTACCCTCAATCAAAGGATCCAAACTATGATCAATTTTTATGTCTTTAATATGCCAGTTGCCTAAATTATGTCCAGAATGAAAATCGGATAACTGATAGACATTCGGCGAAATTTTTTTCTTTACATGACACTTAATAAACTTTAAGTTAAGCTTAGACGCAATGAAGTCCGAAGCTTTAGACAATGTAAAATTTCTTTTCCACACAACTTGACCAACATCTAACTGTAATGGTCGATGCCTCAAATTGTACCGATGAGCACTTTTTCGTAGGCGGCTGCTAACCTCTTTTTAACCATCGGAAATAAATCGCGAATAGATTTTAAATGATCCGTGATCGGGATCCGATTCTTAAAATGAAGCGGGTCTTCCTTGTTGATTTCTATCCCTCTAAACATGTCCCCCGACAAATAAACTTCCCGTCCAAAATTTAAATAAGAAGGGCTAAACCCGGTGACTTCGTGAACGGCATTACGAAGCGCAAACCCAAAAGCCGGAAGTTGAACGTCCCAACTTCTGTGTACTTCACCTACGTATGACCGGATCATTGTTTTCAAAACTCGGTTTACACGCTCTGTGGGGTTAGCTTGTGGATGGTACTTAGCATCAAAAACTATTTTTGTTTTATAAGATTTTGCCATCTTTCGAAATTTATCGCTAACGTATTGGCTACCATTATCACATAAAATTCTTTCGGGCGCACCATATATTAAAAAGACATCTTCTTCAATATGCTTTACAACCGCGGAACTGGTAGCAGTTTTTAAAGGGAATAACAAAACATATTTTGTGAAGCAATCCGTTACAACTAGTATAAACCTATTCCTTTTCGACGATAACGGCAATGGACCAACCAAATCGGTTGAAATCACCTCCCACGGGCGAGAAATAATACGTTTGTACACAACGCCATGAGGCGCTTTTTGTTGTACTTTTTGTGCCTGGCACATTTGACAACCCCTAACATATTTAGCAATTTCAGCATTCATTTTTGGCCAATAATATTTCATACAAATGCGTTTACGAGTTTTAAAATAACCCATGTGACCAGCTGTGGGCGCATCGTGGTTTTCTAAAAACACTTCCTGCCTCAAAAATTTAGGAACAACCAATTTCCATTTATTACCGTCATCCAAGAGTATTCCTTCGTTATCCACCAACTTATAGATTTTATTATCTAGCATACGCCAATGTGGAAATTTATCAGGTGATCTTGAAATTTTCGCTTTTAAATCAACATACCAGTGTTCTAACGGTCCATCCTTGATGTCAATGAGAGCAACAGCTCTAGACAGAGCGTCCGGTACTTGATGAGAAACCCCCTTTCCTATGAACAACATTAAAATCATAACCTTGAAGACGTAACGACCATCGGGCTAAACGACCTGAAGGGTTCTGTAGTTTATGTAGCCATAAAAGAGAAAAATGATCGGTAATAACCGTGAACGAAACTCCTTCGATATAAGACCTAAATTTTTCGATACCCCACACTACAGCCAAACACTCTAGTTCTGTAGTAGAATAGCGGCGTTCTTGTGCCGTAAGGCTCCTACTAGCAAAAGCTACCACGTGCTCTCCGTCATCAAACTCTTGAGTTAGCACGCAACCTAGACCCACTTGCGACGCATCCGTTTGGATACAAAACTTTTTGGAAAAATCAGGACAAACTAATATCGGAGTGGAAATCAAACATTGCTTAATATCCAAGAATGCTTTTTCAGCCTCATCATCCCAAACAAAATGTTTCGATTTCCTTGTCAAGCGATTGAGCGGGGCCACACGGCAAGCAAAATTCTTGACAAACCTTCTATACCACGAAATTAGTCCTATAAAACGACGAACTTCTTTTACACTTCGAGGGGTAGGGTAATTTACCATTGATGTAATTTTTCCGGGATCGGCTCGTAAACCATCTTGATCTACAACATAGCCCAAGTATCGGAGACTATTTTTGACAAATTCACATTTTTCAGGGTTTATCGTAAGCCCTGCTGAATTAAGACGTTTAAAAACTTCTTTCAAAACCTTAATGTGCGTGTCGAAATCCGATGTTGCTATGAGAATATCGTCCAAATAAAGCGACACCCAATTTTCTAAATCCGGCCCAAGAATTGTGTCAACTAACCGCTGAAAAGTAGCAGGCGCATTATGTAAACCGTAGAGCATTCTGGTAAATTGAAACAAACCTTTACCCGGTACAACAAAAGCTGTCTTCTCTTTACTAGTTTCTTCCAAAGGGATCTGATGGTACGCCGATTTTAAATCAATCGTTGATAAATATTTAGCATCTCTAAGACGATCTAAAATGCTTGAAATGTAAGGCAATGGTACGCGTCTTTTTTTGTAACTTGATTAACTTTTCGAAAATCAATACAAAATCTAAACTCGTTGTTAGATTTTTTCACCATAACAATAGGCGAACTCCAGGCTGATTTAGATTTTTCAATGACGCCAAGCGCTAACATTTTATCTACCTCAGTATCAATCACTTTCTGTACATACGGGGATACGGGATAATATCGTTGTTTAATGGAAGGGTGATTTCCTGTATCGATCATGTGTTGCACACCTTTAGCACAACCTAAACCTTGACCTATTTCTGTAAATGCTAAAGTCACCAATTTCTCTAGCTCCTGCTTTTGTACATTATTTAAAGAATCCTTGACGCAAATACCGCTCAAATAATTATGGGGTTTAAACTCCCATTTGTTGCCTTTAATTACTGGAAAAACAGCCATTTTACGTAAAAAATCAATACCCAAAATAATATCCTCAACCACCTCGGGGATGACTAATGCCTTTATTAAACTGACGTGGTTCCCTAATTTAATTAAAAGCTGCACAGTTCCGATAACATTACATGACCTGCCATCAGCAACGGTAACTAACAAATTATTAGATTCCAACTTAATACCAGCTTCTTTTAATTTAAACCAAGTCATACGACCAATTACAGTTTGACTTGCACCCGTGTCTATCAAACCTATACACGTAATATCGTATACCAAAACAGATGCAAAAGGGCGAGAGTCTCCCTCTGTATCTATAAATAAACCTTTTATTCGATCTTTCTGAAATTCAGTTCGAACAGTTTCAAGCCAAGATTTCCATGATTGATTTGCCGAGCTCGTATCTATGATCGCCGACCGGCTACTCGACGACCTGCGTATCCGTTTCCCGAACACACGCAACTAAATTTAGTAGTGCCATCTTTGCCACAACGAAAACAAAATTTCCTTGTTTTAGGAAGTTCACAATACTTAAACGCATGCCCCAATTGACGACAATTCCAACACTGTACGCCTGTCTCAAGAGGTGAGATACGTTTTTCCAAAATGGGTTTACTTTCCGGTTTAAACGGCATGCCTAACAATTCGGGTTCTAATCGAGGTAAAGAAGTAATGGGCCTTTGACGTGTATCTGAAGCTAATTGTTTGTTCACCTCTAATCTTTTACATAGATTAAGCAATTCGTCTACCGTAGAAAAGTTTTGTAAGCCTAGACCGTGAATATAGTAAGGAGAGATATTCCGGCGAAGTATAGCTAATTTTTCTTCCTCTGATAAAGGTTTTGAAAGTCTAGCAAACAAATTTATCATGCACGCGAAAAAGTCTCCTACTCGTTCTTGCGATGCTTGTTTCCTATTATGTATTCCCGTCAGAAGTTCACGTTCATAATCAAACGGTAAATATTCAGAACGCAACCGAGAAACAAAATCTTGCCAAGACGTAATGGAGGATCGAACTGACCTATACCATATACGAGCATTTCCTCAATAAATCTATAATAGAATTATTTAAATCTATGACGCTAACATTGCGAGCCACCCTGTATTCTTCAACCCTTTCCAAAAATTCGTTAACACTACAGTGGTCGGGGTCTCCAGAAAAAGTAATTCCCCATTTACATACAGGTATACTTTTTGACGATAAAACAGGGGTGTTTATATTTCCATTTAGAAATCGATTTTCCGGAACAATATTCAACTCATGGGCACTTACTGTTTGTTCTGGTAACGCGTCGGACTCATTTAACAACACATCTATTTTCCCTAAGCGCTCCATCAACGAATCAACCGCGCTCTGATATTTTTTATTAGCATCTACTAAGGGAAGTCGTACTAACCTTCCAAGCAAATGTTTAAGTTTACTTTCAGCATATAATATATTAATGGGTTTTCCACTCAAAACTAAAGACTGAACTTGAGATTCTAATTCTGTAGACTTACTCTCACAAATACCTAACTCTTCTTTGGACAATCGATAAGGGTCCATTTTTAAATTAAATTTATCACAAAGAAATATAACATACAAATTCAAACACTTTTAAACAAGCTTTTCTACCTACTGATAAAATTTAAATTAAATTTTAGCTGCAACTAATGTTCTCATAAACTCGTCTGTTACACAATAACTACACAAAACATTTTGTTAAATATTTTAAGCTTGAAGCTGATAAAAACGAGTCCCAAACGCTGCGGCGTCAAAACCTGTTACGTAAATTTATTACCTGGAACAAAAGAAACGTTGCCTGTTTGTACCGCGGCTAGTCAGATGCATAATGGGTCGGGTTCTGAAAGCTAGATGGTACTGATATTTTGTTGAGCGCCAAGGCGGGCTCCGCACAAAAAGCAACTATAATATAAAACCAACCTTACCTGCCTAATTGGTTGATCCAGGATCCAGGACTAATATTACTGTAGATATTGTGTGAACTTCAGGTTTATGAGAACTACGATTAATATTTGCACACGTTATGTAAATATGTATATATATTGTAAACATTCAAATTAACACTAATTGAAGGGAAACAGCTGATTGCACCTGTAACTCCTAATAAGTCGCATAAAGTTAAAAACCAGTACTAGGGGTTGGTTTGCGCAAAACAACACTTTGTATATAGTGAAATGTATATAGTAAAATTACCACTATAGGCCCTTTCAACTGCTTTAACAGTGATAACGGAACAAAATGAAATTATTGTTTTTATATATGAAAATTTGGTAAGTTGCAAAGTAAGCAACTAAGTCTGGCGGAGTATTCTTTATTCTTCCCAGGCCACTTACATAAAAAACGATACGTTAATACATCCGGGTGTGGTGTTTTGCTCTCTGCAGGTAGCACTTGTCCCTCGCTGTAGATATGTAACTAAGCGATCAGTGTACAAATGAATAACAAGAAATGTAACATCTGGATCAAACTTGTATCTGCTGTACGTATACCAAAAATACAATAAGGCAATTCCAATAAAGGAAAACCAAAACGAGAACCATAACCACGAAAATATCAGAGAAGAGGATAAACAAATAAATAAACCAGTGGATAAGAAAACCAAAAAAAAAAAACCCTTCAACGCTAACCAGCGTAAGGGTTTAATAATTATTTTTATAGCGACGCTATCTTCAAACAGGTAGCAACTTCAAACAATTCAATGAATGTGCACCATCGACCTATAACATTCAAATACTTGAACCAAAGTTGCAGAAACTTCCAAATAAGCACAGCCCATGCTATATGCAACTCCAGAAAATTAACGTTTCGTTATATTTATATCCTGCAACGCAGCTAGGGAAATATCTTTTAGCACACGCTAACCCTTGGATAACGAAAACGTGTAGGTCACTTCACAAAGCGCATTCAAGACGAACCACGTTTAATCAAGAATGTATTAATTCGTATTTCTATTTATCAACAATTATCACACACCTGTCGGACAGATAAAGTCGCGTTGTATTTAATATTAAATGCTTGGCCCTGAATCAATATTTTACAAATAAATTGTTACGTCTAATCTAATTACGATATACAGTGAGAGTCATTGTAACGTAACAAAGTGACCGTTACAATGTTATACACTGTGTTTGATGCACCGTAATCGTATTTTTAGAGCATTTCTTCGCACCAATCAACACGTCTTTTATTGAGCAATTGTCAAATTAGATGGGATCCAACGTGCAAATAGCTTTTTCATAGCTAAATGTTCATATAATATCAAACGTGTACTTGTCATACTAATGCCTAGGGATGCCCGAATCTCACGATGTCACATGACGATCCTGCAGTATCAATTCCCGCACAGCATCAATGTTCTCTGATACAACAGCCGATTTTGGACGACCTTCTTTAAATTCATCTGCTAGCGAACTAGAACCACGATTGAATAAATATATATATATATATATATATATATATATATATATATATATATATGTTAGGTAGTTAATTACACAAGGTAAGTTGATAAATACTATCGTATTACAGTGAATACTAGCTCGATTTGAAATGATCATTTGGGCTTTGCATAAAAAGTCTAAGTTATTATTTCATTAATTTAAGAGAATCTATTAAAGACAATCCACCTTCCGGGATCTGGAACAGTGATGAAACAAATTTGTCTGACGATCCAGGAAGTAAGTTATTTGCAATTGAGGTGTAAAATATATTGAAAACATCTGCAATTATATAAAACCTCAACTTCTATAATGATTTGTGCCAATGTTAAGAGCAAATGTCTACCACTTTATGTAGTTTATAAAACTGACTACATTTGGACAACCTGGACTAAAAATGGTCCTCAGAATGCTTGATACGACAGAACTAAGAGTGGTTAGTTTGATGCAGTAACATTTGAAGATGTTTTGCTGTTCCTTTCTGAATCCTAAGTGAAAAAGGAAGAGGGAGTAGTTGTAATGATGAGTGACGAGTGTTTTCGCACATCAATAAAGTAGTCCGAACCTTGTGCAACGTAAGTGACAAAGTTTGGTTGCTTACCAGCTAACACAAACCATATCACAACAATCATTATATGTCACGTTTTTCGCTCCTAGGAAGAGATTGTCGCAGCATATTTTACAGAAATGTTAAAGGTAAGTCAAGTTCGAAGTTTCCTACAGTACCCAAAGACGTGTTTCCGTCTTTGTTAAAGACACTAATGGAGGATCTAGATAAAAATAAGGCCCAAAACCTTATCTCGAGATTTGACAAGTTAGATTTTCTTTCTAAACAATCAAAAGCTTATTCAGCGATTACCAATAAAACATAACAACGTTGATATGGGTATTATAAGAAATGTGTTTTTAGATCACTTGCAAAAAATAGAGCTGATTATGTCACTTTCTCAACGGATACTAAGAAAAGAAGGAAGAGGTTGCTTGCCTGCTGGGGAAAGCAACTCTGCTTTAAATCTTAAAGAAGTTGCACCTGGTGGGACTATTCCTAAGGCTATTAAAAAGAAGCAAAGAAGAATAGTGTATTCAAATTCTTCTAAAGATGATGCACTTAGTGATACACCACTTAAGTCTGATGATGATTGTGAACATTTCATGAACTTGAAAATTGTTCAGTAAACTTAAATGATGCCCAAAAAACTGTTTTGCTGGGGATTTTGTACTTATCCTTTTTAATGGTCAAAACTAAAATTATGATCGGTAGTAAAATGATGTGAAATTGAACTGTGAAGTTTTTTCAGAAATAAAGTTATTATCTTAGTTTGTTTGTTTATAAACAACTTGTCAAGTTTAAATTGGTTCAAGAGGCTTATCTTAATTCCAATATATAGTTGTGTTCATTATTATCCTATTAAAAATATACACTTGTCTTTTCTCCTGTTTACTGAGAAAGTAATCAACACTACATTTGTTTTTTTCCAATGCTTCATCCAACGGTACTACATTGGCCAGCAAGCGAGTTTTTTTACATGGAAATTTTGAATTTTGCTGAACTCTTGCTTTCCGAGCAAGGTAGGGATCTTTAACATATGTGACAACACTCACACACCGACCTACATTTTACCTCTCATCCGAAAAATGACCATTTTGTGAAAAATGCTCGCCTAACATTTTCCAAGCAGACCGTGTCGGAATTCGAACTCGGGACCTTGGGCTCTATAGTCACATGCATACTAACATAGTCGCGGAGGCGCTTGGAAGTCACAATAGCCAGGGAAGCCCCTTATGGATTTTTTTTATATTTAAGTATAGTCTGAAAAATTCTTTAAAAAAAATATCAGTACGCTTACTATTGTCTCTGATTTTTATTATCCATGTTTTTATTCTTTCCTGATTTATCTTGTTTTATCTTTTTTTTAATATAGTGTTCTAAATTCTTCTCTTTGTTCCTTATACACGCTTGCTTGTTAGACATCAATCTGTGTTCGATCTTGAATGTCCTCGTTTTTATTATTCTCTTTATCAATTTTATTATTTAACAAGGTAAAGATCTTTTCTGTATTGTTAACGTTTAGATGCACACATTACTATGTTTATCAGAATTTAATTTTGTAGAATGTGTTGCAACTATCAACTACTTAGAGTAATAATAATGCCAGACAGTTCTGTCAATTTTGATGTATCAAATACTTGCTCCTTATATTAAAATCAAAATCAACGACAACCAGTTTGATTTTATTCAATACATCATTATATGGAAGTCGTCAACAGAAGTTGATCCAAATATAACACCAGAATCAGAGCTTCTCATATATCAACAAATTATACAGACGATCGCACTGGATTAAAGAATATGTTTTGCAATACCATATCAATATTATTCGTGGGAATCGTTCAAAACAATTACCAAACAAGCAACTGCTCAACTGTATCGAGATATAATCAAAATTGTTTAAGTGAATTTTCAAAGTTTAAAACTATATATAGAAAAATTTCTATATTTTCGACAATCTGCTGGGTCCCATATTCAAATTTAAAGTGCTTTGGAAAACGTTGAAATTTATCTTGAGATGCCGGAAAAATTGTTGCTTTTACCTAATTTAGAACTTTCTGAATATTTCCTCCGTACTTTACATGCATAAAGAGGTCGCCTAGTGTCCTTTCAAAGCTATGTTTTTAGGCCCACAAGCAGATTTCAAAAACAATAATTTCTATTCAATATAACCTGCTATCTACTTTGTAACATGTCTTTTGACTGAAACCTAGCCATGTTACAACGTGCTCCGCACGTTATAAAATACTCTTGCTTTTCTTACCCTAAATATACATTTTATTACCATTAGATATTAAATTGGATTTTGAATATATGTTCATGTTTACTCTTGTATTAGAAAAAAAAATGACAAGAAATTATTGAGTTTGTTTACAATTTACTTTACTTTTACTTACAATTACTTTATTTATGTTATACAAATAAATAATTTATAAGCAATTTTTTCATTGTTGAGTTCAAGAAGCATGTCTTTCAAAACACAAGTAATGTGAATCTGAATCCATGTCATTGAGGAGTCATTTGACCCACCGCTCGCTCCTTCCTTAGTTTTCTTGGTAAGCAATAGCATTTGATTAACGTTCGTCCCCTTTTGATATCTGACTGTCTTCTGGTGCAGAATCAATTACCGTGAGGTAATTTATGAAGTTTTACCTGAGGTGCAAGATGAGGCCTTACATATTCAAACCCGTCTTGTAAATTATGGATATGACCTATACCTGTCTAGATCATGTTTTTGGTTTTATGTTTTACGTTAAATATTATCACTATCTTCATAAATTTCTCTCAACATTTTATATACCTTTAAAACTACTATAAAATGCTAAATGAAAGGAAGCAAAGTTCTAGTAAATGCAACAATAGTACTTATGTCATATAAAATATCTGGATGCTTTGGTTTTTCTTTGTCGGAACCAAATTAACTGCAACTGCAATATTCGGAAGACAAGGCGCTATGTCTACTTAAAGAGTCGAAAACTTCATCAGCTGCTTCTATGAGCACAAGGTGTTGACGTCACCAGATGTTTCTACAGGATACTATGTGAAACTCAAAGAAAACTAAAATATAAGTAACAACCTCTACTAAACAGTTACTTTTACCAGGTATGAATTGTACTTTAATTTCTCTTAGTGTAAAAGGTAGTGCATAAATTTTATAACCTAACTTATTACACATATCTAAATTATTTATGTGAGTGTTCATAATTATCATTTTGCCTTCTGCTGATTTTCAATTACCTAAATTGTGCTCTTAAATATTTCTTATAACCTAAGTGTGTGAACATGAAATTTCATGAAATTTTTTATGATTAAAAGGTTAACAAACAAATAGTTAAAAAAATTCAAACAGAACTATTTTATTGTGTTTACAAAAATACCACCTCATTCAGATCTCCGGGAGGGGTTACTTGGGGCTCGTCAACGTAAGAATTTAAAACAACGGTTTGATTTAGTGATAGGGACTTGGAATGTAAGGTTATTACTTAGAGTAGATAAGTTAACGAATTTATTAGTCGAAATGAGAAAAGGAAAGCTGGACATTTTAGATATTAGAGAGGTGAGATGACCAGACAGTAATGACTTTTGGAAAGATAATTATAGAATAATTACTTCTTCAACTAATGGACAGGCAGGGGTAGAAATAGTGTTAGGTAAAAGATTAGGACGTAAAGTTAAAGAGTACTTACAATTTAGAGATAGAATAATTATGGTTAGATTGAGTATGAAATCCATAGACAATGTTTTAGTATAGGTTTACATGCCAACAACTCAGTAGGAGGATGAGGAAGTAGAAAAGGTATACGAGAATATAAATAGTATAGTGAGAAACGTAAAGGGAGATGAGAATTTAATAGTTATGGGCGATTTTAATGCGTCAGTGGGAAAAGATAGTCAGGGAAAACTGTAAACACCCTATTCGAACAACATGTTAGAAGAAGATATACCTGGAAAGCACCAGGTGATAGGGCTAGATACCAAGTACAATACATTTTAGTTAAACAAAGATTTAGAAACCAAGTTAAAAACTGTCGTAGTTGTCCAGGGCTGACATAGGTAGGGATCATAACTTAGTTAAAATGAAGTGTAATCTAATATTTTAAAAATTGGGAAAGGCTAAAAGAGAGGGATAGGATCTAGGTAAGCTTAATGATAGTGAGGTAAAAGAGGAATATAAACAAGTATTAGATAATAAGATCAAAGAGTTAGCTATAGGAGGGAACGTAGAAAATAGATGGAAAGAAATAAAAGGGGCTGCATATCTTACAGCAACACAGACTATAAGTAAGAAAAAAGTAGAAGCGAGGAAACCGTGGGTAACAAAGGAGATATTAGATTTAATAGAGAATAGAAGAAAGCTTAAACCTTTCAGAGAATTGGATAGTGAAAGTAAGCAAAAATGTAATAGAGTTAGAAATAAGATAGTATATGAGTGTAGAAAAACTAGAAATAAATGGATGGAGGAGAATTGTAAGGGAATACAAGATGATTTGAGAGTAGGTAAGACAGACAGGGCTTACAGGACACTTAAAAAGTTTTTCGGGGAAGATAGGAAAAAATATAATTGTATTAAAGATGAGAATAATGAGTTTCTAATAAAGTTGAAGTAGCAGATAGATGGAAAAGATATTTAGAAGATTTATATAAGGGAGACGATATGGATGAGTTAGATAACGACAAAGAAGAGGATGTGGAAATAGGGTTCTCAATATTAAGAGAGGAATTTGATAGAGCTGTTAGGGATCTTAAACTAAATAAAGCGCTGAGGATAGACGATATACCCACAGAATTAATAAAATATGCAAGTCAGAAAACTATAGATAGAGTATATGAACTAGTAAAAGTAATATATGACACAGGTGAGGTCTCAACAGATTTCGAAAAAATATTATTATCCCAATCCTAAAAAAGTCAAGAGCTGATAAGTGTGAGAGTTTTAGAACGGTTAGTTTAACTTCCCACGCTTCCAAAATACTAACAATAATAATTAAAAATAGAGTTGAAGCTTTGACTGAGAATTATTTAGGCAAAGACCAATATGGTTTTCGTAAAGACAGAGGAACTAGGGAACGGATACTAATGATTAGGGTAATTATCGAAAAAAGGTTACAAAAAAATAAAAAGACTCATTTTGCATTTGTAGATTTAGAAAAAGCATTTGATAGAGTTAATTGATTTGTTATGTTTAGGGTTTTGCGAAAAATAGGAACCTTGCTAGGTATAGAAAAATTATTTAGAGTATATAAAAACCAAAGCGTAGTAATTAGATTTGATGAAATAGAAAAGGAAGCTAAGATTAGAAATGGTGTTAGACAGAGCTGTATACTATCTCCCTTGATTTTTAATGTTTATATTGAGGAAGCTTTAAACTTAGCTAAAGAGAGAAAAGAGATAGGTAGTAGTATACAGGGACAGAAAATAGACATGTTACGTTTTGCAGAAGATATAGCCATTATAGCAAAGTCTAGAAAAGAGAAGACTTCTTAAATATTTTAGACGAGATACTACAGAGTAACTGTAGTATGAGAATTAACTCAGAAAAGACAAAGATAATGACAAGTGACTTACAGCCTAATTCTAAACCAAAATTAAAAATAGGTAATACCGAGTTAGAGGAGGTAGATGAATTTTGCTATTAAGGTAGTAAAATTACAAAAGAAGCAGAAGGAATTTAGTAGCTAGAATAGCTCAAGCTAGAAAAATGTTTTTAAAAAAGAAAGACTTACCAGTAGCTAATAGTATTAGTTTAGATAATAGAAAAAGTTTCTTAAAGTCGTATGTATGGAGCGTTCTATTATACGGTAATAAGACTTGTACAATTAAAGAGGTAGATAAGAAAAAGATAGAAGCTTTTGAAACTTGGTGTTATAGAAGAATGTTAAAGATTATTTGCCAAGATAGAGTAACAAACGAGGAAGTTTATAGAAGAATAGGTGAGGAACCCTGTATGTGGAAACAATTAAAGGTCAGGAGAGATAGAATGATATGGCACCAGTTAAGACATGAGGGACTATTTAGTAAGGTCTTAGATTATAGACTACCAAATAAAAATAGAGTAGGAAGACCTAGACAAAGCTATATTAGTCAAATTATTAGAGATTTAGGTTGTGAAAGGTATGTAGACCTTTTTAGACTAGCTCAGAATAGAAAAGAATTTAAAGCTGCGTCAAACCGACCTTCAGAAATATCGAAAAAAAAATAAATAAACATAAAAATTAGTTAACTAAATGTCAACATGACATAACTCACAATTATCGGTCTGACATATTAGTAGCGATTCGTTGCTTAAACCTTACCTTAACATATAACGTCACCATGACATATCATAATTAGTTAGCGATCTGCCATGTTCGTTGCTTAAGCCTTACCATAATACATAATTTAATAAACGTCACCATGACATAATTCACAATTAGTTAGCGATCTGGCACTTTTCCTTTTTTGGAGGGGATAACCAGGTGTTATTTCATTTCCTTATAAATGGGAATCATGTATAAATGTTGGAGTTCTTTAACAACCATTATGTTGCTAATATCTATGTAGAGCCAGGTAGATAAGAGAATGATAGAAGAGTACAGGAAGACCTAGACCAAGCTATATTAGTCAAAATATTAGAAATTTAGGTTGTGAGGGGTATGTAGAACTTTTTAGATTAGTACAGAATAGAAAAGAAATTAGAGCTACGTCAAATCGGCCTTAAGTAAGGTCGAAAACAAAATGATGATGTGTTTAGAGAAAGCATATTTAAACGTTTACGACTTTTTGATTTCCACAGGGTGAATATTGATCATTATTACACTTTATGTAAATAACTATTACTATGTTTTGAACCAGAATGCGAATATACCAAGTTTTGTATTTTTCTTGCTCCAACTTGCGTTTGATTTCTAATTTTTGTTATCGAAAGGTGAGAAAGGAAATGAAAGTAGTCCATCCAATCTAGTTTTAAGAGAACCCCCCCAACTCTGCAGCCACTAAAGACCGATGCTAGCTCCGCCACAATATCTCATCGAAAAAGAAGACGATGCAACTTTATGTAACTGCTTTAAAGATTAAATAGTAATTCTAATCCTTTCAGAAAAAGTATTTTTCTTGGTCTGGAAACGAGATTTTACAAGACTTAATATTTTCTTTAAAGGAAGCATGCTTTCAAATGTTCTTATTTTGGAAATAAGTAGTAGGTTAAGAGAGCAAGAACATTTAATATGGGGGAATATCAACCAATTCATTGCCTAATTTATTTATTTCATGCTGAAATATGTCATTAATTTTATAATTTAATCGTTTTTTTTTATTTTTAAATTCTCTTTATACTTTTAAAATATTGTGTTTTTAAATTTTGAAACACAACATTTTTTTCCTATGGCTGCTGTATAAATGCTATAAGTACAATTACAATAAGTTTGACGATTGTAAAATACACTCTGTTTACATAACTCTTTGACTTTTAATTGACTCATTTATTGTACTTTCTACACACAGTATACATTTAATATATTACTAGCAAATATTTAGTATTAAGTATCAGAAATAACTTTTGTTGCAAATAGCATGAACTTACTTAACAATAACAGGTATTTTATAGAACACACTCCATTTGATAATATTGCATACATTTGTATGACAGATTGTAAATAACTTTTGTTGCAATATGCATGCGTTTCATATAATAGTAAAGTCGTTTAATTAAGTGACCGTATGAAGTATCCAACTGCTCAACTGATTTATATAATTTTTACACTGTTCTATTAATCTCTTAAGGCGTACATTTTTGATGTACACGACACTTTTTTCCTAATCCTCTAAAATAAAATCAAACATTAATCCTGTTAAATTAATACTAAGAATAGACAAAAAGAACGTTTTTAATATCAAAATTAATAAAATCGTCTCAGCAAAATACCTACAGATGTTTGTCATGATATCTAAACTCAGAAATTATTGTCAAACTTTCTGTTAGTGTTTTACAAAGAACAGTCAATTAGGTTTTTTATCATACACAAAATTGTTCAGGACTTCATAAAAATCTATAATTTTAAACATGTCGTTTTGTTTTTCTTATACTTTTTTGATTAATTATAAAACTACTTACTAATTGATTTTGTAGGCATTTCCATTCTTCGGAGTTAAGCCTGTACTACTTGATGATGCTGGAAAGGAAATAGAAGGAGAGGGTGAAGGATATTTAGTATTCAAACAACCATGGCCAGGTATAATGCGAACATTGTTTAATAATCATGATCGTTATGAAACCACATACTTTATGAAATTTCCCGGTTACTATTGCACTGGCGATGGTAATATAAAATTTCACATTTATTGATAAGTAACTGTAACATTGTAGGTGCTCGAAGGGATTCTGATGGTTATTGGTGGGTGACTGGAAGAGTAGATGATATGCTTAACGTTTCTGGGCATCTTATGTCTACAGCAGAAGTAGAAGCTGTTCTTACAGAACACAGCAGCATTGCAGAGGCAGCTGTTGTTGCAAAGCCTCATGCCGTCAAAGGAGAATGCTTATATTGCTTTGTCACAACAACAGAAAATACAGTTTTTAATGAAAAATTACTTAATGAATTAAAGAAATTAGTACGAGAAAGAATTGGTCCATTTGCACAGCCCGATGTTATTCAAAATGCACCGGGACTTCCAAAAACTAGATCTGGAAAGATTATGAGGAGAATATTAAGGAAAATTGCTGTAAATGATCGGAATATTGGTGACGTAAGCACACTTGTAGACAGCATGGTTGTGGAACAGTTATTTGCTACAAGGCCCGTCAATGCTTAAATATTAATAATAATTATTCAATGTATATTTACAAATAAATTGAGCTGTATGTATTAACTTACTCATATGTATTACATCGTGCTTACTCAGTTTGTACAAATATTTTTTTCACAATGTAAAACTTTCATTCCATATATCTGCACCTTGAAGAAATTCTAGTTTACTAGAACAGGTGGAATGGCTTCTGCGTTACAGTGATTTAAAGACCAAACTACAGGTCCAACCAAAGTAGTAGGGTGTTTAGTGAGGAACTAGACTAAGACAGGTCCCCAAAAGAGGGCAGCAGATGTTTCGGTAGTTAGAGTGGCAGAGACCATAGGGGTCGGTATGACATTCTAAGACACACTACTTCGATGTGGAAGGCAACGGGAAATCACCACATTACCTCCCAAGTACACAGCGTACTTAAATTATTTTAAATTGATGGCATCCTCCAGAGTAAAAGATTTCGGAGTTAAAATAGTCTCCCATTCGGATCTTCAGGAGGGGACTACTTCTGAGGATGTGATCGGAAAGTTTAAAGGAAGAGCAGGGAACATTTTGCGAGTCAAAGCGTGGAATGTCAGAAGTATGAAGCAAGTAGGTAAGCTAGCGAACTTGAAAATTGAAATGGATAGGTTAGCACTAGACATAGTAGGAATCAGCGAAGTTCGCTGGTCAGAGGCGCGGGATTTTTGGAGTGGAGACTAAGGTAATTCATACAGGATCAGAGGAAAGAAATTTGGGTGTGGGGATTGTTATGTAAAAAAGATAGGATATTACACTACCTTAGTGAAAGTTTATATGGTCGGTAAAACAGTTAACAAAGTATTACACTTTAGATGGTGAAACACTTATATGGTGATAGATAGTTCCTAAAAGCCGGTAATACAGTTACCAAAGTTCATAAGATACATCGCGCAAGCGCAATGAATAAGGCGAGTGACGCCTCTAGCGGAGGAAAGCGCAAACCTTTTACAGATTTGGGGCGCGGCCATCCACCATGACGTCACCAATACAAATTACATTGCGCCATAACCGGAAATATAAAAAGTTAAATAACAATTAACAAAAGTTCATATTCGTGAACAATTTAAACACGGTATTACTCACCCCGGAAATCCGAACTCGGCGGGGTTGAACCAAAGTTGGCCTCTATCAGGGCTCCATGTCGGAGGGATTAAAGATGTTGATTCCTCCGGATCTGCCAGCGGAGCATGTACCTCAGGGTCGTCTCGGGTCCAGTTGCCGAAGGTTGCTGTAAATTTACCTACGCAGGGATCGGATTAGGATACAAGGTAAAGGTCGACAAACAAAAGATAATTAGCAAAGGAAATCTACATAGGTAAAGCTACGATACGATACCTCGAGGTGACCACTTCACTCAAGAACCCAGGCAAAAAAAAAGCCACCATTTAGAGCGTCACGGAAACACTTCTCCCCACTCTTTGTCTAGTATTGCTCTACCCCTCTAGGGATAAGCACACTGCGCAAATGCACTACTCTGACGTACGGAAGTACCGCCTAGTCCATTTAAAATTCCCGCGCACCGCGTATTTGAATTTATGCCGCGAAACTTCCATACATAAAAACTTAACCTAAAAACATGTTTAAGTGCAATGGCACGTAACAAGGACATTGTGTAGAAAACTACTCAAAAGAACGAAAGAGTACTCATGGTTAGATTAGAATCTAAACTGATAAACACAGTAATAATACAAGTATACATGCCCACCTCTACTGCAGTGACGAAGATATCGAAGACATACTAAGATACGTAAAAAAACATGAAAATTTAATAATTACGAGGCATTTTAATGCAGTGATAGGTGAGGGTAGGGAAGTAGTAGATTTATTTGGTTTAGACACGAGAAATGACAGGGGAAATAGGCTGGTAGAATTTTGCGACAAGAACAATTTAACCAATACAAACACATTTGTTGTGTTATTTTACAACAATCTTAAATCATATTGAGCCTTGGTAAGATAACCTTGGATTCAATATGAGTTGGTCAAAAAGAATGGCATTTTAAGGAATCCTATTCCTTTCCTGATTGACATTAAAATTGACACCTAACCTAAAAAATGTCTATTGGGGAAATTCTGAAAAAAATACTCTAATATACGGAAATTATATTTGATCTTACTAGTATGAAATGAACGAAGACCTTATAAGAAACGTTCTGCTAAGTGACAACAACCTCAGAATTTAGCGTGGAAAAGGCGGAGCGTAAACAGAAATAACCCTACTACTTCAATAAGTGAGCAGAATTCTCACAAATGAAATAGTAGGAAAGGTTGTGCTCTAGGGGCAAGAGGGGAACTGATATTCTCTTGAAATCTTAATTTTGGGATGACAAAAAGAACGCAATTAATTTGAAGTGTAGGGAGCTGAGTGATATTTAGTAAGATCTCGGGTAAAAAGAACACAGCTATTATTTCAACATCATGTGGAAGATATCAAATAGATTACATTCTTGTTTAGACAATGGTTTAGGAATCAAGTAAAAGACTGTGGAAGCTATCCAGAAGCAGATATAGACACTGACCACAACATCGTAATTATGAAGGCCGATCCTAAATTTAAAAATTTGAAAAAAAGGCACTTTGACTTTGAGAAACTAAAAGATGAAGATATCCACAAAAGATTTGAAAAAGGACAAATAAATTGCTGAAAGATATCGGGCAAATTTCTTATACTAAGGAAGTAAGAACGGAATGGAATTACATTAAATCCCGCTTAGACATGGTGGTCAGAGATATTCTGGGGTATACACAAAAAGAAAATAAGAAACCATGGATAACAACGGATATCCTAAATTTAATAGAAGAAAAACGAAAATACAAAAATAGATCAGATGAAATAGGAAAACAGAGATACAAAGCCATAAAATAGGAAATTATTCGCAACTGCAGGAAAGCTAAAGAACAATGGATTGATGAAAAGTGCAAAAATATACAAACTTAGATTGAAACAGGAAAGACAGACGAAGCATACAAACTAATTAGAATAGATTTTAGAGATATAAAACCGTGTAGCAAAAATATAAAGGACGTGGGAGGAAACGTCATAATAGAAAATGTAGAGAAAGTAGTTAGATAGCAAGAGTATATAGTGAATTTATATGCAGGAGAGGAACTAACAGCATTAGAACAGGAATCGGACATTGAAAAGGATGACTTTGGATATCCATACTTAGAGATGAGTTTGAATTAGCATTAAAGAGTCTGAAAAATGGTAAGGTGCCGGGTACAGATAAGGTGCAAGTAGAAACTAAAAGCCACTGGACAAGCAGTAACAGAACGACTCTTCTAACTCGTAAGCTATATGTATGAGATAGGCGAGATACCCAAAGATTTCAAACATAAGTCACTATACAAAAAAAATATAGACGCCGATAGATGTGAAAATTTTCGAACAATAAGTTTGACATTATAATTTGAATAAGGGCGGCTAGGCCTACGGCCACGTCCCCAATGCTCTACCCAAAGGTACTACATTGGACAATAAGTTTGACAGCACACGGGTCAAAAATATTAACTAGAATTGTACAAAGACGAATGGAAAAACCAGCTGAAGAAATACTAGGAGAAGATCTATTTGGCTTTAAGCGAAACAAGGAAATACGACAGGCTATTTTAGCTCTGAGGGTGATAATGGAGCAAACAATAGAAAAAGGGGAAAAGGTGTATATATAGTTTGTAGATCTGAAAAAAGCATTCGACAATGTAAAATGGAAAAAAAATGTTCGAAATACTCAAAAAGATTGGAATGAGTTTTAGGGATAGACGGATAGTATATTGCTTATATACAAAGAGCCAACAGCGGTAATTGAATTAGAGCAGGAACGTAGAAAAATAAATATTATGAAAGGGGTGAGACATGGATGTGCCCTATCTTCATTAATTTTTAACTTGTACATGGAAGAGGCAATGAATACTGTCAAATGCAGAAAGACATTTGGATTTACTATGCAGGGACAAAAGATTGATATGCTTAGATTTGCAGATGATATGGCAGTTTTAGCATCTAGCAAAGAAGAGTTGGAAGCTGATCTTAATAAAATGGAAACAGTTCTAACAGAGAGATACGGTATAAAAATTAACAAAAATAAAACTAAAGTACTAGTATGCAAAGAAGGGGAAAATAAATCAAAACCAAGAATATAAATAGGTAACGAGAACTTACAAGAGGTTAAGGATTTCAGCTACCTAGGAAGCCAAATAACGCAAGATGGGAAAAACGCAAAAGATATAAAACAATTATTAGCACAAGGTCGTGCTACATTTAAGAAGAAAAAGCAACTACTATGTTCAAAGACAACAAACATAGAAACAACGAAAAGATTGCTTAAAAAATATGTGTGGAGTTTAGCACAGTATGAAAAGTAACAAAATTAAAACTAAAGCACTAGTATGCAAAGGAGGGGAAAGTAAATTAAAAACTAGAATACAAATAGGTAATGAGAACTTACAAGAGGTTGAGGATTTCGGCTACCTAGGAAGCCAAATAATACAAGACAGGAAGAGCGCAAAAGATATAAAACAAAGATTAGCACAAGGTTGTGCTTAAAACATATGTACTGTACAGCTGTGAAACCTGGACAGTAGGAGAAGCGGAAAAGAAAAAGGTAGAAGCCCTTGAAATGTGGTACTACAGGCGTATGATGAAGATATCATTGACAGACAGTCAAAAAATGAGGTACTAGAAAGAATAGGGGAAGAAAAAAGTATTTGACAAACAGTAAAAAATATGCAAGATAGGATAATAGGCCACACACTAAGGCATGAGGAAATAGTGCGGAATATATTAGAAGCAGAGATAGGATAAAAGAGAGGTAGAGATAGATCTAGGTTAGAGTATTGCACACAGATAGTGAAAGATGTAGGCTGTGGGAACTTCAGGGAAATGTGCAGCCTAGCTCAGAATAGAAATCTACGGAGGTACACGTCCAACCAGTTCCAAGATGAAAAACCTAATAACAAACAAATTAATTGGACTTAAATCTGATGATTATTATAAACAGCTACAGGTGTTGATTTTGAAATATTTTCAATTAATGTTGATTGTGTAAAAAGATATATAGGAAAAAATATTAATTTGGCAAATGATCAAGTGTTGGGGGATCTTGGTAGCCGCAGACTGCTTAACCCCCTTCGCATACCGTTCATTTACATTTCCAATGCTCCACCCGAAGGTACTACATTGGCCAGGAGGCAAGTTTTTTGTTGCCTGGAAATTTAGAATTTTGCCGAACCCTTGTCGTTTCAGTCAAGGTAGGGATCTTTAACGTGCGTGACAACACTCACACGCAGGACCTCCATTTAACCTTTCAACCGAACGAGGGCGTAATTTTAGTGAAAAATGCTTACCTGCCATTTTTCAAGCAGTCGGCCGTGTCGGGATTTGAACCCAGGACCTTGGGATCCGTAGTCCCCCTCACATACCACTGAATATCGGGGAAATTATTTGTAAACAATAGAAGGAGAACCAAACTGCATCTAACAAGAAAGAGCAGCGGGTAGTAGGAGAAGCAGACAGAAAAACGGTAGAAGCTTTTTGGAATAATGTGTTTCAGATGTATGAGGATGATAGCATGGACAAACAAAGTTAATAACAAAGAGGTTATAGAAATATCAAAGGAATAAAGATATCTGTGGAAAATAAACAATAATAAGAGAAATACAAGTGCAGGATACGTTCTAACGCATTTTTGGGGAATAGTGCGGGATATATTACAAGCATAGATAGGGGAAAAAGAGGTAAAGGTAAACCTAGATCAGATTATTGCATGCAGACAGTGAAAGATGCAGACTGTGAAAATTTCAGGGAAATGTGTAGGTTAGCTCAGAATAGGTCAGGTAAGTGCTTTTAAAAGTTAAACAGATCAAGTGGCATTAACAACTATAAACAAAAATATGAATGACAACTTTATCATTAATTATATTACTATTTTAAAACACAAACTAATAACATCCAACAATTAATAAAGCTTCAATGCAATCAGATAGCTTAAAAATAGAATATAATATTACCTTTAATAAAACCGCCAAGTGAAGTTTTTCGACCTTTTATTTTGAAATGCTGAAGTATAAGTGTAGTTTAAGCTTGTATACCGAAAGAGAGCTCGCCCCTGCCCCCTGTGCCGAGATAAGTATAAATTTTGACATTACAGAGCGCATTCAGAAACCTGAAAGTGGTTAACAAGCTGTTCAGAAATACAGGTTATAATATTTGCAACAATTATCAACCAACGAGAATCTATTTAGGAAATACTATGGATCACTACAATTGTATCATTAAAAGAAGTTTCTCATCAACATTTTGTAAATTAATTATATTATACTGTAAAATTCAATGGCTTTATTTTATTAGTCATTCTTCGACAATAAGTTACGTTCCATTTCATATTTGAAAATTTACTGCCTCCTTACCTAAAAAAACATTTTAATTTACGAGTTGCTACACTTTTATGGTTTTAAACCTGCTTAGTTAGGGATACAACTTTTGCTCGTCCTTTATCCCTTATTAAATTCACGAGTTCCCTTGTCTATATTCTTTCGCGATCCTTATCTAGACATGTAAACTTTTTTTAATTAGGACTTTCCTGAATGTTGCTAGTTTAATGGTAATTAGGTAAAGGGATCGTGTTATCTTGCTAAGATAAACACCTGCACGATTTTATTGCTGTTATATACTGAACGCGCCAGAAAGCCCCATTTTTTCCTCTTTACGAGGTGGGGATATAATGTGCGATTGTTAAAATCGTAAAATAACTGCGATAATGTAATGTAATTACATAGTATTTATATATAGAAAGATTTGAATAAATTAGACTCAATGCGTTATTTTTGTTATTGGTTCGCCGTAAAACCATGGACGACATACACTGACAAAGTGGCCCGACATTCCAACGCAGTTAAATAGTTTCGATTGTCGGATTTACTGAATAGGTAATTGGAGGCGCAGAGATTGACTCCATTAGGAGGTGGGAGGTGGTGTTCAAGACTCGCTATAAAACACCTACTAATATTCGTGTTCGAAAATTAATAAGGTTTCTATTAGCAAAAAAGTTGAACTAAAGTAAATATTTGAAATGTCCCTCCATCTTGAGCAGTACACAAATGTAATCTTCTCAAACTGATTAAATCATTTTGCAACAGTCTTCCACAATTATTTGCTGCAGCTTTTGCAAATTAATTACTAGGGTTCTAAATATTCTGTTCACTGTCAATAGTTTCTAATTACATTACTTGAAGCATTCCAGTTTATTAAAATTTGCACAAACTTACATAAAACGATTTTACTTCTACAGTTAAGCTAATATCTTTAACGATTCACGTATAAGGGCCGTTTGTTCCGTACATCTTAAACGCTTAAAGTTAAACGCTGGTTAGAAGTCAAAAATTGCTTTATACTGTTCTGTAAACTGAGATTAAATTCATTTAAACCGATGTTAAATTAAACTTGTCAATGACCACGTTTACACAGGTTTTATTAACACCAATTGTTAATAAAACAGGTTTTAAGTCACGTGTAAACACTAAATAACGCCTGTTTTACTAAACCGGTTTAATAAAACGACACCGCTTTGGCAAGAGACGTGACTAAGTGAACACCGGTTTTAAAAGCCGTATAAACACTCCTACAAATAACACCGGTTTATAAAGCAGTATCGCCAATCCGTGCAATCGACCCAAATGTTGGATAGCGTATCGATAGCCTACTAGATAAACCTAAAAATATTTTATTGATTTTATATTTAAACTTAGGACTGCAATATGTAATCTTAATATATGTGAAAAAGAGATAATACATAAATATTAAAAATATTTTTTATAAATTTCCATTGGTGCCACTGACAACGGATTGAAAGTTAAAAACCAGTTGGATTTAAGGTCCTAAATAACACCCCTTGCAATTATACGTGTAAACGGATGTTATAAAACCAACTTAATAAAACCATTTTTAATAAAAACCTGCGTTAATTGACTGTGTAAACATAGTCATTCCAAGTTTAAAGTCTAGTTTCATATTTAAAACCTTACTTTTATTTACCTTACTTTAATAATTGCCATTGATAAATCTATATAACCTTGTTCAGTAGCAGCGTTTTTCATACTTCTTTTTTTTAATTTTAAAAGAACGTCTTAAACATCCAGCTCCTCTGTAAATGCCATTTGGCGCAGGTGCATTAAAATTCTTTACCATATTTAACCGTGCTGCAACTTTTTCTCTTGAGGTAACCTAATCGGAATTTTTACTTTGTAGATGTCTTTATACTTGGCGCAAGTAAAGATAGTATAACTTTTTTCATCGTTTGTAAAATTTGAAGTTCTGCATCAATTTTTATTAACGTCTTTCTTCACCTCAATTGCTCGGTATATAATTAAAATAATATATAAAAATCTAACTGAACCTCAAAATCATATTTGATAATAATAAAATGAAGTTGCTTAGCAATCAGGTGACTTTTACAGTGTTATCAAATGTTGCTGGTGTCTTAAACTTCTTTTAGTTAACTGGAGATAAATCTAGTATAGTAGAATTTATTTAAGAAGAGCTTGTACGTCATTTGACATATGCGCAAACCTTGAAAGTCAGTGGCGTAGCGGATTTAATAATTTTTTTAGGGTTTTGAAAACACTCGCATAGAGTAAATATTTTAAAATCAAGTTTCATTTGTTTGTGATTTAAATTCACAAGGCAAACACGCGAATAAACAAGGCATAAAACAAAAAGTAAACTATGAACGCGTAAGAAATAAATATAGAATGTCAAAGTCACAAATATAAATTGACATTTAACAGCAAATTATCTACGCCGCTGATGTGCTGAACGAACTTACCTATTTATAAACACTGAACTAATCTGACACCGTTTTAGTCGTGTGCGCATGATGAGTTACAGGCTCTTCTTAAATAAATTCTACTCTACCTTAAAAATCACGAACGACCGTCTCACGCCAGAAATGCCGTGGATGCAATGATAAGTTAGGTTACTGTTAGAAATAGATATTATTATTAAAAAATACAAATTAGATATTATTATTAAAAAACACTAAACACAAATCACTTAACACGCATATCAGAACAGTCTGCAAGAGTTTTAGCAACAACTGTTCTGATATGCGTGTTAAGTGATTTGTGTTCTAATAATATCTATTTCTAACAGTAACCTAACCTATCATTGCAGCCACGGCTTTTCTGGCGTGAGACGGTCGTTAAAATCACACAATTATTTTTGGTTGTGTTAAGGTCATGTTTGACGTGTAAATGTTAACCTATGCACTCTTCACAAATAATTTCCCCCTCCATAATACTTATAAACAAAACCTACTATCTAATCCTAATTCTAATAATTCCATTCAAAGTTAAAACAAATAAAAATGAAATTCAAAAGCTATATGACCCTGAAATAGCATAAAATAATTGTGTCAGGCAAAAAAATTTTTCTTACCATCCTCCACAGTCCTTACGCTCGAACGAGTCCCGCGATAGGCTTTTTGAGGATAGGTTACTGTTAGAAATAGAAATTATTATTAAAAAACACAAATCACTTAACACGCATATCAAACAGTCTTGTTTTTTTTTGTTGCAAAAACTATTGCAGACTGTTCTGATATGTGCGTTAAGTGAAAATATTGTTGCACAAACTGCCTTTTCAATAATGCACCAGCTTCAGCAGGTTGATCATTTTGAACGTAAATATTAGATATTTGACCGGCCTGGATTAAATGTTCCAAAATATGATTGTCTATTTCTTCAGGCAGTGGTGGCGGCATTAAATCGTTTCTTACATTAACATTATGCATTAAAAATTTTCTCATATTATACAAAAGTGTTGCACATTCGCAATAAAGACAGTAGGTTGCCCAAAAAATGGTTTTTAAAACCCACCGCCCCAAACCAATTGCTCCCTCGTAGGAATAGAACCACATAATGACAAACTGAGCTTTTGGTTCATATATTCAATAACGTTCTGCATTAAAAAATTATTTTCTCATATTATATAAAAGTGTTGCACATTCGCGACAGAGACAGTAGGTTCTCCAAAGAATGGTTTTTAAAACCCACAGCCCCAAATTGATTGCTCCCCCGTAAGAATAGAACCACATAATGGCAAATTCAGTTTCCGGTACTTATATTAAATAACGTTCTGCATTAAAAATGTTTTTTCTCATGTTATACAAGTGTTGCACATTTGCGATAGAGGTAATAGTTCCTTAAGCAATGGTCTTTAAAACTTACCACCCCAAATCCATTGCTCTAACGTAGAAAAAAACACATAATGGCAAACTCAGCTTCTTGTTCTTTTATTAAATAACGGTATGCATAAAAAATTTTTTTCTCTCACGTTATACAAAAGTGTTGTAGATTCGCAATAGAGGTAGTAGGTTCTCCAAGGAATGGTCTTTACAACCCACCACTCCAAATCCATTGCTCCTCCGTAGGAAAAGAACCACATAATGACAAAATCAACTACTTGTTCTTATATTAAACACCGGTATGCATAAAAAATTGTTTTCTCATGTTATACAAAAGTGTTGCACATTCTCGATAGAGGCAGTGGGTTCCCCAAGAAGTAGTCTTTAAAACCCACTGCACTAAATTGATTGCTCCCCCGTAAGAAAAGAACCACATAATGGTAAACTCGACTTTTGGTTCTTTTACTAAATAACGTTCTGCATTAAAAATTTTTTTTCTCATATTATACAAAAATTTTACACATTTGTGATAGAGGTAGTAGGTTCCCCACAGAATAGTCTTTAAAACCCACCACCCCAAATTCATTGCTCCGTCGTAGGTAAAAAATTTACAGCGGTAAACTATAAAAACATTAATGCTTTGTGTTTAGAAATCCCAACATAAAACTCGTCTTTACGAAGAATCGAACGCGGCTGTTTTGATTGGAAGTCAATGTTAAAACCTTTACACTAAACAGTCACATTGTATCATATTCTTAAACATTGCAAGAATTTTTAAAAATGATATTTATTTAGACTAAATTAATTAAAGATAAATTAAAATTGTCTGAATAACATAGTTTGTATAACAAACACATAATATTGATTGTCTCTATAACCGTTGATCATAGGTTTCGTTGACTGATATATATTCAATGGTATAATATACAATTTATATTTTTATAGCTTTATAAATATGAAAGTACGTCACTAATGACGTCACAAAACTCTCTTGTAAATAATTTTGATTTTCATCCACACGTTAGTCAACGCACATAACACAGTGTTAGTGTGCCGATAGGCTTCAGTGCTATCGTCGGTTGGTCCAGACTTAAAAGTCGCTAATTGGTTCATAAATGATAATAGGCTGTGGTTGATGTTGGTTTATGATTGTTAAATTTAAACATTAACTTCCGGCTGATTTCTTGGCTTTACATATAAATTATTCGTTTTTAATTTAGTAATGTGTAACATTTCTGCTATAATTTAATTGTCTTATTTAATTCGTAACATGGCTGCAGATATTGAATGCTATTTTACTGCAGTTTTGGAGTTGACTAAAGAAGCCGGCAAGGTACGTATTAGATATGACTTTTAAATTTATTTAGAAAACATTCCAATAGTTAATTCTTGAAAGATACAATGGAAAGAAAAAGATTGAAACAAAGTCGTGTGATATTGATTTTGTGACAGAAACGGATCAGCAAGTGGAAAAACTGTTAATTGGAGGACTAAGTATACGGTTTCCCGAACATAAATTTATTGGTGAAGAAACAGTTTCAGATAATGGCTTGTGTGAGCTTACTGATGTGCCAACTTGGATAATTGATCCAGTCGATGGAACTTTAAATTTTGTTCATGGTTTTCCACATTCATGTATATCTATAGCGCTTTTTATTAACCGTCATCCAGAAATAGGAATAATTTATAATCCAGTTTTTGATCAACTATTTACAGCTAAGAAGGGCCAAGGAGCATTTTTTAACGATAAAAAAATATCTGTATCAGGAGAAACTGAGTTATCAAAAGCACTCATTATGATGGAAAATGGAACAAATCGTGATCCTGAAAGATACAAAGTTTTAAGTGCAAATTTTAAAACTTTAGTACCACAGATTCATGGGTAATTTTATTTTTTGTTATTTTCCATATTAAACGTAAATTGATAAATAACTTGTAAACAAGTTATTAGTAAGATATTTATTTAAAAATAGACATTACTCAGAGGCACCAAATTTCATAGTATTTGGTGGTGATTAAAATTGGGTGCTTTTTATTAACAGGTTTTAGATAACTTTCTTGTATTTGTCTAAACCTTAATAGTTTGTGTAGTAAAAAACCTTTCAAATTAAGGCTTTAAACAACTTAGTTTCAAGTATAGAAATATTAACACAATGATTATTATGTCAGCAGCACATTGCAATACAACTTTATAAAATATGTATCAGTTGCAAAATCAAAAATAGCACTAAGATAATAAATACTATATTTTGCCCATCTAGTTAACTCTAACTATGTAATCGCTTAACCTTAGCGAAACCTTCTTATTTCCAAAGACCTTCATAATGTACAATTAGAAATGTCAGGGGCTCAGGAAACATCAACTTCAACATCGTTTGCACCTTCTTTTTTATTGAAAAGGCCTAAATTCTGAATATCGACTTTATTGTTAGTCTCTGGATACGGGATAATCTCAGGTGTATCACTCAAGTCTTCTTTCAGAAAAAATTGTTTCAAGTTCATTTAAAACACTGGTATTCCATCGAGGAGCTAGATGTTTAGAGACTGAAAATTCTCTTTCATTTGCATGTCGAAAGAAGCGTTTTCAGGATTTGCTTGAATAAGTTCTACTTCTTCCACTAAAGGACCATATTTGCTTCTTCTAATACCGTTTTTTAAAAAACCTTTTGTGAAGGCATTAATCAAGACTGAATAGAGTTTGCCAGAAGTAGATCTTTGTTCATACTTGAACAATCATTGATGAGGGTGCAATTAATAGCTGTGGAAAGAAAGTAAACTACGAATTGAATGTAAGGCATTTGGAAGAACTTTTTCCCATTGAGATTCTGTCAAATTTCAAGTTCTCAAGGCGAGGCTAACAGCTTTTGAAATTATACCTTTCTATCTATCCATTCTGTTCGGATTTTTAAGGGTTAGTCCTACTAGTTGCTATCCCTCACGTATGCAATTACGAAGTTCAGTCATTAGACATAAATGAGCTTCCTCTATCTGAATAAGTATGACAGCAACACAAAAAGGCAGAATAATTGATCTAGACATTTAATAACTGTTGATGAGTTAAGATTTGGACAAGGAAAAGCAAAAGGGAATCTAAAATACTCATCTACAATAGTCAATACACATTTATTGTTTGTCGAGTTTGGCAGTGGTCCTTTAAAATTAATGCTAAGCCTTTCTAGAGGTCTTGTGGCTTTGATAAGATGAACATCATTATTTTTGTAGAACCTGGGATTAAGTTCTGCGCAAATAGGGCATCCAGATATCATTTATTTAACATCTTGTATAGAGTACGGCAAATTTCTGTTCTGCACAAAATGAAACATTCTTATTTCTGGATGACATAGTGTTTTGCCTAGTTCAAAGAGACGTTTTTTTACAGCTTCACAAATATGAGAAAAAGCATCAACTTTTCCGTTGCGGTAAATTGTCATCACTATAGCTAGATATTTCCAATCACCTTCTTAATATCTTTTCATTTTTAATTTTTCTTTTGTACTTATTATGAAACATAAACGGGACTGGCTCTTGGTCTTTTAAAAGCCTAAAATGTCCATTAGAGAGAAAGTGGCTCTGCCTTCTTAATGATTCTACAATCACATAAGCTTCTTTTTCGATCGAAGAAAATTGTTCTGATTACGAAATCCTTGAGAAAAAAGCAACTGGACGAGATTTTTGTGTCAATGTGGTAGCAATAGCAAAATCAGTTTCATCAATTTCAACCATTAAAGGCCATCTTGGATAGTTTACAATAGAGCACCAGCTGTGTTCTTTTTTTTGGGTTTTAAAATCTTCTAACTCCAGATTCTTGTACCCCAGAGGATGCCATCATCTTTGAAAGCGTTTTTGGTACCCTGTGTACTCAGAAGGTAATGTGGTGCTTTCCTGTTGCCTTCCACATCTCGATAGTATGTCTTAGAATACCACTATCATTTCTGCCACTCTAAGTACCGCTACCCGTCCTAGTATTCTAGAACTTGTTCAAGGTGCAGGTCCTTTTAGAACGGAAATAGAATGTTTAACAATATTAAAAAACAATATTTTTGGAATAGCCTTCGGAGAGATGTTGAATTGTTTATACGATGTTGCAATGATTGCCAAAGGTATAGACATTCTACATCACATATTAAACCTCTAACGGTGACAACTGCCACCACAGCTTTTGAAAAAATATTTTGGGATTTAGTTGCCCCCCTTGAATTAGATTTGAACAGATATTTTTCTTCTTCGGCTGCTAGTATTGCATCGCTCAATTTTTCATAAATTACTTGCCTTTATTATTGTGCATAATTCAGGATTACAAAAACCTTTCTAACAATTTTTATTGTGTCGGGATTATTATTCGCTTGCGACATTGTTAAATCTAACATCAATGTTGCAACTGATTTTCCATATTCATTTATTGACAAATTATTTTGTTTTATGGATTGTAACCGCATTGCAAGTACTGATGTAGACTGTTTTGGTAGGAAATTTGATCTCTAAAGTTAATGCAAGCTTTAAAAATATAATTTATTAAAATTGATTTACTGACTGCATCTAGCTAAGGTTCATACAATTCGATGGCTTCGATTATTGATATATGGTATCAACATTTCCATTCAATTTAGGAAGTAAGTTGGTGGTGGTCTTAAAATTAACTTTTTCTGTCACTGTTAAATTTGGTATTGATATCCTAGGATTTAAATCTGTAACTTGATTATGCTTAGAATTTTGTAGATGTTGGTCTAATATATTTCTACTTTCGTGTAATTTAGTTTTACAATGGCCTACAAAATTCGGTGTTATGGATAAAGCTTTTGAGTCTAATTTTTGATCTCCCACAATTTCAACTAAAGTTTTAAACTGATCTGTAAAATTTTCTAATGCATTAAATTTTCATCGTGTACATACCTTGTCTTGATGTCTTGTTATGTTATCCTTCAAAAGATTGGTGTGGAATGAATAGAAACCCGGTTAACTTTATAAAATAAACTTAACACAACCGATACCCTACCCATATGTTACTAACACTTAAACGTTACCTTAATGATTTACTAACTCGACTACCTTTTTCGTGCTTGGTCTAACTAGTTTTGCGGATTTCTTGTCGTTTATAAGTCCATTTCTTACCTAATCATTGCTCGAATTTTTTGTTGTAAATTCTGGTTCACGTACCTGATAATTGTCACAATCGACAAAACTGTAATTAAAATATAATCACCATTTCTGAGTGTTTGTGATTTTCTTTCATCCGCTTGATTATTTCTGGAACCTGCAACTTCTATAATAATTTTTTTCTCTTTTTTTGTGTGTTGCCCATTTTCAACTTTTTTTTTGGGCGTCGCAAGCATATAATAGCACTTATTCTAAATTTTATTTAATTATTTGCAGACACTGGCAGCATTGCCATATAATGTGGTATTGGGGTAATTAATATTAGCCTATTTTTCCTTTACAGATTTCTTTATTTAAAATGTTATCAATGGTAAGTACAAAAATTACCACTCCATTCGCTTACGACTAATTACAACATCTCTATTAAACAAATCATTTAATAAGTTGTCTAATTTAGTACGAATTTATTGTACATTGAACGATGAACCCTGAGCTGACATTGCACATTCAAAGGAAGTATTATTAAGTTGTGTAAGAATAATAATTGTACACAATATTATAGTTTAACGTACTTAATAGATTTTCAAATAATTTCTACCTTGCAGTTCGAAATTGTATATTATTAAATATCTAGAAAACCTCTGCCGAAAGGAAACTGTGTAATTGTAACGATAATTTGAATTTCAGAAGAACTGATGTAATATTAATTATAATGCAAAAATATCTACAATCTGCATAGTTCTACAAGACTCAAACAGTGTCCGTTATTTCCTGCTTCCACAAATAATTGAATGATTAGTTTCCATTGTCTTCATATTAATTACAAGAAAGTGGCCGATGCCCAAAATTCCTACACCATAATTAATGTAGTTTACATATATGAATGAACATTAGTTACTATATAATAGCCGATAATATGGTCAATAATAATCGAACTTACTACTTACATAGAGTTGAAAATTACATCTTAATCGATCTCAAGACTGAAGTATGAAACAAATACAAATGAATACTTTCTTCTAACTCCTCGAAGAGTTATGGCTTACCATGCTTACACATCTACTCGGCTAAACATCGACAGACATAACATAACATTAACATTGCACTTGTCCCATTATAGAACAATCATAGTAACTTCTACATTGATGCCAGGATAGCTTTTAAGAAATATTAAGCTTTACCATAATTTGACATTGCACTTTTAAAGAAAGATCGAAAACCTTTCGGAATCAAAATTTGGTTTATCTACTCAATTTTCATTTTTGTGCCGATTTTGAAATTCAAGACATCTCATTTCAGCACATAATATTTATTCAAATTTTGAAGTCTTTTGGTTGATGTACATTCCGGTTTGTTGTGAATAAACTACTAAGTCATAGTGAAAATTTAACATTGAAAGACGTTGTAATTGCAGAATTAGAAACTGTTAATCTATGCCGATGACAAGCAGTGATTTACTTTATTTACGTTCTGTTGCTTCTAGTAAAGCTTCTCAACATTGAACACTCATTTGATTTTTTACTCTGTAAGAAGGAAGTACTATTACTAATAAAAACAAGTAATATGAGCCCACATACAATAATATTAATAGTTACTACCAGAAATGTCCTTTATGTTTTGCATATAGGGCGCCACTAATTAAACGTCAGTACTAAAAATTAATCTCTATCTTTAGTTAACCTAAATCCAAAGTTTCAGTGCAATGTGTGTAGTGTTGGTGCTACAACGAACTGTCAAAAGTTACCAAGTTAATCGAAAAATGGAATTTAACCGTGAACATTTTTGTGCAATATTTATATAATTTTCGAAGACAATTATCTTAACAAGATTGCCCTCGTTGAGTTGGTTTTTGTTTTCGGCAATGAAGCACCACATCAGTTAACAATTTGTCATTGGTATGAAGAATTCAAATGTGGACGGATTTAGTCATAGTGACAATCCAAGAGCAAGTGCACCAAAAACGGTAGGTGCTCAAGATTCTGTGCGGCGGCTCATCATTGAAGATAACATGTGACATATCACGAAATTTAGGCATCATTGGAGATTTCAGACTTCAATTAAAAAAATTTTGCAGGAAAATTACGTGTAAAAAATTAGTTTCCCATTGGATACCGCATCTATTGACTGAAGAACACAGCTAAGGTGAATTGGTGTCAAAAAGCTTTAAACTGCTTCAATGCAGGCAACTTTAAACGTGTACAACATCGTGAGTGGTGATGAACCTTGGATTCACAAGCCATAAAATAAATGCCAGTCGTCAGCGTAGATGTTCCAAGGTGAACAAAAACCGACAAAGCTCATTCGTTCTTGAAGTTTCTTCAAAAAGATGGTCGCAATATTTGTCTCGAAAGCAGGTCATGTAGTAACAATTCCTCAAGATCAAAGAACTGTTTCTGCCGATTGGTATATATCTATTTGTTTACTGCAAGTCATAACGTAGCTTTGAAAAAACAACCTCAAACTACAAATCATCATCCACCAAGACAATACACGTTCGCACATAACATGCACGACAATGAAATTTTTAACCCAACAAAATGTCGGTCATCCTCCATTACATTCCCAATGATTTCTATGCCTTTCTGCAAATCAAAAACGAACTACATGGTTGAAGGTTTCAGTCGTCAGAAGAAGCAGTCGATGCCTTCATAAATGGAGTTTTGACTCTACCAACGAACGAGTGGAATAACAGCTTCCTTAGTTGGTTTGAGCCCATTCAACCAAAATATTCAAGTAAATTATAATGGGTTTGGAACAGAATGTTAAAATTATACATTAGATGAGGTGGTAGTGATGGAAAAAATTTTAAATTATGAATGATTATAAATTTTGGAAGCTTGAGAATCTATGGGAATTTATTTTTTGTTCATTAGATCTTGTATACTATTTTTTGTGCTAAAAGAAATTAGAAGAAAGTCGAGGCCATATAAATAAATACAAAAATTTAGGTGCACCAAACAAACAATGAAATTAAAACATTTTTATAGTTGTTTTTAGAATATTTCAGGTTAGAGCATACCTTAATTTGTAACGTCTCACATTGGCGCATTCTAATTTCTGTAATTTTATGCTGCAGACGCAGTTATCTTGCTTTAATATACTTCAGATTCATATATCTCTTTCGTTTTATTGAACTCGTTGGTTGTATCCTTGATTATATTGATACCTTGGAATTGTTAGAACCTATACTTTCTGCATTAATACTGTAAAAAGTTGTTTGTTATCACTTCAATATTTAAATATGCATCGAATTATGTGGATAATAATTATTATTGGTGCCGTCATCGTTTAAAGAAGGTTATACTTGGAATGCTGCAGTTGTTTGAAACGCTCTTATTGCGGATTTTTGGAAGCATTCTGGGTTGATATGTACTGATGCCATTTTGTGTTTAATATGGAATAGTAATTACACTTTGGCGGATTTGATTGCCTTCTGTCAACTAGAATATGTAATTTAATTATGGAAAGGGTAAAGAGCATCTGATTATCCTTATTCCCACATCTGGTGGTAAGTAGTTTTGTACTTTCTGTTCTGCCTAATCGTGTTTCGAATCTAATTGTGTTATGAATTTTCAGGGTGCTCGTGCTTCCTTGTACTGGTGTCGTACCGTTTGTTGCTGATTTCCTATGTCCTGTCTTAGATTTGGGTTATAGATTGGATTCCTTTGTTATACGTTCTATTTTGTTGTGAATGTAACTTCACGTACTGGACCCCAGGATTTCTATTTTGACGAAATTTGCCTGCCAACCACTGGATGGTGCGAGTGGAAGTTTTGTTACGTGCAGTGCTGTAGACCTAGTCCATTAAGGTTGTATGCTAGTATACTGTATAATATAAACTGTCTTGAGTCGTTTGGCTCGTTGTTACTTAATTGCAATTATTCTTATTTTTCCTATTTTAATTTTGTACTAAAATTGTAATCCTTATACAGGGCTTTTCACGACGACCGTGCATTAGACATTTTTCAGAAAGTACAAGAGATAGAAGTATGAAATTTTATATGTAGTGATTGTTCGACATGCCGAGTTGATCTAAAATATTTTCGTTTTGATAGCACTTCCGGTTGTACCGGAAGTTGATATTATCTTTGTTATTTTAAATAGAACACCCTGTATATTTTTGCATTTTTAGATTCTACACACAATTTTAACTTAAATTCCTTTAATAAGTAATATCTCAATATTTTACCGTTTCGAGATATTTAGCTTTTATGTTTTTTTGTAAAAACTGATATACTTTCTTGACAATAATGTACATTTAAACTTACAGTTTAGAAACCAATTATTAGCAGATATACTATTCAAATGTTTGATACACATTTAAATGTATTTGTTTCCATTCAACACCATACGAGGTGTCCGCCATTTTACTTAAAGTTTCTTACATAAAAATCTGAAAAGTCAATTTTTCTAAATGGAACACCCTGTATATTTTGCATTTTAGATTCTACACAAAATTTTAAGTTAAATTCCTTTAATAAGTAATATCTCAATATTTTACCGTTTTCGAGATATTTAGCTTTTATGGTTTTTTGTAAAATGATATACTTTCCTGACAATAATGTACATTTAAATTTACAGTTTAGAAACCAATTATTGGCAGATATACTATTCAAATGTTTGATAAACATTTAAATGTATTTGTTTCCATTCAACACCATACCAGGTGTCCGACATTTTACTTAAAGTTTCTTGCATAAAAAAATCTGAAAAGTCAATTTTTCTAAATGGAACACCCTGTATATTTTGATATTTTCAAATTGTTCAATCATTTTTAAGGTAACTTTATGTAGCAAGTCCTATTCTGAAGTTCAACTGTCTTTAAGTTATTTGATTTTAATGACATTAAGTGGTTCTACTACGATAATAAAAATAAATATCAGCATTATGTTCGCGACGCTTTGGCAAATAATCGAACGGTGATACAGAATTAACAAACTGTCTTATTACTTTATTAGATTACGTGTTAGATTGTGTGTGTTATAAAATAATAAAAATGACAAGATTAGATTATAGTAATGAAGGTTTCTTAAATTTAATAATTACTTACGGTGAATGTAATACAATAAATAGTCGAACTTGTCGATTATTTGCAGATAGATACCGCATCTCCAAAAACCCAATAAGCATACAGTTAATCGTCTACTTCAAAACTGTAGAACGAATGGAGCATTTCTTCCACACATTAAACGCAGAAAGCCGCAAGTTGAAAATGAAGACAATGAAATCACTGTTTTAGGATTTTCTCTGCTTATCCAACTGCTTCATTACACGAAACCGAAGAGAAATAGGTATACCGTATGTGACCATTTATCGTATACTTAATAAACACAAATGGCGCCCATATAAATTTTACTGCATCCAACATTTAAAATACACTGATTTGCCTCGGAGAGTTCAGTTTTTGAGTGGTTGCTAACTAAAAGTCAAGAGGACAAAACTTTTAAAAACATTATTTGGACAGACGAAGCAAAGTTTACCAAAATGGAGTCTTTAATATGCACAACAGCAATTATTGGGCTCCATAAAATTCACACGTAGTCCGTGAAAGAAATGTTCAAGACAAATGGCAATTTAATGTATTTTGTGCCATTAATTGCGATTCAATCTTTTATCTGGAATTTTACGATGAAAATTTAACTGGAGAAAGGTATGTTCATATGTTAAGAAATGGAGTGCCAACAATAATACAAAACCATGCACAAAGAGATTACTTATGGTATCAAATGGATGGTGCTCCATGTCACAATTACCGACTGGTTGGCGATTTTTAACAGGAATTTTCAAGACCGATGGATTGCAAATAATGGTCCATTTCGATGGCCCCGAGAACTCTAAATGATAATCCACTAGATTTTTCTTTGGGGTCACTTAAAGAACATCGTCTATTCAGATCCTATCACAACCAAAGCCAATATGAAAGATAGAGTTAGAGCTGCTATAAATTCATTAACACCATAAGCAATAAGAAAAGCAACACACGATAACCTTATTAAAAGAATAAATGCATGTTTGGAAAGAAATGGTCACATTTTCGAGCATATGTTATAGTATAAAATTAATTATTCTTTATTCTTTTCAACCTTTATTAAAGTCTCCTACGCACATAATGCTGATATTTATTTTATTATCGTAGTAGAACCACTTAATGTCATTAAAATCAAATAACTTAAAGACAGTTGAACTTCAGAATAGGACTTGTTACATAAGGTTGCCTTGAAATGATTGAACAATTTGAAAATATCAAAATATACGGGGTGTTCCATTTAGAAAAATTGCCTTTTCAGATTTTTTTTATGCAAGAAACTTTAAGTAAAAATGTCGGACACCTCGTATGGTGTTGAATGGAAACAAATACATTTTAATGTTTATCATACATTTGAATAGTATATCTGCTAATAATTGGTTTCTAAACTGTAAATTTAAATGTACATTATTGTCAAGAAAGTATATCTCGAAAACGGTAAAATATTGAGATATTACTTATTAAAGGAATTTAACTTAAAATTTTGTGTAGAATCTAAAAATGCAAAAATATACAGGGTGTTCCATTTAGAAAAATTGACTTTTCAGATTTTTTATGCAAGAAACTTTAAGTAAAAATGTCGGACACCTCGTATGGTGTTGAATGGAAACAAATACATTTTAATGTTTATCATACATTTGAATAGTATATCTGCTAATAATTGGTTTCTAAACTGTAAATTTAAATGTACATTATTGTCAAGAAAGTATATCTCGAAAACGGTAAAATATTGAGATATTACTTATTAAAGGAATTTAACTTAAAATTTTGTGTAGAATCTAAAAATGCAAAAATATACAGGGTGTTCCATTTAGAAAAATTGACTTTTCAGATTTTTTATGTAAGAAACTTTAAGTAAAAATGGCGGACACCTCGTATGGTGTTGAATGGAAACAAATACATTTAAATGTTTATCATACATTTGAATAGTATATCTGCTAATAATTGGTTTCTAAACTGTAAATTTAAATGTACATTATTGTCAAGAAAGTATATCTCGAAAACGGTAAAATATTGAGATATTACTTATTAAAGGAATTTAACTTAAAATTTTGTGTAGAATCTAAAATGCAAAAATATACAGGGTGTTCCATTTAGAAAAATTGACTTTTCAGATTTTTATGCAAGAAACTTTAAGTAAAATGTCGGACACCTCGTATGGTGTTGAATGGAAACAAATACATTTTAATGTTTATCATACATTTGAATAGTATATCTGCTAATAATTGGTTTCTAAACTGTAAATTTAAATGTACATTATTGTCAAGAAAGTATATCTCGAAAACGGTAAAATATTGAGATATTACTTATTAAAGGAATTTAACTTAAAATTTTGTGTAGAATCTAAAAATGCAAAAATATACAGGGTGTTCCATTTAGAAAAATTGACTTTTCAGATTTTTTATGCAAGAAACTTTAAGTAAAAATGTCGGACACCTCGTATGGTGTTGAATGGAAACAAATACATTTTAATGTTTATCATACATTTGAATAGTATATCTGCTAATAATTGGTTTCTAAACTGTAAATTTAAATGTACATTATTGTCAAGAAAGTATATCTCGAAAACGGTAAAATATTGAGATATTACTTATTAAAGGAATTTAACTTAAAATTTTGTGTAGAATCTAAAATGCAAAAATATACAGGGTGTTCCATTTAGAAAAATTGACTTTTCAGATTTTTATGTAAGAAACTTTAAGTAAAATGGCGGACACCTCGTATGGTGTTGAATGGAAACAAATACATTTAAATGTGTATCAAACATTTGAATAGTATATCTGCTAATAATTGGTTTCTAAACTGTAAGTTTAAATGTACATTATTGTCAAGAAAGTATATCTCGAAAACGGTAAAATATTGAGATATTACTTATTAAAGGAATTTAACTTAAAATTTTGTGTAGAATCTAAAAATGCAAAAATATACAGGGTGTTCCATTTAGAAAAATTGACTTTTCAGATTTTTTTATGTAAGAAACTTTAAGTAAAAATGGCGGACACCTCGTATGGTGTTGAATGGAAACAAATACATTTAAATGTGTATCAAACATTTGAATAGTATATCTGCTAATAATTGGTTTCTAAACTGTAAGTTTAAATGTACATTATTGTCAAGAAAGTATATCTCAAAACGGTAAAATATTGAGATATTACTTATTAAAGGAATTTAACTTAAAATTTTGTGTAGAATCTAAAATGCAAAAATATACAGGGTGTTCCATTTAGAAAAATTGACTTTTCAGATTTTTATGCAAGAAACTTTAAGTAAAATGTCGGACACCTCGTATGGTGTAGAATGGAAACAAATACATTTTAATGTTTATCATACATTTGAATAGTATATCTGCTAATAATTGGTTTCTAAACTGTAAATTTAAATGTACATTATTGTCAAGAAAGTATATCTCGAAAACGGTAAAATATTGAGATATTACTTATTAAAGGAATTTAACTTAAAATTTTGTGTAGAATCTAAAATGCAAAAATATACAGGGTGTTCCATTTAGAAAATTGACTTTTCAGATTTTTATGTAAGAAACTTTAAGTAAAATGGCGGACACCTCGTATGGTGTTGAATGGAAACAAATACATTTAAATGTGTATCAAACATTTGAATAGTATATCTGCTAATAATTGGTTTTTAAACTGTAAGTTTAAATGTACATTATTGTCAAGAAAGTATATCAGTTTTTTACAAAAAAAACATAAAAAGCTAAATATTTCGAAAACGGTAAAATATTGAGATATTATTTATTAAAGGAATTTAAGTTAAAATTGTGTGTGGAATCTAAAAATGCAAAAATATACAGGGTGTTCCATTAAAAATAACAAAGATAATATCAACTTCCGGTACAACCGGAAGTGCTATCAAAACGAAAATATTTTAGATAAACTCGGCATGTCGAACAATCACTACATATAAAATTTCATACTTCTATCTCTTGTACTTTCTGAGAAATGTCTAATGCACGGTCGTCGTGAAAAGCCCTGTATTTTACTGTTTTAATTAGTAGAGCATCACATATTATTTGAAGTTAAAATCTTTAACATTTAATGCAAAATTATTTAGCAAAATAAATAACGTGTGAATCTATACACGAGTAGTTTGCCTATAGACAAAAAGGGTAACAAGGTTACTGAATAATATACAGCGGTTGTGTGCCCATATAACTACCCTGTGTGTGGGTGTTAGCCCTGACATATATTTATAGTTCTTGTTTATTGATAATATCGTTGGCTTGATTTGGCCATGCTCGTGTAAAGATGTAGCAGTCAGTCACTTGTAATGATAGTTACTGTACATAGTGGAACTTGAATTATTTAATCTCAGTACTAGTGTTTAGGGGTATTACCGTTGTCCCACTGGGTTACGTTACGTGAACCCTTTTGTTGAGTACCTTAATGTATATGTCTGTGTGTTATAACTTGGGATCATACTTATTTGATTATATGTAATGCATTGGTCTGTAGTTATTATTATTATTTTTCCGGTATAGTGGGTTACCTTGGGGGACCTTCCGAGAACGTGGAACAATTCTCGTGGTTTGTGCTATTGCTCCAGTTCCTGGTACCCTTATTCTTCTTTCAAGCTCCAACTATTAGTACTATTTTCCGTCCCTTGTGGTCCACCTACCATTCTAACGGGCCTGCGACCTATTAAGTCTCTTGCGAGCTATCCCCGAAGCACCTATGTCATCGTACCCCCTTAAGGGACATACCTTACCTACTAATTCATCGATATTACCATGACAAATTAACTTTTTATTATATAATTTTAAAGTATTCTCATAACCACTTCATTATTTTTAGCATTTACACTTTCTGGATTCTGTATTTGTGAACATTTTAATTTTTTTTTATTTTAAAATTAGAATAATTTTAAAGGTGAAACTAGATGTGACTAAAATCACATGATAGTGCCAGTTGGCAAAATATAAGATACAAACAATTTAATTTGTGATTTAATCGTGTAGATCAAAGCGATCAGGGTAAAACCGATATTGCTCGAAAATCAGATGGATGAATATAGTTTTACCCATTTTCCATGAGTTGGAGAATTGAATACAGAAACTGATGAACAATCTCCAACCAGATTTGCAGTAAAAGTCTGTTGCGAGTAAAATGAGTATTAAGCGAATAACTTTTGATTAACCTTGAAGGGGCAGGGACCCAATAACAATATAAGGGTACTTCGACTAACTGCAGCGGTGCGAGAATAGGTTCCTTGTTAAGGGCAAAACAAGCATGAAGTTAATTAATTTTTTGCCCTGAAGGAGTGAAGACCTAGTAACAGTATAAGGGTTTGTCGGCTAACTGCAGTGCTGCAGGAATGGACTCCTATGGATAAATGAGGAAAAAAATAAAGAAAAACAAAGAAATACAAAAATAATAAATAACATGGCTTAAATGCAAAAATATTACATTACATTGGCATTTTACCCTGAAAGGTTTTCTATTTTTCAAATAAGAGGGGTATCAAACCATCTGTTACTTATGATAATATTTCTTTTTGAATGACAGTTTTTCAGCATAAAGCTCTTGCTTCGATATCGTAATTTTTATCACCTACGTTGCTCAAAAATACTTCACCACATTCTGTCATAATTCAATAAACTTGTAAAATAAAAAGCTTTCCGACTAAGATTCCATCACTGGGGTAGCTGGATAGCCTTTGCAAATATGTCTGTGTACCCAGTTTTTAAATAAATTCAAATAAAATTCAACCTAAAATTAAACTATTAACAAAATAATATCAATAAAATTACAAATTTGCTTTCGTAAAAAACAATTTCTTAAGCCTCAAATCTGGCCAGGTATTGCTAAAATAAATCCTAAAGAAAAACATTAAATTAAGCGTTATCAGAGAACAAGGCTTTAAGAAAACGTTAAATCCCAATTTGGTTGGCAATGCACTAAATAATACATAGAAAAAGAACACTTTTCCATTCTACTCTATGTCCATTCCAGTAATACTAAGTTTTTATGCTTCAACTAACCTAAATTACACCAATAAATGTAGTATTTAAAATTACGATCTACCCTTTTTGTTGCTAATTAGTTCAGCCAAATATTACTTTCATGTTCGATTAATTTCCTATTTTATAAATACACATCCATTTAAATTCAAAAGTCTGTATAAAATGAACAGTATAAGCATAGAAACTCATTCCACTCACAGTTTTCAAAACTTTTAGGTTCTCCAGAAACTTCTAGTGGTTTCATTGTTTAAATTTTTTCATTTTTTTGTAATTCCTGTTTTTTTTGCAACTTTGGAACGACAACTACCATTGACCTAACACAACCCAAAATTTCAACTTAATGGCTGAATGAACGATCCCGGTTCCAACCGCTCTAAATGGCCAGATCGACAATAATTTCACCCTCAGGTACATTGAAACTACTTCGCCCTTGCAAGTGTAAGTTCAAAGTTTTATCGTAAGCCATGTTTCAGTCCCCAGTTGGAACATCCATCTCTATTTTTCCTTGAAGGTGAGTTCCATTCAACTTTCTACAATTCACTCGCGTCACTACATTTTTCAATTAACTTTGCTTAATTTTTACTTTCTGGACTTTTAACTTGTTCGTATGCCACCTCACACAAACCCCTTGCAATCTCACGTCGTCATTCGCCTACATATTCAATGTTTTCATGTTACCGATTCCTATATAACTAATTGACTTCATTTCTTCCCGTCGGATTAAGCACATCTAATTTTCTTCCACTGTAAATCATATTAATTATGGTCAGAGTCTGGTTAATAGAATGTATCGAATTTTGTAAGCCTACTACACAAGTTCTTACGTAGCAGTCTATTATAATGTATTTATCTGTGGAAAATTATTATGCTGTGTTTTGTCATATTATGATTTCTGCGTTGTAGTTTAATAACGAAATCGTTATTCACTCTTACCATACAATGTATTTGAAAGGGTAATGCTGACCTATCTAAATTATTTTTATAGAAACAAAATTTGAAATATTCTAATTAACAAAGAATAATTATTTATATGAAATCTCGTACAAATGCGTCCGTGTATTTTGTACTTTCAAAATTTAATTTTCTTTTTTCACATCTAATTTATTGTTTGCATAATGCAATGCATTATATCCTGTGTTTCACTATCATTTACTCTGAAAAATCTTTTGTCTGTCAAAATTGAGGGGTGCCAAACCGTCTGGCACGGCTTTTGATATTATTCCCTATATGGAAGATTGTTATTCCACATAAATCTCCATTGCTTTGGTATGTACTAAACTTGTCATATTGTACGCTACCTTTTTCCGCAACTAAAAACATTTATAATTCTGTCATAATCAAAGAAATTTCTCAAAAAAAATGCCTCTTGCAAATAAGATTTCTTCACTGGGGTAGCTGGATATCCTTTACAAATGTGTCTATGTACCTAGTTTTAAATAAATTCAAATAAAAATCAACCTATACTTAATCTCTATTAACATAAAATAATTTCAAGTAAATTTACAAATATATTTTCGTAAAAGCTATTTCTTAACTTCTATTCTGGTCTGGTATTGCTAAATAAAAAATCCTACAAAGGCCTTAAATCTAATCCATTAACAATGCTATCACTCCACATTTTTTGGTTTTCAATATTCAGTTACCTGACATTTATGAATCCCAATTTCTGGAAATGTCATTCATAACCAATTAATCAAACAGTATATTCTCACTTTTAATTATATCATATCATTGTCAATTCCAAAATACTATACTAATTATTTATGCTTTAACTAACACTAAATTCTAGCAATAAAAGTTACATTTAAACTCCAATATATAAATATTATTTAATATTTTAAAATGTTCCAAACCTCCTTGCACGATAATATTATGCTTAAATTTTAACAAACACTAATTTCGTCGGTAATTTATCATTCAACTAAATAATCACTTTCATGCTCGCTGCATTTCCTACTCCACGAATATCAACCAATTTACATTTGAATTTCACATATAAATAATAAAGAAGTATAAATGGGCTTAGAATATTACTCAACAGTTTTATTTCAGTTTTTTAAATCTGAGAATGTGCAGAGATGTGTTTCGATGTTTAAATATTTTCATTTTTCGGCTAGCTACCTTGACACGTCATAATCCAAATTTTCAACTTGATGGCGGGATGAACTATCCAAATTTCAGCCCCTCTAACTAGCCATGACAACAATTCCACCAACAGGTGCATTGAAAATACCTCGCCCGTACAAGCGTAAGTTCACAAATTTATTATATCTGCATTTATTGTCTCTGTGGAAACATCCATCTTTATTTTTTCCCTTGAATCTGTGTACTTTCAACTTTCACTTTTAACTTAACACTATGTCAACCCTCAACCGCCATAGTCCCGTCTGCCTTTTAAACTTCGTATAACTATATCTTTGATGGTTTTGGATTTTCGGTTCGCGAATAACTTATTTCATTTCTTTTCCCTCGTGTCCAACTAACTTTATCTTCTCCCACTATAAAATCATATATTACCTGTTGTCAGCATCCAGTTAATACAATGTGTAATTTCAATTTATGCCTAATAATGAAGTTATTATTCCATTACTTTGTATGTAATGTGCATAATGTTGTAATATGGTTGCATTTTAATCTCCTTGGTAGTCGAGACTGACTATGTCTTGTAAATTATCTTGTTTATGGGAAATTCATACGCAGTGTTTTGTCTTATTGATGTTTGCATTTACAGTTAACTGTCATCGTTACAATGTATTTAAAGGAACCTATATTATACATTATCCGAATTACTTTTATACAAAGCACGTTCATATATTTTGCTTCTTCAAAATTAAATTTTCCTTTTCACTCTAATTTGTAGCTAGCATAACGCACGTGTTACAAGTCATCGCCAATTTTAAACAAGAATTTCAAACGCGATTTTCTGATTTTAAGATGAATTTAAAAGAAACTTAGCTGTTTCAAAATTCATTTGACTGCAACATCCTGACATTTAAAGTCAGTTTCAAATGGAAATTATTGCTCGCTCCTCATGCTACTAACAATCTAATCAAGGATAAATACTACGAAGAAACCTTGGTTGATTTTTTACAAATTTTTGGATGCAGAAGAGTTTCCATATTTAAAGCATTTTGCATGTACATTTATTTCTGTTTGGAACTACCTATATGTGTGAACAAACTTTTTTCAGGGTGGATTTGGTAAGTTCCCCAGTTTTCTACTCATAATGTCCCATACATGTTCTATTTCCGAAATATTGGCAGATCTGTGTGACCATGGTAAAATATTTATATGGGCATTATCCTGCTGGAAAAGTGGGTCTTCCAGCTGTTGGAGATAAGGAAGGATATGGGGTTCAACAACTTCATTAACGTAACGCTCGGCGATCATGTTGCCTCAGATGAACAACAAATGATACATACTTCCATATGTTATAGCACCCTATACCATAACCCCCACAGTTCGGTGTACATGCCTTTCAACAGAAAATTTAACATTGACACGTTCCCCACATCTTCGTCTCTCATGTGGCCATCTTGCATATGTAATCAGATTCGGGATTCATCACTGAATGTTACCATATGTCAGTTCAGGTTCCAGTGTAATCGCAAACTACACCACTCTAAATGTTGCTGTTGGTGTTGAGCCGTAAGCAGTAACACAAGATATGGTTGATGGATTTGCAAGCCGAAAATCCTAGTTCGGCTATAGACAGTTCGAAGGGTTACAGATTGATCTTCATTATCTAACCAGTGATCAGCAATTGACCTGGTACTGGGGAATTTGTCTCGTACAGCCATTAGGCGAAGATAGCAGTCTTGTATCTCAATAGTTTGTTTTCGGCCACCCGTTCCTTTTTTACGACATTCCTGGCCCTCCATAGTCCATAATTGATAACAATGCATAATTGTGGATTGGTTCCGGTTAGGGCGATTTACAATTTCCCTGAACAAAAAACCACCTTCGTGCAACCCAACAGTTCGACTTCTGTCGAATTTGCTCAACTGGCAGTAATTTTCATGTTGCCACACTCTAGGCATAATCACACTCTCAAATTCCGAAAATTAACTAAAGTTTAATAGATACAGCACAAAATTTAACTAAAACTTGCAAGAAATAAACAGGATAATATTGTTAAAAAGAAATAACAAGCGTCAGATATACCAATACCAAGTGATTTATCGCAACAACATTTTTATCATTACCTTTGAGTAGTTGAACATATCTGTCAAGTTTGATCAAAAAATAAAACTCAACGCTACCTTTTACTAATAATGCGATTTTTTAATTCACATATTCTTGTAGCCTACCACAAATGGATTTAAATCCCATTCTGGTCCTTGCACCAAAAAGCTTGAACACCCCTGTTCTAAATTGATAATGCTACTTTAATTATAAAATAAATTTTAATTATCAATGCTACTTTGTGAGATACAAGAAATTATTAGTAGTTTGAAGCGAATATATCTTTGAAAAATGAACTTACCCTCCTTGCAAACTTTGTTCGAGATAAAACCTCCTAATTAAAACTTCAAACATTTTCATTGTCTTCGTGGTTCGGGAAATATAACAAATTTTGTAGTTTAATCTTCAGATGGTCATATATTGTCAGCTGATTTTGCTCAAACAAACTTTAGAAACATCTCCTTCCCATAAGAAACACTGAAATGGACGTTTTTCTCGATCCAATCATTTGTTCAGGCAGAGTTTTATTCGCAGGGTTTTGTGCAGCATGTGCAAAATTTATAATGATCATTAGATTTTTATCTACCCTGTTGCGCATTATTACTTTTCCTGTTTGGCGTCAATTACGGTTGATTTTATCCTTAAAACAAACAACCGAATTGATAAATCCCTTTTATGTTACACATATTAAGTATCATTCATTTTATGCCATCCATCAGTCAGCACTTTTATATATTTTTTATTATAGTGTCTAACAGTGTCCAAAAATGCGCCATTAAAGAAACCCTACATAGACTAAACTATATTTTAGCGCTACCAAGATGACATTTCAACACTTATTACATTAGCCCCAGGCGTAATTTATTATACCTACAAATTTGGTCGCAAATTATTGCCGTCAAATACATAAAGATTTGCATGCTAAAGAAGCTATTAAAAAGTAAACAAGGGCTTGCCTTAATTAATAACTGCAACTATGTGTTCTTCCTTGCATGTCTTCAGATAGATCAGGTTGCATGGGAGTCCGTTTCTTATGTTTAGTTCAGTTCTGGCAGCGAAGTGTTTAGAACCTACAGTTTCAGGGAAAACAAGATATTTTTAAGGTAGTTGGACAGGTATGTGTGAATGTAAAAGGTACACTTTGCACATAATTAACATGCAGTCATGTTTAATACGACGATATCCACGGTAGTTGGAAGTCGTCCTTGTTTGAAACGTGTCGTTTCTACGAACTTGGTGTCCTCACCATAAAATGTCTCTTTCATTAAACGTTATGACCGCACGTTCCTTTTACGTGGGAAATGCGTGCTTAGGAAAACACATCGATAAAATTGTAGGTTATTGTTATATAATATTATTAAGGTTACACTTTCTTCACCATATGTTAAGTATGGTTTTTCCACCATATGTGGCGCGTAGCTCAGGGGTTTTTTATTATATCATTGAGTGTACTCTTAACGTAGCACTGAAATTAATTACAGTTGCGGGATCGCCTATCAGTCACCTACTTCTACACGACTTGTTTATTAGGGGGCTTCCACCAGTCCCCACTCAGGTGACAGTAACTAGAGGAACGTAGTCTTCGTTGCTCTAATGACCACTCAATTGAGGGCAAGGTAAGAACGATTAGAATAAAGATAAAGTTATGATACATATAATAAATAAGCAAGCGGTATTTGTACAAGATCAGCCTTAAAATTAAGTTACATAAAAAGATTACTTACATGCTAAGAAGTATTCGCTGCCTCCCTTAAGGGGACGTGCGGTTTGCTGCTTGACTACATTTTAATACTGTGTTAATATGACCACTGAGGTCACTCGGAGACAGACTAAGTAAAAAGGCTCTCGTTAGCCAGTGGCTACCACTTTTATAAACAATCCTATCTAACATGATAAATGTTTTCCCTGAATTTCTTGGTTGACTGTATCATGCGTGTTTCATGTTAACTTTCTCGTGAGAATTGGTCATCAGGAAATATGACTGCATCGATATTGAACAAAGGCCTAAAATGTGTATGACTAATACTAATTAATAATTGGGTTTTAAATCAACATGTAACAATATGTGATAGCAGAAACCGCAATATTATCGCAGTAACTTAATAATAGATGGAGAAAAAGCTTTTCCCTTTCGAATTATAAAATCCCTATTTCTAATCTTAAATTGATAGCTCTGTACGGCCAGAGATGTAACAACCCACACTGAAAGTAAAATGTAAACTGATTATATCTTGTAATTCAACCCACTTTGTGTAACTATCCTACGATGTTGCATATTACTATAATTTTCCTTCAAGTAATCTTTAATATTTTGTTTCCAGAACAAGATCCTTAGGTTCAGCAGCATTAAATATGGCAATGGTGGCTGTTGGAGCAGCAGAAGCATATTTTGAATATGGAACTCATATCTGGGATATTGCAGCTGGAGAACTTATAATCACTGAAGCCGGTGGTGTTGTAATAGATCCTGCAGGAGGACCACTAGACAGGATGTCTCGCCGAGTTCTATGTGCGAGTTCTAAGCAACTGGCCGAACAACTTGTACAAAAATTAGAACAATATTATCCTACACCCAGGGATTAGATGTATTTGAATTTAGTAACACAACTGAACCAAGATGCAAGTGAATTACCTTTTAGTTCTTACAATTTATTAGTAAATGTGATATCATTTTGTTGTAGTTAAATTAGCTTGACTTGTTATTTATTATGTTACAAAAGTAGTAATTTATATGTTACCGATTATGTAAAGAACGTTCTTAGACTGTACTTGATTATATACGTATTTTAACGTTAAATAAATTGAATTATTTGGGCATATTAAAAATCTACTAACCTACATACTCACAAACATAATATACTTTGGATTTAACATTCGAAACACCGGGGAGCAGTCATTTTGGCGGTTTTCAAACTTCCTCTGCAATTAAAATTTTTATTCTAAATTGTTGCATCTGTCATTTTAGGGCTTTTTATATTTACATAAAAAGATTCTAATTTTTAAGTTTGAACATTTTTGCTAATGGATCTCTTAAGTTGCGACGCTTATACCTATAAGCACCGATGCAATCCATTTAACTGCTGTATTAACCACTAATTTGAACTGTACGTTGTCGGTTTATTGGTGTGCATGTGTGTCACATTGGGTTACTGCATGTTGGTATTAAAATAACAGTTGAGGTTAGTGCGTTGTGTATGCTATTCGTGTTTTTGAATTAATGCAGCTGCTCAGTAATTTAGATTGGGAAAACGATGTCTTACAGTAGTTTTGTGGGTTTTCACAGAGAAACTGAAAACATTGAAACATTAGCAAGAGCTTCCTGAAAGCGATTCAGAAAATGATTATGCAATGGATAATGATAAAGAATATATTCCGGAAGAATGAAACGATGATTCCGAAGTCAAAATCCAACAAAGTGTATCATTTTCCACAATGCAATAACAAAACGGTATTGCTCTCTAACCTCAACCTTCTACATCTAATGTTCATGATAGAGGTGAGAGGGGAAATCATAATCGACCAGATCCGACAGCCTTGGAGTTTGGATCCCAAATAACTAGCGGCTATGGAACAATCTGGACACTAATTGATCCTGACGATATCACTCTAGGTGAGTGCATGTATTTGAGCATATTCTTGTAAACAATTGTAATTGTTTGTTTATTGGTTGAATAGGTAATATTATTTTTAGACCGTCGTGCCCACACACAATGTTTTGCGAGAGAAATCATGCCCTATGTTTCATACAAAAAGACAAATTGAAGATGGAAGCATTCTAACTGCTTGGCATCTGATGATAATTGAACGCATGATACAGCCATATATGGAATGTATGGATGCAGAAGGAAAACAAAGATCAGATGATATTTCTTGGGTAATTTGAATTTAAGAAGGTGATGCCTTTATGGGCGTGCTATATGCTTGTGGTGCCCGTAACAATAAAACTCATGGTTGAAAATATGGAGTCCTATCTTTCAAGAGACTATGGCACGAATGAAATTTTCTCAAATTATGAGTAACTTTCATTTTAATATAAAATCTATATCAGCGTCTACATAAAGCCAAATTTGCACTAGCTTCAGAAGTCTGGAGCATGTTTATTCAAGATTGCATATTATTCTATAGACCAGGAGCTAATATAATGGTAGATGAACAGAGGTCTACATCAAAAGCCAGATCGATGTAGGTTCACTCAATACATGGCAAATAAACCTAAGTTCTGAATGAAATTCTGGCTGTCTGCTGTTGTGAAATCGAAATATTTAGTTGACGGATTTCTGTACCTACGCAAAGACGAGCAATGTCCTGTACATGAGCTGCATCGTCAATATGTGGTTCTTTGTTTATACCTAAACAAAGGCAGATATATAACCGTGGAGAAATTTGTTACGTTAAAAACCCTGCAAACAATTTTTTCTGCATTTATTTTTAAAACGCCCTAAAATTCCTCAACAAGCTCAATTTCCCGCCATTTGAATTAGTGTTATTTTATAAAATTTCTCAAGTAATTACTCTATACAAAAGTTTACTTTATAAAATCAAACAGCGCTTAGGAAACATTACGTTACAAAGTAGTTGCAATATTTCCTAGCACCTGCAATGATTTACATTTTAATTAAAAGCTGCATGTAAATGCACATCTTTCTTCTAAAAGATAAGACCACTTACCACCTGCCTACATCTGCTTACAATGGACTTGTTATCTGGTATTCTGCAGCTGTTTAGATGTTATAAAGTAATAAGATTGTTTTCCTTTGATAATTGTGTTATCTGCTTGTTGGCAAGATGTTACAGTTTGTATTTCGGCAGCTATTGTCTGGGAATTCAGCAGACTTAATTCTTCGGCGATATCTTTGAAAGCCAAATACCCTACCCTCTACATGATTCTGTCCTTATAAAATAGGTGCTTTGAAAGGAAAGATCGAATACAACATCCTCTTACCGAAGATACATGTTGTAAAGTCGCACTACTAAAAGTGCTTTCTTAGTATAAGTGAAGTTGGTGGTTCCAGCATGCAGCCAATAAAGAAATGCAGTCGCATTTTTCCATCCACAACATGATACGAAGCCAACTAGTTCAAGGTACAGTTTTTTATTTTCGTAATTCTTTTATGCTGCTGTGGAGTATAGACATTTTATTTGCTGCCACCACGTTATCAAACACAGTCACAATGCACGAGCGACGATGTAATAATCATTCTCCAAATTAAAAATTAATTATTCAAAGTTTGTGTTAGTCCGTTTTACTGTTTCTTTTGTCTTTTGTATAGACATTAATGAAAAGAATTTACGCATCTGAACTGTTGTTCATTATAATTTTTTTTTGAGTTTGATAAAGCTTGAAGGACCTGAATGTGATAACTAAGAATATTTATGAGAAAAATATTGAAATATTGACGTGAAAAACAAGTTGAGTGCTAATCCCTGCTCAAAGACATATACCACATAAACTTACCAAGTTATCCAAGATTTCTTGTACAGCGAACTATGCGGAACTTGTTGAAGCATCACACTTAAACACATAATAATTAAATTTATATATTGTTTACAACAATTTGCGAAAGCGATGTAATTTTTAACTCTGCTAGACAGTCCTAGCAGAACGAGTTCACATTAGCGAATGAATAAATTCCGAACCGTAATCGTCTGGTATGATAGGTAACTCCGTTTGTTTATGCAGCAGCGCATCGGACATGAGAAAAGCGCCAAACCTGCATCACTTTAAAAGTACTTCATATTTGATTAATTTAAGCTATGGTGTCTAATTTTAATGTTATACTATTTCTTGAGGGGGTGCACTTCACAATGCAGCATGTATAGATAACTTATGTATATATCTTTTCCTGAAGTACTGTATAGTTTATGTTTTATTTTCTTTTATATGTATTTAAAGTGAACCATTAAGTAAGTATTTAGACTATAAGATGTTATATATTTTGCTTACCCATTTTTATATGCTTATGTTATGACGCTTTGTTTACTAGCAAGTAACAAACGATGACACAACTTATTTGTTTTATTGTTTTGTAAATAGTCTTTCAAGATCCGATGTTAATAATATAGTTTTACAGAGGTTTCCAATGTATTCTTCCTATTTCACCCACGCCCCTCTTCAACATTTTTCAGCTAGCCCGAATTCTACCATTCTGTCCCCGTTTTGTTGCGGTGTTCGGCGTAAACGATTTCTTTACTTACTTTTACTGTTTTCTTTTGTGTTTGCACGGAATACCGTAACAACTTCTTTACTTCGGTCAAACTCGTTTCTAAATTGAAAGATAAAGATACAACTCTTGTTGGTACCATGAATCAATCTAGAAGAAAAATTCCAATCTGTATAAAAAAATCTCGTACAGAATTATATGGCACAAAAATTTATAAGAACGATGAAGATTTCACACTTATGGTTTATCAAGGAAAGGTAAACAAAAATGTACTTATATAGAGCTCACTGCACTCTGTAGAAATCTGCAACGACAGAAAAAAGGCCCAAGACCATTACCCCTTAACAACTCAACAAAATATGATGTAGATATTCTTAATGACAGCTAGGCAATATTCAGTGAAGGTGATATTCCGAAGTTAGTCGCTGCACGTGTTTTTTAATATTCTAAATTTAGCTGCCGTCAGTTCATGGATCTTGTACAAAGAAGTCACGGGGAGTCGAATTAGTCGCCGCAATTTTATTTTCAAGCTAGTTAAAGAACTTCGGCAAGAATATGTGGCAAATAAGCCCATATTTCCTTGTCAGCGCTCTGAAATTTATTATTTATTATCTTTCACGTGGGGTGAAACGTCGGCCAAGTCAAATGAGATATGCACAAAGAAGACAAAAGACAGTACTCTATGTAATAAAGCTGTCTGTGGTTTATGTACTCGTAAGGTGCTAAAACTATGAATTTGTATAAACTGTAAAAACTGATACTTCTCTTATTATAATGTGCCTTTATTTCGGCTTGTAGTGTCACTAGTAAACAATATTGTATTAAGTAGTAATCTTCAGCATTTTTATTTAAAAAAATTATTGAAAAGTATATGCGGTTAATTCGACTGTACCGGTGCTTCAAGGTATATGGAAAACACGGTGCTTTTAGTGTTAACTCACCCTAACATATAGTGATTGACAGAGGCTACCAAAAATTAATGAAGCTATTAATAAAAAAATAATATACCTGATTGTGATTGCTTTTTCTATTTGTTAGAGGCTTCTACTTATAATTATCTATGTGGTGATGGTATTTCTGCAAAGAAAAATACTTTCCATAACAGAACAGCATGTGAGCGACAATGGTACAACTTTTCAAGGTGCGAAATCTGAAATAGAAAAAATGTACACATTTGTAAAAGAAGATGGGTTCTGAATCTATATTGCCCGTTATCAGTAGGCGATGTAATAGCACGTGAAGACTTACTTGGTTTTATGACTTGGTACTGATAAATGTTGAACATGGTCGAGTAAACATCGCATTAAACCGTGCACAATTTTTAGTTAAAATAGTGGTAAATAGTGTAATTACTTTCCGATCAGTATATAGTGTTCAAAGTATTTATTGAGCGACCAATTCATTATTTATTTGGCGGTGGTAAAACTTTCAAGAATTAATAATTTCACGAGAAAACATTAATAATTTTAATTCATTTATGTGTCTTATCTAAAAACCCAAAAACGTTCCTGTTATCGTTATAGTAAACTGCATTTGGAATAGTTCATATCGTGAATCGGTTATTTGTGATATTAGTTTAACAATGGATATAAGCAATTTAAATAAAACTATAACTACGCCACAAGAACAATTTGACACTCAAATTCGCAATTTTGAAACAAAACACAAAGTGCCAGCGGCATTACTGGTAATCAAAGTGTTGTTAGCCTTGAATCCGAATTTATGGAATTTAAAACTCTTATGATAAATAGTGTTACTACGTTAAAAAGTCTAATAGATAATATGAGCAATAAAATGGATGATCTTGAGCAGTATGGCAGACGAAATTCTTTGATTATCCATGGTATACAATAAAAAAAGGATGAAAATCTTGAACAAATATTAGTAACTATATTTCATGACTCGCTGGGAATAGAAAAATTTAATTCAGAAGTAATGATCGACAGGATTCATCGACTAGGAAAACGTGAATAATCGCCCGAGGCCAGTCGTGGTGAAATTCTGTTCTTACCGGTATAGGAGATTAATATGGTCAAACAAAAACAAACTAAAAGGTACACGCTTAGTAGTAACAGAGTCCCTTACCACAAAGAAGCTTTCTTTAATGAAACAAGTACAATCCTTAGTTGGCAAAAACAAAGCATGGAGTATTGATGGGAAAATTTATTGTGTTTTACCGGATAATAGGAAGTTGATTGTTAGACATATCGATGATGTAAAAATGGGCAGTAGAAATGCTGTTCATGATATCCCAGCGTCCTTGAAAAACCAGAAGATCCAGGAAAACCATGAAGTGCAAATTAAGTCTGCTTCACAAAAATGCTACCAGACTTGTAGCAGTAAGAAATAGTTACGAATTGCAAAAGTAACTAAATAATTTGCAATTTATATTATTGTTGTATTGTCTCCATTTTTTTCTTTTTCTTATAACCACTATTAACCCTACCATAATGAATAATGAATTATAATTTAAATAATAGTTATTTATTATACAAGGGAAAAAAGTACTAGATTTTAGCTCGAGGTGTGTGTTTGTCTCCCGACGCGAAGCGGAGGGAGACAAAACACCGAGAGCTAAAATCTACATTTTACCCGCGTATAATACACTATTTTTTCTGTGACTGGCAAAACAATGATTTAATATTTAAAAAAATATTACCAATTATATTAAAGTCAAAAAATCAATCTATGTCAAATTTGAAGTTTCAAACAGGTAGGCTGATGTACTTATAGGGACAGTTAGATCTGCGTTGCTAAGGAAACCTTTAAAGTAATCAAATATCTGTCAATTTAATTTTGCAGTGGTTACAAAATTGCGAACTTAAGTTGTTTATATCGATTGTTTTGAATATTCAAAATTCAAAATGGACAGTACTGATTCAGAAGTTTCTCTTACTCCACCGGAATTGGTAGAGGCAGCGAAAGTAGCATCAATAAAATTATTGCCAGCTAAATCACGAAAAATTTACGAAACTGCGTATTCAAGATTCATGGAATGGAAGGCGAAAAAGACATGTAGTTCTTACTCGGAGACGGTGTTATTGGTTTATTTTTCGGAACTAGCGCAACAACAAAAGCCATCAACAGTGTGGTCGAATTATTCAATGATAAAAAGTATGTTACAAGTCAATAATAACGTAGACATTTCAAAATATTGCAAACTAATTACGTTTCTGAAACAAAATGGGAAAGGTTACATGCCCAAAAATCTGCAATATTTACGAGTACACATATTAGTGATTTTTAAATAATGCTCCTGATGAAGTTTATTTATTGGTCAAGGTTGTTGTTGTATTTGGGATTGCAGGAGCCTGTCGAATATGTGAAATTAGCCAGGTAACATTAGATGATATTGAAGACGTGGAACGTCATTAATTGTGAAACTTAAGCAAACAAAGAATGATGTAAATAGGAGATTTATAGTTACTGAAGAATATATTAAATTTTACAGAATGTACATGGCACTTCGTCCAGCAGCAGCAAAGGATCGCCGCCTGTTTTATGCATATCGCAATGGGAAATGCGTCAATCAAGTTGTGGGTAGAAATCAGTTTTATAAGGTACCTGAAATAGTAGCCAATTTTCTTCGACTTAAAAATGCTAAGTCATATACAGGTCATGCATTTCGAAGATCGTCTGCTACACTTTTAGTTGAATCTGGGGGAGACTTGATGACACTAAAGAAACATGGTGGTTGGAAGTCATCAATGGTCGCTGAAGGGTATGTTGATGAATCGATAGTGCACAAGACAGAAATAGCTAAGAAACTGTTTAGTTTGTGTGGCAGTGCATCAGCTGAAACAGAATCCAATTTGCGAACAAGTACATCAACGGCAGTTGTGTCAGTGGCACAAAATATTATTTCAAATCAAGAAAATTCCACTGTAGCAGACATTCCTAATTGTTCAAAAACATGTCTTTCAGGCAATGTACATTTAATAACTGTACTTTTAACATTAAGGAAACGTAACTTATACATAATAAAATATTCTAAAATTAAATATCTTCGTGTTCTTACTTATTTGCACTTACCAGGGAAAAAAGTACTCATTTTTTTCCCGGGGAAAAAAGTAATTTTATATAAAGTGACATTTTGTTACCTGTCAAGAAATATTAAATGTCACATTTTTTTCCCGTCGCAGAAAAAACATATTATTTCCATTGCTTACAAGCATAATTTAAACTAATAATGAATCATAATTTAATAAATTATCACTGTACAAAATTTGTGTGGCAATAATGCTATAGGTGTAAAAATATTTGCGTGTTGCATTTGGATAAATTCATAGAAATAATTTTTTCCTATTGCCGTATTGTCATCATTACTCACATGCACTATTTAACACATTATGTATTTTAATTCGAATAAATTATTATATGTTGCGCTTGGTTTAGACATATTGCTAGCATCGTTTATAGATATCTGTGTTTCTTTTCGTAGTACGAAATACACATATACATACATAACACACTAATTATACACATACGTCAAACACCTAAACAAGCACAGATAGGGTACCACATCAAACTAAATCTATTTCATTAAAACCTTAAAACTATATAAAAAATGAGGAACATCGAAATATACTACCAGAGTGTTAGAGGACTCGGAACCAAAACACAAGAATTTCGTTTGTATGTATTAAATGGTAATTTGGATATTATATGTCTTACTGAAACATGGTTACATGCAGGAATATATGATTCGGAAATATTTGACAAAAGGTACACTGTTTACAGAAAAGATAGAGTTCCTGAAAGTAAACGAAGAGGTGGGGGGTGTTCTTATAGGGATACATAAGAATTTCCCATCGGTTACGGTAAACGTTACGACTCATCTGGAGGTAGTTTTGATAAAGATAAGCTTTGGCGGAGTTACGTATTTACCATGCATCAACTATTTTCCACCAGGTTCAACCGCTGATGTGTATCAGGAATACATTGATATATTATCTAATCTGTTTATATCCTTGGATGTTAAAATAATATTAATTGGAGATTATAACTTACCTCTTGTAAACGGCAATAAATTTAAATTTGACAGTAACAATAATAGTATTTACAGGAAAGTTTCTGAACTTCTTAATTTTTGTAATCTAACCTCATACAACAATATAATGAATATCTCCGGGAGAACACTTGACTTAGTACTATCCACAGTACATGTACATGTTATGTTATCAGATAGTAGTCTTGTTAAATCGGACCCATACCATCCAGTGCTGGTTATTGGATTAAAAGTAAATAAACACACTTCTGTAAAATTAAAATCAAGTAATCAACATAATTTTAAAAGAGCAAATTATTTATTGATGTATAACATACATATTGCACAATACACATTTTGATTTTATTAATACTTATACTGATATAAATGATGCAGTAGCTGCTTTCTATGATGTTTGGTACAACATAATAGAAGTATGTGTCCCATACTACTCTATGAAAAATTTAAACTTTCCTATTTGGTTTGATAAGCAGATAATCGATGATGTAAAATTAAAATTTTTTTACCATAAATACAAAAACACATCGACGTTTCATAATTAACGGTTTAAGTACCTAAGAGCAAAATCAAAAAGAGATATTGCGGCTACTTATAAGAATTACATCAATTGTGTGGAAAATGGGATTGCGTCGAATCCTTCAGTATTCTGGTCTTTTATATCCAATAGTAGGAAAAAGAATCGTGACACACTAAACTTCGTGTACAGTAGTGATCAGCTTGATATGTTAGAGTCGATTGCAAATGGGTTTTCAGACGATTTTTCATCTGTGTACAGTGAAGAATCTAACTACGAGTTGAATTATGACTCCGAGATGAAGAACAACCTATTGGATGTATTTCACATTAGCTTTATTGCAGATACAGATATCGAAACTCCTATAAAACAAATGAAAGCTAAGAGGTCTGCGGGGCCAGACGGGATTCCTCCCTTCATCTTCAAAGGGTGTATGGAATTCCTGGTATGCCCCCTAAATATTCTTTTCAACTTGGCCTTGAAGTCCGTAGAATTTCCCGCTGTGGAACCTTGCAAAATTGACACCAATATATAAATCCGGGGCAGTAAATGATATTGGTAATTATAGACCTATTTGTATTCTCTCTGCACCAGCAAAAATTTTTGAACATATTCTATATACAAAAATCTTCAGTTATATCCATTTAGTATTAAATACTAATCAGCGCGGTTTTATTCCTAAAAGATCAATACAAACGAACTTAACTGTTTTTGTTGACTATGTGAGTGAGGTTCTGGACAAAAGGGGACAGGTTGATGTTATATACACGGACTTTGCCAAAGCATTTGATAAGGTTAGTCATGACGTACTATTAAAAAAACTTGCAGCATTTGGTTTTTCGAAACCTATGCTTGAATTTTTTGTCTTATTTGAAAGATAGAAAATCATACGTCTGTTATAAAAATTATTTATCAACTGCATTTCGTATGATATCGGGGGTTCCTCAAGGGAGTAACTTAGGGCCATTAATGTTCTTGATCTTCATCAATGATCTTCCAGATGTATTACAAAATTGCCAGTGTTTGTTGTTTGCGGATGACTTAAAGTTATTTATGGAAATAAATAATATACACAATTGTCATTTACTGCAGTCAGATCTTAGTAAGGTACAAGACGTGCAAGGATAAAAAATTGCAACTAAACATTAATAAATATATTAAAATGAGTTATTCACTGAAGTTGAATAAAAATCAGTATACTTACAAATGATAAATTAGGAGAAGTCTAACATCAAAGATTTAGGAGTTGTATTTACTAGTAACTTGGGTTTTGAAACGCACATTAAAATGTTGTGTGCATTTTCATATAGAATGTTGGGATTTGTAATCCGCAATACGCATCAATTTCAAGATATAAATGCATCAGAATATTATATGATATACTGGTAAGATCAAAATTAGAGTTTGCAATTACAGTCTGGGACCCTGGCACACGTAAGCATTCGCAAATGATAGACTGTACAGAATAAGTTTATCTCGTATATCTACTACAAAAAATATGGGAAGTATATTGGGTTCCAATCATATGTGGAAGCTAGATTATTGTTAAATATTATGAAATTAGAGCGGTGTAGGATAGCAATCGCACTCACGTTTTTGTTTAAAATAATTAATAACTATATTGACTGTCGAGTTGCAGTATGTAAAATTGGTTTTTATGCTCCGCTCCACTTTGGTGGAAGAAGAGATCTCTTTTATATTCCATACTATCGTACTCAACTAAGGCAGAACTCACCATTTATAAAAACATTGTAGATTGATAATAATATTTCTAAACAAGCCAATATACCATTGTTTGGAAATACCTTACAGGGCTTTAAAAGAAACCTGTGTAAAATTATTATATAAAATGCAATACCCGCATATTTACGCATAAACAACACACCTTCAACCATCCACACACCAACACATACACTCACACACAACACAGAATTATAGCATAAAATGAATTTACTGTCTAGTTATATCAAACATGTTCATTTAAAATTTGTAATGGATTCTCATCAATATGATGAGGAAGGAAATATCTTAAGTTAACATTTTTCTTTTTTTGTTAGTTTATTTTTAGTGGAAATATGTAATTAGGTTTAGACCTGTATATTTCCAACATACAATAAATAAATAAATATTGATAGTTTGAACCATAATGACTATATTAATAAAGAAATCATAGAAAGCTCTTGTAGCCAGGTGTTTTGTATGAGATCAACATTTTTGTATAAAATCTACGACATCTCAAAACTATCAAAAACATTTTTTATTACGTGTAATTGTTACAAACTAAAAATGCAAAACATCAAAATTAATTAAATGTTCACTCTTATAAGTTTGGAACTTGTATTGCATTCACCCATGACCAGAAATGATCAACCAATTTTTCAGATTTTCATTGAACTTCTCTGTAAATAGTATTTTCTTCAGAAATGAAATTAAATCTACTTTTGTTAAAAACAAGTCATAATTTGATTTCATTCTCTGTTTAATAATTCTTTGATATTGATAATCAAAGATTTTTGATTTTTTAGGCCAAATATTACCCATCAAAAAAGGCACTTAAAGTAGAGAACTGTGGTGTACTTCTTCTGCCATCTGTTGTTTGTGTAGAATAAAATATGTTTTCTTACGTGAAGTTATTTGTATTAAATCATTTGATTTAGTTTCTGTTAAAGCCTCTTTATCATGTTATTGTTTAGTGGCTTGATGTTATTTTTGAGCTTGGTTTGTTTGCAAGATGTTCTATGATCATGGACGTAGTTTAGATTGTCACTTGATTTGTGGAATAGTTCAGAACACATCAACTCCTGATGAAGTAAAAAGAAGTTTAGAGGTGCTGTGTGGTTGCAGTGTTTGCTTTCTAAGTACATTGATTTAAGTTTGAAACGGCACGAAAAAGATAAGTTTTACAATTTTTAAATTCTTTTCTATGCCATTCCTTGTATTTTTAGCACAACAATACAAATGTAATTGTTATTTGGAGGTCTAAATTAAAATTTATATTGTGGTTTTATACATTTTGTTTCACGTAAAAGATGGAGAATGCATTCTTTTCTATTTTATTCTTGGATGTGTTCGAAAACAACAGACGAAATTGAACACATCCAGCAAGCATTGATTCGTTTGATGACTACTCCAAACATCTTGTTATGCATTCCATAATATTTATTTACTTGAGTTTCTCATACTGTTACAAACTGACGACGCTTGGGGCTGGATGTTACAAGTTGATGATCAAAGTTTGGAACTCGATTTCATGCCTTGATTATTTTAGTATTCATTCAGAAACAGCACACGTACCTTTGCATACTAAAGATAAATATAATGGTATTTGGAAAATATTTACATTTTTTTTGTCAAAAATAAAACAAAATGAATGTAAATGCACTTAAATCAGATGAGCTTGGTTATGAACTACAGTTTCGTAATGTAAATTCTGAAGGGCTAACTGTAGAAGAAAAATGTAAAAGTTAGTCCTAGAAAAATTGAATCCTCTAATAATTCCTACACTGTGATTGAAATGATGTTGAGGGCAAGTTGGAGATGCTTTCAAAGAAATTGACATGGTTAAGAATCTTAGCAGATCCATATTTTAACAGACCATCATCTGAACATGTTAAACTTGATACACGATTATCTCATATTTTCTCGTTTACATTGTTTAAAATTGAATGAGAGAAAATAAACATCCAGACTTAGTTACTCGATGCTTAGATATACTAGATACCTCAAATAACACGCACAAAGTACAAAGATTAGAGATATCTGAATGTGAAATCGTAAACAAAATCTTGAAAAATTGCAATAACCCTATTATAAACTCAACAATTGCAAATGCTCGTGTTTCTTTTTCTATTCCAACGGAAAATGAACTTTTAAATGAAATTAAGTCTATTAAATCACATGTTCCTGGTATTAGTAGCATGCAACCTGAAATGCTTGAAACCCATACCAATATGTAAATGGAATAGTAAATTTAATACAGATACAATGACAGGGATTAATTCATTTTTAGAACGTACTGATGAGCACCGGGTTGCAAGAAATCTTTCTTTCAGTCAACTGTTCGATAGTACAGTCGATTTGTTTTCAGATCAGGGCTTAGTTTGGTTTAGAGCTGTTAAAAACCACATTTCTAATTGGGAAGAATTAGTCGCTCAATTGAAATTTCATTTTTACATACTAATTTTGATGAAGAATTACTTGATGAGATTAAGTGTCATAAACAAGGTAACGGTGGAAGGCCTACTATTTCTATCATTACCATGATGAATTTGTTGTCGTTTAATTGAAAAACCCAGTGAAGGTAAACAACTCAAACTAATGGTGCAAAATTTCTCTCCAGACATGCAACTCAATTGTCATTAGCTGACGTTACATCGATTGATCAAGTAGTGAAGGCTTAGAAGAAACTAGAATACAAAATAATCATTAACGTAATACAGCATGTACCTCTTCTCTTCACTTAGAGTCTGATATGTGTAAACCTTCTACTAGTAATAAAGCTATAATCAAGGCAATTAAAATTGAGCCTATTGATAAGGATATATTTTTTTAAATCTAAAGCTAAATCAGTTAAAACTAGGCAGGAACATCTTTTTCGAATATTGTATGTTTTAATTGCAAAACTACAGGCCATTCTTCCAGGACGTGTACGTCAGAACAACAGAACATGTTTTGTTTTTTATGTGGTTATCCTGAAGTTTGCTATTACATATGTCTTAAATGCCATAAAAAAAAGAATAATGCAGAGAAAGTCTATCAGTCGCTTTACTTAGGCGTGTGAATTTTTAAAGGCTGAATCCAAAAATTAGTTAACAACAGTTAATAAATTTTATAAAATTTTTTATAAAGATTCATCTTAATGTGAAAGTTATTGTTGATACTTTGCAATGTGTACTTGATTCAGGCGCTAATCAAACTTTATTAGGTAAATTGTATCTTCTAGATAAATATGATCTGCATTTACGGAAAGCACATGAAGATGGACGAACCGAGCCAATTATGGGTACAGTTGAACTTTTACTGTTGATGTAATTACTAAAACGATCAACGTTAGTGTATCCAGCAGTATTCAATCTTGTCTCATATTGAGTAGTGATCTCGGTTGTGCTTTTCGTATCAAGACTGATTTTAGTCAAAACAGTTTTACGATTAGTGAAATTTTCTCATTACAAGCCATTCGTAGAATGGATGATTTATATTCACAACAAAGATTAGACTTAGATTTAATATATTTCTTTTAAAAATTTAGCTAAACCCAAATTGGGACTTACTAATAAAGTTGTTCACAAAACAATGCAGGTCATGGTCATGCTCAGCCTATAAACCAACGTCTTTATCTCCCGCTATGCAACTTATTTCAAACCGAGAATTAGACAAAATGCTAGAAGCTGGTTTTATTTGTCTGTCCAGTTTACCTTGGAGTTCTTCCATAGTGCTAATAAAGAAAAAAGATGGTGAGAGCTACAAGTTATGATTTGACGGTAAGAAACTTAATTTGGTAACAAAGAAAGATGCCTATCCTTCTCCTTATTTATCTACTATCTTGTATAAACATAGGGATGCAAAATTTTTGACTTTGATAGATATGAAACAAGCATTTCATCATATGCCATTAGATCCTGATTAATGTGAGAAAACTGTTTTGTTGTATCACAAAGAAGATTGTTGGAGTATACAGTCATGTCATTTGGGATAGCGAATGCACCAGCAATGCAGCAGTATTTCATGGACAGTAAGTTTGAGGAATTAAATCAGTTAAAATTTGTTTATATATTTGGATGATCTGATTATGGTATCCGCTGCATTTAAGGAACATCTTAAAATGTTACGTGAAGTTTACAAAAGGTTAGAAGATGCGAACCATTAATTTTGACAAATGTGAATTTTGTACACCCTCTTTAGGCTATGTTGTGAATAAAGATGAACTACATAGAGATTCTAAGATGATGGAAGCTATCGCTAACTGTCCGAAGCCCAAAATGGTTACAGAAATTAAAAGATTTTTAGGTATTTGTTCTTGGTATAAACATATTGTGCCCAATTTTTCTAGTGTAGTAGCTCATATTTCTGATCTTACAAAAGGAAGAGAAAAACAACCAGTTAGCTGGAATGTTGAATCTGATTATGCTTTCAAAGAATTAAATCACTGTTAATTTCTGTGCCTATTTTATCTGGTACTGATTTCACCAAACCTTTTATTATACAGTCAGACGCCTCGCGTTATAGGTTAGGCGGTGTAGTTACACAACGTGAAGGTCTTGAAGAAAAGGCGATTGTTTATGCCGCCAGAAGTTTGAATACATCAGAATGCAACCACACCATAACCGAGCGGGATTGCCTTACTGTAAAATTCTGTATTGAAAAATTTCATGGGTATATCAAAGGTACGCATTTTACTGTTTATGCGGATCATTACTCACTACTGTGATTAAATGATATGAAAGGTAGACTACCCAGGTGGAGCGTAAAATTATCTCAATATTCATTTGACGCATAACACCGTAAAGGGAAGTACAATACCGTTCCGGACACTTTGTGATCTCCTATTGAAATTAATTCTTTGACTTTAGCTGACTTAGATCAGTAGTATAAAAAAATGATCAGTAGGGTTACTGAACAACCAGATCAATATTCCGACTGAAGAATTGATAAACAACGGCTTTACAAATTAGTACGAAACAAACATTGTGTAACGAATACGATTTCCTTCCCAGTTAATTTACACCTTTTTATAATTATCGTTTATAAATATTCCTTACGGTATTGAAAGTATAAATTTCTATTCAATTAGAATATTAGCTTTATTTATTCGTTATCTTGTAGAACTCCATTTGCGTTGATAAATTCAATTTAGCATTTCTGTTCTCCTGATACTTGCGAATGTGTTAATGCAAGAATTCGGTTTTACTGCGCTTACTCGCGTCGGTATATACTTTAGTCTAGTTTCATTTGAGGATGTAATTGGAAAACTGTTTCGGACGTTTCATCGAGTAGATTTTTTGAAGTCATGAAGCCCGACAGGCACGTGGCTTGTAAGAGAAGTATCTCTTTATATTTAAAGTAAAACCCTCACTAGTGTAGATGCTGGAGAGTCGCGAAGAAAATTTTTGGTTTGTATTCTTCTTTGGTTAGTCGATCCTTGAGATGATTTGTATGGTTTTCATGCGACGTTATCACGGTATATAAATTTTTCATTTTAAATTTAAATTAATGCTTCTTGATTATTGTAGTGCATGTTTTGTTTTACTAATATTTCAAAGTTGAAATATTAAGGTGCACATGTTGTGAACAAGTAAAAAATTTAAGCATTCATTTTAGAATGAAAATCAAGCGGGTAGTTCTAGGCTTATATTAAGGACATACATGTTGTTGGTGTTGAACACGAAGGTTATTGGGTGATGACACAAAGCTCATTCTCAAATAAATTGGTAGATGTCTGCTACCGGATTTAGATAGAGGTCATACAAACTTTAGTGGTGAGTGATTTCTTTTTTCTGTTCTCATCAACAAAAAAAACTACCGGAAACATAGCGGTTGTGTTTTTGTAAATTCATATAGTAGTCTAAATGTGAGTGAATATTTTCGTTCAATATTTAAAAAGTTGAACTTGTACAAAGGTTCATATGAATGTTTGAGATTTAAAGATAAATTTCAGGGTATAGAAATTTAAACACGAATTTGTTTGTAACTTACAGGTGACTTTTTAGCACATGCTTGTCACATTTAAGATTCCAGTTTTTTATTTGAAATACACAGTTTGTTTTGCAACATAAAGTTATTTAAATTTTCGTTCACAATATAGATTTTTAAAAATATCTAAACTCAATTTTATATCATAAGCTCAAAACATGTATGCACTTGTTTGTAAACCAAAACAGGATCCTTTTTCGGTGATCAGTAAAAGGTTGTTATTTATAATTAAAGTTCAATATATTCCTTAAAGAACTTTAATAAATACTTAAGATCTATAAAATGCACTTATATAATAATAGATAACGAATAAATACTGTGATAGTTTGATTGCTGAAACAATAATGTATATAAAGTTACATAAAAGTTGTAAATATTTTTAACAAAATAGAAAATGGGTTACGTTATTCTGAATCAATGTTTTATTGAAGTAGGTCATAGTTTCTCACATTGGGTTCAAGCAAATTTGCAAAATTTATGTGTACAGTGAAAAAGGTTATAAGCATTCTTCCCGGTAATATATTTTAGAGTTATATTTTGAATTGTTACCTTTTGAAATTTTTTTGTTATTGACTAGGCCCTAGTGAAGCCCTAGTTCTATGTATTCCTTGAGGTGGTTATATTTTCAGACAGTACGAGATCATTGTCTCAATTTAAGTTAACGGGGTTAAAGGTAGGTAAGTATTATGTTTTGACGTTTAGATTGTTCAGTAGACGTTTTTTTTTCGAAGGTTTTTGGATCTTATCTTCGGATTGTTAAAATTATAGCTATTATTAAGATACGGCAGCGTCCATAATATTCTCTTTTTATTGTATACAAACCTACGACCCTAGCTCATAGCTCTGCCCTAAGTTGAAGAAACTTAGCTGGCTGGAAGATCTTATTCGAGGGTCCTTTTGCACAAAAATCTGTTTCCCATACATTTTACCCTAGGCTTGAATTTTAGACAGGAACCTCTCCTTTGTTGTGTGGTGACTCTGCCGTCTACAAGGTGAGTAGATAAAAAACAGAGGTTACAATATTATTTCAAACTTAATTGAATGGAACCAAGTTATCCCTACATTAGGAAAATAAATTTTAAAAATTTGTCATGATAAATCTACCTCTGTGCATTTAGGTGTTTTTAAAACTTTGTGCAAGTTAGACAGACTATTACTGGCATGAAATGAAAATTGATGTTACTTGTTACATACAAAGCTGTGAAGTTTGTGCTAGTAAATCATCTCAGAATGCAAGACTAGGTCACATGGGAAAAGAAAAGACAATAAATTTGCCTTTTTAATGTCTGTCTATATATATATATATATTATGGGTCCGTTTTCACGTTCCTATAAAGAACATACATTTTTTATTAGTTGTCTCAGATTGGTTTACCAAATTTGTCCAAAGTCCTATGAAGAAAGCGAGTAGTAGCACTATTATAAAAATTTTGGAGAACGGCATGTTTCTGTTGTTTGGCGTACCTTAGATAGGCATCTAAAAATTTTAAAGCATTTTTAAACAAATATAAGGTTCAACGAAGTTGGTATAATGTAAATTACCCTCCCCAAGTAAATTTTGTAAAATGAGAATAAAACTATAGGCACTGCTATTCGTTCCTATGTCAAAGAGAATTACCGTTCGAGGGATAAAGAAATATGTAACGTAGGACATGTTTTGTGAAACGTGGCTCATGAAGTTCACTGGATATTCACCTTCGTTTTTTAATTTTGCTAGAGCCATAACAAATACTGGGAAATAATATGGAAAATTAAGGGAGTTGTCTGAAAAAGATCTTTCTATAAATAATCGTGAAAATTTAGTTTAAGATATGAATCAACTTTCATCAGTTTATTGAGACGTTATCATAATCCTTAAGGAATGCTAAGCACTATAATTTGCGTAAAATACCACTAAAATTTTATAAGGGTGATTTAGTGTGGAAAAAAATTATATATTATTCGATGCCACTTGACGTACCGTCTCGTTTCTGAAACTGATAAAAGTGCGGGGATTTATCACATCAATGATCTGAAACCATATCATTCTGATCGAGAATTATAAGGACACCCCACGTAGTTTAATTTTTTTGCTTAAGAAAAGATTTAGAAATATTTGGTTGTGACATTTGGTATAATCAAGATTACATGGCACACAGTATATGCTTCGGTTAAATATACACTTTAACCAATGAATCAACAATCCATACAGATACAGTTAGTTAAGCCCAAAACAATGATGCAATATTATTTAAATAAAGTGTACAACAAAACATAATTTCTGAATGGAGCAACATATAAAAAATAGTATAAGCTCCAAATATGATAATACTTCATAGGAGTTGGAAAACTTGCATAAATTCGAGTTATAATATGCTCCTGTTCAAAAAATAAACATACATAACAAAATAAATACATTCTTTATAACTAAAAATGTTTCTTCAGGACTTACAAATTACATAAATACAGGTTGGATACCAAAGTACAATATGGAATCAGTCATGATTAATAACTTAAAATACTTCAACACCTGTTGTAATGGTTCAATAAAGTTAACTATTTAGACTTTATTTAGACAAATTACCCTAAAACATTTTCCATAACGGTTATATCATACTCACTATTATTAACTGAGAATACTGACTTGCTGACCTTGTACGCATCAATGCTGTAGAGAGTGTCTTGCTTACCTTAACAATATTACAATACACTACAATTCCTCCCCCCCCCTAAACCATTTTATAAATCTAAAATCTCTCTTTGCTTCCTTACTCTACTAGACTTCCTAACTACTGAACTAAACTCTCGTACACTACCATTGACCGGCGGTGTTAGTTCAACAGTTGCACTTCCTTCATCACTAACACTACCGGTTCCGGCACTGGCCACTTGCTGCCCAACACTTGGTCTATTACCTTCGACAGCACTCTTACTAGCTCTTAAACTATCCTCATTACTAACAATCTTTTCAGTTACATCAATATCTACTTTTGGGTTTTGTTACTTTGTGTATCACCTTTTCATTATTATTAACTACTTCAACTGTATTTTGCCTAGCCCTATACATTTGATTCACATGACGCTTACTATGACAAAGCAAATCGTATATCCAACACATATACATTACAGTTCTTATGTGTCCTACAACACGTGCCCTCAGCCAACGACTTTTCTTGTACCGAAAGTCATACATATACTATATCGTTAACTGAAAAACTTTTACTTGATGTGCTAGCTTCCTGTGCGTCGTCTACTATTCTCTCCCGAGGGTTACTTTTTATAAGGTAAAGCGCATACGTATATTGCGTCTAAACATTTTCGTACATGGTGAATCTCCAGTCGTTACATGAACCGCATTTCTATACCCCAATAAATAATGTGAAATTAAGGTTTGAATTGAGATATTTGAATTTCTAGGGTCTAGTAGTGCTCTCTCTAATGCTTTCTTAAATGACTTCACCGAATTTTCGGCTGCCCCATTACTTTGAGCGTGATAGAACGGCATTGTAAAGTGCCTGATCCCGTTATGTATAAAAAAAGCATTTCGTTGGAGCAACATTGGGTCCCGTTGTCGCTTACAATATATTCTGGAATGCCAAAGTGTGCAAATGTTTCCCATAACTTCTCTACTGTTGCTTTTGATGTTAATCGAGTCATCTCAAACACCTCAGACCATTTAGTATGAGTCCTTTAGAATTAAAAAATTATGATTTTTAGAAGGACCTGCAAAATAAATATGTATTCTCTGGAAACTTTCTGAACTAGTTGGCCAGGGTTTAAAGTTTACCTTAGCTGGATTATCCCTAGTGTTCAAACAGATTGTACAATTTGAAATAAATTTGTCAATGCCCGTACACATACCAAGCCAATAAAAGTATGATCGTGCTAAACTTTTTGTTTTGACGATCCCCAAATGTGACTTGTGCAACTTGTCTAAAATTTGTTTCCTGCACTCGTACGGTACTACTGATTTGTGACCTAACATTAGTAAATCATTTTCCAACGTTAATTCGGTACTATGATTAAAGTAAAATTTAAGATCTTGTTCACTTTTATCTAAACGATTAGGCCATCCCGACTTAATGTAATCTCTAACTTGTAATCTACAGGGATTTCGCTACGTACAAAATACAAATAATTGCCCCTTTCATTCTCAATTGAGTCCTGAACTTGGTTGTTAGATAACCTAGACAGACAATCTGCATTCGTATTTGCATCCCTTTTTTTGTATACAATTTCAAATTCGAAATTATTTAAATATATATTCCACCTTTTAACCGATCCGCTGCTAAAATTGGTACCGATTTGGTCTTGCCAAATATTGTAACTAATGGCTTGTGATCAGTTACTAATTCAAATTTATTACCTAGTAAATACTGTACAAATTTGCTTACTCCGAAAAACATTGCAAAGGCCTCCTTATTTATTACGGAATAATTTCTTTCACATTTAAATAAGATGCGAGATGCAAATGCTACTGGCCTTTCGTCGCCGTTGGGTAACACATGCAATAGCACAGCTCCCAGTCCAACTTGAGAAGCATCACAAGCTAGCCGCAGTTTCCACATCGGGTTATAATGAACTAAAACATAATCTGATTGTAGGCTTTCTTTTGCAAGCAAAAAAACTTTCTCACAATTTTTGTCCCACTGAAAAACTTGTCTCTTTCTTTCAAGTTTATATAATTGCTCTAATGTAGTAGCAATGTTTTAATGAACTTTCCATAATAATTAACCATGGAGGTAAAAGTCTTCACCTCTGAAACGTTTTTCGGTCTGCTAATATGCATCATACCCTCTACTTTTTGTTTATATTTATGTATGCCTTCCTTGTCTCTAATATGACCCAAGTAGACTACAGATTTTAAGGAATAAAGACTTGTTATAAATTAGTTTAATGCCAGATTGAGACAATACTGACAAAACTGCTTTCAAATTCCTCAAGTGATCTTCCCTATCATTACCAGTAATTATGATAACATCAAAAAAACTAGTTACCCCATCCGCATAGAAATTTATCTATTTGCTGCTGAAAAATTGTACATACTGATCCTGTTAATTAAGTATATGCCCTTATGAGCACTCCAAACCAGTAAAGACCTGGCTTTGTCATCCAGTTGCAGTTGATTGTAAACCCTACTCAAATCTAACTTGCTAAATTCCTGTCTTCCCTGAAGAGCTTGAAAACTATCCTCGAAACGTGGTATCGGATAATTAAAATCATCTATAACATTATAGACTGCCGCCTTGTAATTCGCACACAGCCGAATTGACTCATCCTTTTTTACTACCGGGACTAAGTGAGATCCCCAAGCAATGTAATCGCTATTTGCCTTTTGTATAACCCCTAACTTTTCTAATTTATCCAATTCCTCAGAAATTTTCTTTTTGAAAGCGTGAGGCACCCCATACGGCTTGATGAATATATGACTTGCATTGCTTTTCAACAGTATGTTCACCTTACAATTTTTCAACAGTCCTAAAGTACCGTCAAACAGATTGTAATACTCTATTACATAACTGACATCCAATTCCAACTCGATTCTGTTTACATAATTTACATTTTAAATTGACTCATTATGTCAAACTTAGTGATTAAGTCTCTACCTAATAGAGGCGGTCCCCATTTTTAATCAGAAAAATTTTGGCAGCACTCTGAATGCCATTATATTTAACATTAACCTTAATTACGCCCAATGGTGTAATTATGCTACCATCATAGCATTTAAGTTTTACTACTATACCGATTAATTACTCACTACCTTTAAGTATAACTCCTCAGAAATAACAGTGTGAGCTGTTCCGCTATCTAGCTCAAATTTAATATTATTATCATTGACCTGAACTTGGCATTCAAATGGTTTGGTTTATTATCTTCTAATTTATACAAAGAATCTAGATTTAAATTATCAGTTTCGGCATCATCAAGTAAAGAATAATTATTAATAGGCTTTTGCTTACACACCCACTTAATATGGGCCCATTTTTTTACAATTCGTACATTTAAAATTTTTATACCTACATAATTTAAAATCTTGATTTTTGTTACCACAATCGTAACACTCTCGTTTCGTTTCTTCAGTCTCATGAGTAGGTTTATGTGAAATTTCATTGCTCCTCCTTTCTTCTCGGAATATTTTACTATTATTACCTGAAAACGCATTTGTTTTATGTGTGTACTTTAGGTGTTAGGAGTTTTTCAAGCTCAAAAATTCCTCCTGCTTGATTTTAGCAGTAATTGTAATTACCTTAGCTAATGCTAAAGTTTTATCTAAACAATCCTCTTCGCATAATCTTTCCACAATTTTACCAGGCAACATGCCCGTAACGATCTCCAAATTTGCAATTGATTGACAACTTTTTTATTCGAACATACCAATCAGTTACAGACTCGCTTTTATATTGCTTTGCGTTGTAAAAATGTATCCGTTCTCAAAATATAGACACATAGTGAAGTGGTTTCGTAATAATATGCTTAACTGTGCATGCGATTTTTCTTTCGGTAGAACAGGATCGCATAAATTTCGTAAAATTTTATAAACTGGTGTACCTACTACAGTTAGAAAAATTGCAACCCTCCTGTTATCATCCGTAATACTATTCGCTAAAAAAAATTGCTCTAAACGTTCAGAGTATAAAGTCCAATCGTATTCCAAGTTAAATTCTGCAATATTACCAATTGCTACTTGTGTAATGACTGTCTGTCCTTCTGCCATTATTGTGTAAACGTAACAAGTAAGCAGTAAAATGACAATCTTCTTGGCTTTTATAATTAACCCTAAAGAAAAACGTGCTTAATCTCCAAATTATGTACCGTATCAAAATCCATAAACATCTTCCATCTAATTAACCATCACAATATGATTTTTGGTTTTCCTCGTCGCCAATGTTGTAACAGTTCAATAAAGTTAATTATTTAGACTTTATTTAGATAAATTACCCTAATACATTTTCCATAACTGTTATATCATACTCACTATTATTAACTGAGAATACTGACTTGCCGAGCTTGCACGCATCAATCCTGTTGAGCGTGTTTCGCTTACCTTAACAACATTACAATACACTACAACACCAGTAACCTTTGCACTGCAGGCCCTATAATAATAATTTGATAATACAAATGTGTCAACATATGGTAGTATATAAATGAAATATTGAATTGTTAATTAAATTTCTTACTTATTAGATCAATTTTTTCTTACAATACTCAGTAGTTAACAGTGGTAGATGAAGCAGAATTACAGTTGCCGTAAAAATAATGAAGGCTGAGACAAAAGTTGTTGCAGCTTCAAAGCTATGGTAGAATAAATCCAGTTTAGAACAATTCGAATAATAAACCCAGCCCTTATTAAATGAAATTTCTAACAGTGGTCTGCCTTCTATTAAATAATCTGGATATAGGAAATGCCTCCCAAAACATACAGTTTTAGGCTCAAAATTATACTTTGATGCCCAAAAGCAAGTTAGTTAACTTCTAACTTGTTTGGAGTTCAACAAAGAAGTGACCAAAACTACATCACTTGCAAGTGTTTTGCAATAAGAAAACCGGCTATAATAAAAGACAACACCATATTAATATAATAGGAAATCTGGACGTAATTCAAATTTATTTGATGACCAACAAAAATCCCAATTTATATGTAGAAAATAGAAAAACTCTAACAGTACTAAAGTAAGTTTGTTAGTTGGTATTATCAAAGTTCCATCCTTTGATCATTCCTAGTCTCCTGAAAACACGTGTTATATAACATGTCGCACGTGTGCAGTATTGAGAGTGGACATCACCCGCAAGCATTATAACTTAAGCTATATAAGTGAGTGCCGTTGTATTTCAGTGTCTACAAACATGTAGTGCTTCTGGTTCATAATACTCAAAATTGTGAATTGCATCACGCAGAGATTCATTCCACTTATCTTCATAACTAGCACAATTGACAACTCTTAGAAGGTTGGTGTAGTTTTAATTAATTATCAGTCATAAAACATTGTTATTTGATAAAAACAGATAAACATTTTGATCCTTACGAGGCTGCATGAACATTCACAAATAGAAAATCCTATGGATTCATATCATTATAATTTCAATTTAAATCATTTCCATGTGGCACTTATATTGAAAATAATCAATAAATTATTACAAACGCAATAATAAATTAAAACGTTTCGCATTCATATCAAATTATAGCTTCAGGGTCACACACCACCGTCAGTTTGTTTGTCTTATCTTGGTTTAGCACTGACCAGCAATGAGACATCCGATAACATAAAGTTCACATTTTGTTTGCTGGAAGAGTGTAATTGTGCTTACTTGCCAAAGATTCTTATGACAGATTTTACACCATCAATTACATGGGTATTTGAGCAAGCTTTTGGAGTGAACTATACACGAATATACTGTTGGTTCCATGTTACAAAGATATTTGAAATGCGTCTCAAGCCTTTTTCCTTTACAAAAAGGTCTGAACTTCTTGCTGACAACTTCTAAAGAAGAGTTAATTGCAACGGAATTGTTCATTGCAATGTGGGTAAAATGTTTCTAGAGAATTTTCACATCAAATACGTTCGTAAAAACTTCAACTGGTTTAAAGGAGTTTCAACTGGTTATTTGGCAACGAACAATGCTCTGGAATCCATCAACGTAGTAAAAAACCAAAGCACAATTGACAGACTTCATCAAAATCTTCATTATTGTTCACAACTGGTCGGTAGAATGCAATCCAGCTCACCAGCACATCCAATGGTATGCAACTGCGCCAATTATCATAACAGTGCTCGCTTCATTGGCTTATCATTTGGTCAAGGAAAAATCATTCAACGAAATTTCCTTGTACTTCATCCCCTTGTAACTGTCTTCATCACTAATGGTGACGTAAACGAATACATCAGAAATTGTTGTCTTTTCAATTTTCGCTCGTTTGATAGTTTAGTAAAAAAATCATCTTTGAAAACTGCAGATCATCAAATACAATTCCATTGACTAACTCAATGTCACTTGCAACTGTCCCAGATTTTTGAAGCAATACATTTGCAAGCACAATAGTGTCATTGTTACAAATGGCAATTACCATGATAAGAACAATACAATAGTTATCATTTGCCTGAACAGAGGGCTAAAGAATATTGCATAAATTTTATCAATGGCATTATTTAACAAGATGAGTACCTCAATGACAAACCAGGCTTATCTTTTGTCCATCTAGATAACTAAGTTAAGATACGCCAAATAATGAATCCTTGTATTATGCTATGAGTCAACTGGAATACTACTACGTATTATTCCTCTAACTATGTATGCTTGGGTCGTAGGTCTGAATCTTTTTCTATAGCCGCTCTGCAGTGGAGTTTGTTAATATATCCTGCAACATAGTGTAACAAATAGTTACGGCAAGGGATGGTGATAGGGATTCGACAAGGTAAATCTCACTGCATTATGAAGCACTAACTCCAATCTTCAAGGTACCATAGTTACGGCTAGAATGATCATGGCGGCTGGATTTTTCACTTGTCAAAGCCACAACACTTTTTCATTATGCTTTCTGATTGCCCAAAATCATGACACATATCATTTCAAATCATAGAGAAACGTCTACACTGTAAAATACATAGTAATAAAAACTAGTTCTAAAAAACATTACTGGGAACTCAAACTGCATTTCTATAATGTGCAATACCCTATTTAATTAAACAAATAAAGTCTCCTACGATTAATTATTAAATAAAATCGTGAAGTCAATTGAGGCATAACATCGTGATCATTATCAACGACCACTGCCTGAAGCCAAGAGCAATTTTACAAGAAAAGGAAGCAAGGACAACCAGTAAAATTGGGAAATGCTTTGAAAAAGGAGAATTAATAACTTTGTACTAATTTTAAGTATGTAAATTATAGACTGTTATTTAACTTTTCCAACAAGTATCTTGTTATTCGCTCTGTGACAAGTGGGAGCTGAAGAGGGACTGTGCATACAGTAGACGCAAAGAGGAGCAGTTACGAATGTGCTCATTATTGCACTTATTTATTTAGTAATTAGTATTTTCCGTTAATAAACCTGGCAATATATGATGTGTTTTATTTATTTGGCTGTTCGATCCATCCTACAAAATAAAATATTGTTTGACAATCTAAATAAAACATTTTTATCACAAAAATAACTATTTATCTATATTTAAAAATGATTCATCGAGAGTCTAATGATTTCGGAACCTTGCCATGTTTGAAGACTTTTGCACCAATGCAGAAGAATAAAAGACAGCAATTTTAAATAATGTAAGAGTAAACTAATAACTACCTTATACTTTAAATCTAAAATTCATTGTTTATTCCCTCAAGTTCTCTGAACCAGAGGCTACATTAGTAGGAGAGCTATTTCATGTTATCTTTTAATATTAGTGACATTCCTGATAAAGTACAGGATGAATCTACGGAGATATGAAATAACTCGGCACGTGATATTTTGAAAACAATAGTTTCCTCAATATAGGTGTGCCATGAGTCGATTGTATCTTAAAGTTTTTAAGAGTTCTTTTCAAATATTAGTGTCATTTTAATTCTACTTCTGGAAAAGTGGGTTTTTAAATACTATGCAGATCAAATTGGTCTTGACGTAAACTAAAAATTATAACATTTGTTAAGCAGATGCATACTCAATTCATAACATTAATAATCATTAAGTAACACGTAATAAAAAATATCCTAAAATATATTGTAGAGAACTTTGATTATAAATCGTTTCTTAGTGCCTGAATAGAAATCTGTGTATTCTTAGATCCCTACTTTGTTTGGAACAGCAAGGGTTCGACAAATTCAAAATTTTTCAGGTAAAAAAAAGTCGCTTCCTGGCCATAGTAGTACCTTCGGGTGGAGCATTGGAAAATCACATGTAGGGTATGTAAAATACCACTTCTCTCAAAAACGGTTGCAATTACTGTTGGCAACAAAACAACCAAATTCATTATGGATACTATAGTGGAGTGAAAACTTAATGACTCATTGTGGCTGGTCAATGCTTCAACTTTGTGGAGATTGTTATTAATATTCTCATGTGTTAAGCGTTTACGTTCTGTAGTAAAGTTTACTTTCCTTTCCGAAGATTGTTGCTCAATATAGTGCAAAAGTGTAGTATGTTTATGCTTACAAATTTTACAGCAGAAACAACTTTTGCAAGTTAAAATTTTATGTTGATCAAAACATACACAGATTTTTCTCTTTAATCATCCTAGATTGTGCAAGTGACGATATTGATAAAAATGTACTACATTCTGAAATAGCATGTTTAGCAGAACGAATTGAACACTTTTTATCTTGCTTTGCTACAAAAGGCAAATGTAATTTTGCTTTAGTGCTACAAAAAGTGGCATTTGATTTTGTAAAGGGAGGTACCGTAAACATTTGGGCATTCTTTCATGAAATCCAACACTTCGGTATATGCAAAAATTTCATTTTTGTGTCGATTATTTTTAAAAATAGGAGTCTGTGTCCAATTTATGCTATAAAAAATAGGCAAAAATGAAATCAATCAAATTCTCGATGTTAAGTATGCAGAATCACATTTTTCATGGATAGTATTTAAATTATTAGTGGAAGCTATGTGTGCATGTTTGAAATCTAAAATTTGCTCAAAATAATTTACAACTAAAGACGTAAATTGTGATATCCGGCATTGTCTTCCAAATAGTTGAAACATATGCTCCAATATGAAGCAAATCAGCATAAACACTAGTGGCTTTTACCATTTAATAGTTTGCCTTATCCACATCATTTAATTGATCATCAACATGAATTAACCTTTGAAACAACTCAACAAAAATAAACCACCCAGAGAGACTAGTACGCGTTTGTGTTATGCTAGCTGTATATTAAATTGAGACTAAAAGTCTACTGAATTTGAATGGACAGAATAAATATGGTGCACTTTGCATAATAGATTTCACAAATAATTAATCTTAATTATGATATTTTAATTTTTTTGTTTAAAAAAATATAGCTTCAACTTAGGGCAATTAGTATAACTAAAGCAATAAAAATAAATTTTCTTGATATAAATTAGTACAATTTAATACAATATTAAAATAACGCATTGTTCATTGAATAGAATAAATGGTGTGACAATAAAAACCCCTAAAATGAAAGATTTCATAACTCATAAAATGTGCTAAATAAGTAATTTAAGAATGTTTGATAGGTAGAGAATACAAGACATCATACAATAAATAAAACCACAGAGGGTGCATTAATGAAATACATTAATACCTGAGAAATGCAGAATCATATTGGAAACCTGACTAGATATTCAAGGAAGATTATACAAGTGTGGGACTTCTTCTGTAATTAATGAGAGAACTGTTTTATTCAGCATAGATAAATGATACATAGTGAAAACGAATTTTTATGGTGAGAGAAACACAGTAGCTAGACCCAACGGAACATAATTTGAATTAATTATCGTCAATCAGTTAACTATAAAGCCAACCCGGTGCATTGAAACGCAGTCCTCATTCAGTGCACCAGGATTCAGAATATCTAGTCGGGCTAGTTTTATTGCTGAGCGTTGCAGTAGTCCTATAAAAATTTTGACCATGCCACTTCTAACTAGTCCATCTTTTCCTGTATTAACTCTAACTATTTCGACCCCTTTGCCAATGATTTCTAATACCCCTTTGATTGACAGTTGATACAAGATCTCCGATATTTAGTGACTCAATTACTTTATGTCATTTAGTCATTCAGTTCTGGAAGGTATTCCATAACCCATCTCTGCCAAAATCGTTTTGCATAAAGTTGTGTCATGAGCCAGTTGACCTTCAGAAGTTTAGCATCATCGCTAAAGACACCTATTAGTTTTCCCCCATTTGAACATTGCAGTAAAAAATGATTCGGCGCTAATGCCTCATCCTCATCACTATCTAAAGGCAAATATGTTAACGGTCTTGAATTTATTATATTTTCCACCTCCATCACGTAGCTTCTAAATAATGGGTCGTGTGGTGTTCAATATGAGAGTACTGCATAGACTGCATTTTTTACAGATCTGACTAATCTTTCCAAGCTTCCTCCGATATGTGGGCTTTCTGGTGGGTTGAAATACCATTTTGTTTCAATATCATTAAGAGATTCCGCTACCTTTCGCACGTCGATGCATTTCATATCCTCTCTTAATATGCAATCAGGCTTAATTCGAATTCTTTTTAATACCTGGCGTAGTCGCTGTACGGAATATTTCAGTCTCACTTCGTTTACTACCGTTTCGTGATGAAGGTGTAAATATCGTTCATGATATGATCTAAGCAGCAATCGTGTGGCATAATGATTACTTGGTAAAATTATGGGTTGTTTTGTGTCAAATCCAACACATGTTGCAGCGTCTATACGCCCTCTTACTCTTAATATACCACTGTCATCAATGTATGGAGATAAACTATATATGTTACTCGTCCAATCAACCATTATTGGCACCTGCTTAGTGTGCTTGTGGGACTGACAGCTGATCAACTTCATTAGGATAACCTTCAGCTTGTATGATTCTGTATAATGTTCATTTAGCATTTGACAGCTCTTCATTTAACAATGTACCGCTTGGAGCCAAGAGCTTCTTAACTCTGCATATGATTGTATCGCAAAAAGTTGTACACAAGAAATGGTTCTTATTAGACGTTTCCAATTTGAGAATCTTTCCCATAGCATAAAGGGTGCCATAGCCTTATTCACACTGACAACCATTTCTTCGTAAGTACAATAGGTGGTAGTATTGTCCTATGGCCATTCTTCTTCTTGTTGATACAAGAATGCAGGAGCATGAAACCATTGCTCATTAATTGTAAACAATAAAGCTTTATCCCATTTTGTAGCATCATCAGCCACGTTCAATTTTGATGGTATATAACACCATACTCCTGCATCAGTATTAACCTGTATTTCTGCAATCCTGAATGCTACAAAATGTCCTTTTATCTTCTTTGTATCAGCTTTGATCCAGCTAAGTACTGATTTTGAAATCAGACCACATCGCAAGTTTAGCTATTGGCACTGTTAGCGATTCGGTAGTGTTTTTTTTTCAATCTTGATTCAATAAGTGCCGCTGTTAGTTCAAGTCTTAGTATGGACATTAGTTTGATAGGTGCAACTCATGTTTTTGCTGCTACTAATGAAGATTCTATAATTCCATTCGTTTCTACACGTAAATATGCTACGGCTGCAGCACAATTCTTACTTGAATCCACAAAGACGTGGAGTTGAGTTTCAACATCTTTCCAGTCTGCATGTAAGAGCAAATAGCATCTGAGAATTTTTAACTATTATACTTCTGTTAACATATTAATCCACATCTGCCATCTTTTATTGTGTTCATCTGTAATGGTGACATCCCACTCTATATTTGACCGCCGTACATCTTGTAGTAGAACCTTTAAGTAGCTTAGGTAATGAGTATTAAACCAAGCGGCTCAGATACGGACATTAATGTTCTTAACAATTTCCTCTTTCCATTCAAGATATCTGTATTGTCATTTAACTGCAAAGAGTAAGTAAACTCATCCGTTTTTGTGCACCAATGCATGTCTAGAACCTTCTGACGCAACTTTCCCCACTTATATTCATAGGAACTCTGTTTGAAAGTGTGGCACTCTGCTACAGATTTGCAAAAACCCTTGCAGATCATGCAGTTTTCACTTTTTTTTAGTATTCCGCATGGCCTGTACGGTAACGTGACTTTCTCTTCTCTGCAGTTTTTCTGTTATGTTTAGTTTTGTGGCAATTAAGTCCAGTGAAGGCATAGCTAAACATATATCATCAGAAATATCATTTAGCCTGTCACTGAAGATTGATACATCATATGTAGTATGAAATTTGATGTACCTGACCCATTGATACTTCATTGATATTGGAAGTTTATCCACTAGCTCTTGCACATGTGATGTTTCATTTTTACTGATTTTAACAAAGCGCATAAGTTTTGCACCAATACCACATATCTAACTAGTTTCTGGTATATCCTCTTTTGGGCAGACATCCTTAGTAGTTTATTTATTTGTGCATTAATAATTAGTTCAACTATCAAACAATTTCTTGAGTGTTACAATTATTTGAGGTACACACGATGGTACAGATAGTTGACTTTCCACCATTTCCCTGACTGTGCCTTTAAGACCCTTCTGCAACCTAACAGGATTTTCTTGTTCACTAAATCCACATACTCTTGTCGATTGTTCGTATGCACTAATAAATATAGCCCATTCCTCTGATCTGCCACTAAAGGTTGGTAATTCCTTAGACATAGAATGTCTCGCAGACCATTGGTGTGCTTTTAAAGGTAAATCTTCGGAAGGCATGTGTGTGAAGAGAAATTTAATCTGTCGAGTTTCAGCGCTGACCTCAAATGGTTTCTTTTTTTACAAATGCATTAGGCTCTTGTTTTTCTATTTGGATGTTGCTAAATTTATTATTGCCGTCAGCCAAGCTTTCATCCACTATGTTCATTTTTTTTCTTCTTCCACCTACGAAAGTTAACTCGTGTTATCATTGCTGACGATGCTAATAGTTGCATCTATAATACGTTTTTCTTCTTCTAATGCTTCTTGTTCCTTCCGAATGGCTTCTTGTTGTTTCCGAATGATTGCCCTCTTTTCAGTGAGTAACTTGAATAAACCACTTTTGTTACTACATCGATATGAGCTAGAAACAACACATTTCGGCAGACTACCTTTCCCCATATTGTTGGTAACCACTGGGTCCATAAAGGATTTGAGATCCGGTGGTGTGCATAAATTATGCACCCAATCATTGACCTGAGATTGCTCTTCAGAAAATCCCACACATTTTAGGCGATGCCACCTTTTACAAACTCCATCACATTGTAGCATCTTGTCGTTGTCTTTTCTTTTGCAACTTGGACATGATTTCTTGTTGCTATGCTAACTCATGATTAATTATTGATTGTACCGTGACCTTTAACAAATTTGAAAGTTGTGCAGTTAATTCTCCAATAGTTCCTGGTCAAGACAGTTTTGATAACGTTTAAGCAAACCAACAAATAACTCCTATTGATCAATTTATTGTTTTATTTTATAATCGCTCAATTACAGGAAGAATTGCTCAATGTTCGTTTCAAATACCTGCAATACATTTATAGACATAACGTTTTAAGTTATTTAAACTTCAGTCTCTTTTCCGCACACAATACAATAATTCAAATCTAAGTAATGAAGAACAAATAACTTATTTAAACTAATTAGGGATTTGCATAGGTTTTTGGCTACAGATTCGTCCTCTGTAGTAATTAATTTGAAATTTTTTTCACAGGTCGCTTTTTTAATAATTTTTTTCAATTTACTCTGCTACTAGATATTCTTCGATCCTATTTTTCTAACATCCAAATATTTCTATTCTCTTTAATAATTTTTTCCAAACAAACCCACTCCCACACTACTGCAGTTAGTTGATGCGCCCTTATATTTTTAAGGGGTGTGTGCCCCTTCAGGGCAAATCCAAATTTATTAATGTAATGCTAATTTTATCTACAACAGATAACTGGATGACCTCGACATAGCCAATTTCAGTAAATGTGTTGTCGTAGAAGGCGATTCCGGCCTTTATTGCACCAGGTAATTTGTTGAAATATTACCAAAAATGCATGATTTAATTTGTGGATCTTTTGCAGCTTCTAAAATATGACAGTGTAATTCATTGTATGCATCCAAGGGCTTAAATTCGGAATACAATTCTCATGTAATTGCATTTCAATCAAATTTATTTCATTCATCACATCAGCAAAATTATATTTAGTTCATTTCAATGATTCTGACTAATAAAGAATTCTACCAATTGCTTATTTTTTAACTCAAACGGAATCATATACCTTCTGTATTCTAAAAAAATGCAATTCCTTGTTAGAAATAATTTAAATTTTGTTTTTAAAGATTTTTTATCAGTTCCTAAATTTGATCTTAATTTCTATGTGCCAAACAAACCGTGAGGCAAAACCAATATATTCAAAATTCAAACTGTACCAACTAACAATAACTCAATTGAGAAAAGTGCATATTAAACACAATGCTAAATGAGATTATTGTTTTATCAAACAAACTAAAATACAAAAACCTAATGTGTACTAAAAGTTTAATCAAAAGATTCTAGTATGTGCAAAATAAAATATAAACATTGATTTCAATGTATGCCAAAAAAAAAGCATATAGATGCTGGTAACTGCAAAACAAACGAATATACAATTACTGTGGACTGTGATTAATCAAGGTTAACATATTTACCTATCTAATGCCCAATGTCTTGAGTACTAATGAATCAGAATAAAGGAATATGGATAGTAGGATTTCCGATAAAATAAACTCTAATTGACACTACTGTAGTTCACAAAATGCTTTGCACACCCTTAAAATCCTTAATACAACAAAATTAGCAATGTTTTGATCACATATACATTCTAACTCGGCTCAACTGTATAATCAGCCAGTGTCCTTATCAACAGCTGGCCAAGATAAATGCAACAAATTAAATATAGAACCGTTGCACCTGTTAACCTCACCTTACACTGGCAAAATGACTTATCTAATCTGGTCCAAAACAGGTGTAAGTTAAAAACACGGTAAAACATAATAAAGGTATTCATATATCCACAATTTAACCTTATACATGAAATTTAGGCATATTGTATAAATTAGCAGCTTTGTTAGATATATTTGTTTCCAATTTCTTTATTAACTTAAACAGAATGCTATAAGATTTTTATACAATCTCTCAATTGATAGACAAAAGCAACACATCTAAAATGATGTCGCAAACTTGGGTTTGTATTATCACAATGCAACGCTTCCCAAAATTCATGATTCTGTTATACTACTAAAGAAAAAAGGTTTGCAAAATGGACTCGTCTGTATGATAAATTTTAACACTATATAAAAAGTTAGTACTTACTTCAGAGATCGGCCACATTTCTACATTCTCCTTTTGATTTGAAATTAATTTTTCTCCATTAGATGCGACTATGTGCAGGACCTTAAGGAATTTATTATTTAAAAACTATACGGTTCGAAATCCTTATTAGATGAAGCTAAATATAATTATTATCATGCAACCTATCAAGTACAACTGCAATAAGCTTTAATTATTAGCAAAGTGCTGAACTTCATTATAAATTGACATATTTGATATTTTTAAACTTTGGTAATTTATTCCATTTCAATAGACATTTTGTTATAAAACTTCAAGAAATATTTTCAAGAATATATATATAAATATATAATTTAATACAGACACTTTATGGGAAGTACAGCATCATCTAGCTCACAATTCATGTCGTTTCACGAGATTGCAGGTTTTACCAACAGTCGGCATGGAGGAGATGTGGCTCAACTGCCTTTTTCCATAGCCAAAAGTTATAATTTAAAAGAAAAGTAGGGTTAACGAGTCTTAAATTAATACAAAGTAAAAAGTAATTATTGGCAAGTGACTCAAATTCAGTCACAAGGGCATCCTGTCGATGCGTTTCACCCTCATTGGGGCTCATCAGGACAGGAGTAGCAAAGTTGTAATATTTCATTCAGAGACCTTATGAGAAGTACAGCATCACTTGGCTCACAATTTGAGTCTTCGCGTCGTTTCACCTGACATTGCAGGTTTTACCAACAGTCGGCACGGAGGAGATCCGGCTCAACTGCCTTTTTCCATAGCCAAAAGTTATAATTTAAAAGAAAAGTAGGGTTAATTAGTCTTAAATTAATACAAAGTAAAAAGGAATTATTGGCAAGTAACTCAAATTCAGCCACAATAGAGGTGGCGATCAGCAGGCAATTGGCCGTTCTACATCTGACGAGCGGCAATATCGTAGCAATATATATCACTTGGAATTTGTGTGATGAACCATCATGATTCTTTCAAAAATGCTTTCAAATAAGGTGGTTTCTAAAGTATTTTGAAACAATGACATTGGCTAAGAATCACAGACTTTTTTTGTTTTGCAGATATCTTGCCACAAAAGATTTAGATATTAGAAAGCACAACCATGCAAAATAAAAAACGTGCTGCCTTTTTTTTCATCACTTTCTAATTTTTGACTGTCACTAATCTTCCTGTTCAAATTTATTTTACATGTTTTTCGTTTTACCCTGGTTATCACAAACTCCCATACTTTAGTTTACATTTTTTAATAGCCCCTATGTCAATTCTAATTAGTACTTTGACGTTTTGCAATTAGATCAGGTTTAAACAGTTAAAATAAAAGCATTTTCGTTTAATATGCAGTTGGCAATGATGAAAGCGTAATATACATTTGAGCACGGTAGCAACATGTGTACCTGATATTAATTGTGATAATAAGAAACTTTTTAATTATGTAACAACTACTAATGAAGCGAGTTATAATTATAATGAGGTCACTACCTTTTTAAAGAGTGATGAGTTCTGTTCCTTAATATCATCCATAATAAAAAGAGAAACCTTAACACTGAATAGGGAGTTGTTAGATTTGAAAACAGAAATAAGAATTTTAAAGGAAAGCAACATAGATTTAATTAAACTTCTTACTAAGAACAAACTGGATCATAGAATTAGCAAAATTGAATTTACACATGTGCATGAAATTGAGAATGTTGATGGCCAGTCACTATCAGAACAGACGTCTAATGTGCAAAACAATAACAAAGATGTAAACAAAGATGTTAATGGCATGATACAAAAACCTGTAATAATGAATGAACTTAATCCTCATATCAATAAAGAAATAACTAAAGATGCTCCTAACATTATACAAGAACTTGTAATAATTAATAAAGTGAATGGTAGAGCAAAAAAAATTACTCTGATATGATAAAAGATTCTGCTACTGAACTGGGTGGGTGTAGTAGACAATCGATACAATAAAAGTCAACGAAACAGAAACTCATTAGTTATTGGAACAGCCATAGTTGATACCACAGCAAATGGAATTAAGGACTCGTTTGATTGGTTTATGGCTGTGCAAAAGCGCATAAGGCATGTTAATATTCACTTAACACGAGTTAACCCTAAAGTTGACGATGACAATATACGAACATATATACAAAACAAACTAAAGGAAATAACGACTGATGTAACTAAAATCGAACTTTCGCGCTTAAAATCCAAATTTTCAGATCTGTACAGTTCCTTTAAAATAACAATTGCCTCATCATTGTCTAGCTCATTATTGAATCCTGACTTTTGGCCTGAGGGCATTGCTGTTAGAAGATTTATACCTAACAAAAATGGTGCAAATTTTCAAGTAAAACCAGCTACACCAAATATCACATAAAAATAACCAATTCATATGGTTGCTTCACTAATGTGAATAAAAGTAGTAATTGTGAAGATGGTGCACGGGCTATCCCTAAAATGGGTAATAAAATCATATTTGGTTCTACAAACTATCTGGTGTTATTTCCTAAACGTACGAGGCTTAAGAACTAAAATACCGGGTTTTCGTGCAGGTGTTTCCGAATGTATGGTATTGTTGCACTTGTGGAAACGTGGCTCACTGATAATATTTCATCAACTGAACTTTTTTTAAACTATTACGTTATCAGAACTGATCGTAGACACGCGAAAGTTGGACTAACAAGTGATGGCGGAGCATTGCTGGCTCTTAGAAATTGTCTGGCATTTATGCCTATTGAAGTAACTGAATTGTGTTCGGTTGCTCCTGTAATAGACATTGTTGGCTGCAAGGTCAATATGAAGGGCGAAAATCTACACATCTTTGCTATCTACATACCGCCAGCTACTGCAACCACCTATTTAGAAATATTATTAGATTACTTTGAGCAATTCGCCACACACAACATATTAATTATGGGTGATTTTAACGTGCCACTTTACAGAACAGGTAACGCAATGGACATAAAGATATCAATGCTACTGAACTTTGAACACTTTATTGACGTCACACAATATAACAATGTCTTTAATCAAAACAATAGGTTGATTGACTTGGTTTACTCTAATCATTCATGTATCATAACTGATGACAAGACTCCACTTATAACAAAGGACGAACACCACCCACCTCTATATTAAGCTTTACTCTGTTTTGGATGAATATGTTCCTACTTATAGAAGCACAAAACAACAATACCCTAGGTGGTACTCAAAAGAAGCTATCAATGCCATCAGGCAGAAAAATACTACTCTACGCAAATATAAACTCCATGGCTCAAGCTATTTTTAAGTTGAATATAAAAGGCTTCGTGCACTGTCCAAGTGCCTCATACAATCGTCTTGTAAGCAATATCTGTGGCAGGTAGAGCGTTCACTTAGAGAGGACTCAAAATCATTCTGGGCCTACATCCATTCGAAGCTACCCAACACTAGAATACCAGGTAAAATTTGTTATCAAAATCAAACTTTTGAGTCACCTCAAGCAATTGTCGAGGCGTTTAAAAACCATTTTAGCAGTGTCTACACGACACACTCTGAATATGACTTTGGTGATAATGAGACTGGTAAAGTTCTTGTCAACAGCATTTTGAATATAAACGAAGTCACTCTGTCTGAAGTTGAAGACAGCATTTGTAAACTCAAAAATAAAGTTACTTGCGGTGTGGACCGGATTCCTTCATTCCTTTTTAAGGACTGTGCTGGTGCTTTAGCTTACCCGCTGTCCTGTATATTTAATATTTCACTTAAAAGTGCTATATTTCCATCCATTTGGAAAACTTCGATAATCTGCCCTATCCTAAAAAATGAAGATCCGAACAATGTTGCCAACTATAGACCTATATGTATTTTATCTAATTGTGCAAAAGTTTTTGAAATGATTTTGCACAACAAAATATTTCCTTTTGTTTCACACCTTATATCGTCAGATCAGCACGGGTTCTTATCCAAAAGATCAATTACCACTAATGTAGTCCTTATGACACAATTCATCTCTGAGACCCTAGATGCACATGGCCAAGTCGATGTTATATATGCAGACATTTCCAAAGCGTTTGATCATATACATCATGCTATTTTAGTACTTCAACTACGAGCATATGGCTTTAGCAATGTATTACTGCAGTGGTTTGACTCTTATCTAAAAGAACGGATCCAATTTGTTATTTAGAATGGTTATAAATCTGCACCCATTACTGCCACCTACAGTGTGGCACAGGGTTTCCCATTTAGGATCCTTGCTATTTACCCTTTTTATAAACGACATTTGCAAATCCTTAGCCTGTTGTAAACTTTTATATGCTGATGATATCAAGCTCTACACTAATATTAGAATCGTATAATGACTGTAATAATTTGCAAGTGGAAATTAATAACCTTATCAGCTGGTGCCAGAATAATAAGCTCTCCATCAATGTTGCTAAATGTTACATTGTTTCATACACAAAGAAATTGGAACCCATAAATTATTCATATAGTATTGGACAACAGAAACTAAATAGAGTTAGCAGTATTAAAGATTTGGGCATTGCTTTTGACTGCTCTCACATTTACTTTACATATAAATAAAGTTGTAAGTGTAGCATGTAAAACACTAGGATTCATCATTAGAAATTGCAAAGACTTTTTGAATGTAGAGTGTGAAAATACTCTATCAAGCTCTTGTTCGATCAAAGCTGGAATATTGCTGTATTGTCTGATCTCCTATTTATGACCGCCATAAGTTAGCACTAGAGAGAGTTCAACGAAAATTTCTAAAATTTTTGTTTTTTAAAGCTGAAGGTCGATATCCCAACAGAGGTTGTTGCTAAAACTACTTGTCCAACAGATTCCTGTTACATTCCTTGAAGACTCATAGGATTATGGCAGGTTTAATCTTTTTATATAGGATCCTTCATAATGACATAGACTCACCTGAACTTGCTTCCTAATCTACTTACATGTTCCAAGAACTACTTCTGTTTTTTACTCCATCCGCTAAAACAAATGCGTTAATAAAGTCTCCTATATACACGATGATTACTAGTTATAATTTTATTTGTGGAAGCTGCGATATATATTTTGATACTACAAATTTTTTAGTAGATGTTGCGCTTAATAAACTGCAACAAATGCATTGTTAAATTGAAATAATGTCAAATTTCCCTGTAACTGGGTTTATTACCTGTTGGAAAAACAAATAAATAAAAATAAAATAAATATATTCTCTTGATCATTTTACCTCACATGCTTAAGTTCTTTTTATTTGGCCTAAACACAGAGTCTCACTTTGTTCTTCCAACACATTTCGTCTGGCTGCTGTCCATATGCAGATTAAGTTATGATAAAATAGGTACACAGTACAGTTATCCATAATCCTTAACCACCTATGTGAGGGCATGTCATCAAAAACAACAGTTAAGGTATAGCTGTGGTTATTTATAGATATTAGTGTAGGTTTTGTGTGATATTGATTTTATCATTTTCATGATGGAATCTTTTACACCTGGAAACTGTATATCATATGCTAGTAAATTTGGAATATGTGCTGAACAGCCATATTGCATAACATCAATATCATTTGTATTTTGTATCAGTTTTCTCATTTTTGAAACATTTCCCGTGTTGTCAGCCACAAAGCTTTTTATTTTGACTCTATAGAATTATTTTGTGTAAATCATTGCCTCCAAAGTGACATCTTTTAGATATTCAATTGTATGAGCATTAAGGTGGCTCAGTGGTGTAGTTGGTATGTGTTTGACTACTAATACCCAATGATCTGGGTTTGAATCCTTTACAATATCTTTTTATTTATTTTTTTGTTTAAATAGAAATTTTTATTTTCATTGTAAATAAAAACTCGATGACGATGTTCTTTCTTTGTCTATGGGAATCACCCCACTCTCCAAATTCGTAGTTAGCCCAGTCTTTCTTAATTTTCTTTTATCTCTTTATACATAATCATGATTCGCACGGGCTGTTACTTTATTGTCCTTTCTGTTTCTGTCTGAACCATGCGTTTTAACCTTACAAATTTGGCAAACCCAACATGAGGCCCCGATTTTCTGACTTAACTTTTTGTCCCGTTGTTCTTATTTAACTTTTAGTCCTATTATTTTTCTACTTTCCCCCCTCAATTTATGTCAATGCTCTACGTTGTCCCGGCAGTTATACATGTTAAAATCCATTTTAGATCTCCGATTATTTTCAGTGTAGCATTTCGGTCAAAGTTTTTTTTCTTTTATCTATATTTCAATGAATTATCAAACGCGTTTTCTATCACTACAAAATCTCGAGACAATTGGAAAATCGCCATACCTTCAGAGCAGTATAAATGTTTGATTTCCTTCGCATCACGATTCTACTTCCGATCATTGTGGCACGATCAAAACTTCCGCCCACCTCCTCCAAAAGTATTATTGGTCTAGCCTTCCGTTATGTTGTGTTGTAATTAAATTTATAATCGATGAAAGAACTATACACTTATGAATTAAACGTGTATTCATTTAATATCAACATGGATGCATTCTTCTACATGCGATTAACAACTGCTTGCCTGACTAGTGGGGCGGGCTTGACGTCACTCGCCTTCGCCTGCACATTGGTATTAGGAAACTACAAATGTTTCCCGTTCCTAACAGAGCTGACGCTCGCTACATCCTATGTTGTCCTGTTTATGCTGCTCACAAGTTGAACAGTTACCTCCTCCTGGCCTTTTCACTCCCCGAGCTAAACCATCCTATCCTTGATAGCTCATACCCTATGATATTGTAGGTCCTCTTCCATGCCCAACCAAAGATTATTCTTTTATTTGTGTAGTGACTGACTATTTCACTAAATTCCCCCTTTCCTTTGTGCAAGGCTTTTGCACAATGCAATGTTAAAATCCTGGAGGAACATGTCTTCCTACTTTTGGTGTTTCACAATATCTAAACACTGATAACAGGTCACAATTCCGTAGTTGTCAACTCACATCCCCGTGTGACCATTATCACATTAAAATCCTTTTTACTGCTCGTTATCATTCTCAAGCCAATCCTGCAGAAGGCATTAACCATGACCTTAAAACTATGATTGCTTACTATGTCCTTGACGACCAACGCCATTGAGATTTTAATCTTCCTAAAATTTCTTACGGCATCCTTACCTCTTAACATGACATTATTATAAAATAAATAAATTTATTAAATAGAATAAAGCCCAATCTTACATCCAAATCATTCATATATGTGAATATTAATTATCGCCTATTATTACATTCTTATGAATGTGTTCCAACAATTTGGCAGTTAAAATCCAGTGATCTAGTATAATGTTTATGTATATTGCACTGTGGTATTATATATTGATTAAAATATGCAGGTGGCATGCCATTAACAATTTTCAATATCAAGATCATCGCAAGATAATAAATTCTGTGCCTTACTGATAGCCATTGTAGTGTATTTAAATATCCCTAATAGGCGTTTGGCTATTGCATTTTAAAGTAAACATCATTCGTATATTTTGCAATATTTGTAATGCTTGTATACTACTAGTGTCTAGAAGGTATAATAGTGAAGCACAATACTCAATATGTGGTTGTAATATGGTTTTGTATATTGTAATTGCAGTAGTAATATTCACGTTTGGTATTACTCAGGCAAAGAAGTAAATTTGTTTAAGTTTCTTATTAACTAAATAATTACAGTGACCTTTAAAATTCAAGTGGATATAAAATATAATGCGTAAGAACTTAATTTCATACTACAATTTCAATTATACTACCTCCCACATGTATGTGAATATGTTTCGTGTTGATTTGAGCATATTTATGTCCAGTTGTTAATATCAAACAATGAGTTTTTAAGATATTTAGTTTTATACTGTATTTAAGAACATTAGCACATTATCTAGGATATCATTCATTTTGTTTATCGCTACATCTAGGTTATCGTCACTGGTAGCAATTACAGTAACATCTGCAAAAACATTGATGAATTTTCTGTGTCGATACTAACATGTCATTTATGTACATAACAAATAAGAGCGGCCCCAGTAAATTTCCATGTGGAACACCGTTATTAATTTCCCTATTTTCAATCATGCACCATTAACTTTTGTACATTGCTTGCGACCTCTGAGGTAACTGCAAAAACAACATAACGTCATTTCACAAATACCATAATAGTTAAGTTTTTTTAGCAATAGTTCAATATCCACTGCCTCAAAAGCCCTCTTGAAGTCCAGAAATACAGTTACCACATATTGGCCTTTATTAATATTTTCCGTTGAGATACTGTAATCTGTATTGCTGTCTTGCAAGAATGTTTCTTCCTAAAACCAAATTGATATTTTATAATCAAATTATTATCTTCAAAGTAGGATAAGATTTGTTGATATACCACTATCTCTTGTACCTTTTCTAATACTGGTAATGTATTAATGGGACAAAAATTCCCAACAACTATAGAGCTTATAGTTTTAGGAATCGGCACAACAGTACTTACTTATAGGTCATGCGGAAGTTCACCTATTTCCAACGATTTAAATAAAATTTAAAATTATATGGTCAATCAATTCAAAAATACTTTTTAGTATTCTGTTGTTTATATTTTCCAGATTACATTTGTTATTAAGATTGTATATTATTTTTCTAAGGTCTCTCATCGACAGGGTTTGAAACTTTCAAATTTATACTGTATTTGTGTTAAGTTATTACAAGATCAAATTGGCATAGCAGGAATTGATTTTTTTTAATATCAACAATACTTTCTATAAAGTATTTATTAAATAGATCAGTCATCTCTTAATTTGTATTGGCTATAATAAGTTCTTTTTCCAATTTTTGGGTTACTTCTTTAATATGCTGATTCGTATTTGATTTAACTAATGACTAGAATTCACCGCATTTTTCTGTTTATGCTTACATGATTCAATTGAATTAATATAGTGATCACTTTTCTTTTGCTGTAGTAAATCTACTATGCTTAAATAGAGCTCTCAGTAATGATTTATTATGTATTCTAGAGTACTATTTAAAACTCCTTATAATAGCGATTTCTACCATCAATTACATTTTTTACTTCTTTGTCATACCAAGGTAGACATTTTCTTCTAGTCAAGTGAAACTTAATTGGTGATTTGTCATTCAAATGTACTTGTACATTTCTGTAAAATGTCTTGATATAACGTATTAATAGTGAGTGTGTTGGTGTACCATGTTATATCTTGAAGTTTATTATTAAGCTCATCTAGAATTGATCGATTGAGTTTTCTGTATTTTCTTTGTTGCTTATTCTATCACTACTGATTGTAATAGATATTACAAAGTGATCAGTTGGTTTTGGATCATCATGCACTATTCCATATACAGCTTGTTTGTTTGAAAGCAAGTAATCAATTAGTGTATTACTAATATTGGTAACTCTTGTATCGTTTTCTACAAGCTGGTTTATACACAAACCATATATTACGTTCATAAGTTTACTAATTTCCTGGTCATGAATGTTATAATTTATGTTAAAATCGCCTGCTAAAATAAATTTCTGTCCGCTGTTACTCAGTTCTTCCAACCATATCTCACATTAATCTAGAAATGTTTGAATATTCGATATTGGTGATGTATATAAACAACCTACTGTTAATTTTTCTTTATAGTTGAGTCATTTAAGAATTAATAATCAATGTGATTTTTCAACACCACATATTTAACTACTTTGAAGTTAAGATAATCATTTATATAAATAATTACTTCACCAGTATATCTGGACTCAGGGTCCTATGAGAAAGAGGTAAGCACAATCGTTCCAGTTCTCCTCAACCAGGTTCAGAGCACAATATTGATAAAGTAACTATAACTATGTAGGTACTTTATTCTGAAAATGTTAAATTGTTACTACATGTTATGAATTTTCCACAGCAACCTAATTTTTACAATTTTGCTTACGGACAACCTACTAAATAATCAAGCAGGGTTCTAATATTCCTCCCACCTTGATTCTTCAAATCAAAACATTTAAAAAATACAATCAATAGTAACTATATCTAACTGCACTTAATGTAAATGTACAAACAAATTCAAACGTTTAGGAATGCGCATTTTTCGTTCGCTTTTGGTTATGCAAGTTAATGTGTCTTGCTGTTGAGATTCTGTATCCACATTTTTGTCCGCCACTTCATACTTCTTTAATACATTTTTTATTTCCATTGGCGGCAAGTCATTTTGACTCATTTCTAATGGATATAGTCGTTGCACTGCTCCGACACAGAATCATCCTGAACCCAATCACTTTTCTTTGTTTACTACTAGTTGCTAGAAGGCCCAAATATTCATTACGTAATCCTCTCCTTAAAACCACTCTTAAATTCTGTAGGTAACGCAAACGTATGCCTAGGTGTATCGTATCAATTTGATCTAAATCTAATACGTCCAAATTACATATGTCATTCAAGATCATTGCTGGGGTTAAGGGTATTAAATCATCCTGATCCTGAGCAACGTAAGTCAATGGACGGAAGTTTATGATCGCCTCAAGTCACACAATAGTGTATATAGTTCCTCATAATACAGCACTGCTTTGTCTAAAACTCATCACAGATCTTTGACTGTTCTTACGAGACGCTCCCACCAAGCAGCGTACGGTGGGTTAAATTGCTACTAGATACCTTTTAATCCAGTCTTTTCTGTGACAACTTTCCAGTCCAACTCTTTCATAACTTTTACTGTGCCTACAAAGTTTCCCCCATTATCGGAATATATTATGTTCGGTCAACCACGGCGACTCATAAACCTTCTTAATGACTAAAAATGATGCTGTGGTCATTGATGACACAAGTTCTAAATGTACGGCTCTATACACAGCACAGGTTTATAACACAATCCAACATTTCTTCTTTCCCTTTAAGTAAAGTGGTCTTGCTAGATCAACACCCACAATCTCAAATACTGCGGCTAAATTAACACGATCAGCCGGGAGGGGCCCGCTTTCAACATAGAAAGGTTTAGAAGTGATCATACGACATTTACTGCAACTATTGAGTACACAACGAATCGTCTTTCGACACCTCAATATTCAGTATTTTTCTCTTAAGATGGACATTAACACATTGATTCCAGCATGACAAAGCTAGAGATGTTTTCTACAATCATCATAGTCACAATGACATGCTTTGAAGGGAGCAAAACTGGACAGTGAAAATAAGAGTTGTCATTACTATACAACAGCTTAGTTTTTATCCGAATAAGTCCGTCATTGTCTTTAAATGTACGTAGTTTAGTTAAAGATTCTAATGCTTCCTTGTCACGAAATGCTTCCTTTTGCACCAATAATCACAATTTTCTCTCGGCGTACTTTAATTCTTTACGCTTTTGAATCCATTTTTACTTCTGATACCATTTGTTAATCCTGCAAATCGATACAGAATCACAATCACGCCCACTACGCAGGAATATATAGATATATGCGTCGGCTTAGGACATCTGGAAAGGCTGTATCTGTATTGACAGATAGTATTGTAACTGCCCTTTTCCTTTCTTGATCCACTACTTCTTGATCACAATTTATAATATTTTTCGGTCAGTATTCTACGGGTCGACGAAGACATTCAGGTCCTTCCCATCGTGATGACAATTGACTAGTGGCACAACCTCTTGATGGTAAATCCGCAGGATTTATATTTCCAGGTACATGTTGCCACTGATCTGACTTGGTACATGAACGTATTTCTTTTACCCTGTTACCAACAAAAACACTCCAGTGTGCATCTGTTTTGATCCAATATAAAACGTCCATGGAGTCACACCAATAAGTTACTGAAACCGGTTTCACCTTCATACCTTTCTTCAAACTCTCAACTAACCGAGTACTGATGCAACAGGCAAGCAATTCTAAATGAGGTAAAGTCACCCTTTTTAATGGAGATACACGAGCCCTTGCTTGAACAAGCTGAACAGAAACACCAAAATTATTTTCGTTACACAAAAAAACACAAGTTGCATAGGCATTCTGAAAAAGCATGCAATGTCCAACCTTCTTCAGACCTCTGTTTTAGGGTTAACCACCTTGGTACTCGTATTTTTGATAACATAGAAAGCTGTTTCAACCACTTCATGAACCAATCGGAAACGTCATCAGGGAATTGTTCATCCCAACCAGTTTTTAAACTCCAAGTTTCTTTAAGTAACAGTTTCGGGAGCAAGGTGAGTGGACACGTAAAACCTATCAGGTCAAAGAGCTTATGTGTAAACGAGAACAATCCGTTTGGTTACTATTACTACTTCACCCAATTTTTCAGGTGCAGCGCAGTACAACGTATCTTCCTTTATATTCCATTAGAGTCCTAGCAAATCCACGACTACTGTTCCATCTGTAGCATTAACAGAACTATGTAGTGTATTCTCCCATCCGCGTAACTCAAACTTGGCACTCAACATTATTCTGGAAGCTTCTTCAACAAATCTATTTAATTCACTGATGCTCGTTAAACTTGTCAGACAATTATCAACGTAAAAACTAGAGCTCAATTTTTTGGCTGTCTCCACTAAATTTCCAGTGACTAGATTTAGGTGATGAGTAATACAGGCTCCAAAGAAAAAACAGACTGGACATCACGCCAAACACGACACTTTTGTGTCCATAGGCAACAACTCTGTCCATCTGTGAGTTTACCCACCAAAGAAATCTCAAACAATCACGATCTTGTTTGGTAATGCCGATCTGCAGAAAAGCTTTCCAAATATCTGCTGTAACTCCATAACGATATTTTCTAAAACCTATAATCAAATTTGGGATAAGCTCTAATAAGTTCGGCCCTTGCTCTAAACAGTGATTTAAAGAATTTTGTCCTTTTGAATGATGTGTCAAAAACTGGTCTTATTCTTGATGTCAAAACTTGATTTCTCTATAACAGCCCGATGTGGCAGGTAATAAGACTGGTTAGTAAGTTCTTCATCTGGCACTCTCTATAATATCCTCATGCCTCCGCTCTTTCAAAACATCAAAATACGCTTGTAAATTACCAATGTTGTAGATTTTTGGAAGTTGTTAACAACCTTTTTCTGCTACGAATTTATTGTTGGACAGCATAGGTAAATCAATTTTCCATTGTAAAAGTACATCATAACGTCCATCTAGATCTATGTTAACTGTTTTATTAAAATACTGTAAAGCAGCTTCGTTGACTTCATCTTTACTTCTTTTGTCAACAAGATCACAAATATCTATAGCTTCAAAATCCCATAATTGAAACACAGTTGCACTATTTACACACAGGGATGTAATACTCCAACCTGTACTTTTGTTGGTGTACATTCTAGAAACTTTTCCTATACTAGTCTATCCCAATTTCGTATTTACCACTACCACTCCATTATCTAACTTAACAACATTTCCCATAAAAATAGAACTATCCATTTCCGCTCCTATTAATAGCTCAATTTCTAGACTGTCTGCACCAACATCCGAAAGTGTGATGTTGTGATCTTTAAGTTGATTAAGTAGGAGACCGCTATTCAAACGTTGCCACATATTACAAGTTGGTCTAGCGCTTCGATCGAATACCTACCGGACCCTCAAAATGAGGAAACTCAATTTGTACCGATTATGAATTTTAGAATCAGACTTTATACTGCCAAACACGACGTGACTAAGTTGTCCTTTTCCAATTGGACTCTACTTCACAGATTTTACTATATTTTCTGTGACATAGGTTTGTAGAGACCCCGTGTCAATTACAGCTCTAATGTTACGAATTTGGTTGTCAATTCCATATAACGTAATAATTAACGTCTGGAGCAAAACAACCTGTGTAGAACTTTGGGCAACCATCACATTGATTCCGCTAATACCAGCCTTTGTGTGTCTCGCTTTGTTTTCCGCTTTCATTCTTCAGCAATCTACAAGAATTCAACTCGGGACACAATACAATATTATGTTGACCATTACAAAGAGGACATTTTACTTTGGTTCCACATCACTTACTACGTGTCCGGTTTAGTCGCTAACAATTTTCTTTTTCTCCAGTTTTAAAGAGGGTGCCTTAAAACAATCTTGACTGTGGTTTTCCATAGAAGATGCAATCGCTTCTCTCCTTGGCCTGATGGTTTACAGATAACAAATCCATTGCAGTAGTAGACACTTCCTTGTCTCTTAAACGTTTTGGTTTACCTTTCAATTTTTCCACCGAACCAAAACCACTGCGTGCCAATAATATACGTTTTTCCCCTGCCACTGCCTCATGTAAAAATACCATAAGTTCCTATAACTGATTAGTGATATTCTTTTCACTTCTGCCAGTGCGGTTTCTTCCCACACCTCGAGAACTTCTTTGGGGAGACACAATTCAATCAATGGGTTCAACAAAATAGAATACTTGTCTGCTGTAATCCCTAGACTTTCTAAACAACGCAGTTGGGATTCTAGCTTATCATACAAAGTTGACAGACGTTTTTTCTTTAGGGTGCATGGCATTAGCAACAAGTCTTAGAAGTTCACGTACATATACTTGAACGAGTACGTCATGCCGTCCAAAATGCTAACTGTTCGACTAATTTTGGGTACCTTTCAGACGTCGCAGGAAACTTTCACAAATTTCTCGTGCTTTAGTATGCGGGACTGTTGACTGCAGCAAATATTGTAATTTGCATACGTCAGGAAATTCGGGATCTTCAAGCATCTTTCTAAATTGGCTCCAAAAACCTAACCAGTACAATATAAGAGTCAAACTTTTTTATCTCTAAGTGGGGGAGCCTAAATTTACTTCCTACATTACTACTTGATGGGAGATTTAAAGGCTTGTGGATATACGTTTCCATTACAGTCTGTTTCGCTATCAATGTATCCCGATATTTGTATTGCTATTCCGTTTTTTCAATCAGCATGTTGTCGCTACGTAAGTGCAGTGACTTACTCATCTACTTTAAACAATAACGTTGCCCTGTCGTCGAGTTTATGTAATAATTCTCTAACTTTACTTACATCTGCGTTCTGCGTCAGTGCTTCATCTAAAACAGCAACAGTTTTAGTGAACTGGATATAAAACGCGCTTCTCTGTTTCTTCAAATTATCCATTTCAGTTTTATAGTTACTTTTCAGTAGCCAATCTTATCTTTATTAACACTCTCCGTGTCCAGTCACGGTTCCCATAACATGTGAGAAAGAGATAAGCACAATCATTCCAGTTCTTCTCAACCAGGTTCGGATCACAATATTGATAAAGCAAATGCTATAACTATGTAGGTACTTTCTTGTGAAAATGATAAATTATTACTACAACATTGACTACTAAGTTTTTTGAAGTTAACCTGACACACGTCGTAAATTTTTAACAGCAACCCTAATTTTTACAATTTTGCTTACGAACAACCAACTAAATTAATAATCAAGCAGAGTTCTAACAAGTCCCATCTAACTATTGTATATCGGGGAATTGCTAATTTTAAATTTTGAAAATCATTAGTTGTTCGAGGTTTCAATCAGTAGCACTATGAGAGGTTTATATTGATTTATAATAACTACTAATTGTTCAAAATTTGATAATAGTCCCCGAGTTTAAATATAAGATATCAGATCTATCAGGTATTTGTACACAGTTATTTCTGTTTGTTATTCTGTTCGCATAGCTCTTTTTGTGTTACATATGGTACACCCTGCTAAATATTTTCATTTGTTTTAGCATTCTTTTTAAATATACCCACGCTTCCGCTTCAATATTTTGGGTAACTACTGGTTATAGGAGACGCCCCTGATCACGCTTTATAATTTAATACATCGATTTGTTCCTGTAAAACTCCTAATACAATTGAAACAAGTATTTGTTCAACACTGTTGTAAAATATTATTAGGGTATTTAGTTTGAGTAAAAGTACTTTGATTTATCTTTGTTGTTTGAGATAACACAGCAAATATACTCGGTTATCTACAATCCTTTTTCCTAAGAAATATGTCTAAGTTATTTATGAGTGGTAATAAAGTTTGAATAGTGTAAATTTGCTACAAATGTGATTAACAAAAGCAATTGTAGTTGAATTTACCGGTTTTCATTATTTATTAATGAATTACAACAACTTTAGAAGTATTCTTTTGACATGTGTTACTCCAATATTTGAATCGATTATCATCTCGTTTCCTAATTTGATGTTCGCTTTGATCCTGCTTTCTGTGCTAGCATGAACATAAATTATACATGACATTGTGCTACTCCAAAAGCAATGCACGTTTCCTTGGATAGGCTACTTCCCAGGTGCATTGCTCTTCTATGTAGGCAGTGCTCCTCTAAGTAGACTAAAGTGTCTTCTTCGTTCGACCAAAGTTTCTTTTTATGTAGGCTCTATTGTTGTTCGATATATGCCCAACTGCCAGTTTATGTAAACCTCTGTCGCAGTCACGGTAGCAGCACGAAGGATATTTACTACTGTGGCGATGTTTTGCTGATTCACCTCCAATGGTGTAGCTGCAAAATAAGTATTCCAGAGCATGAAGATATGTGACCCTGTTTTCTTTTTGCATACCAAGAATTATTATTTAAGAGCGGTTGATGTCTATGCGAAACCAGTTCACCATATCCATTTAAAAACTAGCTTCGCTAGTGCTTCTGGTTATATTGTTTTCAAATGTTTACTAGAACTTGTTCTACATTTACTACTTTAAATTAATACGTTTGTTTATACGAAAGTATAAAACATTGCTTTTTTACTGATTAGCTTTTTACATGTTAATCTACAAAATGTGCACTTCATGGATCAATTATTAAAATTGTGTTTACAATATAACTTTTTATTTATTTTGTTTGTTTATATAAAAAATTTTATTTTCATTGTAAATAAAAACTCGATGGTGATGTTCTTCCTGGGTCTATGTTAATCACCCCACTCTCCGCTTTGTAGTTAGCATGGTCTTTCTAAATTTCCTTTATCTGTTTACACGTAATCATGATTTGTGCGGGTGCTTACTTTATTGTCCTTTCCGTTTCTCTGACCCGTGCGCTTTAACCTTAAACCTGTATGTTCCTATTACATTATTATCTTTTACCACATTGATTTCAATACAGTCATAGATTTTTTCTTAGGCAAGAAGTTTTTGTTTACCCTGTGGCAGCTTTGTTTGCAAGAGACCTGAAGCAGACAAAAGTTTCTAATATTATATACTACAATTATCCATTCCTTGAACACTGTGTTGAAATTACAAAACAGAATTTACGAGATAATATTAAATTAAAAGCAGCATCACTGTGGTATTCCCATTGGAGTGATTTCTCCAATGACTCGGGTGTCATGCTGCATTTATCACTGTTGTTTAGTAAATTTCGAAAATAAAATAACAGCAATAAGCTTAATGTTGAGCTATTGATGCAGTGTTGAAATAAAAACTCAACTTTCAAGGAATGTATGATTATTTTCAAAATTGTATTTATTCTTTCATTAACAATACATAAAATAACAAAATACAAATTTTAAAATCTACCTGCTGGGTTCTGATCTTTCTCTTGCATAGTGCGAAGGAGCCGGCATGCTGTTGGGACGTAAAAGCACGAGGAAGGAAAAAAGAGCTATATATATGTTTCAGTGACATTTTCTCCACGTGTGTTGATTCTGCTGATCAACATTTTGAATATTTAAACTGGAATCACATTCACTTTCCATACTATTTCATCATTTACTATATCAGTGTTAGCATTATTCATAGCTGATTTATATTCATATGTTTGAAAATGCTTTACGAGCCTCTGTATTATGCCCTGCATTTGCTTTTTACATAATTTGCAAACTGCTCATTCTGCACTATTCCCTGCTTAGTATTGCAATTAAAATGTTTCCATATAGAATGCTTCTTTTTTTGGCACATTTGCAGATAAAAACACAAAACTCGAATATTAAATTTCAGTTTAAAAACTTTAATCCAATCACAAAGACAAATACACACTGCAAAAAGAATCCACCCCACCTTAATTAAAGCAGACGTAATACTAATATAAAATTAAGTAACATCCTACAACTCAAGAATTTGCAAGTGCCGGGGATTTTCTACCCTCCCCACCCCACCCCGATTTTATGAGAAAATTAGCCTTTTAACAATGTAATAAACTACAGTGACCTAATTTTTACATTATGCATCTGTACAGATTTTTATGCATATGATATATATTAACAAAAAATTGATATTTACTTGTGTAGGCATACAGAGTGTTTCAGAATAAAGTAACGTAAATTGGGGAATATATAGATCTTGACGAATTATTAAGAAAAGTTAGGTAACAGTTTCCTCTAAACCTGCCCGTTTCCATTATCCCCAAATTATTGAATTTATATAAAATTCACCAATAAAAATTAATCAGCTGATTTCCCGCTAAGCATATTGGCTACCTAAAAAAAGTCGGTCCCAGGCCGCAACACAAATTGAAGGCAATCATTCCTTTAAACTTTAAAAATTTTTGCTTAGTGTACTCAAACCAAATATTTTGAACATCAATAAATCAATGTCACCTTCAATTTATGTCATAAATGTCAAACTTGAAGTTTTTATTATTTTGACAACGATGCTAGGTCATGGATCAAAACGTAAATACAGATGATTTTAAAAACTATGAGTGGTTTAATTCCCAAAGAAGATTAAGAAGAATGCTAAACAAATCACAACAAACATGCAGGGAGTATTTATGAAAAATACATGTTTTTTTAGAATATTTTCATGTAGTGTTGACTAATACGAATGATTACACTTCAATTCGATAAAATAGGATAACCATTAGCATTGGCATAGAATAAGGGGCATTATCAAACAATTTTGACCTATACTTTTAGCAGTACCTGTATTTCATAAAAATTAACATTCATAATTATTCCTCATGCAATTTGCCACATAAAAGGTACTCTTGGTTAATCTCTGTAGAGCTTTCCATTTTCGAGACTTTAAATTAAGTTATACTCAACTCGTGCATGAAAACAACATATTATTAATTCGTCCAAAAATGCAAAGGTTTATTTTATGAATTCGAAACTGGTATCCGATTTAAATCATATACAGTAAGTTGACAAATATGTACATATTTCGTAAAAATAATGTTTCGTTCATATTGGTTTTACTATTAATATACAAATCATTACAAACTGTTGCTGAATCTAGTAGGCTTCTCTACTCGATGTGCTTGTCAAAAGTACGTAACTACAGCTTGCGTATTTCTGATCATTTTGTTAATAATCAAACACAAAAATGGTAACATTCACATTCTCTGAATATGCTGACATGCATGTGATACTAGGAGAATGTCAAGGCAATTCTAAAAAGGTTGTAAGAAGATATGCAGAGATATATCCAATACGCATTGCTACCAATGAAAAAACTTTCATCTGCAACAAGTTCAGGACCTTTTAGAAACCGACTACCAACCTAGAGTCGAGTTTTGCGACGCTGCTAAGACAAATTAGAAGAGATAACGAATTTGTTAACAATATTGTTTTTAAATGATGAAGCAACCTTTAGCAGAAATGACATATTTAACATGTATACCTAATAAACATGTGCGGTCAGATGAAAATTCACATTTCATGAAAATCGGCAGTTTTCAGCATACATTTAAAATAAATGTTTGGGCTGGAATAATACACAATCAGCTGATACAACCATTTACTTTGGAAGAAAAATTAACCAGAGAGCGATATACAGCTTTTTTAAGAAAACATTTAATAGGTTTATTTGAAGATGTCCCTTGTTATTGAAGACTTAACATGTGGTTTATGCATGACGGGGCAACACCTCATTTTACATTAACTGCAAGGGAGTGGTTAAATAACAATTTTGCTGGAAGTTCAATTGGATGTGGAGTAAATGCTCCGGTTAATTGGTCACCTCGGTCCCCTGAGTTAAATCCTATGGACTATGGAATTTGGGGTATTTTAAAGCAAAAAGTTTATTCTGAACCTATTAATACTGTTCAGGAGTTAAGAGGGAGGACAGAAAATGCTTTTAGAGTCTGTCTTAGCCAATTCTAGGTTTATTCTACAAAATACTACTGAACAGATTAAGAAACGAAAATGTATTCAAGTTGGAAAACGTCACTTTGAAAATTTACTTAAATAACGAGCGATATGAACTAATTTCTATTTTGTAGTTTGTAGTGGCTCAGTAAGTAAATTTCTGATTGTAGAGTCAAATATTTTTCGGTTTGTAAACACTGACAAGTTTATTAAATGCATTTTTTTTACTAAATGTATTTGATTTAAATCAGATATCAGTTTCAAATTCATAAAATACTCTTTTACATTTTTCACGTTTCGCATTTTCTGATTCGAACTGCAGATCAGTTTTGATCTATATGGGAATTATTTTGACAAAGCTCCAGTTGATTTTTATAAACTGTGTTTGAACAATGTTCTTAGTATTATGGTAAATGAAACAAATCAATATGCAGTTATGCGAAGCAAGAGAAACTGCCAAAGACCAGAATTCACTACTGGTTTGATACAGATATATCTAAAATGAAATAGTTGGTTTGTTTTGTTGGATGGGTTTATGTTAGTGTTCCACTAATCGTATTGGTCCTAAAGTGTACTGCACAAGAACAAAATGCGTACATTTATACCAAGAAATTATTTCCACACATTATTAAAAATGTGGCCTTCCCACAATAATGAAGGAATTACAGCAAAATTGCAAAAATTTTTTACCACCAGTGAATAAACTCACAGAATTTTCAAAAATCGCTCCACTAGAGAGGCTATTTGTATTGATGAATCTCTTGTCCATGTAGGGGAATATATCCGAGTTTCAAGCAATTTATGAAGTATGAAAAACAAGTTTGGAATAAAACTACAAATTATGCATTAAAAAGCATTATACCTACAATTGGTTAGTTCATTGTGGACAAGACCAGGACCCGTTACCAGACGTAAATGAAATGTAATATAAATTGTAATATTTTGACTTTTCTTCGAATTGCTCTGAAGCAGTAGGACCACCAGTAACGAAGTGTGATTAACAGTACGGTGACAAGAAAAGAAACATTAAAATCACTTAGCCAGCTGGTAATTTGCAGGTTCCACTATCAGTATGCTTGTGGTTATTTTTTCCAACATGAAAAGAATTGGAAATTTACACGAATGCACATTAACCAGAAACTAAACTCAATTTTAAATACGAAAATATATATACATATGTAATAAAACGTAACTACACACACACACACACACACACGGACATGGCTTTATCATAAGAAGAACAAAGAGAGACACTTCATTACGAATACCCACGGACAATTGAAATGTGGGTATAACTGGAAATACAATACAAGCTGTTTTTAATGTTTCTTGCATCAAGACAGCCAAAGAACAGTCGTTCTCTGCCAATCTAGTTTACTTACAAAAACTACTACATAAAAGACAAAAACGCAAGTATTTATTTGGCGCATTCGTTGTTAGACCAACATACTTACATAATATGTACATTGAGAACTAATTGCAAGTTAAAACCGAAATTCATCGTACAGAAACAACTTGCAAAAGATGAGATTATAGCTTCAGAAAGCAATACAGGTATAGTGAGCCAAAAATAGAGGGATAAAAGCGAAGTTTTAACACTAAGCAAAAAAAATACCTCTAATTGGTAAAAGTTTCCTGTGGGCATAGAGAAATAGAAAAACCTGCAACTTCTGATGGAACATCCTTAGTAAATGGTTTTACAATACACCAAAGAGTAACTAATGATACCAGGAAAACAACAAAATTGAAAGAGCTGGTTATCTTAGAGTTACTTTAACTAGAAGAGCCTAAAGTCATCAATGAAAATCCATCTCTTCAACATTCTCTAGAAGACAATTGACATACCGGAAGGTGTAGATGTGCGATTTGTCATCAGAACTTAAGTAATGAATGTGGTTGTAGCCATGCTCAAAGATATACAGTTTTCTAAAATACTAATATATAAAACTAGCATTTGAAATGGTTCTTTTTGTGGTTTACTGCTGTCACATGCTAGTTGTATTCTCAATATAATGTATTTGCTTAGTTTTTGGTTTATGTGTATACTCTCTCGACAATAATAGACAGTTAAATTTGGTCCATTTACCCAGTGAATAACTTTTGCCTGAAGTTATATCCGTGTCATGCCACAGGTTGAATTCCGTTTCACAGGTCAAGAATTGTTTTTTGTTCTTACAGCCATACATTAGTACTTTCATATGAAACACATGCCCCTGAGTAATAGTACATCAATCACTCTAGGCTCCAACAATTTATCTAGCATGAGATACTGTAGCACCACGTGGTCACAAGATAAACACCGGGGAGAAACATGTGCAACTTAAGGTAATTAACATGTTAATATGTAATAGATGAGAACCTTGGTAGTACTGCAACAGTGGTTTGGATTAAACACTAAAAGTAAAGCGTTTACATATTCGGCTGGGGATGAATGAGTTCTCGACTTACAAGAATTGTTTCTGAAATATATTGAAAACTAATGAATAAACAACTCAATTTGATTTTGGTTAGCTAAAACAAAATTACTTACAGGGAAGTTTTTACCAACAACCATTATTTTAGAGATAACGAAATTTGTTGTGGAAAATGATATCATATTTAGATCCGACTATTGCATGCAGGTAGTGAAAGATGCAGACTGGAAATTTTGGGAAATAAATGTATAGTCTAGCTAAGAATAGGAAATAATGAAGGTACGTATCTAACCAGTTACAGGACTGAAGATCTAATGATGATGAATAAATTTGTTTATTATTTATTTTATTCTATTTTCACCACTAGAAACCCTGTCGCATATACCAATAAGTTTAGTTTTACTGCATCCATTAATTTCAAACTCCATAACAGTCCTTTTGCTTATAAAACCTTATTTCCAATGCCAGAAATATAATCCCAAATCTAAGAGAACTAATGTATCATAGGATATCATTATCACAGCATCTAGGATCTACCAGAAACACCTCAATTCTGAAATCAGATTCTGAGTCATTTATTTAATACTATAACAACGTAATTCAAATGATGAAAAATAGTTGTTTTTCTCAAGCCAATTTTGGTTATTCTTAACAAAGCCATTTTTTTTCTCATGCCCTCTTGTTATTAAATTGATAATACTTAAATTGTAGTTCTGTTTATCAGTTCATTTCTACGACCAAGATGGATAAAAAAATTACTACCTAAAATTTTATTTGTAATTCTACGAAACACTACCCGGGTTTAACTAAACTTCAATTCATTTACTATAAGATTTTTAGAGAGTAATTGATTTTCCTAAGACCACATGTAGATAATTCCAAATCTTATTCAACTTTCTGGAAAAACGAAACATTTCCGTCGACAAACAAAAATGATGTTCATTCACAGAGCATTCTTGATGGTTACAAAGAACAAAATTAATTTGTGCAAGCATAAATCCAGCACATTTAGAAAATCTTATATGCACTAAAATATTTTAAAAATCCGTAGCACATTTAATAAAATTTAAGTACTCTTTCTAAGTGGCCGCATACCTAAAAAAAATAAACTAGCAAATTAACAAGAAAATAAATGATTACCTCTTCAAAAATGGTAGTCATATCTTAATCTGGTTTACACATATATCGAAGTCTTAACGTATTAATCTAAAATAAAAGCTCAGATAAGCACATTTACAGAAGAAGATATGTTACAAAATTTGGTGTAGAGTTGATAAAAAGTCTATAGTTTGTTTCATTAAATCCAATTAATGTCTTTCTAAAGAGGTGCATATAATCTTAAAAGTAAATTCTTTAGCAGATTAACAAGAAAATTATTTATTACCTCTTCAAAAATTGTAACCATTCCAATACATTATTCTTTCTAACGACAGATAATCGAAGTATTACTGTATCAACCTAAAATGAAAGCCAAGATAAGTATATGCATTACACTAATTGATTAAAATAAACTTGAGTTACTTCTCCACTTCGATTCCATGGTTGGTTTTAGGTAACGATCTCTTTAAACCACTGAATGAGTTGATGTTGTACCCAAGGTCCTAAGTGAACAAAAAAAAATTCAATCAGATCATGTGTAAAAGCTATAAAACAATAAAGTTCTTGGTCTCTAGATTTCTCTATACATGTGTATGGATAAATGTTTTTTATAAATCGAGAAACCAAGTTATGAAGTTTATAGCCCGGTTCAAACATTTAATAATCCCGTTTTTGAAATACCTTGTTTAAAGAGACACGTGAACTACCATGGACCAACCAACCAATCCATCTGCTTTCTGTAACAGAAACATAATACAATAGTAAAAATTAAGTAAGTGTTTAAAGCATGTGAAATACAACATATTGTATTTCTCATGCTACAAATTAATGTTACACTTGATATTTTATAGTTTTATTAAGATGTATTCACAAATAAAATAATCATTTAACATCGTAACTTATATAAATTGCAACACAATAGTTTTCATTATAAAATAAATGATCTAATTACTAGTAAGATAGTAAAACATCTGATGATAGTCCCAGTTAATTTTACCTCTAAACCCTTGATCTATATTCTGTCTTGGATAAAAGGATGAGTCAGAGAGTTGTTCAAACTGATGCGTTTCAATGGATCAATTGCCAGAGCCTTTTCCAGGAAGTCTTTGAGCTGGTTCACTTTTCGAAGCTGATCAGGTGGGAGAGCTTGACCAGCAATTAACTCAGACTGCAGATCCCTAGAAGCCTTCACCACTGACATAACTACGATTTTTTCCTATTTAAAAACAACCAATTAATATTAAGAATTACACCTTATAATATCGATTAATTTAATTATAACTAATGAAAATATATTATCACATTTGATATCTTAAAGATATTATTATTACAAAATAATCATATCCCGTTTCAAGAAATGCTGCTTGGCAATAGCTAAAACAGTGGAACACCCAAAGTTACCTAAAGCCAACATGTTGAAGAAATGTGATAGAAATATTCATATTTATTAAAGCATGTAAGATATTTATTTGAGAAAACTGTTAATTAACTAAAATCAGATGACAAAGTAATTTACAACCACTAGTAAAAACTACCACTTCAAATAGACATTTTAAAAAAATAGTCTTAGATATCTGGACATTTACTTATAACGTACGTTTTAATTTTAGAAATTGATTTAATTAATTGTTTGTCAGTCTTTTCAACTCCAAAACATGAAGTTCAAAATATTGCAAAGTTGTTGTAAACAAATTTTTAGAACTTTTGGTACACCTCAATTTTTTACAGATCAGGATTAATTTAATTCAACATTAATAGAAAAGTTGATAAATTAGTTAAAATTAAAAACTGACAATTTACAGCTTCTAGACCTTAAAGAAATAATGCACTTGAAATAAGTCAAACCAATTGATCAGATTTAAGAGCACTATATTTCACTCTCATAACTGGCCTGTGATCCATAATGAAGTTCTAATTGTACAGCGCAACAATACCTTCGGTAAAAAGCTGGTCATGGGTCATTATTTACTTATTTCAAATATAATATTCAACAGCAAATACCACTTACATAATACTTCATAGTTAGTACATACATACACCTACATACATCCATACGTAACAAAACTAATTACATGCTTCCTGAGTCTTACGTCGAAGTAGAAATATTACAAAGAACATTTAAAGAACTGCAAAATATGTCAACTGTTCCAGGTAGCTTATTCACATTTGTTTGCATTTGAAACACTGGAGATCTACACAATACATTTGTTCTATGTTGCGGTAAAGCAAAAGCCGGTGGATTGCTTATTGATTTATGGGGAATATTGAAATTCAATTGATGAAGTAAATCTGAGCATTTTATAATATTATTAATTATTTTGTAAACAAATACAGTAGAAGATTTTAACCGTCTGTCATGTAAGCTTTGAACGTTAAACATTTCCAGCAGGTGTTTCTGAGGCAAACTTCTTTCAGAATATGACCCATAGCAAAATCATGTAAATTTTTTAGAAAACGTCGTATTTTCTCTAATAGTGTCATTTGTATGATGGACATTGGAAACCATATCAATGATGCATACTCCAGTTTTGGTTTCCCAAGTGAACAATATAATGCTTTACAGGTGTCCCTGTTTTTAAATTCCCATATGTGTCTCAACACTAAACCAAGAATTCGATATGCAGATAAACACACTTGACCAATATGTTCATGAAAGCTTAGTTTAGCATCAAATATGACACCTAAATCTTTTATAGTTTCAGGCCGATTGAGAAGTGTATTATATATACGATAATTGCAGCAAATACTAGTATGTTTACGCGTAATATTCGAGATTCATGAAATGCTCATGTTGATGAGTTGGAATACCTAGTTTGAATGAACTAAAACCGTGGCTTGTGCTAATACAATAACACACCGCAGATGTAGTGTCAGTTTTCATGTAAGCAAGAATATCTTCAGCTGAATGTGGCAATTCCTTCTGATTATGAGCAATTCTACTTACATGCAGCCAAGAATGCTTATGAACACACATATACTTTTCTGAAGATTCAAAAGAAGTGCTGGTCATTGTTATTATTTTTGAAAGGCAAGTACTGAGAGCAAAAACAAAGCACTTGGTAAGTATGGTCGCTAAAGAACTTGTATTGGACATGGTGTGTTACAAAGCTGACACATTTACAAGATCACAAAACAATAGCAATTAATTCCATTGTAGTTAAATATTACAAAACATTATTTGTTTGCATACTAGTTGGTTCTGTTTTGGTTTGTGAACAGATCTGCATTCAGCAAAAGCCCTGGTTCATCAATGTCTAATTGATTGGTATCAGAAGAAATGAAGCTTATCCCAGCTTTGGTATAATAAATTAGAGGTGAAAGAAAAAAAATTAATTTGAAATGGACAAACTTGTTATTGAAGCAACTATAAAATTTTTAATTTCATGTATAATAGTGTTTAAAAACAAGGCATGCAATCACATCCCTATTTGTATTCGAATCATAAACTAAAAACCACAAAGATAATCTTTATATATATATATATATATATATATATATATATATATATATATATTGCTGTGTTAATTACTGTAGGAAAAATAATATACCTTAGTTAATCCCTTATATTGGGCCCCACGGTTTGGGTGCCATAATTATGCTGTGATACTCGCCTCCCCTTACAATTGGGTGCTATAAAATACTGTGTTAAGCCCTGTTATTCTCTCACAGCCCCTTATATCACTCAGTTACTTGTGAAAATGTAAATTTATAATTTTCTTATGCCTCGACTAGCTGATTCAATTAAATAAAGCACTTCTATAATACATGGTATAATGATTGAATATTTACAACACTTTTAACTATCTTCTCCCCTTTTTGTATCATATACATCTGTCAAATTATTACAAAATCAAGCCAGCAAAACGAGCTTTTTATTACCTTTAAAGACTTATTGAAACGTTTCAAGCTGTCTGTAACTTTTCATAAAACTTACGCAAGAAACCCCCAATTTGTCGGCTTTTACACTTTAAATTATGATTGAGATAAAACAGTATAAAAATAAATCATATCAAAAATATTTGAGATAAAACAGTTTCAAAAATAAATCATATCAAAATCTCTAACCTGAATAATTTTCATAGGTGCTCCCAAGATATCCAAATCGTTATTGGTACGTTTATTGCAATGAAAGGTTTTTCATTTTCTCCATAGAATAATTACCACCAATTTGCTTGAACAGGCAACATTCTCCAAAATTGTATTTTGATCGTAATGTCTCGTAATTTATGGTTCTACAGGAGTCGTAACATTATTTTACTTGTAGTTTATGATTGTATTTTATATCGTAATTGAGATGGTAAATTCAGATTGACATTCCGAGAGTAATTTAGATCAACCTTCAGATCGACATTCAGAGAGGAATCTAGATCGACATCCAGATCGACATTCAGATCGACATTCCGATCGACATTCAGAGAGGAATTTAGATCGACATCCAGAGCCGTCTCAGAAATACGGCATAATTTTCACAATTCTACACATTATAATTTCACTGTTAACAAATATCTATTATTCACGTAAATATTTGGCACTTTCAATTATAGTCACTGCCCAGTTTCAAAGTATACTAACTCGATATTCAATTCTCCAGATATTTATAAGATCGTCCCACTCTTGTTTGTGATTCGCTGGCTTCACGTGCTAGGCGAGGCCAAGTATGTTATCACTTGTTATGTTTGGGAAAATTTACCAATTGTATGTATTTTAATTGTGTGATGCGGTGCTTGAAGTCACGTAATTCAAATGTTATACCTTATATCTACTTCAGGAATCCCAGAAATTTTCGTACATATCGATCACGTAGTCTTGTTTGTTGGCCTTAGTCTAATCTAAATCGAATAAATTTGGTGTTTGTTTATTTCCTAATAAATTAAATTTTCGAACAACTGTGATTCTCTTAGATCACGTACGCTTTTAAATAATGTATAATTTCTGCGTGCGTTTACGATATCTTAACACACTTTTTGAATGTATATCTAGCCAATTCATGCAGGTTTTTCACCGATTTAATTTTAATGCGTTTCGTTACCTTTTTAAATTCTAATCTCTGCTAGTAGCTACACTTGGATATGTGTTTTAATTGTTTGTACTGCTATATACAGTGTTCTCGCAACTAATAATTTTTATAATAACCTATTTCTCTCCTAATATCTATAATTTCGTGCTTCTGTTGCTTGGGAGTTTCTGTTGCTTATTCTACGACCCCAATGACTTAACCTACCCCTAAATTAACCCTATAATTACAGCAATATATATATATATATATATATATATATATCATTTCAAATCGAGCTAGTAATTGAAAGATGGAAAATATAAGGTCTTGGACAGGACTTGAACCTGTATCCTGGTTTTGCCGGAACCATGCGTTTACCAATTACGCCACCGAGACCGATGACACAATTGGGAAATTTACAAATTTAAATCGTGTACACGACGATACATCAACCTAACTTTCAATTACGTTCGGCATTTTTGTCAATCATATCTGACATTGTCAAGTTTTTGACTTATATTAGTTATAGACAGGAAGCTATGCTCAAAATTACAGCTATAAGCCAAGTATTAAATATATAAATATTTTAAGTAGTTAATTACACAAGGTAAGTTGATAAATACTATCGTATTACAGTGAATAAAATGAAATAATAATTTAAACTTTTATGCAAAGCCCAAATGATCATTTCAAATCGAGCTAGTAATTGAAAGATGGAAAATATAAGGTCTTGGACAGGACTTGAACCTGTATCCCAATTGTCGTCATTGGTCTCAGTGGCGTAATTGGTAAGCGCATGGTTCCGAAAATACCATGATACAGGATATATATATTTTTATAAAAACTGATTACGGCTACTGAGGACTGAAGTATAAAAATTAAAAATTAAAAACTTGGATTGTATGCTAACGTTTCGTGAAATTTATTCACATGATCACATTTTAATTCTTTATTTTTTCATTTGCTTTCATAATTTCTTCCATAGGAACCAATGCTTGTGTTTTTGTGCATTTCCAACGGTTTTGATCCATTGCTTCAATTGTTCATTTTGTTCTGATGTATAGTGACGTATCCAAATTACGAAATAATGCTTGAAATACATTTAATTTTGCTTAAAATGATACAAATAGATTTTTTGGTCAATTGTTAGTTAATGCTCCCACCCATCTTGCATAAAGTTTTTTCATAAATAATACTTCATACAAAAGTTTTACAATGTTCTTTTAAGATGCCTATGATTTCAGCTATTTCATACACTTTCGCTCGTTGATCATATAACACCTTATTAGGACTTGTTGAATGATTTGTGGTGATGTAGTAGTTTTGAAATGACTTCGCATGAACAATTTTCTAGGTATGTACAATCAAATTTTAAAAAGAGTAGCCGATTTTTTTTTTACATTAGGAAACAAAGATGATGTATCCTTATACATTTTAAATAATTTCGAATGAATTTCTGTTAATGTTCAGCCGTTCACATGAAGAATTTCATCACATGCATGACATTGAATTTTTTCCATTTTAAAAAATTCAATAACATCAATATTAAACAATGTCTACTCTTCAAATTCATTGACTGATCGAAATAAAATTTGCATGTTTTTAAATAAAAGATGGAATTTTCCAACACGACTACGGTTTCACTGTTTATAATGCAATTTATGACCCAGAACTTTTCAGAATGCCCTAGTAAAAAATCAAATTAGCTGTTATAGCATAAAAACAAATGAAAATATGGACAGATCAAACACACCAGACCATATACGATAATAAACCAAACAACTTTTGTCTACACTTCTTCATAACTTTACAAACTAAAAACTTGCAATCATGTTTTGATACTTCGATGACTCTCTATAGGAAATTACCCTGAATACCGAGATAAATTCGATAGTATTTAATAGATGTGCGCGACCCTTAGGTAGATAGATATAGGTCTTAAAATATAAACTGTCAGATTAAAGTTTTTGTTGTGTAGCAGCGCTGTGTCACATGCTTTGCATTAGATTATATTAGTATACTGTCACAGAAGTTAAAACTCTCATAAATAGATCAAAAAAATAACTGACTGATCCCCTCCCCCCCTTATTACACTGGGGCTTTGGGCTACCGAGTCACACGCATACCAACTAAGCCACTGCCCCCCCCCTCCCGCGCATTACAACAATTCTCTAATACATTATCACTATAATTCATAAAGTTGAAAAACCAATACTAAACAGTATTACACAAATTGACAATTTAAAGAGATAAAAGTTAATTGAATAGAAAATTTTATAAAGCAATAACGTTAAAAAAAACAACTGACCGATCCCCTCCCCTCATTACACTGGGGCTTTGGGCTACCGAGTCACATGCATACCAACTAAGCCACTGCCCCCGTGCATTACAACAATTCTCTAATACATTATCACTATAACTCATAAAGTTGAGAAACCAATACTAAACAGTATTACACAAATTGAGAATTTAAAGAGATAAAAATTAATTGAATAGAAAATTTTATAAAGCAATAACGTTAAACATATATGATAAGGAACAAAACAAGTAACAGGTAATCAGTGCAAATTATAAATTGTCTGGTTAAGAAACAAGTTTAGAAAAGTATGATCAACTAAATTGAACTAAAATGGGGAAGTTTAACTGAAGTCATGATTGAAATAGTATAGATACAATAACTAATAAATACTGTGGAATATGGATTTCAATCAACGATTATACATGTGTTAAACCAAATAAAAAAATGCCTCTGATCATATTTTTGTGAAACAAAAACAGCATAGAGCAGTTTTGTAATAATGATATTCGATAGTAAAATTATAGATCACTGTCCTATAATACTGGGGTAAAAATTAAATCAAACCCCACTGAGAAATAAGAAGAAAAAAAGGTATAATCTTCTAGGATGAACTTAGAACAAACTATATAATGAGATAAGGAATAAATTGTTAAATCAACCAGTGGAATGGGTCTGTGATATCTATACCATCATTACCAACTTAGAAAACCTTTGAGCACAATCGGTATTTCAAACTTCATAAAATATGTGACAGAATATATTAAGAAATATTACTTGATCCAAAAAACTTGTTCCTGCAAGCACTTTACAAATTTTATCGAAGTAGAATTGTTGCACTAATAGAAAAGCAAAGATGGATTTTCATAACCCAACCAACTATTTAAAAAAATTTTAACTTACTGTGCGAAAGAAGTAACAATATTTTAATTAGAAAAAAACTAATAAAAACATTTTTGCTACATGATCAAGAAGGTAATGTAATAACTGATCACAAGCAAATTGCAAATAAATTTAATAAATTGTTTCAGAAAAAGGTGTTTAGAATGGCAAAAAAAGTTAAAACCTATGACATGAGTGTTTATTGCAGAAAACTTTATACCTTAAATTACATTAGATATAATACACAGTATTTGCAAAATTAGATCTTTGAATAGTTCAGGAATTATTGCTCACAAGACTTATCAAAAAATACTGATTTTGAGCATTGTAAATCTTTGTAATTTTTTCCTGTTGTTACATATTTAAATGCACTACTCAGTTGTTCATTATAATCATTTATAATCAATGAAGAAACAAGTTCTCGCAACTATGTATATAAATCATCATCCATATTTCAGTAACTTTTCTATAATTATCAGATTCCATTAGTAATTTGTTTAGTAAATACATGCGAGAATACTCTATGGTTTATTAACCAGTTTTGTCCACTTTGAATATTTGCATTTTATTTTTGAAGAATAGAAATGCTAATTGTAAGGTGTTGCAATACGATAGCTATAAATTAGCTGGGAAAGAAAAATTTAGTAAATTTAAATGGACAAACTAAATATGGATGCACCATATATGATAGATTTCACGAATAATTAATCTTAATAAAGCATGATATTTCAAATTTTGTTTCTTTAAAGATCTAGCAAACTTAACTTCAAAAGGTATAACATTATTTCTTTTAAACATATTGTAGACATAGTAATCCAGGACGATGACTCAAACTAAAGCTGCAAATGAAAACACATTAATACTACATGCATTTCACATGAAAAGATAATTTAGAATAGACAGATATCTTCAGTCGCGACCATCAAGTACACTTAAAATAATACCATATTGCAACAACAATACAAATTATATATAAAGTAACAATAATAACCTTGTTATTAAATATAGATTTAACTTAATACATTGTATTACCGGATGCTGATTAAAGAGAGAGAAATTTGATATAACAACGAAGTAAAACAGTTTAAAAGATAAGTTCAAACAAAAAAGTTGAAATGCAACCAAAAATCAATGTAGGTCATGAGGGATTAAAGGTGTGCAGCCGCAGCTGTGGTGTGGTTTGAATTGCAGGAAAACAATAAATCACTCGAAGACGTTTTGTGAATTTTAATGTTGCAACTGGTGAAACGACATCCATAACTTAATTAGAATCGTTAATAAATGTAAAGGTTGAAACTTGCGAGTTTACCCATTCAGGAGTGGAAATTTGTTGTTATTGTTTTATGAGTTGGTGATTTAATTGTAATACAAACCATTGGTGTCCTTAAGTTTCCTTCGTTGGTGGTCAGCATGGACGATATCTGTATTGTAAATTATCTTTTCATGCGAAATGCATATGCTGCACTGCATCTTGTAATATTAAGATATGTTTCCATTAGCGGTTTGAATATAAGTCATGGTCCTGGATTACTACGCCTACCATGTGTTTAAAAGAAATAATGTTATACTTTTGAAGTTAAAGTTTGTTAACTGAATGACATTAGAAATATGCTTAATTAAGATTAAATATTCATGAAATTGTAATGCGGTGCGTTACGCAAGATTAAGGAAAGAAATTATATTTAATTATGATTGAACTAATTTGTTATGGTAATACCCTGTAGAACCTTTATTTGATACTTACAAATCAAATTCGTATTTTTATTCCAAATTACTCTAAAACCACAAGAATGTAAATAAACCGAATCTATTTTAATTCATAAAATTTTATAGTAGAAGTATTGCATACTCTTATTAAAAAGCTTTCAGAGTTGGGAAATTCATTAAAATGCACCTTAAATTTGAGCTTTAGGAAGTTGTCAAATACATTCCAGGCAATATGACATCACTTTAAATAGACATTGCTGTAATTATCATAAAGAGGAAATCTACACATTTGGTATTAACAAGATATTAAATAAGCAGAATACAGAAATAGGATTACATAGATGAAATCATCAGCGCAAAGAACTTATACATTGTAGTAGATAAATGCTGATTATGAAATATTATTTAAAGTGGGAAGAAAGTTTGGCTGAACACAACAAATGAGAGTTAAAGACAGTCATAGCAGTAGTATAGTAGTAGTAAATAATAAAAATCAGGAGAGGAGGTCTTAAAGTTAGATCCCCAGCAGGGTTAATGTAAAAGAAATGTGTGGCAATCGACATGTAAAATGAAATACCTTTGCAAGAGGCATGGTATTTTCAACCACGTAAGTGCGGATTTAACGTCGAAAAATCGTTTTAAAAAGATGTTGATGGAAATCCCTCCATTAAATTGGAATGGTGAGGCAAGTTTTGGAATTAGAGAGTTGCTGTATTTGGACCCTTCATTGAATGATTTGAAACAATCCTGATGGTAGTTAGAAATTCTGGAATTGAACTGTGAGTGCTTAACATTTGAAAAAAAAAGTATGATGAATTTTAACTTGTAATTGTGTGTTTTGGTAATAAGACAATGAGTAAGTGGCAGTAATTAATTCATTGGAATAATATATAATTTGAGATTAGAGTCATAAGTGAAGTTTAGGTAAAAGTATTAAACTTAAAATATTTCGGAATGGATAATGATATGGTGTAACGTGGAAATTGGACTGGTTTTTGTTTAAGGAACGACATTACCATTAATTTGGGATTCATAAATATAACAATTAGATAGGAAAGCACGAAAATGTGGATCATTGGATAGTTTGTTGCTGGATTAGGTTAAGTTTGCTTTAGAATCTTTTAGGATTTATTTCGTCATCACCTGGTCAGATTACAGATAGGTTATTTTTAGAAGAGCATATTTATAGTTGTATGCGTAACGAAATTGTTTTTTTATGTCAATAGAGGGTAAATTTTAGGTGGATTTTTTATTTTAATTATTTAGGAAAATAGGTGTGTATATAGTAATTTCTGAATGATCCCCAGCTACACCAGTGACCATTGTATCTGGAAGGAGTAGTTGATTTGAACAGAGAAACGTGACAATCAAATGTGGAATAATTAACGCAAGGGAGTTTTATGTGGAATAACAGTCTTCCACGTAGACAAGAACACAACAAAGGTTACGATGAACGACTGTTTGGCGCCCCTCGATAGTGATGAAGACAAGACCTTTCAGGGTAAGAATTAATGTAATGCAAAATGTGAGCTGAAAACCTTGTTATGTATTATAGTGCTGTACTTTTTTATTGATTATATTTTTTTTTTCGCTTTTATGTATAGGAACCTACTCCCAACCACTGAATTTTCGATGCTTTTATTGTTACGGAGTCCTCCTCCCTTCAGAGCAAGTCAAAATTGAAAATGTTTCACCCGTAACAGTAGAAAAATTACAGTCCATAACGAAACCTATTATACAAGGTGCACCCATATTTAGTTTATCCCTTCAAATTTATTAAATTTTTCTTTCTCAGCTATTTTATAGTTAGCATAACACAAAGCATTACATAATCCCATAAACGTAAAACATTTTTCAATGTTATGCATGTAACTTTTAGCTCTACTAAACTCTTCGACTGAACATAATGTGCGATAAAATATAATGTATAATATGCCCAAGCTGAGACTACAGTTTTACATGCTAACCTGAAGGACAAAAGGGTTAAGTCCCTATGTACATAGTCACACTTTATCAGATAACGTCAAACAGTTATGGCAAGACCAATGTGCACAATAGATCAAGAGGTTTGTTCAAAGCTGCTTTACAATTAGCTTAAAGTAAAGTTGAAATTAACACGGATGACTGGTCAGTCTAGTTCCACTATGCAGAGGTTGGTTAAAATAAGTGGCTATATTATGACCCTCGCTCTGTCATAACTGTTTGACACTACTCTGCGAACCATACCCCTTATAAATAATAAGCACCATATAAAAAGTATTTGGCATAGAACAATCACATGTTAAGTAAATAATTTACTTACCCGCTCTGTGACTTTATCAATTTCGTGATACAGGAAATTGCAATTACTGTCGAAATGCTGATCTTTAAAAGCTCCTTTGCGTATAACCTTATTTGGAAACTTCCCCTTGACATCCATGAAGAACTTCAACATCTGATTATTCGATTTGCCAGCAAACATAATCTTTCCACTATATAACTCATAAATTGTGCAAGCTGCAGACCATGTGTCAATACCAAAATCATAGGGAATTCCTAAAATAATTTCTGGCGCACGATAGAAGCGTGAAACTAAATATGGTGTAATTTCGTTGTCAGTCACATATGACGCAGAACCAAAGTCGCAAAGCTTTAACACTAATTTACTCTCATTCACTAATATGTTGTCTGGTTTTATATCTACAAATACACATAAGTAAGATTCTTATAATTAATTAAATATGATCTTAAAAATAATTTCTAACTATTGTTCTACTTATAATGTAATTAAAGTAACTATTTTTAGATGGGTTCAAATTTCAAACAAGAGCATTATCTAATACATTTCTGCATGCTACTTTCTTCTGCAATAATCTTTTAATAAATCTTTATAAATAAATTGTAGACGAGGTACGTACTTTCTTAAATGACAAATACTTGATACTTAAAACGGTCGTCTAATTTTGACATTTTTCATATGTTTTAATAATAAATTATGATTAAAAAGTTGCATTTTTGTTTCAATGTATTAAACATTATTTCTATTCAAGCTTCACCATTAGTACATGCTGAAAGTCAGCATTGAGCAGTGTTACGTAAAAGTATTGATATCTAACAAATATTTCAGACATATACTAAGCAAATATTTGTATGCTGAAATTCACCAGTGAATATTTAAAACAAACAATTGAAAATAAATTTTATTGTAACCACATAATTTTTATTAGTTTATATATTATTTGCTTTAAAGCTTTAGTTCTACGTTGAACATTATTCACTCGGTCTCTTGGTAGATTATATTAAAAGTTTGAGACAAAATCACTTGAGCAGTATTCACTACAATTTTTGCAAATTAATACCATATCAATATTTATTATTCTTAATTCAAGTATTTTTATTTGTAAAATGGTATATCTTCCTAGGTCCTAAATCAATCATGGTATAGGAGTTGAAGCCACCTACTTCCAATGTCATATTCTGTACACTGAACATGCGTTTTCTTGATAATTTGATAAAAAAATGACATTTTAATACCATGCACAGAAAGAAACCTAATACTAAAAATTGTAGAATTTAATTGCATTGTCTACAGAGTTAACATCCAAAAGATAGTGATGAAAGTGTTTCGTTAGGAAGAAATATTACCTTGTCATTAAAAGAAATACGGTTTTATATATGGCACAATTTACGTTCTGTCATAGATACAAAGCTTGCATTATATAACTGTCATATAACATCCAAGTGCAGTGAAGATAGCACATTTCACGATTGAAAAATGCAGAATGTGTACAAATTTATTATGGAAATGATCGATTATTTACGAATAATTCATATAATTTTAAGAAACCATCAAGCACCTGAAGAGATAAGTTCATAAATTAATTTAAAAATTTGAAGAAACTAGTTTTGTAATGAAAAAAGCATCATCAATATATGCTGGTCATGGTCAGTCACATGAAAATATTGATGCAGTGTGTGAAAGTGTAAAAATTATTCGAAAACTTCAATTCTATTTCATTCACAGCAGATGCACATTTCAACAGCTACCACGCATCGAATTTTAAAGATAGATCTACATATAACATTATACAAAATTCAATAGACAATACACTTGTAAATTGAGTAATACACAACAAACAAGGTAATGCCAATTTTTGCAAGAAAATCATATTCAATAATAAAGCGCATTTCATCTGGATAGCTATGTCATCTGGCAAAATTGCTGCAGAAAATCCACATGCAAAGCATGAAAACCAAATGAATTCACATAGGTGCACTGTTTGGTGCACATTTTAGAATGGTGGAGTGATTGGCCATACGTTATTGAACATCATGCTGTGCTAATTCCGTTACGGTAAATAGTAAACGCTCTCGTTAGATGCTAAGCTTTTTCACTGATGATAAACACAGATGACATGATTTTACCAAAACAGTGCTGTGCTTTTTTCCTATTGAAACACCCATTGTGTGTGTGTGTGTGTGTGTTTGTCTGTGTGTGTGTGTGTGTGTGTGTGTGTGTGTGTGTGTGCATGCGTATTAGGTGTGTTGTGTTGTGTGTGTGGCATGCATGTGGTGTGCGTGGTATGCGTGTGTGGTGTGTGTGTGTATGCTGTGTGTTGTGTGTGTGGTGTGAGTGTGGTGTGTGTGTGTGGTGCAAGTGTGGCACATGTGTGGCAGGTGTGTGGTGTGGTGAGTGTGTGGGTGCGCACATGCGTGCGTAAGAGGGGGAAGGGCGTTTATCTCAAGCTCAGCTTTCTTACGATTGTCGATTTTTGGCTCTACTTTCTACCAAAAGCCGTTTCATTAATCTCTATATTACGTATTTCATTTGAAAAAGTCCTCAATTATTGCATTCTATAATTGCTCAACTGTTTTGGACAATTTCCTGTAAATAATGTAATTGAATTTAAAGCTACCATCTTAGCCGTTTAAAGATTAATCCATGTTCATATGAGCCCCCAATGGAAAACCTTTCAAACACAGCGCCTAATACAGATGAAGTCACTTATACATACCAAAAATGTCTTTTCAGACCCAGTTTGTTACTATGACTCGCTTGCAGAGATCTAAAGTTCCTGTAGCATACCTATGTCTATTTGTGTGTATGTCTACACAGGCTATTTATTTGGAATTAGTGTCAGATATGTCTACTTCTTCAGCCTTTCTAGCCATCATCTGCAAACTCATGCTCATATAGGTCGCTACGTTTATCTAATAGTAACAGTGGAAAAAACTTTATCTGTGTCCAGAGTTACTTAATTGCATAGTTTAAACCCGCCGCATCTAAGGAGTCAATTGAGTGGCATCTTAACTCTCCTTCAGCTTCTCATTTTTGTGGTCTCGTATGAAGTCCAATACAACTTTTACTACAAGTAGCGGAAGAACAGGTTTTGAGTTATGAACAGTTAGATACTGTTTTTGTTCAAATTAAGGCTGTGCTTAATTCCCTTCCCTTAACTTAGCGATCCTAACGATCTGGCATTCCTTACGCCAGGACATTTCTTCACAATGTCGTCATTGACTTCTTTACCTGTTGACCTTTCAAAGCTCCCTTAACTGCCTCCCCCACCGGCAGCTCATTCAGCAACTGCAGCAGCATTTCTGGACATTGTGGTCCTGGAAATATATGCATACTCAGTACCAGCAGTGTAAGTAGAATTTACCTGTTTGAACTGTTCTCCCAGATACTAAGGTACTAATTAAATCTCAAAACTTTCTTTAAATGGCCCCTTGTCCGTGTTGTAACAGTGCATCCTGGAGCCTATGGGGTTGTTCGTGTGGCTACCGTTAAAACAACTACAAGTGAGTTTAAATGTCTTGTAGTCAAGCTATGTCCACTACCAATCGTGTCTATTAAAATGGGTGCATTTTAATGGGCAGAATGTTTCATTAACACCCTGTATGTATATTCTAAATACTATTTGCATTGATACTAGCGATTTATGTTAATTGTCATTTTAAATTTATGTTGAGTTTTCGTGTTATTGTTATTTACCTTGCTTTGCAAGTGTAATTTAATAAGAATGCAAAACCTGCTACATTGGATATTCCAGTTAGAGTTGGGGTCATGGTACAACCGTTGAACGTGCTGGTCACACACAAGTGTGCTTTGCTTATTAGAACATCTCGCTTACTGGAGGTAAATCAAATACACCTTTGAATTTTTATAGCTATTATTTTTTACAGCCGGTGGTACTTAAAGTACATTTTTCTTTAACACAGTTATCAAAGGCATTTTTTTTGTTTTATATGTATACCCCTTAGAGTATACAATAATTCAATAATTAATTACATGTATGTGATGATGATTGTATATGTAAATAGTTATGTGTAGTTAAATTTAGATGAAACTCCCATTAACTGACACCTATTTTTTAATATAATCAGATATTGCAATCTATATTTTTGTATTGATTTTTATTTTGTCCTAAACCTGTGGTCATAGAAAGGTCATATTATAGTGTATGATAAAGATTTTATTTTATAAATTCGAGAAAATACGAGAACGGAGCTATTTATTTTGACATTTATTTGTATAGAAACATATTTGTGAAATGCCCTGTATAAATGTAATTTACGTTTGACACATACGGAGTGGCATTAGTTTTGTCACTAAATTAGGGAGGCGATAGAGATTGATTGGCTAAACAAAATACCTATAAGGCGTTTTACTCTTAAATCGATTATTAAATACCCAACCTAAATCAACTTAAGTAAAAGTTTTAAGACTGCTGTTTTGTTACATGTTTTTAAGAAATAACTTACCTATGCTAGTGTTATTCGGGATTTCACAACAAGTGTTCCAAAGACAACCACCTTTACGCAATTTACCAAACTACGCAAAATATCTTTAACTATAGTTAAGTCACAACACTACGTTTAAGCGTATTCCCAAAGTAAGTAATGCAACTGGGTCATTCATTGAAAAAGTACAATCAAGTTAAAGCTGCTACATTGCTAGACCATCAAGCCTATGGGGCCAGAAACCTAATACAGTCGAGACCAACTCAGCATAATGAAATTTTATTCTTTGTTGTGATTATCATCAGAATTTTCATATACTTTAAAAAATTATGAAACTGATTTTAGTAGCAGCTAAAGTGCATCGGATTATTTCGTATTACATACAGCTCACAGACACCATATTTCACTAGTTTATGTTTGCATACTGTCACAACTTTGTTGGTCAACTCTAAAAGATAATGTTACAGCGTATTTGATTTGTAACATAGCTAAAATTGCAAAGGGTTCTAAAACAGTTTGTGTGAACGTTTGTAGCTTAACCATTCGTTTTAGACCACAGGTTGATAAACATTTTTTGTTTGTTTCATTTGTCTGCAAGTCCTCTTTAAATAAATGATACAAAACTAATGCCACCTTGTATACGTGTGGTTATAAAATAAGAATTTTTTTTTATATAAATTTACGTTCAATGCATAGAAATGCTCTTAAAACGGCAAATTCGTATGTGTAAATATCCTAAAAGAATTTTAATTTGTAATTAATAACAAAAGGACATGTTTCTAATTGACGTCTTACTTTAACGAATTTCAAGTATACAGAAATTTAAACCATTAAATTGAGAAGGTATCAGATAATAAAATGCATAAAAAGCATTTTACATATCAAATGTATTGGTGAATGACCCAAGATTCTCAAATATACTAGAAAGTAGACATAAGTACATGTACTATAATAAAATGTACAACAAAAGGACGCATTCAATCGCAAAATTGCTCGAACCTGCTAGAACAATTATGTCAGAGGAGGTTTGTTTTATTTAAAACCAATGCGGACAGCCCTGATCAATCAGTGCTGATTGAAGCTCTGACACGGGCATACTGTCAATGTAATTATATGATATGTTACGTAATTAAACTCGTATATAAAATGGTCAATATTTGGCAGCTAATGATTATTTAAAATATATTACACTGCAAGATTGAGTTGAATTGCATAGTGAAGATTAATTGAAATAAAGATGTAGTTCCTAAATGAGAGGATGGAGCATTGAGATTAATACATAAGAAATGCCAGTTTTATGTTTGAAAGAGTCAATGTTGGTGAATTAAAAACCAACAACGAGAGGACACTTTAACGATAAAAATAAAATATTTTGTTTCAATTGAGTGATTTATAAAAGACATTTTAGATTAAGTATTTAAATTTCATAGTAAAATCTGTGAGTAAACATAGACTCAACGCACCAAAGACAATTTTTGATAAAATTTGGATCATGATCTAGTCTGTTTACCAACCATCTATAAAAATTAAGTCACACCGACAGGCCTCCAGCATGCAAAACTTGTGCTTTTTGTGCTCTAAATGGATGCAATCCATTTCGGTTTAGTAATCTATTAACTGCTACATAATTATGTGTTAGTGCTGAAATCTTGCATGTGCTAGGTTCTGCTTAAACAATTTCCAAAATTTCTTCTTCAAGAACTGTAAGTCTCTCCACGCGCCCTGAAAGCTTTATTCTTGGATTTAATCCACCAGTTTCAATATGTCGTTCAACACGTACTATTATTTTAGTATCGGGATGCCTTAATGGAAACTTTACCGTGTATGCAGTAGTCGCTGCAGTGGCACTGTGATTGAAAGTATCCAACATTTTAACATTTCTAAATACTCATGATTTGAATAAAATCTTTCCATGGTGACAAAGGAACAACATTCACAATTACTGATTTACAGTCATAAAATGGCTAATTTTATCGTTAGAATGTAAATAAAAGACAAGATGTTGTTTTCTCAAAGCACACTTGATTTTGTAAAACATATATTTTGCTTGAAGTGGAAGGTAGCTTATTTGAACATTTAATGTATCATTTAATGTATTTATTATTAATACAACTGTATAAAACACATTTTTAATACGTTGTTGGTCAATTACTCAAGGAAGGACAATCTGAAGTTTTGTCACTTTTTATTATCGGCTTATTTTAGCTTCCTGAATATATCCCCAAGTGGACGAGCATTACTTTTGTAGCACCCTGTATATATTGCTGTGACAATGGCCCCCAATCTAGCACCTTCGAGTGGAGCATTGAGGATGTGGTCGCAAGTATAGCGGCCCCTTATCCAAATTATGATGTTACAATGGCCGGCGTTGAGCGTCGCTAAAAGAATGCTGTGATACAGATACAGAAAATTGTAAAATTTGAAATTGTTGACTTATCTTCCTTTCTGACTTTACTTTGCCTGGCTAGCTCAACGGAAATGTTGGAATTTATAAAATGAAATCAAACACAGCAATATCACAAAGCATTTATACTGTATGAATATTTTCTCTCATACAAAAGCATATAGAACATTTACAACATCATTTCTTTCAAATGTCAGATTATAACAATAATAATAACATGTACTTTACTGAACCATAAAAATGTTCCATACCTTCGTCAGATTTAAATTTACAGAACTAAATCTCTTCTCTTATGGATAGTTTACCTGGTTATGATTCTCACGCTTGTAAGGTTTGTTTCGCAAAAAATATCCTTGTTAGACAACCTATTAAAAGGTCAAAGTGTTTCGAACTCTGATCATAAACTTCCTGGTAAATATCCTTACAAAAAAGAATTATTATGTAATTAAGACGTCTTTAGATTTAAATGACAAATACTCAAATATCAGTTACAAACATATTTTATAAAAAATTATACTTGCAAAAATACACGAAGGGCTTTACCAATTTGTAATCAACGGTATTAAATATCTTTGGCTTCTATTCTTTAATTGATCTCAAATCTTCATATTATTTACATTTCCATTTAGAAACCAATGTGCATTCTCGGGTTGATTATTCAATAAATTTTTAAATAGCTTTTTATATCCAAGCATTTCCCATCTTCGTTGTATATTACAAGATCAAATAATTGCATTTATCAATTTTCATATTTCTGTACAGGTTACGTTTAACTTTACTTCTTTATTCACTGATCCATTTTAATTATTAAATTACGTGCGTATTGCATACTTCAAAACAACAGCTTCGAAATTCTTTTCTCAGGTAACATTTTCACGATCGAATTTATGAATGAATATGTTTAATAAAATTTCTGTTTATATACAAAAATTATCTATTTTCTAGAATATACTAGTGCATAAGTGATTCCATTCCAAATAGTACACGCTTATCTGACGTAATTTTCTGGGAATTTCTTATTTGCATTCAAAATCGCTGAATTTTATTACCTCGTTAGTGTTGATTTATGTGCGCTGTCCGTTTCTGTTTAATACCTAAAGTTAATGCTCGTGGTCTGCTCACTCCTACAGTGATTGCGAAAGATCAGAAATAATTCTTATCAATTTTTATTACATTTTATGGGTTTTTTTGTTCCGGTCGCTTTCTCGAATAAAGATTTCTTTATTAATTCGTTCATATGAAACTAACGTATTTTCCCGAAACTTCTTTCTTAATTTCGTACACAAAAATGTTTACTTTCATGCACGAAAAGTGCATTTTTTATTACAAACAAATAGCTTTTGTATTTATATTAAAATTATCAATTTGCATTCGCATTTAAGATATCTTAAAAATAATTATTTTTACATATACTGCTTGCATTATTTGCTATGTATTTACAATACGCTTATATCATACAGGGTGATTATGTACACGTGGAATTTGCATTTTTGGTTGGAACTTTAATGAATAAAAGTACGCTTGTATTATATAGGGTTTAAGCATGAATTTTCGGAAATTTATATTTTAGTGGGTTTTATTTGTAGAATTTGGGTTTCAATGACCTCTCGTGACCCCTTATCACGTCAATATATATATATATATATATATATAAAATGTTCTAATAAGGGGTCATATAAAGGTCATTCAGCACCATTAAATTCCATTAGATATAACTCGCCAAACCAGAAAAAATTAAGAATTTTCTAAATACTCATTTTAGAGTAGAAACACTCTGCATATTATGCAAAAACCCCATGATATACAAGCTTCATTTATGTTCCATAACTCAATAGGATCTTTAAATAGAGTATAGTGCATAAGTAAAAATCCGTGAAAATCCTTCTAATTAATAAAAAGTACTTGATACTATTTTTATAACAAAATTAAATGGTATCTAATTTCATTCCATTTATTGAAAAGCACCAAAAAAAGCAAACATGTAAATCTTGTATTTTAAATAGAGAAGAGTATTTCATGTTCTTTGGGAAGAATCTAGATTGTTCAAGAAATTTTAAACATTCATTCATCAAGTAGAAAAAATCATATATCAAATATAACGATCCAATGACGGCTATTAATCAAGATAACAGAAAAACATTTCAAACATTCATTCAATAAAATACACTTTCCAATTAGGAATGTTAATATGAGATAAAACAGTTAGCGAGATAATGAACCAAAAGCAAATGACTGAGTAATTGCCATTAATCTTAAACATATCAGATAAATCTGTAAAATGTCCTAATTAAACTTCGCCGCAAGCCGTAGAATGTCACTTTTTTGGGAAAATTACATCATCCGCATGAAGGAAAACAGGCAGACTTTTCTAGATTCTATGAAGTAGCAAAATTTATATTATATAAACCGATTAAGGTAATTGAACGATACTGATATGGATGTGAGAAACAATGCATGAAGCTTAATTACACTATTTGGACATGGATACAAGCGTACGACATAAAATGAGAAAAGGACAATCAGCATAACTTAACAGTAAATCGTTGTTTTAAATTCTTTTAAAAAGACATTATAGTTTCATTTATTTAAGGTTAGATTAAATAAGAATTTGACATGTAAATCTTTTCTTATTGTGAGGAGATGATTTGATTTAAGTGTGGTCAAATTTCGATTAAGTTTGGCCATTATAAGAGGATATATTGAATATAGCTGATCAGCTACGCTTGATTTCGATTTAAAAGTATAAAAAAATTTATTCATCATTTCTAAAAATTTGTACGTAGTCTCATTTTCATGAGGGAAGACTTGTGAAATGCTAATTAGAAAGAGATTTTATAGACTCTATTTTAATTAAAGCGAGTATCTGGTAGTTATATAAATCCTTTTTTTTAGACTTACTCTATGCTGATGATATTAGAATTCTTATCGACGTCCAACAAAATGACTATTTTTTTTGTAGCTACAAGCCACAGCAATATATATTTTATTGTTTGTATGTGAATATTTTTTTAGAATATTTTTTGCTGGGCTAACAAGGTAATTCATGCATGTTCAGGATATAATTCACAGAATTCTTATCGACATCCAACAAAATGACTATTTTTTTTTGTTGTTACAAGCCACAGAAATATATATTTTAATGTTTGTATGTGAGTATTTTTTTTAGGATATTGTTTGCTGGGCTAACAAGGTAATTCATGCATGTTCAGGATATAATTCACAGAATTCTTATCGACATCCAACAAAATGACTATTTTTTTTTGTTGCTACAAGGCACAGCAATATATATATATATATATATATATATATATATATATTGCTGTGATAAGGGGTTGCTTAAGGGTGCACGTTATAGCAAAGATAGTTCGGGAATGAATAATTAGGATAGTCAGCAGAAAACCACACTTATTTAAGGAGATAATTAAGAAATAGACATAGTTTGTAGATAGTAAGTAGTCAACACACTGTATATAGAGTAGAGATAATTTTGGGCGACGCAGGTAAACTTAGGAAGACGCATAGTCGGCGTAGGAATGTGAAATGGATGCATTAAGTAGAGGAAATATTAAATACCCTGTAAATAAAGTTTAGTTAACTTAGGTAAGACAAATGAGGATATTTTTCAGTGGAAGAACGCGTATATTTGATAAAGTGTAATTAGACACGCATTGAGAAGAAGAGTTCCAGACGATTAAAGTAATGCGGATATAGAAATAGAATTTCAGGTAGCTAATATAAATGCGTACAAAGATCTAACCATGTGATAAGGGAAACGATTAAAAATTGCGTGAAACATATGTAAACATGGAAATATAAAGTCGGGTTACATCAGTTGTTTATAGAAAAGCAAGTAATCTATCAAAATACAATATGTTGACAATCGAAGACAGCTGCAGGCAAGTTGTGATTATGGGAAAATGTCGAGCATTGCATCAGAAACGGCTCGTAATGAAATTATTTGATTGGTCCGGGACAACGACAAGTTCTAGATCACACCCACGGTTGGAGTGGGAATTCAAAATGATATTAGCAAGCTCCGTGATGGGGAAGTCAGTTTTAAACTCAATCAAGGCCGAAGTGCATTGCCATGAAACAGAGTAGTACGCGATATGTATAAGAATGAAAATTAAATAAGTGAAAATATGATTACAATTGCCGTTTAAACGGCTTCGATTTCTGGTTCTGATTCTGATGTCTGGGGAAAATAAAATACAAATTAGAGGTCTGATGTTAAGAAAAATACAGTAATGCAATTTAAATGTCAAGGGAAAAGGAAGAATAATAATAATCTTGAAGTACAGGGGTGAAACAAGCTGCAAGTTTAAGTCTGGGGGAAGAATGATGAAAGTTTAAGAATTGGAATAAATTGGGGTATATGATTTAATGGTGCTGATCAATAGTGTTATAATTTGAATGGAATCCAGAATTGGGGAAGATCAATTTTAGTGGGAGCGTCGATGTGAAAAGATAAAACCAGGTCAGAGATTTTTAGTTATAAGATATTTGTTTTTTTCTATATGGAGTATTATTTGTTTTTATATTTAATTTGCTAAATTACTATAGGTTTGTGAACAAGTCAACAAGAAAGGTTGCATATTATATGAATGAATAATGAGAAAACAGGTTTGGAATATTCCACGCTTTGTTCCTAAGGGTAGTAAATGTTCTTTGGTGACTTTGGGGATTTTTGAGTACCAATTAGATAGTTGTTAATAAATCAAATTTATAAGAAAGGTATTACAAATAATTTCAAAAGCTGTATATAACATATTAGTTTCATTATACAAAATCTAAATTTACTGAATTTTATAATTGCAAATAAATGCTAGCCGAGGTCAAAGATTTAAATAGTAGAAAGGCGGAGTCACAAATTGAATAGAGAAGAGATAACGCGCAAGGCGGTAACATATTGAATTTTGTCATTGGTTGTTAAAGAGTTGTTTAAAGATAACGTCCAGTTTGATAGTGATATTAAGAAAACAGCTGGAGGAGGAAATAACTACATTTAATAGTGAATGTTAAAATGGTGGTACAATAATTTAATATCATAGCAAATAAAGATATCGAACCAAAATTAGAGCACGATAATAATTAATTTAATATTATAGCAATTAAATATAGCGTCCAAAGTAGGGGCTCGATAAAACGTAAGTATTACAGCAAGTAAATATGTCTACCCAACGAAGGGGCTCGAGTATCCAATAGTACAGCAATAAATATGGTCGCCCAAAGTAGGGGCACGATATTATAGAGAGTATACCACAGCAATATATATATATATATATATATATATATATAGTAAATAAGATGAAATAATAACTTAGACTTTTATGCAAAGCCCAAATGATCATTTCAAATCGAGCTAGTAATTGAAGAAGGATGGAAAATATAAGGTGTTGGACAGGACTTGAACCTGTATCTTGGTTTTGCCGGAACCATGCGTTTACCAATTATGCCACCGAGACCGATGACACAATTGAAAAATTTACAAATTTAAATCGTGTACATATCTAAATCATGTATGAACATCAACCCAACTTTCAATTACTTTTGGCATTTTTGTCAATCATATCAGAGAGTGTCGAGTTTTTGACTGATGTCAGATATAGATAGGGAGTGGCTCAAATTAAGGCTGTAAGCCAACTGTTAACTATACATAATTAGTTAAATGCACAAGGCAAGTTGATAAATACTAAGGTATTAGTTAATAAAATGAATAATAACTTAGACCTTAATTGTAGAATAAAAATTTTTTTAGAAAAGCAGACAATTTATAAAAATTGTGTCGTACTTTTAAATTATTGAAGTTTTCAAAATTGTAAAAGTATTCATTAAATTATATAATCTAATCAAGGTTTTCATATATCTTTATGTACTAGACTTGAACGAACTGCTTCCAGCAATGCGATTTGCAAAATTTATGTGACAAATAGCTTTGGCTATGGTGTCATATCAATTTTACATGTAGAGTTACTAATCAATATGTTTTCATCGTAAATAGATACATATGTCAAATGAAAATCACTTATTCAATTACAAATGATTATTTTGGTGGAAGAGTATATAGAGGTATTGTTTAGGTACACAAGAAGCAATGATTTACAAGAATTGTAAAACTCGTCGTAAATTTCATTGATATTACATGGTATGACTGATATATAACAAAACAGCTTGTATTTTGTTTCATGATCATGTTAGGCAAAAGTAATAAATAACTAATCACTTACCTTATTTTTAAGAGAATTAAAAAAAATATGAAAAGGCACAATACCTAAATTAAGCCCGATCGTGGTGCACACAATTTCAAAGTAGTGAATATACAAGTCTTTGACAACTGCTCTTTGAAAAATTTCAAAGCTATGCATAGTTTGTACTACATGCATATTCTTTACAAAAGAAAAACCTTCAAATACCAAAAATGAGGAGAATATCTTTATAAAGGTCAAAGTTAGGAAAGTTAAGAAAGCAATTTTCAGTTTTTCAAAAATATTTCAGGAATCACTGGAGATAATTAAATTCTGAAAACTTGCTTTAAAAAGCTCAAATGGCATATAATTTTTGTACTTTAACTGCAACCGCACTCTGTATATACCATATACACAATATTCTTAAACATCTAATACCAAACTAGCTAAACAGTGAAAACAACTTATTTACCTGCATGTAATATACCAGTTTTCTTGAGCAATTTGAGAGCAAGGAGTAACTGCTGTGTATAACTTCGAACAGCTTTAATATGAAGACCCACATCCTTTCCATATTTCTTAAGTACTTCTCTTAGATTCATCGAAAGTGGTTCAAAAACTAAACAAAGATGTTGTTTATGAAAGAAATGTCTAAATAATCGTAAACAATGAAACCTATCTTCGGGATCAGCATCATTTAATTTTTTTAACACTTCCAATTCTTTTAAACCAGTTTTGTGCCTGTAATAAATAACAACGCATTGTTTTGAAAACTGAATAAAAATATACTAACATAATTTCATTATTACGAATAATTTTGACTGCAACCTCTTGTGAACCTCTAGCCTGATCTCTTGCTACTATAACATTACTAAAAACACCTTGACCAGTATAACCATAGACAATATACCGAGAGTCTAAAGTTTCACCAATGCGAACTCGATAGTATCCTTCAGCGTCATCCCAGTTATCAGTAAGTGCCGGATTTTCAATTTCAACTCCCTTTTTAATAATTGCATTAGGAGACTAAAAAATAAAATCTTTTTAAGAAAAGAATTTCTCACAGAATTTAACTCTTACATTATGTTCTTTATTAAAAGAATGCTCATCTGCAAACATATCCCAATCCATTCTTTTTGGCATAATTTCTTTGTCCATCTTTTATCATCTTCAGGTACTTTTACTTTCATGTTTGGAAGAAGAGGTGGGGTAAGTGGTTCCTCGTCTGTAGTATGCTGAACAGGATCGTTCTTCTTTACTATCAGTTCATTAGGCTTATTAAATTCTGTGGGTGGAGTTAAGATTTTCATAACAGGCTTGGGTTCGGATTCTTGAACAGGTGTAGGAACTGGAGATATTGCTGTATTAGAATCTTCATTTAATCCTCCAAGTTTCTACAAAGAAAAGTGATAATAAAACTTCTATTTATTATTTATTTATTTAAATTATATATAAAAGTGTATATTTGACATTGCACGTTAAAACAAAAAGTGATAATCTATAAATGTTACCGATATATAATATAGAAACCTTTGTTACCATACAAAATACGTTTTACTTACCGTTCACCTCGTTTAACCAAATAAATGGAATCCCATTGTGTAAACAATTTATTATTGTCAATAATTAAATTTTAAAAACTATCATCAACTGATAATAAACTGATATGAAGATATTTCTCAAGTTTGTGTATTTTTGGAACATTGTCAGTACCCTTTACATATACTTAAATAGACTGTATGGGTTCTATTACAGTGGCCATAGGACAAAGAAGGGGAAAACGTTGGATTGCACTCTTTACCTGTTTGAGAGAGCCAAATACTTAGAGGTTTTGCATGGAATGAATTATGATTCATTTATAATGGCATTTCCATGTTTTGCTTCTAGAAGGGGAAAACCAAAGCAAATGTATTCGGATAATAATACAAATTTGTGAAAGCAAAACGTATATCATAAGAAGATTTGGAAAAGTTTAATATACGACAGGTAGCTAAGACACTAACTAAACCTACAATGAAGTGGCATTCCAATTCTACACAAGTCTGTCACATGGGAAGAAGCTGAGAACGATTGGTCATATTGGTAAAAACAGCCTTCTATGCAACTTTACTATCCCACATGATAAATAATTCATTGCTAAGATGTCTCATGATGGAAATCGAAAACATGATCAATTCTCGACCTTTAACTTATGTATCACTTAACTGTGAAGAAGATGCTGTTATAACATCAAATAATTTTTTGTTTGGTAGTTCAAGATGAAGGTTGTAAGAATTTCAGACAAATGTGTAGGATAACTCAGAATAGAAATCAATGGAGGTATGCATATAACCAGTTCCAGGACAAAAACCTAATGATGAAAAAAGTAATTGTATTTAAACCTGATCATTATTGTAAACTCCTGAGTTGGTTTGGCAATATACATAACAAATGTTGATTGTGCAAAAGGAATAATTGAAAAACTATTGATTCGGCAAGTGTCTAAGTGGTGGGGGATCTTGGAAGCTGTTAGGTTGCATACTCACCTAGCGTACTATTGAATATTGGTGAAATAGAGTATATTATTAGAAAACAATAGAAAGCAAAAAACACAAAAAATAAAAAAAAATTTAGCACAACGCCGTGCGGTATTTAACAAGAAAAATCAGCTGCCATGTTCGAAGACAACAAACATAGAAACAAGCAAAGATTGTTGAAAGCACATGTGTGGAGCACAGCATTGTACGGATGCGAAACGTGGACAGTAAGAGAACCGGACAGGAAAAATATAGAAGCATTTGAAATGTGGTGCTACAGACGTATGATGAAGATATTATGGACAGACAGAGTTAAGAACAAGGGGTATTAGAAATGACAGGAGAGAGATATGTTGATAGGACACATACTAAGACATAAGGGAATAGCACGGCATATATTAAAAGCAGAAAAAGAAAAATGAGAAGCACAGCTAGATCTAGATTAGAATACTGCACATAGATAGTGAAAGATGTGGGCTGTAGGAATTTCAAGGAAGTGTGTAAGTTAGCTCAGAATAGAAAACAATGGCGCTACATGTCCAACCAGTTCTAGGACTGAAGACCTAATGATGAGTTCAAGTGGCCTCAAACCTATTAAATGATTCAGTGATTATTCTGTAGAACTAAGAGCTAATTGGCTTACACCCCAATTGTATGCCCAACAGTTCTGGAAAAGATGGGTTTTGGGTTATCTACTGGATCTCCTCAACGTAGTAAATGACATAAACAAGTACAACCACTCAAAGAAAATGATATGGTTTACATCGTGGACCATAATAGTAGTAAAAACTATTGGCAATGAAGAACGATAGCCTCAGTCATCATGTGTAAAGATGGTAAAGTACGCAATGTTACTGTAAGAACAACTGTTTTACTGACAAGACCTGCTGTAAAGTTAGCAAAGATAGACAAAAAAGAAGATTAACTTGATTGCAAGCAACTATTCAGGTTACCATGGAGAAGGATGCTAATAATTCAAATAAATCAGTAAGATCTGATACATGGCTCACTCAGGAGAAAAGTATTTGTTATTAATTTTCAAGAGTAAGTGTTTAAAAAGTAAAAAGAGTGACATACATTTTTCTAAAATATGTGTGAAATTTGTCATACCACTAACTAGAATTGTATTTAAAAGAATTAGACTAAAAATCACCAGAATAAATAATAATTTGAATTTCTGAAATTATATACAGATACTGTCGAAAACGGCTTACAAGATATTTATTGAGCTCCATAACTTTTCTTTACAAAAGGAATAAAAAACATGTAACACATGTCATTTTTCGCTATTGCTAAAAACTTATTTACTGGTAATAGTAACAATGCATTATTCAGATGATGGGTAATGACAGGAGTAATCGGTTGTTCATGGCCTGTTAATATGCAATCGTTATTGATAATTAAGTCATCGTTTTAAAAGCTTTTTGTTGCATAATATACATTGCCGTATACCTAATTTTTTTTAAGAAGAGTACAACGTCATCAATGCACAGTGCAACAAATTTATGTCGAAATAGTCCAATACGGCTTTGAAGGGATGATATGTTGATTGTCACCTGATATCATTGGTGTAGTATAACTTCTAAAAGTAATGGCTACATTCAATTCAATGTTTAAACGAGAAAACTTTCACGATAGTTTTAGAAATATACTGCATTACACACGGATCTAATATAAAAGCAATAGATGAAACATATGCGCATTCTGTTGAATTGTTGACAATTGTCAATCTGTCAACCGTAATTCGTGTTTATAATCGTTTATATCTTGCATTTTTCTATAAAAAGTTCTTTTCAGAAATGGTTGAATAAGTATTTAATATTCGGTCCTTATTGTTGATTTGTTGCAAACTACAGTATTTAATTTCCAACAATGAGGTAATTATTTTAGGTAAACTTTATCCGCGATTTGTAAATTCCTGTATTTTTAGACAACATGCAAGATCACAGAGCAAGATATGGTTCAAAAGGACAGATCCTACATTCGCAAGCCAGGGAAATGATTTGGAATGTGATGCACTTTATGAAACAAGAGAAGAAAATAGAGGACCTGTTATTCCACTCCATTGTTTTAGGGAACGGGTGTTAGCGGCAACTAAAATATCTAAAAGCGGCTACAACCGCATTATGAAGGAAGTTAAACAAGGGGAGAAGTCTTCTCCTTCGAGATTGTCGAAGAAAAGACAACTGCAATCTCCAAAAGCAGATCTCAGTGTAAGCGACGGAAACCATCAGACGAGTAATTAATGATTTTTATATTACTGATAAAACACGCCCAATTGTGAACTGGATATTGGAGAAAATTAAACATCTGGAGTAGAATTTGAGTGTGGAGTATCAACATTACGAAAGGTCATTTTAAGCATGAGTTTTAAGTATGTTACTTCAACAGAGATATATATGTTATTTGATTTTAATTTGATATTTTCATGTGGAAAAACGCAGCTGATAAACGTGATTTATTGATGGAGTCACAAGATATTCGCTACAAACAAATTGTGCATGTGATAAGATGTAAAGGCGAAAGAAGATAAAATGTATACGCACATGAGAGCTACATCCATAGCTCATACACAGTTCCTAAGGAATGGACTGATAATAGCAACAAAGGTCTGAAAAACCTATTTCCAAGGGCAGACCATTGGCGATATAAATATAACTTAATGAAACAGTCAAAAAAGAAAATTGCCGACGAAAAGCTTATTCTTATGGAACGGGAGGAGGTCCATCAAAAAATGTGGTAGATGATAGTACGGACATACAAATCTTTGAAATTGTTGGTAGCAGATGACTGCATTAAAATATTATGATGATTGTTCTTATAACGGTTCTGATGACCAACTCCTTGATACAAACCATAAATCAATTGTACTGCAATACATTGAAACTAATGATTAATTTATAGGAACTAAGACAAGTACCACTCTTTTACCGATGCACACAATAATGCAACCGGATGTGCATTTCAACCAACCTTCAAAGTCACATAATACAAATGGTATCTATAGTTATTATAAACTACAATATGTTATGAATTAATTGCAGATTATTTGAACTTCAGTATGCCTGACTTTGAAATTGAACATGTTACGTTCCAATTTTGCTTTTAAAATTTCCCTGGTTAATTCAATACCCGCTCGAATAAAATCCGTTTCTACTGTTAAATTCCTCAACTTAAATCTAGTTGCTTTGAAACGACAAGATTATGATACAATTAAATAGTTTATATCCTGTTTTAGGTACCCGTTAACTTGGTATACATTACGACCGCGTATAATTGCTTCTCTTGTGTTTTCCATTTAAAGGCTTGCCGAGATGGCGAATCCTACTATTGTTTGATAGCGTGTTTTCCAGTTTTAATCGCGCTTCGATAAGTGAGGATTTGCAGTTCGAATTCGTGTCATTTGAACCAATGTTGAATTTGATTCTGCAGCTTGTGCGTCGAAATATTTTCTACATTATTCATCACCGTATTTCAAAAGCAATGCACGTTTGTTTTCTTTTGTTCGACAACTAGGTGTCTTGCATATATTGGCGAGTTTCCCCGCGCTTACCCATTCTAGTCAGATTCTCTTTTTAGTTTTTTTAGCTGGAGGTCAAATGGGTTCTATCTTTGTGTAGGCTCGACTGTTCGTTGCCGTGGACCAGCTGCTTTTGTCTGTAGATTGCTGCTGTAGTTACGATGGCAGGGTGAATAGATCCCGAGTACCGCGGCGTTTCTGTGTTGACTCACCCCCGACGACTTGCAAGCTAAGCATCCGGACACCTACAGGTATGCAACTTGTTTTCTTTTGTGTGTGTCAACGGCATATTCTGCATCAGCATTTGATGTAGTTACGTCTTAAGAAGTGTGACATTGTAGAACTATTGTTTGTTGCTGCTAATCGATATTATCGTTCTACAGGTGTGATGTACCATTGTTAAAAATGTTGGACAGGCAAATGCTTATTCTTTTATACTGATTGGTTTATTTTACAAACGGTACTATGTACAATTTAAGATTTCTGACAAAAGCTCTCACGTGTTAATTCTTTCCTACTAATTAGTTTATTTTACAAAAAGTATTAGGTGAAATTTTAAAAACGCTTGACAAAAGCTCTCACAGATTGATTTACTACTGATTAATTTTATTTTGTGTAAAATACGAGATGCGCACTTCGTATCTAAATTCCTAAATTGTCCGTATAATATAATTGTTTGCTGTGAAATAATAACACTTAATCTATTGCTTTTGATTGTTTGTACAGAATCCTATATTTATTTTTATGTGTTAATAGATAATCAGGGGCGATGTGCTTTATTTTTTTTTTGTTGTTTTTTGTTGGTATTTGGGTGAATCGTCCCACTCTCCGCATTTGATAGTTAACCTGGTATTTACTTTTCTTCCGGTTACGTCTAGATACGTAGCAAACATGAGTCAGATGGGAGTTGCACGGTGGACGATCTAATAGAAAATGATGTTAAATCCTTAAGACATTACCAAATGGTTATATAATAATGCAGTTCAAACGTCCAATTAACTTTAATTATTTACAGAACGAAATAACACATTGAGGAGCATATTCAACAAAGATGCTAAAAATGCAATTTCTTCATTGAACCGAGTTCTACTTTGAACCTCCGTTCAACTTGCTTCATACAAAACGCAGCGTAAGAGTTCTGTTCAATTGCAATGGTGTGAAATATACTTTTATGAAAATTCGGCAATTATGTAAATGTATATTTCAGGTGTTATTTCAATAATATTAACAAATTCTATATATTATAGTGTGACTTCAATTTAAATACGTTCTCCTTACTCACATTGCATTTATTTTCAAACAACACAAGCTTAGATTTAGCAGCTAAACAAGATTCTCTGTCATTGCTAACTTGTGCTTATGTGCATCGAACTAATTCACATGTTATTGCAGAAGCGTTTCTATTTAACAGCGATATATCTTTTACTTTAGTTTCATCACTGTCACTCAAAAAACTCCACAATTTTTACTAATAGTGTTGTTTTATTAATGTGAATCACTTCAGATCTTCCAAATCTGCAGAAGAGGAAGACAAACATTAGGGTAAAAATGGTTTAATTATTAACTTAATCAACTACTAATTGTTTTTATACTTGCAATACGCTGTTCCCCAAATACTAAACTCATACTGTACTAAATATTTTTTGTTAAATAAAAATAGAGAAAAATCCAGCAGGAGTAGAAAGAGCATTATTTGATATGCTAAATGCAGCCTGATATTGTAACCCATATAAACTGTATTATGCTACACCAAACACCATTGGTAAGTTATTTGTGTGCAGCTTGTCAAATTATATTGTACTCTTATTAAAGTAATTTTGCTCTACTTAGATATAAATAGGTGTATGAGAATGTATCAAAATCCAAAACAGCAGCTATAAGAAATAGGAAAGTTGATTGATGGTCATTTGTAATGTTCCTTCGCTACATCACTTAAGTTATAAAAGGTGGTTTAGGTTTATCATTTCTAAAATATCGTATTAAAATACTGTCATTTATAATTAAGCTGTTGTTTAAAAAGCTTTATGCAAATTATCATGTATTGCTGTAATAAGAAAAAATAGATGTATTGAAATCTATCAAACCCAAAATGGCATCCATAATAAATAAGAAAATTGATAATTGTTAGGTAAAGACAAAATGTTTTTTAACAAATCAATCGGACCATTCTCTAGGGGGTTAAAAAGTGGCCATGAGAAAGTGTTTTTATATTTTGAATATTATTCGAAATAACAATAATAAAAATAAGATACGGAAATTCAGTTTTTTACATTATTGATAATTCTTCGGATGCCAAACGAGATAAGTCAAATTGCTTCACAGATTATGAATCAGTGTAAAATTTAACAACTTTGCCAAAGTTCAACATACCCTCATCTCCAATAATAAGCGGGGACCCTATATCTAAGAGAAATGCATAATTAGGGTTTTGTACTGGAGAACTTCAAGTACAATAAATTTATCACATAGGTTTTTCTCAGGACGCCATAAAAACACAAACATATGATTATACTTACTTTCATAAGCTCTTCTCGTTGTTTTCTTCTACTCTCAATAATTGCTTGCTCATCATCTTCATCTTCGTTTAAATCAATATCTACATCAATCGCTTCATCACTACTTGCATCCTTATGTAAACCTTCACTTAATGAGTCTTTATATTTGTCGAGCTTTTCATGTTTCTTGTATTCATCAATACTTCTAGCTTTATCTCGATCTCTTCTATCTCTAAACCTATCTCTATCCCGATCACGTGAATGTCTACGATCATAATCCCTAGAACGTCCTCTTCGCAAATCTCCTCTTCTATCCCTCTCACGTGAGCGCCTTCTATCTCTATCATAAGACCGATCTCTTTCTCTATATAAGTTCCTATCTCTATTTGTTTCATTAGGTTTATTTAGATACCTATCGTGACTTCTAAAATACTCAACATTTCGAACCAAATGCCCATCTCTAATGTCTCTTTCAGGTCTTATATAACCGGGTTTTTTATTGTATGTTCTTGAAATTAAATTATCTTTGGTTTTATAATCTCTCCTTATTATTTTATCCCTATTATTCAGTGACTGTTTTATAGTAGAATCTTTAACTAGCATTTCAACCTTACGTTCCCTACTTCCCTTCACTATTATACGTCGTTTCTTGGACATTTCATCATTACTTGAATCATCTAAGAGAATTATGTCACCGTCAACCTTGGCCGATTCTTTTTTTTCTTGAATGAAATTCAAAGTTGATTTTTCCAGTGCTTCATTATTTTCCCTGGCTATTTCTGCTTGCAATAACTCCTTTTGTCTCATCAATTCTTCTAAGTCCATATCTGCTTCTAAAACAGATACATCTATTGCATCACTATCACAGTCAGCCTCAGGTTCTGGATCATTATCGCTTTCTGATGAAATTACTTCTAAAGAATGAGTTAATAACTCCTTATTTAATTCGTCAACTATATCCGATACAACTTCTTTAATTTTTGTCGTTTCATTAGTATTGACGCCTGAATAAGATTTACCATTAGCAATATTATTAGATATACCTTGTGATACTTTAAGTTTTTTAGTTGAAATTTCTGGTGTATACCGATCATATTTAATAACTTTTGGCTCAGGTTCATCCTTAGATTCATCAAGTTTTCGTTTACGATGTTTATGTTTTTTATGTTTTTTTAGTTTGTCTGTAGAATGTTTCTTATTTCTGTGCTTGTCTTTCTTGTGTTTCTTTTTATGAGTTTCTGTTTCCAAAGAAATTTCACTTAGCAAGTCAATATTATTAGAATCTATTGAGGAACTACAATACAAAAAAGAATAATTAATATTCAAATTCTTATTTACTTACATTGACTCCATTGCCAGTATCAGTACACAATATCCTAATAAATTAAAATACAGCCAAGTACTTATACTAAAATATAATTAAACATTTTTAACAAATTTATTGCTCAATGACAGAAATCAAAGCTATTCAATCCTGAAACTAATTTTAATGTTGGTAAAAAATAATATTTGACAGCTTTACCAACATTAGAAAGGTTAAAAAGAAATTCAAACTATGGATACTAGATCAATATTTGATGTTTTTAAGTTTAGCTATTGTCGTTTTGCATTTGATTGGTTACAAATAACGCCCATAATTATCTTCATTCTATGGTAAAAGTTGGAATTTCCGTTAAATAAACTGGAACAAATGTTTTTAAAATTAATATAATTGTAACTAATTATAGAAAATTACAAATTTATAACAGTATTTTAAATAAAAATTGCGATTGGTTGAACTGGCTTAAAATAAGTTGCTTAATCTTAATTTGTCACTAAAATTGATATTTTACTTGCTAATATTTATGCTGCAATTCTGTTACATCTGTATAATATCAACTGTAAAGACCTCGTCGTTCATGATGAGCCTTATAGATCAAAGTGTTATTCTGCGCATACCCTGCATCTTACAGGTTCTGTAATCAATTACAGATTTTCTTAAATACTTACAGTGACCTTTTGTTATATGTTAACCTTCTGTTGAAATAAAGATAACTGAAATGTGTTTGCCTCGTTAATAAAAAGAAAATGAATAATATAAAGCGGATATTATTTATTGTAGCCCTTTTAGAAGAAGATGAGGATCAGTTAGTATTGCTTTTATCTTTGCAAGCTGACAATACTAACGAGGTTGCACTTTATGAACCGAATACGTATTGTAAAGAAAAATTTAAGAGACATTCTAATCACTTTTACAATGCCAGATATGCATTTCAGGCAAATGTTTCGTTTAGATAAAAGAAGTGTCGCAGATCTGATTACAAGCCTAAACTCCCTGTAATGTTGATGTATTTCTTGTATGTTTTCGTTTTCCAGCAGCACTGCTAACAAGTACATAGGCTTCTTTGCAGGCCTAAATGTATATATGAAATTATTTCATAGAATTTGTAATTTCAAAGAATAGCACTTTAGGTATTGACAACTGTGAATATTGTTGCTGCAATACAAATCAATTTATAGTTTGCTTAAAAACACAAATTTGTACTTAAAGTCTAGTAACTTAAATTCAAAATGCAAAAAATAGTTCGAAAGTAACACCATGAATATAGGTGCAATCTACAGAATAATTTTGTACAGAATACAGATACTGAAAGTTATACAGAATACCAGTTTCTGTAGATCTATAAGGAAAAAAGTTTTAGATAACCTGTAAGCTACAGTTTACGATTTTACAGGCTTACGATCAAGTGCACAGAATTGCAGCATTAAATGTAACATTTAAATCATAATCTTGTTTTGCAAGGAAAATCTCAACTAACCACAACTTATTATTTTGCATAAAAATCCTAATAGAAAAAGTCTTCGTGATTGGATAAATCGTTGAGAACGTTCTGATATGGAAATTCACGTGGTCACTGTTAATAGGAACTTATTGATAATTTACTTTATGACCAGAGAATAAACTTCTACGTATTCCGTATCCGTACGCATTCCTATAAAATAAGATAAACAAGGACTCGAGAATCAATAGTCAATAGTCAAAACCCAACTACTACTCAGTAGCGGTTCTCAACCTGAGTTAGGGTCTCAGTACTCCCAGAATTTCCAAGGTATAGACCACTTCACAAATTAGTGTAGTGACGTCAGATACAGTTATTTTTATTGCTAAATGTAATCCAAAACTATAAGCGAGTAATGTTTAGGAAAAAATTAATGCTATGGGTTGGCATCACTTTGCATAGTTGTCGTTAGCACTTTATTACATTTCATTTCATTTTGTATCCGTCGGCTGTCATTTGCTATTTGTTGTTTTTAGCAATTTTACGAATTTTTCCTGTTTATAAAATCTAATTAAATAAAACTGAATTAATTTATGTAAAGGTTTTTATCCCGACTGAAACTACGACACTGGAAAGCGAGTGCTGATGGTTTATGATCGGGTAGATGAAAGTTGTCAGTCATGGTCAGATGTTAACCGTCCGCCATATTTTTTGTATTTATTTGAGGTATAATGTAATTCACCTATTGATTAAGCTTCTAATCAAAATTCTAATTTGCAACTTTTCTAGATTGCAATTTTTGGTGTATTTTTATAGTAGGTGGGTTTATTTAAGATTTCAATTAAATAATTGGAGGTAATAATCAATTTTATTGCTTTATTGTTGGAACCAAAAGTAGCTCATGTTAAGGTGTAGAGTATTTGAAGAACCGATATAAGGCAAACTAAGCAGCTGATTTGAATAATTTCTAAAAGCCACTACTGACTTCTAAAAACTATGTAAGTTAGATATATAAACCGTGCACTCTGACGGTCGAATCCGTCTGTATATTGATATACAGATGCTATGAAGTAAATTATCGGATTAATTATTAAAATAAATACGCTTAATGTCTATATGAAATAAATTCAAACAGTTGGTGCCTGTGTAGACAAAGTAGTTAGCCCGATTTTTAACACGTTTAATGTTTATTTATCATTTAACAAAGAAAACGTACGTAGTGTAGACCGTATTAATGCGTAGACAGTTTATTCGAGTTCTCGTGTGAAAATTAAATGCCGGCGGTTGTTTAAAAAGCAAAGTAAAAGAAAAAAAAAGGTGCAACAGGCATTGAACCGGGACGATCCGCATGGTAGCCTAAGTTTTTACTACTGCACCACTATAGCTGACGTTAATTTAAATGTCGTTTGTTGTATTGTTGGATTTATACACTCCACACTAAAGAAGTAAGCTTTTTTTAAATAAATCACGTTCGATTGAAATTCTACTGTCGCAACCGTTCGCCTCCGTCAAATTTATTTTTTAATGTTTTCATTAGGTCTAAATAAAAAAAATTATTTGTAAAATAGATAAAGGATTGATAAGATCGCTGACAAATATCAAGGGGCGGCTCCGTGGTGTAGTTGGTATGCGCGTACTACTATGCCTAAAGGACACGGGTTGAAGTCGACACGGTCCGCTTGAAAAATGTTAGGCGAGCATTTTTCACAAAAATACACCCTCGTTCAGATGAGAGGTAAAATGAAGGTCTCACGTGGGAGTGCTGTCAGGCACATTGAAGATCCCTACCTTGCTTGGAACAGCAAGGGTTTAGCAAAATTCAAAATTTTCCAGGTAAAAGAACTCGCTTTCTAACCAATGTAGTACCTTCGAGTGGAGCATTGGAAAATCAAATGTAGTAACAGGACTCAAATGATTATTATTAGAAATTTGCAAAAGTAGTAGCGGCAATAGCGCTAATGGCTGCCAATCTTTAGCATATATTTTTCCCTAATAATTACGTTAGTTAGTTACGCACTACATTTGGCAATAAAAAATTCTGTTTGTTTCGTAACAGCACTGGTTTGTGAGGTGAACTATAGTAAGGTGTGAATATATTTTTTTGGTTGAATTTATATAATTACATTAAGTTTTATTAAATTTGGTTAGATTAAAACATTGTCATTTAAAGTTTAACATTTTCAGGTTAAAGGTATTGTGGCGGGCTACTACTAACGCGTTTCACTAATTTAAAATAAGTAGTAATAAAAGTCTTTATTACTCACTGTTCACAAGTCTAATTAACAGCATATGCTTTATTTATAGATGTTTTCAGTCCAATTAACAATGAAGCACTATCACACTAATGAATTTACGAGCACTAAAATTTTCTTAAACTAAATTCTTAACCATATGTCTATTAACAACACTATACACTACTATTATTTATTTATTACACTTTTGTCTATTTACGTATTCGACAAGCTGTCGGTACAATATATACTTTCACATAATACAAATTTATGCTTACTCTTGGACTTCCAAAAGCTTAACTATTGTATGTGCTCGAACATTCTCGGTTTCTGGAGAATATACAGTGCTTACGGCGCTTGTGTGTTTGACAGGTTGCCTAATAGTAGCTCGTAACACTGAGCCCTTTTTAAAACCGTTACGTCTCGTAACTGTAAATAGATTTTGACGCCAATTCGATGACTGATGACGGTATTGGCAACTATCTCCTCTGGTGCATCCACCACGTCGTTGGAAATAACAGTCAACACTATTTTCTTGGTCTTGTAAGGCAACCGGTTGACAGCAACAAACAAGGACCTGACGTTGGTTCCCTGGAAAATTACTTCTAGCATATTTCAGACTATCCTCCAATCTAAGCGATCCAGTCCACAGCCGAGCTTGGGCACCGCTAGTCTCGTTACTCTATTTTCCATCAGCTGAGCTTTAAGATTCAGCAAAGCCTCCCATAGATGTCCATAACTAGGTCTCTGCCATGAAGAATTTTTGGTGACGAGATAGTAAACATAACGATTGTTATTCTAAAGAACCAAAGCTTTTTCTACAGTTGGCTGCTGTTGTACTGATTCATCCACACATCCAAACTTTTTCTTAAAACAACAGCTATTCCTCTTGACATTTCCAAATCTTGAACTACGCAATATGCAAGGGAATACTCTTCTGGTGATCTAAACAGATCTTGCTCTTTTTCAACAACAACGCCAAATCTCGCCTTAGCGGAACCACCATACGCCGCCATAAAACTCTCAAAATCTACGTTTGGCTCTTGATTAATAACTCGTCGAACACCATTCTCATTATTCCAGCCTTCCTGGTTGTTGCTAGCGTAGGATGTTAAACGGTAAAAGTGTACCACTTTCGGTTTACCACGCGGAGATCTTCTGATCCGGTACACTACATCATTAATTCTTTTTAACACTTTGTACGGGCCTTCCCTTTGTCTTTGTAATTTTGGCGACAATTCACGCTTTCTTTGTGGATTGTACAATCACACTAAATCTCCAGGTTGGTAACCACCTTCTTGTGCTCTCTTGTCATATTGTGATTTCATTCGATCGCTTGCTACCTGGATATTCTTTCGAACGTTTTCGTGAATGCTATTTGATCTTTCACGAAGATTACTAACGTAATCTTCACCTGCGATCTCTTCTCCAGGTTTAAATCCAAACTGAAGACCACATGGTAGCCGCAATTCACGTCCTAACATCACGCAGGCGGGAGAGTATCCTGTGCTGTCATGTATTGAAGATTGGTACGCCAGTAGGAACAAATGTAAATATTGATCTCAGTCTCGTTGATGTTCAGAGACAACTTTGGCTAGGTACTTTCCTAACGTCCTGTTCATTCTTTCAACCATTCCATCCGATTGAGGATGAAGTGGCGTGGTTCTAGTCTTCCTGATTTCAAAATGCTTGCAGACGTTTTGAAACAACGGAGTGTAATGCCAACGGAACTCCAAAGCGACAAAACAACTCCCTCACTAGTACATCTGCAACCGTCTCGGCTTCTTGGTTAGGTATAGCATATGCCTCCGGCCATTTGGTAAAATAATCCATTGCAACCAAGATGTATTTGTTTCCTTTCTCTGATTCAGGAAACAGACCAGCTATATCAATGGCCACCCTCTCAAAAGGATTCCCCACGTTATACTCTCTCATTGGGGCTTTCCGTTATGTGACCGGGCCATTTGCAGAGGCACACAACTCAAATTTCCGACACCACTCCTTCACATCTTCTTTGCAGTTTACCCAATAGAATATTGCTCTCACTCTTTCGAGAGTTCTTTTCACGCCAAAGTGCCCTCCGGAAATACCATCGTGCAAGTGCTGCAACACTTCCGGCACTATCACTTGAATTCCCTCAGTGCCATTTTCACAATCCAGGCGTCGTTTCAAGAGTCTATTTTCAATCACCAAGGTGTCCCACTGTGCCCAGTATGCTTTCAGGCTCCTGCTTGAAATACTAATTTCTTCCCAAGCTGGTCGTTGTCCTCTACTTTTCCACTCAATAATACGTCCCAATTCGGCGTCATTCTCCTGTTCTTCTCGTATTCTTTCGGGTTACCAAGTATCATCGGTTACCGTCATTCTATGGATGACACTTATTTTCGCTTCCATCATGGAGCAATAATTGCAGTCTACCGGACAAGGTCTCCTTGACAGAGCGTCTGCATTCCGATGGCTAGTACCTACACGATGTTCTGTGTCAAAGTCATATTCCTGCAGCCGCTCTATCCACCTTGCAACTTGCCCTTCAGGATTTCGAAACTGCAGTAACCATTTTAGTGCAGCATGGTCTGTTCTCAACAGGAATTTACAGCCGTATAAGTACTTATAAAAGTGCTCTACGGATTTGACGACGACCAAGAGCTCCCTTCTTGTCACACAATAGTTCCTTTCTGGCCGTGACAAGACCTTGCTGAAATACCCAATAACTTTTTCTTGTTCGTCCTGCACTTGAGAAAGAACGCTTCCTATCGCTGTGTTACTGGCATCGGTATCCAACAGAAATTTCCCCTCCATCTGTGGATAACTCAAAATTGGTGCTGTAACTAGTAGCCGATTCAGTTGTTCAAACGCACTGTGGCAGTCGTCATTCCAATCGTATTTTTGTCCATCTTCGGTTAATTTCGTTAACGGTTTGGCAAAGTTCGCAAACCCAAGTATAAAACGTCGATAATATGTGCATAATCCTAGAAAACTGCGTAGTTGGTGTATATCTGCTGGTGTAGGCCACTCTTGTACCGTTTTTATTTTGTCAGGGTCACCTCTTATTCCGGTCTCCGAAACGACATGTCCTAGGTATTTGACCTCTTTTCCAAATAGGTGACACTTCTTGGGGCTCAATGTAAGGTTTGCCCCGCGTAATCTTTGGAATATTTCCTCAGGTTCTTAAGGTGTTCTTCAAAAGACCGGCCTAACACTATCACGTCGTCTAGGTACACCAGACATGTTTTCCAGGACAGTCCACGCAGTATCATCTCCATCAAACGTTCAAAAGTAGCAGGAGCATTGCATAATCCAAATGGCATGACCTTGAACTGCCATAATCCAGTTCCAATTGTAAACGCAGTTTTTTCTTTATCGTTTGGCTCCAAGCCTACCTGCCAGTATCCGCTTTTCAAGTTCAAAGTCGAAAACCATTTAGATCCGGATAGAATATCCAAGGTGTCATCAATTCTGGGCAAAAGATAGCTGTCTTTCTTTGTCACATTGTTAAGCCGCCGGTAATCTACACAAAACCTTGTCGACCTGTTCTTTTTCTTGACGAGCACTACCAGGAATGCCTATGGACTATTCGATGGTTCAATCACTCCCTGTTTTTCCATGTCGGTGATAATTTGCTCGGATTCCTTACGTTTTGCCAAAGGAAGCCGCTCGGGATGTTGTCTTATCGGTTGCACATCTCCAGTATTGATCTTATGTTGCACAACATTCGTCCTTTTTTTCTCACTATCATCCAGTGCAAACACACCTTGATATTGTCGGACCAGTGCTTTTACCTTGCCCTGTTGGTCACCGTTTAATCCTTGACACGAAGGTATCAACATATTCAGCAATTTCTGTGAGCAACCGTTGGATGGTTTATTTTTTGTGTCGTCCACACAACGTTTAACATGGCATACTGGAATGCAACTTCCCATAATCATGTCCTTCAGGGTCACCGTATGCGGATTAATATTTAGCACCTTTACTGGTATCATATTTCGAAACTTTAGCAGTGTTCTTCCAATCGGTAATCCCTCTTGAACCATTCCCGATTCAGTTGCTTCCATCATGCATACTTGTCCTTTCCGGAGCGTACTATCTGGGCGTCCCATTACGATCATTTCCGCTTTCACGGGTATTCTCATATCACAAATCATTCGAACTTGCATCGTCTGGTTACTCGTCCCTTGAAATGAAATCTCACCATCATCTATCCGAAGCACATTTTCTTTCATGTTTACATGAAACCCATATTCTCTCATGAAACCATTTCCAAGATCACTTCTTCTGTAATTTCAGCTACCAACACCCGATGATTAATTAGTTTGTCTCCAATTGTTAACGTAACGGCAGTCTCTCCGTGAGTAGAAATTTTCTCACCACTTGCCGTTCGAAGACATACCAATGCAGGTAGCACTTTTCCACGACCAACCAAATCTGGTCTTACAATAGTCTTTGTCGCTCCTGTATCCACGACTAATCGGACAACCCTACCAATAATTCTACCATCAATATAGATGCTGTCCAGACTTCCCATTGCCGATGCAGTACGGATAATAATATCCGCGGCACTACGTTGAGTTGACGACGTTCGCCCCCTTACTTCGACTTGCTCTACTTTTCCTGCTGCTCAATCGGTTGTTTTTGGTTGAGTACAGCGTCTCTGTATATGACTAACTTCAGCACAGTTCCAGCATCGCAAACCCCATCTCTGCGGTCGTTGTCTTTCCAGCCTTTCCGCCTTTTGCTTTTCAAACACACGATTGATTATTTCTTCTATGCTGTTCTGCGATTCACCAGGTTCCTCTAAGGCAGACCGAACTTTGTGACTCACTCTGTTTGATATCTGCTTAGCTGCTTCAAATTCAAGCGCATGAGCCAGTGCGTCATCTAAGATTTTTGGTCGTGCTAATCTTAGCGCTTGCTGTATTTCGCCATCTTTAACGCCATCCACAAATGTTTGTACACCCAGTTGTTCGAGGAAGCTCTCTGGTGTCGTTGTGTATGCCAATCTAACTATTCTGGCAATGTCGGTTTCGAATTCTTGCAGACTTTCATTTGTCTTTTGCGAGCGGTTCTTAACTTGTGCATGGTAAACCTGTTGAAGGTGAGCGTCTCCATATCTCATATCCATATCTCATCTCAACTAAACCTATAAAATAGCTGAAATACAAATAAAGTACGTTACAATATTTGCTTACCCTGAAAGGCTTTTCCTTTTAAGGGACGCCAAACCGTTTTGTCTCAGCAATCCCTTTCGATGTTTTCCCCACAAGAAAGACATTTATTTTGAATAGGTCTCATTTGCTTTCGGTTTCCTAATTTTATCACTTCATACTGTTGCGAGCTACTATTAGGCAACCCGTCATACACACAAGCGCCGTAGGCGCTGCATATTCTCCAGGGACCGAGAATTCTCCTAGCAATTACTGGAGAATGAGTCATCCTTTTTAATTCAGAGTATATATAAGACCGCTAATAAATGTAAAATGTTTGTATATATCAGAATGTCGAATATAAATTATATCGTGTAAAGTTACATAGTTGAGAATTTGGAAGTCCAAGGGTATACATAAATGTTATATTATGTGTCTAATGTACATGCAGCTTGTAGAATACATAAATAGACAAAGTGTAATAAATAAATAATTGTGTTAGTGTTGTTAATGGACCTATGGTTAAGAAGTTAGTTTAAGAAGATATTAGTGCTTGTAAATTCATTAGTGTGATAGTGCTTCATTGTTAATTAGACTGAAAATATCTATAAATAAGGCATATACTGTTAATTAGAATTGTTAACAGTGAGTAATAAAGACTCTTGTTATTACTTGTTTTAAGTTAGTGAAACGCGGTAGTAGTAGCCCGCTACAATGCATCCCGTAAATGCACTCATCAAATGTTGGTTAAATTAAATAAATGTTAAACATAAGATGTCTCTCAAATACGATGCCATTGCTGGAGTGACTAAATATCTTTTTACCATTTTGTCTGTTTACCTTGTTCCTAAATAAGTTCAAATAAAATTCAACCTAAATTTAGCTTCTATTAAGATTACACTATTTCAATATGAATATAAGTATACTTTCTTAATAAAACTTAATTTCCTAACATCAAACTGGATAGGTATACTAAAATAAATCATAAAGAAAATCATTAAGTCAAATCCATCAATAATATTCACTTAAATTTTCCCGTTTCTCATACATGGCATTTTAAATCCTATTTCTGGAAATGTCCTTAATAACAAACATAAAATAATTAAATACCAACTTTTTCTTACATCATTTCATTGTCTATTCAAAATACCAAAGTTTCGTGCTTCAACTAGCACTAAAGTTCACTAATAAAATTTACATTTAAAATCAACACGTACGTCTTAGTATTTTAAAATGTTCTAAACTTCTTTGCACGTTAATATTATGCCCAAGTTTAATCAACACTATTTCCATTAAACAAAACAATTACTTTCACTTATAATTAATTTCGAATTGCATAAGTACAAATCGGTTTAAATTTACAACTACATATAAATATTTAAAATGTATAAACATAAAAGTTCATACATTACTCACTGTTTAATATATCTTTAAACTCAGGAGTGCCCAGAAATAATTTCTGTCCTTCCAGCTAACACAGTTGCTCCCTTAACACAACACAACACCAAATCCAAATTATTTGGGGAATGAACTCTGCAGGTCCCAAGCCGTTTTAACAGGTTGTCACGACGTTAATTCCACAAACCTGTGATTAAAACATACGCTGCTCTTGCAAGTGTAGTTCAAAAAGCTTGTCTCCCCCTTACTACTTGCTTGTATTACTACATTTTGACGTTTCTAACAACTTTCTGAACTTTCAATTGTCGTACTTAGTTGTTATACCACATTTCTCACACTATAATTCGTTCTCGTAATGTAATATTTTAACTATGTTGAGTGCAAGTTTTTGTCACGTTACATTGTATGTAATTTGTATTATTGTTGTATGGTATTATTTTAATGTCCTTGGTGGTCGTGACAGACAGCATTTGTCTATTGTAAATTATCTTTTCATGAGAAATGCATACGTATTATCTTCTAAGATGTGTTTTCATTTGCGGTTTTAAAATAAGTCATCGTCTTGGATTATTATGTTTGCAATGTATTTAAAAAAAGATGTTATAGTTTATTATCTGAATCACTCTTATAGAAACAAAATTTGAAATATCATGCGTGTTTAATATTATTGTTCGTAAAATCTTAATATACAGAGTGCGTTCATATTTATCCGTCTATCTCAATTTAATATTGCCTACATCTTCTTATCTGGTTTATGGTTCACGTAACGCTAACGCGTTACAATGTCTAAGCGGCCATGATGTGGTATATTGTATTGTAATAGAAATTAGGTGAAGCAGTAAAAAGAGGTATTTTTTAAACATAGGAACTTTTTTGTAAAAGAAACTCCATTCCATCAGGAGGCCAAAATATCTAAGGTATTCACTAGAAACATTCATTTTAGGGCGGATCATAACACAGACGACAAGACGAGTTGGCGCCAAGAACCTTTTGACACAAGATCGAAGAACAGTTACTAAGCCGGTCAGGTATGTGAAGCCCGAAATCGAATTATTTAGAGAGTTTTATTTCTGTTTCTTCGAACCCATATCGCATCACTGACGTTAACCGGTGCACAAAAACCGTTATGCTTGCCCGTTCCTTTAGGGAAAATTAAAATAATTAACGTAATGTCCATTAGACTCATAACAATCTTCTCTAGTGACTTTTTGTTCTAGAATCCAAAGCCTACCGAAGTAGAATAGTATTTTTGAGACTGTCGTTTGTTACGTGCCGAAATCGGCCGTAGACATTCATAAAGTTTTGATATGCGGGAGTTTCGCGCCATAAATTTAAAAGACTTGTTGCGCGTATTTCCGTCACTTCAGAAGTGCGTTGCGCGAATTTCGCGCCGACGCGTGTGAGGAAGGAGAGTGGGGAATTTCCGAAAGTCGCGTTAGGACTTGCCTTTGAAACGTGAACAAGAGCAGTTGGGCTGGTATCTTATCGTATCTTTTTGTTATGTAGATTCCCTTGCCTTATCTTTGAGTATCGTTCCTCCAACCCGTTCCTTTTCGTACCTCTACATAGGAAGAAGACCAGCGAATTTTGAAGCAACCTAGCTTAGAAGATCCACGACCCGAGAACCATCATGAAGTAATCCGGATGCAAGCCGCCATCATGAAGTAATTCTGAAGGAAGCTTTACCTATTCACGTGAGTACCCCGTAAGGGGTTTTTATATAATTTGTATATTAAAAAAAACGTGTTGCAATAATTTGCATTTTGTGTGGCGTCATCGAAATTTGAGCGTCGATTTTCACATTATCGAATATCGTTACCAACTGTCATTTGTGTCACATGTACTGCGTTTACGGGACTATAATAATGACGCCTTCAACGTGGTATTTGGTTGTAAAAAAATTTTCTGATTGTTTTTATGCTTTATAATGTATTAATTAACGATATCTATAGCTTTTTCATTTAAAAAAAAAATAATTATGTAAATTTTAATACCTGATAACTATGAAATTTAGGGTGGTACCTCTAAGTTACTGTAGAGTTACCTAAAATGACATGACAGCTATTATGATAATTTAACACAAACCGCCATATTGACTATTGAAATTCATGGTATATTTTTTATATATAATGTTTTGCTAATCCAATTAATTTTGTTGTAACTTTAAAAGTATTGTCCTTCCTAACTTGAAATGTCTTAAATAAGTGCCGGTTTGTTTGAAATGGAATTGAAAGTGTTTTTCTTGTAGAAGTGTATACAGTATAATATAACCTTACTTACATACATGTTTGCATCATATAATTTTGAATGTATTTCTAAATATAAGTAAATAGCTTATTTTCTATCCACTATCAGAAAGAAGAACAAAAAATCTTTTAAAAATTGCTGTAAAATGTAGTTAGAATAATCCCTTTACTTTTGAAATTTTCTTAGCCTATCTGAAGCTGTTTTTGAGATTAATTTCTAAAGCTACCATTTAAATAACACATATAATGTATCTTTCTATAATTTTGAGTGTCTTCTTATAACCTAAATAATTAATTATAAATTACAATTACCTATATAAAGAAAATTCCATCCCGAAATATAGATTTTCTAATTAACTGAGCTTTTAATATATGTTCTAAAACGTTATAGTAACCTAATCTTGTTGTATTTGTTTTCTTAAACACTATCTTCGGTGTTCCTCAGATTATTCTTTGTCACAATGGGGCACAATTTATCTCTAAAGATTTTCAAAATTTTGTTAAGAGTTACAAAGTACAAAAAATTTGGTTTAACGCTAAATACCATCCTCAAGTAAACCCCACCGAAAAAGTAAATAGAGTTTTAATTACCACTCTCTCTTCCTATATTGATTCAGATCATACTACATGGGATGAAAATATTTTTAAAATTGCTCAAGCTTTGCGTACATCTAAACACGAAGCAACCCAATTTACTCCGTCATTTCTTGTTTTTGGAAGATATACCCCAAATAATGGTAGTTGTTATGGTTTAGTTCCTGACGATACTAACGTAATTGAATTTGACGATAAAGTACGCTGGGACAAAGACCAACAATCATTACCTTCTATCTTTAACGACGTTAGGAAAAATTTGTTAAAAACTTACGAAAAGAGTAAGGGCCACTATAACTTATGTAAACGAAATATTTCCTTCGCCTTGGGCGAACAAGTTTGGAAAAAGAATTATGTCTTATCGGATGCATCTAAGAAATTTTCCTCAAAATTAGCCCCGAAATTCATTCTTTGTAAGGTCACCCGTGTCGTTAGTCCTCTTATCTACGAACTTCAAGATACTGAAGGAAAACGCCAAGGCAGGTGGCATATTAAAGACCTTAAGCCATTCTCTGCTGACCCAAATGCTAGTTAAGTTTTTACGTTCCATTCCCCTCACGATTTACCTAATATTTTTTGTTCTCACCATCAATTAGTATCTTTAATTACTTATTCCCTCTCTTATACATCTACCTGTCATACGTTTAACTTATTTACTTTAAACTACTTATCTTTTGCTTCTGGTTGACTTTTCCTTGAACTTACCATTAGTTATATATCGCTTTATTCTCTGATTCCCCAGTATAACTCTGTCGCTTCATTTAATTAATCCCCGAACTTTTCCTACAATAGAGTATTTGGTTTTTAGTATTTATCTTACATCGTTTAATTGTGTGGTAATTGTCGTAACTTTGGTTGTAATAACTCATTGAATTTTTATGATTGGTTTGAGCTGATGTTAAGAGTGGATGCTTTCTTCTTTGTGCTCACATAGGAGCCGCGGCCTATGCCATTGTAAGAAATAGTTCATATTTGCAGTTTCAAAAGAACTAGGACTTTCTATTCCATGTGTTTTTCCTCTGAATTATTACAGTCGCTCACATTACCCGATATCATTATTTGTTTCTTTTCCTACTAAATCACCATAACTTATAAACATTTTTTTCATTGTTTTTTATTGAACTTCGTGGTGAGGCGCTATCGCTTCTTATAGATATCTTATTAAATTCTCGGTTGTTTTAGCATATTGGGACAGTGTCTGTATTTAACTGCTTATATTTAGACATCTTTGTGTGTTTAGGGTGTTACCGTTTTAAAAAATTACCTTGAAACAGTTTGTTTTTCGTGTGATTGTATCTGTAGTGATACTTTTAAGTTGTTGTGTCAACTTTTGTCATGATTTTCTTATCGTAGTGGATGCACTCGTTAGGAAAGCGATCGTACTAGTTCTCTTAAGAGTCTAGTGAATTTTTTAACTTATGATATACCTTAACTTGTCGGATTAATATCGCAGGTGGTCTTTCAGACCGATCTGTGTTTTAACAGGGACAACTCTCTACCTTCTCTCGGACGCTTGTCCAAAAACTCTACTTTTCGTATCCTGCTGTCTCCGTTTCTGCCTTATCTTTCCTTCGGTAGACCTGTTCTCGTCCTGGAACACCCGTCTATCACATAAGAGAGATTTTTTCCTCACTCCGGGCTACTGACTACATTGGCTGGTTGAGTAGTGCTTTGCCATCCACCTTTTCTGTCTCTTTAGCTCAATGCGAGCCCTTCCTATATTTTTTTTCTACCTGGAAGTGCCTCTTATGCATTCCAAATACCTACCTCCCTCTTTCTACAGTTCCTATTTCTCTGCCTTTTCATTTCCGTCAGTCACCGTGTGGTTGCGCGGAGGGTTTTCACAGACACCTGGACCACGTCTCTGGGAATCTTTCATGAGGTCATGCGGTGCCGCTGTCAGCGCACATGGTCGCTAACAGTGAAGGTATGTATGAGTGTGTGAATGTGTGAGTGTATGTAGAAATATTGTGTGGATATCGGATGATTATATCACCGATATCAATTAACGCCGGCTGCAGGGATGCACCCAAATGCCTTTGCCGGTCCCTCGTACCATTTATTGCAAACGGGCCTGCTTCACAGGTTGCTCTTTTTAGGGGGCACGAGAAATTCCCATTTAACGACTCCACGGAGCCACTCTATCGTTATCTTATTTATTATCTTTGATAATAACCTAAGTTAATACCTTTATCTTATTTATTATCTTGGATAATAACCTTAGTTTAATATCGTTATCTTACCGATTACCGTTAATAATAACTTTAGTTTAATATCGCGTTATCTTATCTATTATCTTTGATAATAACTTAAGCTCAATATCGTTATCTTATCTATTATCTTCAATAACAACTTGAGATCTTGTTTTATCTTTTTATCTTCCTAACGTTTGGTATTTATGACCAGACGTGGAAATTATTATTCTTGAATATTAAGTGAAAAAGCTAACCTGATGGTAGAAATGTAATTTGTTAGGTTAGCAATGTAAGGATTTAGTAAGGTGGTACGTTTGGTAAATTTGTTGATTCACGAGCATGTCATGGACAAGTTTTGATGTGTATTGTTTATTAAACCAGAGTACCAGTAACTAAAAATTTGCTAGAGTGTAGAGTAACTCACTCTTTTGAACATTTTTAAATTTGGGCACTTTTTTGCCAACAAAGATGCTGTTTAGATGCTACGCTCATGTGCGTTTGCATTTAGGAAACTGTAATGTTAGCTTTAGGTTAGGCGACTTGTCGCATTTGTTTTACTTTAAGTAGTGTTTCATGCTCCCCGACAAATTTGTGCTGTCGATTATAACTGCGCCACATTAAAGACTCGTTTGTGCACTTATAAATGTAGTCAAGGACAATGGGGCTACATATTCCGTTTCCTGGTAATTCGGAAGACGTGTTATCGGTCGAAAAAACCAGGTGGCGCCTCAAATAAACATTTTGTAGGATTTAGATTAGGATTTATGTAAGGTAGTTAGGATTTAGATTTTAAGATGTTACTGTGCTAACAGTCATTTTCTTTTTTTAAGTTTTTTTTATGGCTTTGTCGCGATTGTTACGTGCCGAAATCGGCCGTAGACATTCATATAGTTTTGATATGCGGTAGTTTCGCGCCATAAATTTAAAAGACTTGTTGCGCGTATTTCCGTCACTTCAGAAGTGCGTTGCGCGAATTTCGCGCCGACGCGTGTGAGGAAGGAGAGTGGGGAATTTCCGAAAGTCGCGTTAGGACTTGCCTTTGAAACGTGAACAAGAGTAGTTGGGCTGGTATCTTATCGTATCTTTTGTTATATAGATTCCCTTGCCTTATCTTTGATTATCGTTCCTCCAACTCGTTCCTTATCGTAGCTCTACATAGGAAGAAGACCAGCGAATTTGGAAGCAACCTGGCTTAGAAGATCCACGACCCGAGAACCATCATGAAGTAATCCGGATGCAAGCCGCCATCATGAAGTAATTCTGAAGGAAGCTTTACCTATTCACGTGAGTACCCCGTGGAGGGTTTTTTAATATAATTTGTATATTAAAAAAAACGTGTTGCAATAATTTGCATATTGTGTGACGTCATCGAAATTTGGGCGTAGATTTTCACATTATCGAATATCGTTACCAACTGCCATTTGTGTCATATGTACCGCGTTTACGGGACTGTAATACGTTACGCACCTGCGGTGTACACACGTTACAACTAACTTTCATTGTGTTTTTATTTTTGTGTTTTTAGAACAGTATTTTCTGGGAAAATACATCGGTGATGGTTTTCGATTATCTTCCACCGAAAGAGGAAAAATAGAAGTGGGCGTATATTCGAAGGGATTATTAGGAGCGAGGAAATTACAGTTTCCCCAGTTTGACGTAGGGAAATCGCAAAAACTTTTCTATCCGGTCCCTGGCACGCTTTATTTGTCTCATTCCGGAAAAATTAATATATACTTGATTTTTAAGTAAAAATGTTTGAAGTTGTATCTTGTCTATTCTGTTAAACTTTCCCTTAGTCAGAAGAAAAAAGCTTTGGATCGAAAGAACGCAGGTGTTTTAAGCATGCGCATTTTTAATTAAATCGCGATCTCTACAAAACATCCTGTATTCTAGCATAACTTCATTCTCCAATTTTATTCAAACTTGCAGAGGCGTAATTGCATCAAGCTAAAGAAATATATATAAAAATACGTTACAAGTGGGAGTTTGTGTTTTAGGAGGGAGTTAACCGTCGTTTCCGACGCTCCAGTTTGTAGAGTGTAGTTTTAGTAATACCTCTGTAGTTTGCTATAGATCATCTTTTAATTTCTGAGGTAATTAATTATACTTTTAATTAATGTATTAATGGTGTAAGTGAAATAAGGCTTATTAACAACAACCTATTTTTATTTCGGTCTAGAATTTTTAACTATAAGGAAAATTTAGTTGTAACTGACTAGAGTTTTCCTTCTTTGGTAAGGAGGAATATTTTAATTATTTATGAATCGACGTTTAACATGTGGTAGAAGTGATTTTCCCGGGAATGCGTTCGTATATTTAACCTAATAATAGTACGTGCAGTAATTCATGTTCTAACTTTAGATCAAGATCAGTGCTTTTCTGAAATTCTTTGTTTGTCAAAATTGAAATCAAAACAAAATAGCCGGTGAGTATAAAGAGTTTGTATTAAAAATAACCGAAAGTCGGTTTTAACTGCAACAGGATTAAAAAAGCTTTTCGTTAGCCTTATTTCTATACTGTGATGCAATTGTCAAAACTATTTGTCCCCATTCCTAATGCAACTGATCGCCAAGGGTCAGAGATCTCTTACTTTAAATATATAGTTACGTTTTAAGCCATTATTTCCAAAATATAATGCCGAATTTTTTTCAGAATGTCTAAACGAATAATTTTAAGCAGACCACGTACTCGCGTTTATGATGCAAATTACAACATGGGGGAGAATATGTACAGACCAGCATTAGATCGCTTAAACCGAAAATATTCAGGAAGACCTTTATCGCCACCTCCAGTACGTTCTTCAAGCATCCCAAATGATATACTGGAACGACACGAGCGTGCATTCTTTGACGACAGTTTGGAAAACAGTAGACGCCGCGCTGAAAAAACTATTACAAAAGAAACATTATTCGATTCGCGTGGAGCTCGTTTGGATCCTCGTGAACTTCTCAACAACTTTGATGAAGAGGTGCGATTTTTCTAAAATAATTCACTCCAGCTAAGTCATAGAAATTAGTCTCCGCGTTTATTGTGTAATAGAATAGCTAACTTTAACTAATTACTATTATAGACCCTGTCAAGAATTAAGAGCATCAGAGCGACTAAGAAGGTGGCAACTACAGATGATATCGATATGGAAACGTCAGTTAATAATTTAAACGGTCGGCGTTTTCTAGACAGAACTGAGAAGATTCTTAATTCAGCAGGACTTACTAATGAAATTGCATCACGAAGAGCAGTGGCTGAAAATATTGCTATAGAACGCCGTTCAGTACGAGTAAATCAGGAAGAAGATGCGGGAGTTAGGAATAGGGATTTAACTAAGTGGACTGCCATAAAGGATGAAGCTATAGATTCTATGGAAACTGCAGCTTTGGCTAGGGCTAAACAATCACGCGCTAGGCTAAACGACTTGAATGATGAAATGGAAGCTATTGAAGCCCGGGCTCATGAACGAGAAAAAAGAAATGCAAGACTACGAACGCTAATTGCTGAAGTTGCCGTTGAAACTGACGTTGCTCCATCAGTATCAGCTCGTAGAGCAATACGTTTCAAAGAACGACAGGAAGAGATTTAGATTATTTATGTTCAAGATGTGCATTTTGTAGGTCCTTTACTATGTTTATATAACTTGTAATAAAATATTCTCTAGTTTAGTAATTTTCAAAGAAGTTCTAATTTTAGTTAACAGTTACCTTTAGAACTAGAAGTTAGAATAACGTTCTGGTCGTGAGCCAAACAGGCCACCTCGAAGAAGTGCTTTGCTTAGTAATGATGCAACAAAGACACTTCCAAATTAACTTTTTTGTATATCTATTTATACATAAACTAAATACTTGTCATTACGCATGAAATAATAATTATTATTGTAATTTTAAATATAGGTTTTAAGCGATAAATAGATTGGCTCAAAGCCAAGGTTAAATTTTATGTTTCAACAAACCCACTCGATCGTTTTCCAATATTAGATATAAGACAGATACTAATATCCACGTGTTGATAGAATATTATCTCAAATTTCATCAACATTGATTTGCAAGAGAAACCATTAACATCTACTTGATAGTTTCATTCTTTTATATATCTGTAATAGTTTGGTAAAAGATTGTAATAAATTTAATATCGTGTTAAATTTAAGTGTAATTTTCTTAAGCTTTGTGTTGTTATTATTGTTGGGTTCTCAGTCCGCAAACTGGTTTGATGCAACTCTCCATGCTAACCTATCCTGAGCTGACCTCTTCATTGTTACGTAATTATACATCCTACATTTTTCTTAATCTGTTTATCATATTCAAGCCTCGGTTAGTCTCTACTATTTTTGCCCATCATACTTCTCTCTAATATAGAATTAATCAATCGTGTATGCTTCAAGAAATGTCCAATCATCCTATCTCTCCTTTACATTTCACCACAGAGCTCTTTTCTCAACAATGCTCCTCAACCTCATAATTTGAGACCTGATCTACCCACATCGTCTGCAACACAGCACTTCGAAGGCCACCATTCTCTTTCTTTTAGTGCTGCTTCTCGTCCATGTTTCACTTCCATAGAAAGCCACGCTCCACGCAAAACCTTCAGACATGTTTTCCTAATACTTAAATCTATTTTTTATGTCATCAATTTTCTCTTTTTCAGAAATGTTCTCTTTGCTTGTGCCAGCCTACACCTTGTATCATATTTGTTTCCACCGTCCCTGGTTGCTTTACTACCTTCTACTCTCTTCAATGTTTTATCTTCCCACCTGATATTCGCCACTTCACTTGATCTTACACGACTGCATTCCTTTACTTTTAGTAATGTTCCTCATAAAATCATTTTTCAAAATGGATTCCATGCCATTCAACAAATTCTTTAAATCCCTTGCTGAGTCTGATAAAATGAAAATGTTATCTACAAACCCTAATGTTTTAATTTCTTCTCTTTGAACTTGAACATCTTTCTCAAATGTTTTTTTGATTTCTTTCATTGCTTGTTCTACGTTCAAGTTAAACAGCGTAGGAGATAGACTGCAATCCCACCTCGCGCTCTTCTGAATTATCGCCTCCTATCCTTGTCCTTCGACTTTTGCCACTGTAGTTTGTTTTCTGTACGAATTGCAGATAGCTCTTCGTTTTCTATATTCTATTCCACACATCTAAATAATCTCGAAGATATTGTTCCAGACCAATAAAGATCAAACACGTGGGACTGTTTTTCCTAATTCTGTCCTTCAAGATAAGTGGTAGACTCGATATAACCTTACGCGTTCCAACAATTCTCCGAAAGCCAAAGTTATCTTCACTCAATTCCCATTCTATCTGGTTTGCCATTCGCTTGTAGACGATTTTGGTTAGAATTTTGCAGGTATGACTGACTAAACGTATGGTTCGATAGTTTTCACATCTGTCAGCTCTTATTTTCTTTGGTATGAGAATAATTTCATTCTTTTTGAAATCAGAGGGTACTTCACTTGTTTCATATATCCTACCAGATGGCGCAGTGTTGTCCTAGCTGTATCTCTCATGACATTTAACAAATCCAACGGGATTTTATCAATTCCAGGTGCCCTATTCCTACACAAGCCCTTCAATGTTCTGTCAAACTCATATCTGAGTACTGCCACTCTTCTCATTCTCATCAACTATCTCTTCACTTTTGAGTACTTGAACACTAAGTTCTATTTCTTGATAAAATTCTTCTATGTGTTATTTGTATCTGTCAGCAATATTTCTTTGCCGGTAAGTGGTTTTCCTTTTTAGTCCCTTAGATTTGTACAACTATTATTTCCTTCTGTCTCATTCTTTGCATTCTTAAATTTTCGTCGGTCATCTATCAATTTCAGGATCTCTTATGTTACCCATGGATTCTTCCGGCCCTTGTCTTTCTTCCTAGTTTTTCATCTGATGTCCTAGCAGTTTTATCTGTCAGCACTGACCATTCCTCCTCTAGAGTAACTTCTGTTGCTCTTTTCAATTACTCCATGCTCAACACTCTCCATCACCTAATATTATTTGGACTTCCGCCTACTTGACTTCTTGCTTCTTTTCAGTTTCTTTAGTTTCAGTCTTCATTACATTACCAGCAAATTAAGGCCAGAGTCTTCATCTGCTCCAGGATATATATGATAGTCGATCACTTGGTTTCTGAACCTCTGTTTAACCATTATATAATATGTATGGTACCTACCAGTGTCTTCAGGCTTCACTCAGGTATATATCCTCTTTTCGTGTTTCTCAAATCAAGTGTTGGTAAGGACCAGATTGCGTTTTATACAAAGTTCTATCAGTCGGCTTCCACGTTTATTTCTTGCACCCAAGTCACATTCTTCTACTGTTTTACCGTCTATTCCTATTTCTACAACTGCATGTCAGTTTCCGATTACATTCAAATTATCATCTCCTTTAGTGTACTGTACGATATCTTCTTTTTGTATATTTCCTCCTCGTTAGCGTTGTTGGTAGGCATATAGATCTGTACTATTGTAGGAAGTTGTCGCGTTGTTTCTATCTTGCCACTACAATTAGTTTGTTATGTTACTTATAATAGCTTACCCTCTGTCCTATTTTCCTGTTCATTATTAAACCTACTACCGAAAATCCTCCGTTGGATTTCGTGCTAATGATTCTCTAATCTCCTGATTAGAAACCTTTTATTTTTTCCAGCGGACCCCATTAATTCTAACTGCATCTAACTTCAGCCTATCCACTTCCTTTTTCAAATGTTCTAACCTACTACTACGATTTATACTTCTAACATTCCACGCTCTAAGATGCAGTTGCAATGACTTCCTCTCGAATAGTCCCCGCAAGGAGATCCAAACGATTAACTATTATACCTTCGGAATATTTTACACGAGAGGATGCCATCATCTTCAAACTATACAGATAGACCTGCAAGTCTTCAGGAAAAGTAACGACTGTAGTTTCCCCTTGGTTTCAGCCGCGGTAACAGTATCAACAACGCTAAGCCCTGTTGGGTGATATTACAGAGCCAAGTCTGTTAATTATCCAGACTACCACCTTTATAACTGAAAGGGCCGTAGCACCTGTTTCAAGAACCATTCTTTATCGCGGTTTCTCCGCAAAAACCTTTCCGATATGGTTGTACCATCGGCTCGGCTATCTGTTTCTCTGAGACACGCAAGCCTCTCCACTTCGCCAAGATCCCATGGTTCGCCGAGGAGGGAGCTTTGCGTATCTAAAAAAACTTAAATTTTATATATGTAGATAAGTCCTGTTTTTACGTAGTTGGGCAAAACTTATCAACCAGTTTAACTATGGCTCTAAAACTATCACAAGCATTTGTGCCTAATGGGACAAAACTGAATCAGGTTATCTTTAGTATATGCTTTATTTAAAAAAAGTGCATTGAGCATCCCTGCCAAAAATTATCAAGCAAATTTGTATGAACATCATGTTAAACCACTTCGCTATGAGATATTGTTTGAAATTTAAAGACTCCGCACCAAGAAGATGATAAGTAACATTAAATAAATTTATTCTGTTCTGTTGATGAGTTTGTCATAAGAAGCTTGTACCTCTATTATTCATGAAGGACTTTTTGAATTTTTAGTCGATTGATGTAAAGTAAGGAAGGTGAGGCAAGACGAGTTTGTGGGCGGCTCCGTGAATTAGTTGATTTGCGTGTGACTACTAAGTCCTAGGTCCCGGGTTCGATTCCCGACACGGACCGCTTAAAAAATGTTAGGCGAGCATTTTTCACAAAAAAATGTGCTCATGCGGATGAGAGTAAAATGTAGGTCCCATGTGTAAGTGTTGTCACGCACGTTAAAGATCCTTACCTTATTTAGAACAGCAAGAGTTCGGCAAAAGTCAAAATTTCCTACAAAAAAAACTCGGTTTCTAGCCTATGTAGTACCTTCAGATGGAGTATTAGAAACAGAATCAAATATAAGGGTACCCCTGTAAGTCAGTATTCCTAACGCGTCAAACGTGCGACCTGGCACATTAAGTGTGGATGACTGAGTAAGTTGCATTGCTCTATCATTCTTGAGTTATTTTGTAGTCGTGACAAACTCCTTAACCAATTTGTGAGTGATCTGATTTTAATAGAGACGAGTCATTGTGTATTGGATAGTACAAATGAAGATCAACTTTTAAATATTTAAGAATGGTTTTGTAGTTAGAAAATTTTTTTGTAGAAAAATACGCCAGGAGGCAATATAGGATACCTAGCAGGAACAAGATGATGTAAGTGCCTCGTCTTACCTCACGTGACCCAAACATTTTTAAGTAGAATAAGTATTTCTTTTCAGAATGGCGACAAATTATAACCGCAAAACTGATAGAGGGAAGTCGTCAGAAGAAAACAAAAAAGCAGTTAGAGCTACTAGTTAACTGCAAAATGTTTTGGAGCTCCACAAACTACCCTAGAAAGGAAATTGAGGTCAGTCCGAGGGCCTGATAACATTATGGCCATAAAAGTATCTCGGGTCCAAATTCGACAATGTCTTCAAAGGAAGAAGCAGCTGAAATTATAGATTACATTATTTATATAGAGTGCCGGCTTTTTGGACTAACAACTACCGATTTAAAATCCTTAGCATATCAATTAGTAGTTACAAATTAAAAATTCATTCGTTTAATGTTAACAATGGGCAAGCCGGAAAAGACTGGTATTTAGGGTTTTTGAAACGCCATCCTGAACTTTTTATTAGAAAACCGGAAAACACTTAGGCTGTATCAACTGCAGGTTTTAATAAAGCAGTGGTTAACAAATTTTCTGAACTACCGGGGAGAGTATACAATGAAAAAAAGGAATACAAGTGACCGGGTTTATAATGCTGTATCTCCATTGTTCCAAAAACTAAATGCAAAATTATTGCAAAAACAAAGAGAATGCGAGTGGGTGTATTATCTTCGCCGGAACGAGGATCAACGATTATCGTGGAAGTTTGTTTCAAAGCAACCGGTCAGTATATGCCACCGATGCTGGTATTTCTCCGAAAACGGATATCACCGGAACTCATGGTTAATACAACGCAAGGTGTCTGGGGCGACTGCAGTTACTTAGGATAACGACAGAACTGCTCTAAATGGTTTCAGAAGTATATACTGGTCAGTCGAGCAACCAAAGAACACCCTGTGTTGCTGGTTCTCGATGGACATGTAACACATACCAAAAGTATAGAGCTCATTTCGTTTCCACCTCACAGAATACATCGGGTCTAGCCGCTGGATGTGGTTTATTTGAAGCCCTTGAGCATGATTCTGACCAAGCCGCAACTTCTTGGCTAAGATCTAATCCAGACCTTGTAGTAACAACAAGACATGTTGCTTAGTTGTTTGGAAAAGCTTTCATCCAAGCTGCGAGGATGAGTACGTCAGTGAACGGCTTTAAGATATGCGGAATACAGTCGTTTTTACTACAAGTGACTATATTGCTTTTTCAACTACTGATATCCAAATAAACAATGACAAACCATCTGAAATAAATTATATTCACACAGTCACAGACAGACAAAGTGAATCAAATAATAACAATTCGAATACAAACTCACAGTCTGGTTGTTCACATTGGCCTGATATCCAAGAACGCCATCCAGTACCATCTATATCCCCAAACGAAACCACATTTGCATTCGTTAGTGCAAACCAATTGCTTTCAACACCCACCACAACGAAAACAAAAAAGTCTATAAAACGAGGGGAAACTCAGAATATCACCTCCTCGCCTAACAAAACGGCACTTGAAAAATAAAGAATAAACAAGAAGCAATCAAAAAAGAAATTAACAAAAAAGGCAAAAAAAGATGAAAGACAAATTAATCGAGAAAGAAGAAGGAAAAAACGAGCCAGTTTGAAAATCAAACAGGAAAATCAATATTTTGAAAAAGATACGGATAATTGACTCGCTAAAGAAAGTACTGGTGAAGAGTACAATATCCCATTTCTTTATTATTATATATATTATTTATATTCACAATCGCTAGAAGCTTGGATAGGTTGTTCAGTTTGTGAACGGTGGGATCATTGTTGTTGTGCCCGTGTTGAAGATGACGGGGATGAAAACACACGTCCGTTCATTGTGTGAACCTGACCATTAGTTTAATTTTTCTTCTTAATTTTTATTTTTTCTTAATATAGAAAAATTGTAACTTCAAATTTTCATTTTATTGACTACATTAAATTTGTAAAGTTCCCAATTGTCGTCATCGGTCTCGGTGGCGTAATTGGTAAACGCATGGTTACGGCAAAACCAGGATACAGGTTCAAGTCCTGTCCAAGACCTTATATTTTCCATCTTTCAATTACTAGCTCGATTTGAAATGATCATTTGGATTTTGCATAAAAGTCCAAGTTATTATTTCATCTTATTAATTGCAATACGTTAGTATTTATCAACTTACCTTGTGTAATTAACTACCTAATATATATATATATATATATATATATATATATATATATATATATTGAGATGATAACGCCGTACTCGGTGTAATGACGTTTTTACTTAACGCCACCGCTCTGTGTTCTCTCTTCAAATTTACCCTGCTAATTTTACTATTATGCCACGGCTAGCCCTATTTAATCTACACAGAGTGCACAACGTTACGATGATCAATTTTTCTCTTCCTCACCCCTTTATGATTACCTATTTGTTTGAATTGATAAAGCAAAGTCAATTAGTTTCATATAATGAAAAGAAATATTATTTACAATTTTTGAAAAATATTTAAATACACCCTTCAATCAGTCAATATCAATATCATATATACTTTGAATTCAATCTAAAGTCACCAAAAACTACCATTTTACCAAAGAAACCTGGAACGTTCTAGACCCCTTTATACTATATTACGTAAGTTTAACGTATGCAATGTTTGTTGTTGACTTCATCACAGGTTTATATAAATTGAATAAATTCAGCATTAAAATTTAAATAGAAAAATATCTTAAAATTAAATGGATCTGACCTGCTACAGGTTGTTCGGGTTGTGGATCAACACCCCTTTGTTGTCCTCATTTGTTGAACCAGTGTTTGAGTACAGTCACCCCTTGTTTTCCAAAAATTACTTCGTGCTTCTTTATTTCATATGCTTTAAATCTTGCAACTCAAAATTGTACCAGAATTGTACCAAAATATAATTGTCGACGCTGATTTGAAATATTATATTGAACCAGATTTGAATTATTCTTCTTGTCGACACATACTTGAATTATTCTTCTTGTCGACACATACTTGAATTATTCAGAAATGTACCACAAATTCGAAATGTTATATCACAGATTCGAATTATTATATCACAGATTCGAAGTATTCAAAAATTTCCCACCAATTCGAAATGTTATATCGACCAAAATTTGAATTATTGTCATCAACACATTCACAAAATCGAAGTATTCAGAAATGTACCACCAATTCGAATTATTATATCACAGATTCGAAATGTTATATCTATCCAAATTTGAATTATTGTCATCAGCACATTCACAGATTCGAAGTATTCAGAAATGTACCACCAATTCCAATTATTCAGAAATGTACCACCAATTCGAATTATTATCATCAACACATTCGCAGATTCGAAATATTCAGAAATATACCATCAATGCGAATTATTATATCTATCCAAATTTAAATTATTGTCATCAACACATTCACAGATTCAAATTATCCATAAATGTACCACCAATTCAAAATGTTATATCACAGATTCGAATTATTATATCTATCCAAATTTAAATTATTGTCATCAACACATTCACAGATTCGAATTATTCATAAATGTACCACCAATTCAAAATGTTATATCACAGATTCGAATTAATATATCACAGATTCGAAGTATTCAGAAATGTACCACCAATTCGAAATGTTATATCGACCAAAATTTGAATTATTGTCATCAACACATTCACAGATTCGAAGTATTCAAAAATGTACCACCAATTCGAAGCCCTATTATTATTAATATTTAGTTTAAATAAATTACCCCAATTTCTACTCACGTTAAACGACAAAAGAAGTCTTCATAATCGTTGCACTTTATCACTGTAACATACACTTAAGGTTTTATTAAATATTAAATTACGTGTGACTTTCTGATTAGCAGTGACGCAGCTTCGCTTTGCATAAGTTGTAAACTGACCCGTCTTATCATTGCTATGTGTTAATATAGGCTCATCCCACTTACATGTGGGCTGGGTTTCCAAGCAGTCTTGCAGATATCTTAACCAACCAGCTTCCATTGACGTAATAAAAGAGATTACGTTTTCGTCAGGTCCCTGGGTTTGGTTTCTTATTTCGTTCCGAAGATCGGTTAAATAACCCAATGCAGTAAGAAATCCCGTTTTAAACACGTAACTAATTCTTCCCAGGTAGAAATTTGATTTCTTATATTTCTATACCAAATTAAGGCAGAACCAAAAAATAATTCACCTGCTGAAACAAATAAATCTTGATCAGTACAATTTCGCGAGATTCTGAAATCGTTTATTCTATCAAGGAAAGACATTAATGAAATTTGGAAGTCCAAGCCCTGGAAAGTTAAACCCCATTTGTAGACAGGTATGGATTTCCCCAATGATGGAGCTTGAGAAATTGCAAGGTTCGACAAGGCTACAGGTATATCTATGTCTACATCTAGGTTAAGCCTGTCAACGACTGTCCCTTCAACTAAGAGAATGTGCGATAAGAAAGTTTGTTTAGTTTGGTCAGCCTGTTCATTGTTAAATAAACGCAACAATTCTATCCGCTGCTTGACGTGAGCTATACGAGATACAACACGCTTAAGTTTAATTTCAGTTAGTTCTGGATCAATTCTATTTACTATATTGGTGATATCGTTAAGGGATTGTTTAATTTCAAAGGTATTTTGAGCTAGATCTGAAACGAGAACACGCGCAATAGGTGAACCTTTAGCTTCTTGAGCTAGTATAGCTTTAAGTTGCAAACGTCTATCGTTTTGATTAGATGCGGCTTGAATATTTCGAGATTGAATTTCGTAAATTAATTCCGATGACTTGAGATGAACGATATTCATTGTAATATAGTGTTTAAGACAACAGGTATAAGAAAATTAAGTTACTATAACGGTTTAGAAGGTAAAAGATATACTAAAAACTCAATTAGTTACAAAATCTATATTTCGGGAAGAAATTTTCTTTATGAAGGTAATGGTAAGTAGAGTAAAATTAGCAATCCTGGCACCACATTTCCTCCAGAATCCCACATTTCCTCCCAAATTTACATGTAAATCCCCATAAGGAGGAAATGTGGTGATAATTTCTTCAGAATCCATTTCCTCACACATCTGGACCAAAAGTTTTCTTCGACTAACCATTTTCATCTTTCGAGATAAATGAGCATCCTCATTTGCTCCACATCTAAACCAAATACTTTTCTTTGTCAGCCAACCACTTTCGAGATAAACCTATCTTGTTTGGTATCAATCAATATTAGAATTTTCTCAGCTACCCGAATCTCTAGGAATTTTACAGATATCATCCCCCAAGGAGCTACCCTAATTTTAAGATTTCTTACCTGTAGCGACTTTTGAGCGTTCTTATAAATTTTCTTAGTCACTACATCTTGTTAGCTTAGAATTTTACGCAGAATCTAAATCTGCAAACAGATTTAAAATCGGACTACTCCTTACAAAGTTACACTTTAAGCTCTCAAACCTCTAAATTTTGCTCTTTGCTTTATAAGCAAAACTAACAAATACTTTTCTTTGTCTAGCCAACGCATCTTTCGAGATAAACCTATCTTGTTTGGTATCAATCAATATTAGAATTTTCTCAGCTACCCGAATCTCTAAGAATTTTCAGATATCATCACCCCAAGGAGCTACCCCAATTTTAAGATTTTTACCTGTAGCGACTTTTGAGCGTTCTTATAAATTTTCTTAGTCATGCGATACATCTTGTTAGTCTAAAATTTTAACAGAATTTGAATCTGCAAACAGATTTGAAATCGGACCATCCCTTACAAAGTTATACTTTAAAGCTCCCAAACCACTTTAAATTGTTTTGCTCGTCTATGACATATGCTTTAACCAACTATTTCCTGAAATCTAAAACCGCAAGGATTTTAGAAACGAGTCCTTTATAAGCCATAAGTGCTTAGTATTTAAAATCATTTTTCAAACAGTAATGTGCTTCTCTCAGAATGTCGCAAAACCCATGACTTAAAATTTTTCTGGTTTTAACATAATTACATGTACAATGCTAAATTGTTGGAAAATACATAGACAAGAACAAACTAATCGCTTTACAATTATGTGACGTATAGTGAAAGTAGTATAGAGGAATAACTAATGCTTTAAATTATGTTACGCACGTAAAACCGGTTTTTTATTAATTCGATGATAAAAATACAATGATATGCTCAATGCTAAATGCTTGAAAACTACATCGTTTCAAATCATTTCTTAACGTATTGAATCACATGTGAAAACGTTATCAATTTCTTTTTTGGCACTTTTATTAATTATTTTGTCATTAAATTGATTAATAATTGCAGGATACAAATTTTAAATAACCTTTGCAGAACACCGAACTGTTTTACAGAATATATAAAAAGCAATTTATTTTAATAACTTCTCGCCTATTTTTACGACAATGGCATTTAAACAACGAAGATTACAGACGATCGAAGAGTGCACAAACGGCAGTAAACCATAATAATAACGCCTTTATAGGTTCCACATTTCGACCATTTCCCAATGACTTTAATTTCTTATTGATTCTTATTCTCCACGCACTGCTAGTAGTTGCATGTCCATTCCTTTTGAGTATATGCCGTTATAGGTTGTAGCACCCGAGTTTTCTAACTACACTTTGGAATCCCTTTAATCTTTTTAATCGTGTCCTTCTCGCGTACAATACAGTAGGACTTAGCCTTACTACCTACAAATTCTAACACCAAGTCACCGTTAAACTCGTCTTTAAATTTCCCCCACAACTTTTTGTTAACATGCGGTATATTGTGTTTATTATTTCGCGTACACCACTTTAAACCTAAAAATAAAAACAGGATAGTTTAATACGTCTATTAATAATTTATGGTAATGTTGGCGATACAAATATGTAAAAACAAACTTTATCAAGAAATATGTTTTAATAGAATACATACATGTATTGATAACATCTATAAACCGCTGTGGTAACCAGAGTCTGGCGAATCTGGGATAGCCAAATCTCTAAACATTTGCGCAAGCGATTGCCTTGCAGTTGCATCTTTTAAGTACTGAATGGGGAAACATTTAATAAGTTCCAACACTGTCAAGTAATTTAAATTGCTGCAATCATTAGACAGAAAATACTGGCACTGCTCTCTCCCTCTAATAACGTTTGAACCCTTTCTTCCTCCGTCGTATTTCCACATACTTTTTATATCACCAACAAATTTTCGTAAAATTCTGGAAAGTTTCAACACCTTAACTCAACCATTATAAAACAGATCAATTCTCGCAAATTTAATAGCTTGATGCACTCGTACGCAGGTAGCACAATAACATTCCATCTTTCGTAATCTCCATATTATATAAATTCTCTTTTCAAAATTGTTCTAAAACCATATACTTCTATTAAAGGCTGTGCTCAGCTGCAATTTGAAATCTTGATCCAATTGTATGTCAACAACATCGTTTCCAGTAGTCAGATCATTTAATCGTACTTGTTTTGAGTCTTGAGCAAATTGGCGAATTTGAAATTCCACTTGAAAAGTATTGGCAATTTGAAATTCCACTTGAAAATACAATTTCTTCCAATCGAACAGAAATGTACAAATCAGACACATACCACTCGCAAATACTTGGATGCAGGTTAGACCACCATATAAATCAAAACCATCTAATATGGGTCCAATTTGGTTTTAATGGTAACAGGGTTATTAACCAACATTGTGATATTTAATGGTTGTAATGACAATGAACGTCAACACAGAAAAACATCTTAATTATATTTAATCAAATCACATCTTTACCTAATGGCATGAACATGGCTTGCCTTGTCATGGTCGGTCATTGGCATTTATTGTGGTTATATAGTCTTATGGAAAGTGGTCATAATTGGTTTGGTATGGGTTTGCTTATGTGTCAAGGCATTGTAGATATAAACAATTATCTTGGCATATGTAATATCTTGTAGATTAATTAAATTTGTTTCAGGTTTAGCTCGGCTATTTGTTAAATTTTCGAAACCTTCATTCAAGAATATTTTGCTCCAAAATTATTCTAACAATGAACCTATGGCTCGTTTTAAACCCTGGTAAACTAATAACTAGAAAATTTGGAGAATTAAAGTTAAACGTAAAAATTCAATTCCAACAGCTCAAATGTTATACAAATTAAAATACCTATACAAATTTGAATTTTATTGTAAGCAAAAGAGGAGTAAAATGTCTTTGTTCCATTAAATTAATTGTGGGACCATCATTGTGAAACCAAGTTTAATACTATTTAAAGTCTTAGTTTCAAAATGTCTATTATTTTAAAGTTTGTTCAACCAAAACGAATTTTAAAAATTTTTAACATTAAAAGAAGAAATTGTTACCTGAGTTTGAAATTGATGATTTGACGAACCCGAGATACCAAAGAAGATTCAATTATGGTTTTCGATGATATACCTGCAAACGAGCAAAGTAAAATCACCAGTTTTTCTCGTTCGGTCGACATAAAGCAATAGATTCGTTCTATCTAGTCAAACTTACGCTAGTGCCTTAAAACATAGACTCAGAGATAACGCCAATGTAATCGCATTATGGAAACAGGATGAAACCAATTCGACATATCTTTTCGGATCATATAAGTGGTGACATGATATATCCGAAATTTAAAGAAATGTGTTTACAGTGTTGGGGTGATCAAAACATAATTTTATAACTGTTTAAATTTTGATTTAAAGCGAAAAGGATCCAGATAATCTTTTGTTATTTTGAAAGAGTTAATCGAAATGTTCTCGAATTCCAATTAATTAAAAACAGTCATCTCATATGCGATTACATTGGCGTTATCTCTGAGTCTTAGCTAGCAAGCTCATAGATAGAACGAATTGCGATGTCGACGAACGAGAAAACCGAGTGATTTTGCTCGTTTGCATTCATCGAAAACCATAATTAGGTCTTGTCCGTCATCAATCATCGTCAAACTCATGGTAACCAATTTCTTTAATGGTGTAAAACGTCAACCGTATTTCGGTTGATACAACCTTCGAAACAGACATGCTTGAAACCAACAGCCTGCAAGATCAGACGCGTTGGTCTTCACAACGATGGTCCCACGATATGCTCCTATGATGGGAACTAACAATCCTTTCATTAGCAGTTATCATAATTTGAATCTTACTGGTCATAACTCTGGAGCATCGAATTATGACCGTTGCAACCTTAACATATTGCAACGTTGATTCCAGTATAATATTTTTACAGCGAATTCGAGCCATCCAGAATCTCTGCTTGTAATCAGATTGTTTGAGCACACACTGATACTACAAGCACATCTTCGAAAAAGCAGTATAGACCACATAATCAAACCACTTCTAATGGGGTATACATGGAAACGCCACCATGACCTACCACATTGCCTTGACATACTACATGACACATGACCACGCAGACCAGACACCATCTTATTATGACTTACACACTGACATACTCGACATGACACGACATGACCCGACTTTATCATGACGAGCCAGCACCCATTAATTAGTTGGCTAAAATCAGTTTAGCTGGAAAAGGACGCTACAATTTTTATGGCTTTTATTACTATTTCCACACTTGCTTTTTAATGGAATTCATTAAAATTCTTTAGCAGATTGTTATTAATGTAAAACTTAATTATATTGGTCATTGGTCATGGGTCATGTGGTCATATGGTCATTGTTCATGTGGTCATTGCATGTTTGGATACTTGTGAGTCATATGGTCATTGGTCATGTGGTCATATGGTCATCGATCGTGTCATTGGTCATAGCCATGGTCATATGGTCATGTGGTCATTGGTCATAGTGGATAGTCATCGTGGTTATGTGAGCAGGAGATTAAATTTGGTATATAGAAGTAGTTTTGGGTCGAGCTTAGTTAAGTAAGACATTTTTTCGAAAGATGTGCATTCAAGCAATCAGTGGTGCTCCAAACAATCTATTACAAAAGCAGCAGAGGATATCCTGATGGCTCGAGTTTCTACGCATAGTAAAAATATAATATACCTAGAACAACGTTATGCAGATAGTTAAAGGGTTGCAGAACGTGAAATTTAAATTCTCAATGCATCCAGAGATGTTATACCAAAGTTAAAATATTATCAAATTATTCTTTGTTATTGCTAGCAAGAGGATGGTAAAAAGGTCCTTGTTCCCACTAACATACGAGCTATATTCGTGGGACCATCGAGTTGTGGGAAGACAACGCTTTAATATCTCTATCTTGCACGAGAACGGTCTTAGATTTCAAATGTCTATGTATTTCGAAGAGTTTGTATCAACCGAAATACGAATTGTTAAGAAACGTTTTTACACCATTAAAAGAAGAAATTGGTTACCATGAGTTTGAAAATTCGATGATTTGATCGAACCCGAGATACCAAAGAAGATTCAATTATGGTTTTCGATGATATACCTGCAAACGAGCAAAGTAAAATCACTCAGTTTTTCTCGTTCGGTCGACATAAAGCAATAGATTCGTTCTATCTATGTCAAACTTACGCTAGTGCCTTAAAACATAGACTCAGAGATAACGCCAATGTAATCGCATTATGGAAACAGGATGAAACCAATTCGACATATCTTTTCGGATCATATAAGTGGTGACATGATATATCCGAAATTTAAAGAAATGTGTTTACAGTTGGGGATCAAAACATATTTTATAACTGTTGTTAAAGATTTTGATTTGGATAATGGTCGATATAGGAAGAATTTCGACGAGTATATAAATATTTGATATTATTCAAAAAAGTTAGTTCCCATCCAAAGTTTCATATGACGGACGTTAACAATTTTATGAATAAACGCAGTCTTCATCTTATGCAGGATGCTGTACGAAAAAGTTTATATATCAAATGGGAGATGCTACATCTCAGCAAAATTAAAGAGGTGCACAAACAATTGATCATCACTGCAATCAACCGCTCGCATTGCAAATGCACACATGAATCTCTACCTACATAAGGTTGAACAGTGAAACATTTCGTCCTATAAGAAAATTGCAACTCGTTCCAGAAGACTTTCATCTTCATTGCGAATTTGAATTACTAGAGACGAAGACGAAATTATATACATATTGGTTATTGTAAAGTATAACCGTCAATTGATACCAAGTTTAGAAAGTATGTAGGAAATTTTTTAGAAAAAGTGACACAACCTAAAATAATAACGTTTATCTAGGATTTGAGGTCTAACAAGAGTTATAATTATTTTAAAGATCTTACATTTTCTTAAGAAATATCAATGACGTTCATAGAATAATTCCATCGTTGTTCTCTGTCTCACAAAACGTGCAATCGGTACATATCCGAATAGGACTGTTTTCTAAAGAATGTTCCTAAATTATTATTTTGATTGTACTTCAAAGAGACATATAACAAATATCATAAAGACTTCGGTTATTGAAGATTTCGCATTCTCTACGAGTAAAAACGCAGAATGTGGAACGCTTTTCGATAGAGGAGAAATGCTTATTGTCAGTCTATGAGGAAGCAATACAGCACTGTTTTCAGTGTTACCTTGGAGGATCTGGATGATTTTATGGAAATAATCGAGGAGATGGGGTTTATAAAACTGTTGCAGATATTCAAATGGAATATTACTAAATTGTAGTTTTAAATATATTTTAACATCTACACTTTTCTAAGAAATGAATTATGTGAATTTAGAAATTTTTTGTATATATTAGCTTGTTAAGATTAAACTATTAATAGCATAATGTATTGTTAATTTCAAATTCAGAACTGAATGGGAATCTAATTTAATAATATCAAATTTTATATACAGAAATTTATTCTTTGAATTATCCAAAAAAATTTTAACAAATTATAAAATCGTTTTGATCCCCCAAACTGTAAAAATTTCTTTAAATTTCGATATTATCATGTCACCTATAGAGAAAATGTTTATTACAAATTATCATCCTGTTTCCATAATGCTTACATTGGCGTTATCTCTGAGTCTATGTTTTAAGGCACTAGCGTAAGTTTGACATAGATAGAACGAATCTATTGCTTTATGTCGACCGAACGAGAAAAACTGGTGATTTTACTTTGCTCGTTTGCAGGTATATCATCGAAAACCATAATTGAATCTTCTTTGGTATCTCCGGGTTCGATCAAATCATCGTAATTTTCAAACTCATGGTAACCAATTTCTTCTTTTAATGGTGTAAAAACGTTTCTTAACAATTCGTATTTCGGTTGATACAAACTCTTCGAAAATACATAGACATTTTGAAATCTAAGACCGTTCTCGTGCAAGATCAGAGATATTAAAGCGTTGGTCTTCCCACAACTCGATGGTCCCACGAATATAGCTCGTATGTTAGATGGGAACAAAGGACCATGTTTACCATCCTCTTTTGCATTAGCAATAGCAAAGTTATCATAATTCTGTATAGGTATTTTAACTTCTGGTATAACATCTCTGGATGCATCGTTGGAATTATGTAATTTCTTCACGTTCTGCAACCTTTTAACATATCTGCATAACGTTGTTCTAGGTATATTATATTTTTACTAGCAGCGTAGAAACTCGAGCCATCAGGATATCCTCTGCTGCTTTTGTAATAGATTGTTTGGAGCACCACTGATTGCTTGAATGACATCTTTCGAAAAAATGTCTTACTATAACTAAGCTCAACCCAAAACTACTTCCTTATATACCAAATTTAATCCCCTGCTCACATAACCACGATGCCATATGACCATGACCATATGACCAATGACCACATGACCATATGACCACATGACCAATGACCACGACCCATGCATTATGACCATATGACCAATGACGGTTGACCAAATTGACACATGACCATGACCATATGACCAATGACCAATGACCATATGACCACATGACCACATTGACCAATGACAATGCTTTAAGTTTTCTCATAAAACCGTTAACTAATTGTTAATGTTTCCATTAAAAACCAAGTGTGGACCTAGGTTAGATAAAGGAAAAATTAATGGTTGGGCCAGCGCCGCGCTGGTAAATTGAATTACTTGTATTGTTAATTTTCAAATGTCTAGACTGAATGGTTGTAATCGTAATCTACATGTAAAAGATTATGAAAGTGTGTTTTTGTTAAGGTGTTATACGCTTGTTCAATGTATTATCGAATTGTTGTATGTAAAACTGGTCATATTGTTGATTTGAATCTTGGTAATCTTGTTGAATAAGCAATTTGAAAGTTAGTAACAGTGTGGATTAATAGTGTTACAAAATTTTGTCATTCGGGTTAAAATTAAACATCGCTGTAAATGCGGTGTGAACCTGTGTATTCTTCCTGGATCTCAACTTGTTTAGAAATCTGTTTCGAAAAATCTGGGTAGGTTCTTATAAATTCGATATAGATCCCATTATTTACTGTATTTGCTTAATTACATCATGTGCGGATTCTGTTAGGACATCATGTCCATTATATCTTCCATTGCAACTCTAACAGAAACAGGATTCAAATTGAGTACTTTCCGTAGTTCTTAAAGTTTACATGTAGAAATTGATACAGGATTGTGAGATATCGTAGAAGTCTAAGTTTTGTGAGAATAAAATCACGGTTCATTGATAATTCCCATCAAGTATGTCAAATCTTCACTAAAGAATTCTTATTAAATAAAACGCAAGTTCTAATTTGCATATCTGATTTTGCATGTCAATCCGACTATTCGATAATGTCGAAGATTTGATATAAACTTCCTAAATACGTTGAGGGAGAAAGTATAAGTATAATTTGTCCTTACATTAACCCAATTTAAATCAAATTATAGAATGTGTATTCCGATATTAACTAGAATTGTGGAAAGTGCTTTTATTAAATTAATAGTCAGACGTCATCAACAAACAATGCAAGGCTAATGATCATACATTTCTTTAAATTTATTTAGAATATGCGTCTTATGTTGAACTACATTTAAAATAGATTATCGAACCACTTTCTAGGTCACCGTATAGAATTAATATATGTATTATACCTTTTGGTTTAATCATTTGTATGTGGATTCACTAATTGAAAATTTTAACAATTCTAGCCACTAATAAATATTTTTGGAGTTTAACTCTATTATCGAGCTAAATCTAAATAAAATGCAAAGGTGTTTTGCTGATAGGTTTTGAATTTAATACAATTATACAGGTCTTGTTGAACTAATTTTAAAAGACGTGATAATTAATTTCATTCCCCAGGAAAATTTTACTAATTTATAGGTTACACCAGGGTTTATCTCAAAAGACAGAGCGATACGGTTTAGAAATAGATTAAAGATGAATTATATACGGTGATTCAAAAGGTTATTCTGCAAATCAGTAAGGTCATTCGATTTGAAAAATTCCGAGGATTTGAGAACCTGAGGAAAACAAATAATAATTGAAATCTTACACGATGGTATATTAAAATACTGCTAAGAGTAATTTTGTTTAATAATTCTAAAATGGCGTTGGTGGTTAAATACATACAGGTAAAACCCATAAAACAATTATAGACGTCACTTTTCCAGTCAAGACTTGCATATAACGCCAACTAATATAATGAGAGTGGCACGCTCGACCATCAGCATAAAAGGCGAGAGCCATGTTCCAGTGCATTAGTCGTCAAAGTATCGTCGAGTTTGATTAAAATTATAAATTAAAGATGGATTTTTCTTGTGTTGACGTTACAAGTGATGTGAGTACCACAATTAAATATCAACCAACTAGTTGGTAAGTCAACCTAGGTTAGGCGAATTTCTCCAAATTATCACCACCATATATTAGAAGTTGGTTTTGATTATATGGTGGTTAACCTGCATCCAATTTTGCTTAGTGGTATGTTCGATTTACGTAAATTCTTGCTTCGATTGGAAGAAATTGGTACTTTTAAGTGGATTTAAATTGCCAATACTTTTCAAGGGAATTAAATCGCCAAGCTCAAAGCAAAGTCGTTAAATGATCTGATTGGAAACGATGTTGTTGACATCATTGGTCAAGATTTCAAATTCAGAACAGTCTAATGAAGTATATGGTTTTAGAACATTTTGAAAAGAGAATTTATAATTGGAATGTGAAGTGGAAGTTATTGGTACCTGCGTCGGTGCACAACTATTAAATTTGATTGAGTTTATATAATGGTGAATCTAAATCTTTCGAATTTTACGAAAATTTGTTGGATATAAAATATGTGAAATACGCGGGAAAAAGGGTTACAATTATTAAGACGTGAGAGTTCAGTATTTCTCGCAATATTGCGCAATTTAATTACTTGACAGTGTTGGAATTATTAAATTTTCATCACGTATTAAAAGATGAATGCAAGGAATGCTTGCGCAATGTTTAGAGATTTGGCTCCCAATTGCCAGATCTGGTTCCCAGCGGTTTATAGATTCTATAATGAGTATTCATTAAACATGATTCTTGAGTTTGTTTTACAATTTAAATGCACATTACATAAATTTTATAGGTTTAAATAATCCTGTTTTTATTTTTAGGTTTAAAGTGGTGTCGCAAAAATAAACACAATATACCTGTTAACAAAAAGTTTGGGAAATTTAAGCGGTTTAACGGTGATTGGGTTGAATTTGAGGTAGAGGAAGTCCACTGTATTGTCGCGAGAAGGCAGTTAAAAAGATTAAAGGGATCCAAAGTGTATAAGTAAAATGGGGTGTCAACCTTAGGATTACTCAAAAGGAATGGACATGCAACGTGGTCGTGGGGAATAAGAATTCTTATAAGAAATTAAGTCTTGGGAAATGGCGAAATGTGGACCTAAAGGCGTTATTAATTTGGTTTCTACGCTTTGTCACTTTGAGTGTTTCGGTAATTGATTGTTACCAAACATGCCATTTTCGAAAAATATGGCGTAGAGTTTTAAAATTAAATTGCTTTATTAGTAAGTATTCTGTATACAACAAGTTCGGTGTTCCCTTAGCAAAGTGTTTATTTAAAATTTGTATCCTGCAATTTAATCAATTTCTAATACACAAACATAATTAATAGAAACCAAGAAAAGAAATTATATACAGTTTTCATGTGATTCACATGCTCGTTAAGAAATTGATTTGAAACGACTTGTATTTTCCAAGCATTTAGCATTGAGCATATCTATTGTATTTTTCAAATCACATAGCTGCTAATTAATAAAAGAAAGGCTACTATTTTTACGTAACATAATTGTAAAGCAATTAGTTTGTCCTCTATACTACTTTCACTATACGTCACATAATTGTAAAGCGATTAGTTTGTTCTGTTATGTATTTTCCAACAATTTAGCATTGTACATGTAATTATGTTAAAACCAGAAAAATTTTAAGTCATGGGTTTTGCGACATTCTGAGAGAAGCACATTACTGTTTGAAAAATGATTTTAAATACTAAGCACTTATGGCTTATAAAGGACTCGTTTCTAAAATCCTTGCGGTTTTAGATTTCTAGGAAATAGTTGGTTAAAGCATATGTCATAGACGAGCAAAACAATTTAAAGTGGTTTGGGAGCTTTAAAGTATAACTTTGTAAGGGATGGTCCGATTTCAAATCTGTTTGCAGATTCAAATTCTGGTAAAATTTTAGACTAACAAGATGTATCGCATGACTAAGAAAATTTATAAGAACGCTCAAAAGTCGCTACAGGTAAAAATCTTAAAATTGGGGTAGCTCTTGGGGTGATGATATCTGAAAAATTCTTAGAGATTCGGGTAGCTGAGAAAATTCTAATATTGATTGATACCAAACAAGATAGGTTTATCTCGAAAGATGCGTTGGCTAGACAAAGAAAAGTATTTGTTAGTTTTGCTTATAAAGCAAAGAGCAAAATTTAGAGGTTTGAGAGCTTAAAGTGTAACTTTGTAAGGAGTAGTCCGATTTTAAATCTGTTTGCAAATTTAGATTCTGCGTAAAATTCTAAGCTAACAAGATGTATCGCGTGACTAAGAAAATTTATAAGAACGCTCAAAAGTCGCTACAGGTAAGAAATCTTAAAATTAGGGTAGCTCCCTTGGGGGTGATGATATCTGAAAAATTCCTAGAGATTCGGGTAGCTGAGAAAATTCTAATATTGATTGATACCAAACAAGATAGGTTTATCTCGAAAGATGCGTTGGCTAGACAAAGAAAAGTATTTGGTTTAGATGTGGGAGCAAATGAGGATGCTCATTTATCTCGAAAGATGAAAAATGGTTAGTCGAAGAAAACTTTTTGGTCCAGATGTGTGAGGAAATGTGGGATTCTGAGGAATGTTACTCCACCACATTTCCTCCTTATGGGATTTACATGTAAATTTGGGAGGAAATGTGGGATTCTGGAGGAAATGTGGTGCCAGGATTGCTAATTTTACTCTACTATGGTAACTTACGATTGATTATTTAAATTATAAAGAGACACTTAAAATCATAGAGAAATACGATATTATATATGTTATCTAAACGGCAGCTTTTAAAAATTTGCCCCAAAATAGTAAATAAAATCTAAAGTTTATAGTGGTTGTTTAATTGACTTTAATGTATTTTTAAGTAAATTTTTACTCATAAAGAATGGTAAATTGAGGTATTTATTTATGACTAGTGTACCTACAGGAAAAACTTATGTAATCCATAAACCAGCTGGTAGAGTTAGGTTATGTTGATTTAACACTTTTAAAAGGTATATGTTCCAGCTTCCTAGTAAATTAAATTAGATCATTATCTAAAAGAATTTAAATTAGAAACACACTATTTTTATAAAGTCACAAGAGAATTAATTAAGTTAGCAATACATTAATAAAAGGTATACACAATAGCCAATAATCAATATGGCTACCCATATCAAATTAGCATAGTAACTGTTTGCATGTCATTTCAATAGTAACTCCAGTGTTACCACCTTATATTTTCTATTTAACAGTTATTAAAAATTTTAAGTAATTATTTATTTTTTTTGAGTGAAGAAACTACAGATACATATAAACTAATACATTGTAAGATATAAACCAGAAGAAAACAAATTTTTTATTCAACATAAACACGTTGGATGCGTCACTATTATACTCCCGTCGGTAATGCATGAGAGCCACTACGTCAGTTGGTAACACAAATAAATATTTGCAAAATGATGTGCAAATAAGATATTGCGTCATATAAATGTTCTAAATTACTACATCACATGTAAAAAAAAACTATAAAGGTACTCACGTAACTGTAGGACTCCTTACAGCATTACGCTATTATGACGGCAGCTGGCGTCGTTGAGCATTTCGGGCGTGGGTCATCCGTCCGCCCCCGGTTGAATCCAAATTCAATTGGTCTTCTTCTTTTCTGTATCGGAACACAGAAATACAGGTAGGAGCGATAACAGGTACAAAGACAAAGGGAAACCTACATATCCTAAAAAAAGAAGACAAGAGACGGCACAAAGATAAACCACTAGGCTCGACGTCTGGCTGACTAATCCTCACGTGTCGGAAATTCACCACTTTTTTTGAATCTGCGTCTGCGCAATCTCGGAGCGCCGACGCGACTCTCAAAAGGGACGGAAATACACGCACAAGTCTTTTAAAATTATTGGCGCGAAATCACTTACAAATTCGGACCTTATAGAAATGTTTACAGGCCGAATTTCGGTATGTAACAAACCATAATGTAAGTTTCTAATGCGTAATCGCTTTATACGCAATTACATCAGCTGCCTACAACCATTGGTTAGCTCTAACCATCGCCTCTCAATTATAACAAAATTTCCATGTTGAAATTTAAGGAACGCATATATCTTAGACGCAGTAAAAATTTAACAACCTAACTCGAACATTTTTGAATCAGTAATTAAACGTTATTTCTTCCGTGTTTTAGTGTTGCTTTAATTTATATTTATACTTCAGTTTTTTGTGCGTTAGTTTTAGCGTTATTGTTGCACATCAATTCGTTGTGCGTTAGTTTTAGTGTTGCGCTAAGGAAAACCAAATACAATTAGTTTGAATTATTTAAATATAGAAAATACAAACCATGATGAGTTTCAAACAATTGGATCGATGCATTTTTGGAAACTGAATTGTGACTCGCAAGTCAGCCTTAGATATGAACTTTACCATATTGACGTTGCAAGTGTCAAAAGTCGACTGGCCGGCACGTCGACAACAGCCTTAACAAGCAGGTGCGCGCAAACACGCTATTGTTATCGCCTTGGAGATAATACGTTGTAGAAATTTTACAATACAGACTGGACATATATAACTATGCGCTTTATTTACTATATGATTAAAATTAAAGAAGAACAATAATTGGGGTGTTCCGAAATTATGATACTTTGCATATAATTCTGTATTAATTGTTGAAGTATGATTTATATTAAACTATAAAAGCAAATCCACAAATTTTATAACACAATACATAATTGTTATGCGTTAATTTAGCAGAGGAAAAACGAACTGTTACAATTTTGCTCGGCTTCTTTACGTTTTGCTAAAGGAAGCCGCCTGGGGTGTTGTCTTATCAGTTGCGCATCTCTAATATTGATCTTATGTTGCACAACATTCGTCATTCCTTTCTCACTATCATCCAGTGCAAACACACCTCGATATCGTCCGATCAGTTCTTTTACCTTGCCCAGTTGGTTGGCGTTTAGTCCTTGACACGAAGGTATCAACATATCCAGCAATTTCTGTGAGCAACCGTTGGCTGGTTTATCTTTCGTGTCGTCCACACAACGTTTAATATGGCATACTGGAATGCAACTTCCCACAATCATGTCTTTCTTCAGGATCACCGTATGGGGATTAATGTTTAGCACCCTTACTGGTATCATATTTCGAAACTTTACCAGCGTTCTTCCAATCAGTAATTCCTCCTCACCCATTCACGATTCAGTTGCCTTCCATCATGCATATTTGTCCTTCCCGGAGCGTACCATCCGGGCGTCCCATTACTATCTCGGGTATTTTCATATCACAAATCATTCGAACTTGCATCGTCTGGTTATTCGTCCCTTGAAATGGAATCTCATCATCATCTATCCGAAGCACATTTTCTTTCATGTTTACATGAAATCCATATTCTCTCATGAGATCCATTCCCAAGATTACTTCTTCTGTTATTTCAGCTACCATCACCCAATCATTAATTAGTTTGTCTCCAATTGCCAACGTAACGGCAGTCTCTTCGTGAGTAGAAATTTTCTCACCACTTGTCGTTCGAAAGCATGCCGATACAGGTAGCACTTTTCCACGACCAACCAAATCTAGTCTCACAATAGTCTTTATCGCTCCTGTATCCACGAGTAATCGGACAATCCTACCATTAAATCTACTATCGATATAAATGCTGTCCAGACTTCCCATCGACGATGCAGCCCGGATGATTTTCTCCGCTGCACTACGTTGTGCTGTCGACGTTCGCCCCCTTACATTGACCAGCTTTAGCTCCACCGGTTGTCTCTTTGGTTGAGTACATCGCCTCTGTATGTGACCAACTTCACCGCAGCTCTAGCATCGCAAACGCCATCTCCGCGATCGTCGTCTTTCTAGCCTTTCCGCCTTTTGCTTTTCAAACACACGGTCGATTATTTCATCTATGCTGTTCTGCGATTGACCAGGTTCCTCTAAGGCAGACCGAACTTTGTGACTAATACTGTATGATGTCTGCTTAGCTGCTTCAAATTCAAGTACATGAGCCAGTGCATCATCTAACATTTTTGGCCGTGCTAATTTTAGCGCTTGCTGTATTTCGCCATCTTTAACGTCATCCACAAATGTTTGAACAGCCAGTTGTTCGAGGAAGGTATCTGGTGCCGTTGGGTATGCCAGTCTAACTAATCTGGCAATATCAGCTTCGAATATACAGTGCTTACGGCGGTTATGTGTTTGACGGGTTGCCTAATAGTAGCTCGTAACACTATATTAGTGTGACTTCAATTTAAATACGTTCTACTGGTACATACTTCAATAGATTTTATTTCAAACAACACAAGCTTATATTTAGCAGCAGAACGAGATTCTCTGTCATCGTTAGCCCATGCTTATGCGCATCGAGCTAATTCACAAGTTAATTGGAAGTATTTCTATTTAACAGAGCTATATCATTTACTTTATTTTCATCACTGTCACTCAAAAAACTCCACAATTTTTACTTTTAGGGTTGTTTTTTAATGAGAATTACTTCAGAACTACCAAATCCGCAAAAGACAAACTTCAGTATAAAAATAGTTTAATTGTATTTATTTGTGTACTGCCAATAACACACTGTTCCCCAAATACCAAACTCGTATATTTCGTAGTTATGTTGCCTTAAACAAATATAAAAAAATCCAATGGGAGTATGGAAAGAGCATTATTTGATATACTGAATGCAGCTTGATATTGTAGTTCATGTGAACTGTATTACGCTATACCACTGGTAAGTTATTTGTGGTCAGCTTGTCATAGTGCTCTCTAGCTTGTCAAATGACGCTGTACTGAGGCTAAAAACATTTCTATCATAAACAGATGGACAGTAGACTATCTGAAATATTTGCAGAACCCCACTAGTATAACAGATAACTGGGCAGTGGAATAAATTCTGGGAGAGCATGCTAATTTACTTAATTTGTTCTAATCCGAGATGACGAGTTCTTAAAACTGCCTTTTTAAGACTAAAAGCTTTACTCCAAAACCTATAATTAATCAAATTATTTTGATTAAAACTTTCAAGTTTTCGTAACTTAGTTACTGTGAGCAGCTTCTAGGTTGAACAATGCGAAAGTTTCAGTGTTCAAAGATTAACAGATGTTGAAGTACTTCATGCATTCAGCAAGAATGCTTTTTGGTTTGCATCGTTCAGTGGGAACTGTCTAGGAACGTTTTCTAATAATTGCATATAATGAACTTAATTTTATTTAAACTAGTATACCCTATGCGACTATCCGCGTGTTTTAATTATGCTGCTGAAGTCGAGTCTACATTACAATGTTGCTTTTCTTATTTTAGTTATGGCTCCATGACATTTTTAACCTTACATATTTGTGTTTTATTACAATTGTAGCGCGTTCACGTTACGTTAAATAAAAACCAAACAAACAGGAAAGAAGAACATTTATCTTAAACGAGCAAAATAAATAGGGATATTCCCTGTATATTATGATTTCAGGAAAAATAGTGTTCATTATGCACTACATTTCAATAATTTTTTAGTTCTATAAAGGGAATTCAAGCAATAAACGTTATATTTTTGTACAATATAAAGTTGAATGTATTTCAGGTCAATAAATTATCTCAAAACCGCAAAAACAAAAATAGATTTTTAATATTATGCATTATAGATTTGAATACAAAGATACAAACATGAGTAATTACCAGAGTTAGTTTGTGTGAACAGAATGATGACGATAGTAAACATCTTTGGCGTACTCATGTTACTTTAAGAAAGCTTTTAGAATAATTAAAAGACTGAACAACAGTGGAATTATCTATATGCATGTTTTATACAATAATTACTTTAAAAATAGGCCAGCTTTCTACACGTTTTAGTAGAATTTAACAAAATTAACGTTACAAGTAAACAAGCGTAGTTATATTACAAAGTAATCTGCATTCAAGATAACAGTAATATTATTAAAATGAAGTTTAATCACTTAAATACAGACGACTTAGTAAAACTTGAAAATATGCGGTTACAGATGATCTAACCAGACATATCATAAAGTACAATGTTATAGGTTACAGTATACTTATTTACAGGATTATTGAGTATTTACGATAACATGAATCATACATTAAACTATATGAAGTCACGTATTTTTCACGTGATTCAACACAAACCTAATATTTAAACCGTAATATAAAGACGTATTCTTCGAAGCGGACGAAAACAACTAATTAATTACATGCGAGCCGGTAACGAGAAAGCATATGAAAGGTTATCATTGATAAAAGTGAAGTTCAAAAAGAATTTAAAGGGGTCAAAATATAGTAATACGAGCATGTAGTAAGCGGGAGAAAGGTTAGTTGGGATCTTTGCTGCGGTCAAGTGCAAAACAAACTTCTTCATAATTCGTGATTTTTGACAAGCGTGTGGGTTGGAATGAAGAAACGGTAGAAGATGTATCATCGACTTTACTGACGGGCAAATTAAACGGTGCGCGAGCTTTTATGTAACTTCGCCTGCAAGTTTGGCAAGGAATGTTAGCTGTGTGCGGAATTTTTAAAAACTTATGTGTGCCGTGATAAAAAGGTTATCTGAGGATACAGCTCGAATAAGTTAGCTGTATTAAGGAAATTGATGTTAGTTAGAAAAACGAAAAATAAGGGCTCGAGTTTCTGAACATCCTTGAAGTTAGAGATATATATTAGAAATTAAATTGTGAGTAAAATATGAGCTTTAATGTTTGTATTTTACAGTTATGTGGATTTAAATGTAAATTGGTTTATATTTATATAGTAGAAAATTAAAAAAACGTGAAAGTAATTATTTTGTTGGAGTATGGATTAGCGACGGAATTAGTTATGGGCTAAATTTAAGCATGATATTATCGGGAAAAGAGATTTAGGACATTCTAACATATTATGAAGTATGTGCGTAATAACTTTAAATATACATTTCATTGATAGGATTTAGAGTGAATTTAAGCTTGAAAATTTGGTATTTTTAATGGGCAATGAAATGATAAACGGAAATTCTGTATTTAACTATTTTCTATATATTGTTATTATGGGCTTTTCCAGAAATTGAGAACAGGAACAATAATTTGATAGTATTATTGATTGATTTAATTTTTTGTCTTTAGAATTTCTGTAAGTAATTCTTGCCCAGCTTGATGTTAGGAAATTAAGTTTTTTAAGGACAGTATATTTGTATATATCGCAATGGAAACTGTTACGTTCATTTTCGGCAATAATTGGTTATTTTATTTACAATAATTTTCAACTCAAATCCTTTGCTAATTAATTATCCGTTTATCTAAATTCCATGTCTACGGTTAAATAAAATCGTCGATTTATAATTAAAAAGAAATACGCTGGCTAATAATTTTCAACTAAAATCCACTTTGCTTCTAAAACGAAACTTTATTTGATAAATTAAATATCCTGTATATTTTACTTGGTAAATACTTTCGCTAATTAAGAATAAATTCTACTTCCCAGAATTTTCTAACGTAAAGTTTACGCTATACTCAGATAGTCGATAACGTGTTCCAAGTATCCGATAATTGCTTCTTATGTGTTTTTCGTCGAAAGAATTCGTCGAATTAAAGCTGCGTATTATCCCAATATAAACTGTGTTTTTCCAGGTTAATTCTAAATAGAAATATTACTTTAAACTCTGGTCACTGGCTGAATGAAATTGATTTCATTTGCTTTCCAATCTACACAACGGAGACATGTGTAGGAACGTTTGGTTGTTTCCGTTTTTCGTTATGAAAATTACGCGCACGCAATACGGCGTGATAAGTATTTAGGGTTTTTATAAAATTGTATTTTTCGTCGAAATTAAATTAATTTTTACTGGTAATTGCTATAGCTTCTTCTGGTGGCCTTAAAGCCACGATGAATGGTCGTCCCTTGCTATAATGGGAGGCCAAGTGCGTTCTTTCTGGGTGTAGGCCCACCCACTCGTTTCAGTGGACTAGCTAGTGACTCAACCTCGACGTCAGCAACTTTGAGGGTGTGTTTTGTTTTTCCATCACTTACGATTGCGACCATATCGGTTGGGATTTTAGGTTTAAGCTCATGCATTCCTAAATTTAATCCGTTTAGACGACAATTAGTGAATTAGTTTGAGATTTATTGGCACTATATAAATGCATTACTATTTGCTTTAAATACTAAGAGTGTACAACCTATTAAAGTGAAAATGATTCGAAGGCTTGCTGGCACGTTTGAAAATGTTGTTGCCATTAGATGTATATACTTAGTTTTAGATTTACCATGCTGATTTAGAGCTGTTGGTTTTAGATGGGTAATTGAGCTTAATTTTTTCTTTGCTGAAGCTCAATCTAACGAATAACCAAAAACCGGCAGCTCACCATTTAAAAAAAAAGGTTTGTTCTTTTGGTTGATATTTTTTTTACATTTAGTGTGTAATTATTTATTGCGTGTACATATTGTGTTTAATTTAGGTTTCTTTTGTTGATATGTTGTGTTTTGAGTGTGAATGAGTGTGTGTAATTTTTCTTTCTTTATTTCAGGCCTCCCTTAATTGTTGTTGTAGGTATAATCCCTCGCCCACTCGCCGATTGAGCCCGGTCCATTTCTTTTTTTGGCTTTTTTTCTAGGCTACTTCAATGCACGTAGCATAAATTTCTGACGCCCTGACGTGGGGCTGCGATTTTGTTTAGCTAATTTCTTCTGCGAGTTGGTTTTCGTTAATTTTCTTGTGCTACGATTTTGTTTCATATAACTCTGGTTCCGATTTTATTTTAGTTAGTTTTGGCTCCGAGTTCGTTTTAGTAAATTTTTGCTCCGATTTTTTGTTTATTATTGTTAGTACTTAAGTTCCTACATGACCCGCATTTTCTCGGCCTGATATTACTTATGTTTCGTCCCTTACGCTTAATATTATTGGTGGGTTAATTTCAGATTTTTGGACTTGTGTTTCGCCAATAATGCTAGTCCATTGAAAACACTGGCGCCCAAGATTTTTTCCTTCCCTCTCTGTATATTTCGTTCTCTCCGTCAAGTTTAGCGTTAGTTTTTTCCTCCGATCTTCTTTTATTCTACAACCCTATTTTAATTTCTATTTTGTTGTTTCGCTTCCATTCCTGTCCCTGAAGTTTATCCGTCGGATCTGTTTTAGATTGTACTGTATTCGCAATAATTTCTTTTTTTTTTGAGCTTCTACCGAGTTACGGTTAGTCTTTATTTAGTTACTTTCTCCAATTTCTTTTTTATTATTACTAAAAATGACTTCTTTTTCGGCTTCCTACCGAGATCTTACTGTGTGAGAGTGGAACTTGAAATTTTCTGGTGTCCCGAACACTCTTACCGTACATGCTTTTTTTAGACGGGTCAAAAGACTCCGACGAACTCTCCATGTGTCGGAATTGCAGTTATTTCAGAATGCAGTGGATTTGTTTGAGTCGAAAGCGTTACTTTGGTATCGTGGTTTTTGGCATAGGTTTTCGGACTGGAAGTCGTTGTCTAATTTACTGATTCAACATTTTGAACCCCCGGATTTTACTTATATTTTTGCTACTACTGAGGAAAATACTTTTGCTTCACATGACCGAGTTGTTAAGATTTCTCCGACGCATACGAGTAGATCCGATACTTCTTCCATACGTTCTACTGTTCTTCCTCCTTGTTCTACTTCTACTCGTCAGGTCGTATGCTTTAATTGCGAAAAACCTGGTCATGTTTCGACACGTTGTACTCGTCCTCAAGTACTCCATTGTTATGGTTACGTTTCGCCATAAGTGCAATACCTGGTCCTCGCGCCCCAGATTATGACGACTTTGCTTTCCTTCGGACATGATTCTTGGACATTACGATTTCGTGTTGCCTCCCTGTTTACGGGGTTTTCTTTTGTTTTCTTTCTTTTTCTTTACCCGTGTGGATCCGGGAATAGAATAGCCCCATGGTACGATTTGCCTGTCGTAAAAGGCGACTTTAGCGGTCCAACACATAAACACACGCACACTGTATACACGCACAACACACACACACACACACACACACTTCTTACACACCCACACACACACACACACACATACATACATACACACGCAGGCACACGCACACACCTACTCATACATAACTACACTAGGATTGTGTTTTATTTACTTTTCTACAATTCTTAGTTTTTTTGGTTTTGTACTTGGTGTTGGTCTTATTCTTTTTGGGTTTTTCTTTTTTTTCCTTTTCTTCGTTCCTTCCATTCCACATTCCTCTCCTTTTTCCTTTCGCTGGTTTTCCTTGCTGTCGGTCCCTATACCGATTCTGTTTCGTCCATCCGCTCCTGTGGTAGGTGCTTTCTAATTCCTCTTTCTTCCTTCGGAAAGTACGACTTAGTCGACTTAAAGTTCTTAAGTCGACTAAGTCGTAGATTGTTAGACGAGGTATATAAAAGAGCGACAGATGATAGTGTTAAATTGTTAGGGTAGAATAGAACGTGCAAACTGGGGGTAAAAAGGGAAAGAAGATAAGAATACAGGTTGGACTGAGATGGGGAAAACTCATGGTAGGATAGAAAAGGTATATTGTAAGAAATGGAGAATTTTTGTATATGGGATAGAGTGAAATGGCTTGAATACGCGTATTAGGAAGGAGTGCTTTAGACACTAAATGATTGGCGGTTAAAACGAAAATTCAAGAAACAAAAATATCGGTTGGAAGGTTAAAGTGGGTTTTCATTAGAAATGTTTTTGAACATCGTTCGAAATTCTCAGATTTGAAAGACGGCTGTGCACGAAGGCTAAAAATACGTCGAAGGTTAATGGTGATATATTCGGAATCGGTGGCAGTTACAAGTTTGTTTGTGTGTAAGTTGTTGGAAGTGTGTTAACCGTTGAAAAGTTTTACTAGGAAGGCAAGTTGTTTTGGGGTGGTGATTTGGTCTATAAATACACTTCAAAGCAGTGATAGAGCTCTCTTTTACTTCCTGATCATCGAAGTATCTTCAACTAGTAGTGAACAAGGTAAAGTACAAGTGGGTTTAATAAGTAAAGTTAATGGCACAAGTCAGTGTAATCGTCACGGGCAGTCTGAAAATTGTATGAAACAATTTGTAAATCATCATCATTTTGTTTTCGACCTTACTTAAGGTCGGTTTGACGCAGCTCTAACTTCTTTTCCATTCTGTGCTAATCTAAAAAGCTCTACATACCCTTCACAACCTGAATTTCTAATAATTTGACTAATATAGTTTGGTCTAGGTCTTCCTATATCCTTCTATCTTTTTCCTATCCACCTGGCTCTACATAGATATTAGCAACCTGATGGTTGTTAAAGAACTCTAACATGTTTATATGATTACCATTTATAAGGAAATGAAATATAACCTGGTTATCCGCTTCAAAAGAGGAAAAGTGTTAAATTATATGTTATGGTAAGGCTTAAGCAACGAATCGCTGCCAACATGCCAGACCGCTACCTAATTGTGAGTTTTGTCATGGTGACGTTTATTAAATTATATGTTATGGCAAGGTTTAAGCAACGAAACGTTACCAACATGCCAGACCGCTAACTAATTGTGATTTATGTCATGGTGACATTTAGTTAACTGATTTTTATTTTGTTTTAGAACTTACTTAAAGTCGGTTTGACGCAGCTCTAAATTCTTTTCTATTCTGAGCTAGTCTAAAAAGGTCTGCATACCCTTCACAACCTAAATCTCTAATAATTTGACTAATATAGCTTTGTCTAGGCCTTCCTACTCTATTTTTATTTGGTAGTCTATAATCTAAGACTTTACTAAATAGTCCCTCATGTCTTAACTGGTGCCCTATCATTCTATCTCTCCTGACCTTTAATTGTTTCCACATACAGGGTTCCTCACCTATCCTTCTATAAACTTCCTCGTTTGTTACTCTATCTGTCCAACTAATCTTTAACATTCTCTTATAACACCAAGTTTCAAAAGCTTCTATCTTTTTCTTATCTACTTTTTTAATTGTCCTAGTCTCACTACCGTATAGTAGAACGCTCCATACGTACGACTTTAAGAAACTTTTTCTATTGTCTAAACTAATACTATTAGCTATTAGTAAGTTTTTCTTTTTTAAAAACATTTTTCTAGCTTGGGCTATTCTAGCTAGTATATCCCTTCTGCTACGTCCATCCTTTGTAATTATACTACCTAAATACCAAAATTTATCTACCTCCTCTAACTCAGTATTACCTATTTTTAATTTTGGTTTAGAACTAGGCTGTAACTCACTTGTCATTATCTTTGTCTTTACTGAGTTAATTCTCATACTATAGTTACTCTGTAGTATCTCATCTAAAATATTTAAAAACTTCCTAACTCTTTTCTAGACTCTGCTATAATGGCTATATCATCTGCAAAACGTAACATGTCTATTTTCTGTCCCTGTACACTAATACCTATCTCTTTTCTCTCTCTAGCTAAGTTTAAAGCTTCCTCAATTAAAAATCAAGGGAGACAGTATACAACCCTGTCTAACACCATTTCTAATCTTAGCTTCCTTTTCTATTTCATCAAATCTAATTACTACGCTTTGGTTTTTATATAGACTATAAATAATTTTTCTATCCCTATGAGAGATTCCTATTTTTTGCAAAACCCTGAACATAACAATCCAATTAACCCTATCAAATGCTTTTTCTAAATCTACAAACGCGAAATGAGTCTTTTTATTTTCTTGTAACCTTTTTTCGATAATTACCCTAATCATTAGTATCGGTTCTCTAGTCCCTCTGTCTTTACGAAAACCATATTGGTCTTCGCCTAAATAATTCTCAGTCACAGCTTCTACTCTATTTTTAATTATTATTGTTAGTATTTTGGAAACATGTGAAGTTAAACTAACCGTTCTAAAATTCTCACACCTATCAGCCTCTGACTTTTTTGGGATTGGGATAATAATATTTTTTTCGAAATCTATTGGAACCTCGCCTGTGTCATATATTACTTTTACTAGTTCATATAAGCTGTCTAAAGTTTTCTGTCTTGCATATTTTATTAATTCTGCGGGAATATCGTGTATCCCTGGCGCTTTATTTAGTTTAAGATTCCGAACAGCTCTATCAAATTCCTCTCTTAATATTGAGAACCCTATTTCTACATCCTCTTCTTGGTCGTTCTCTAACTCATCCATATCGTCTTCCTTATATAAATCTTCTAAATATCTTTTCCATCTATCTGCTACCTCAACTTTGAAAATGCAACTCGTTAATTAAGAAATGGTTGTGGGTGCCAGCTATGCGCATACATGGTGTAGGAAGTAGATGGTGTACATATGGTAAATGGGGCAGTAGGGAAAGCGTGGAAGGTGGGATGTACTATCCATGAATAACTGGAGAAATTTAAGTGGCTTATTACCTCCACAGATAGTGATCTACAACTTGGAGAAGTGCAGAAACTAGCAGTCTTTGTAAGGTACAGCAGTCATCAATGCTAGGATTGCAAATCCAGGAGAGGCTTTCAAAGTAACCAATTTTGGAAACTTTGATATTTTTTTTGTGTGTTTATTTGATGATTTTGTGAAACTTTTATGTGGTTATTTAATGTGTTATGACGATGGGTAAATTTATGAAGTTTATGAACTAAAGCGTTGTCTAACGAACATTTTATTATTGATTCTTTGAAAATAATTTGATATAGAGATTTATATTTGTAGAATAATTTTATAATATTGGTTATTGTGAAAAATAAAGGGAAGTTTTTGATATTTGCAATGCGAAAATTAGCACTAATATTTACAGGTTTTATGTGAGCTCGTATTAAACCAAGGTTTAACGTAAGGGTAGGGTTAAGCCCGATTACTTTAAGCTGTTAATTGTTGATTACAGCTTTTCATGAGATATTCAAAATACAATGTAGTATTTCAACTCAAGGATGTATGTAATGTTGAGGATTAAAAAGGATTTTGTAGAAAATTTTTGTTTGAATATAAACAGATGCATTTAGTAGTCGAGTTTTCTTGTATAAGACAGTAGGTTAGTAGCAGCTGACCAGCCCTGGCGAACTCCATTAAAGAAGCTGAGTTTCTTTTATTATAATAGCAAAAAGCGGGCAGTATTGATGCAACCCAGGCAAAGAGCTTCATTCTAGGTAAGCTCCAGAGAATAAGGACGGCCAATTTGTGGGGCTCGAATTATTTTAGAGTTTTACCAGAGGATAACACGCAGCAATTATATCGCCCCAAGCGTGGGGCTTTAATTCAGATAAAACTTCAGAGCATTTATAGCAGCCCAACAGAGAGGCTTAACTTCAGAGCAATTAATATAATATTACGAACTACTATTAGGCAACCCGTCAAACAAGCAAGCTGTATAACCGAAGTATATTCTATAGAAGTCTCGAACGTTTCAGCAAACAGTAGAATATGAGTCATCTATTTAATTATAGGGTATATATAAGATCGGTGACGAATGTAGGAGTTAGTATATGTCCAAATGTCGAATATAAATTATATCGTGTAAAGTTAATTAGTTACGCTTTTGAAAGTCCTATAGTAAATATAAATTTGTGTTTTATGTGAACGTGTATATTGTACCGCCAGCTTGTACATAAATAGACAAAAGTGAAATAAATAAATTATAGTAATGTTTAGTGTTGTTAAGAAGACTTATGGTTAAGAATTTAGTTTAAGAAGATATTAGTGCTTGTAAATAGCATTAGTGTGATAGTGCTTCATTGTTAATTGGACTGATAACATCTATAAATAAGGGATATACTGTTAATTAGACTAGTGATGTTATAACCCCGGGTCGCGCGTTTAGAGCCACTACCACAGTTGGCAACACTGAGACTATCCACGTTCACATTATTGCACAACAAAGATATTATGACATAATTGCGTGTCAAATTGTATCACGTACCAAATATGTTTACAATGATACAAGTTGCACCTTAAAAAGATAAAAGGTACTCACTTAAAAATGTGGTACGCTTCACGATTTTGCGATCATCCTTGGTCAGGGGCCATGCTGATTTCCGAGTATCTCGTTTGGGTTGTGGGTTGCGTTATGACATCGTTAAAACCAGATTTAACGTCTTCCCTCTTCTTTGTTCGTAGGTAGGACAAAGGAATAAAGGTAAGGATACTTAAAGATACAGGTAAAAGGAAACCTACATTCTGAAAAGAGAAAAGACAAAAGAACGACACAGGTAAACGTCACCGTTCGACGTCTCGTTGGCTAATCATGTCGTGTCACACACCGCGTACTTGCGCCATCACTCCGCGTCTGCGCATTCTTTTGCGCAAACGCAACTGTCCGAAATGACGGAAATGCACAAGTCTATTTTAAAAATAGTGGCGGGAATTTAGTCACATATTTAAAAGTGTACATGTTCAAATTTGGAATGTAACAGTGAATAGTGAAAATAAAGTCTTTTGTTATTACTTGTTCTAAATTAGTGAAACGCGTTAATAGTAGCCAGCTACAATATATATTTGCCAATTTACGGTACTTTATTCTGAAACAGCCCTGTATATTGTAATGAAACCTATTTGCACGGTTCACATTCTGTATTGAAGGCGTGGGATGATGATTTAAATCACTGTTTAAAGACACCGATAGTCAAAGGAAAACAGGTAGTTATTGTGCATGCTGGCATCAAAAACGGTTTTATTCCTAATGGGTTGCTAATTTGTAAGTCAAGGTTTACAACTGTAGATTATCACTATAAAATAAATAACAGAAATTTCTATAAATGTTTAGAAGATAAATTATTACAAAACCTTGAACCAAACTCTGTATTAGTTATGGATAATGCAACATATTGTAACGCAACTGTCGAACCAAATTCAACATCGACTTGGAAAAAGAAGACATGAGGTGTTGACTATTGAAAAGAACTATACCTTTTGAGCTTAAAGGTACAAAAGCAAACATTAACAAACACAAACACACATGCAAACAATATATTGTTGATAAAATGTTAGTCAAACATGGTCATACATTATTTCGATTACCTCCATATCATCCTGAACTCACCACATCGAAAAAATATGGGCGACTTTAAAAGAGTCATGTTACTGCACATCACAAGACTTTTAAATTGAAGGATGCATGGAGGTTGAAAATAAGTTTGATACTGTTGATCAACAGAATGCGTAAATGTTTGTTCTTATGTAGAGAAAATTGAAGAGAATTATTTGCCAGGGAATAGGTATATAAGAGACAGTGGCGTATTCTGGTACCATATACCGGGTGTGCTGTATGCTGGTTGCTTTTGCTAGCATAAGCGATAACCTACATGCAGATGCAGATGTAAGTACTATTCTGTTTTATGCTTGCCACATGCACGTTTTGCACTAGTAAATTTTTTAAATTAAAAGAACCTAAAAAAGTCATAATTATTTTTTAGTTTTTGATTGAGAAACGCTAAATACAAATGGATAACGGGTAATAATAACCAAGAAACTATTACAGTAATCGCTTTCAATTTCTGTAATACACTATCAGTTGATGAGTTGATATATAAAACACACCTTAAAAAATTGTGAGATTAGTAAATTTGGTTTAACGTTTAACATTTTAAGTAATGTGTATTTTCAATTGTTTAAATATAAGTATTATCAAAATTGTGTCTCAAGTTGTAGTTATAAAAAAAAGTGGTTCAGTGTAATTGTGGTATAGCTGTAATACCCAACGCCCTGTTCGTATTACTCTATTACTCATAATATAATTCGTTAACAGGTTAGTGTGCGGTACCACGACCGCACAACGCCTTATTCTTGCTGCATTAGGAGAAATGCAATTGAACTGTCTTCGGTTTGACGTCGTTCTCACTCGGAGGGTTAAAAGCTACATACCTATATTGGTTGGTATCCCTCCCTCGTGTGTTGTTTTAGTATCGCATATCATTCTGCCAGATATTTTACTTCTGGGTTTTTCAGTTCTAACAAATTGTTACCATTACGCCGTGCAATTCTTCGTGTTCTTGACGTTTTTGTTATTGGACATATGGACTTTTTTATTAAGATGCGTTCTAGTTTTAATTAGTTTCTAATAGTAATTTAATTTAGTGGTAGTATAATAATAATAAACCTTCGACGGAAAGGCCCTTGTTTTTAATTTCGTTTTAGTGGTATTTCTTAGCTGGCTAATCGTATTTTATTTTGTGTAATGTGTTTAATTTATTGTTATTTGTTATTTTATAGTGAAGAATTAACACAATTTATGGTAGTGGTATATACAGGATAAAGTGTGTACGTAAAATTAATTCGGCCTACGCTTTCGCTTGTGCTGCAAGATAACCGCATCTTCTTGCGTCAAGGAACTGAAAGTCCGTTTAAATATAATAGTGTGTTTTTCTAATATGGAAAACCATAAATGTGTAATAGATGCACTTTTAATAAACAAGTTTTCGACAAGAGATTTTCAAGGAAAATTGGAAATTGTTAAGAATGGAAGACCTTGCCCTGCTTTACCTGAATTAATAACCAAACATCATCATCATCATTTTGTTTTCGACCTTACTTAAGGTCGGTTTGACGCAGCTCTAACTTCTTTTCTATTCTGTGCTAATCTAAAAAGCTTTACATACCCTTCACAACCTAAATTTCTAATAATTTGACTAATATAGTTTGGTCTAGGTCTTCCTATATCCTTCTATCTTTTTCCTATCCAGCTGACTCTACATAGATATTAGCAACCTGATGGTTGTTAAAGAACTCTAACATGTTTACATGATTACCATTTATAAGGAAATGAAATATAACCTGGTTATCCGCTTCAAAAAGGAAAAGTGTTAAATTATATGTTATGGTAAGGCTTAAGCAACGAATCGCTGCCAACATGTCAGACCGCTACCTAATTATGAGTTATGTCATGGTGACGTTTATTAAATAACCAAACATAAAACTAAAAAGAAAGAATACACGCGGCATTTTTCTGTATCACAATAAACATCGATTCGATGAATAAGGCTGTCCGAAATTAAATAAACTGTTCTGTTGACCCTGTTTACTGTTTTCGAATGATAATGGCGTGTGGACCAAAAATGGGTTTTTTGATTTAAGTCACCTGTCTTCTGCACAACACAAGCACGAACGGTCTCAAGCGCATGTTGATTCCTTTGTAAAATGTAAATTGTTTGGCAAACAGCGAATTGACGTTTTGATTGATTCACAATACAAGTCAAACATAAACCAACACAACGAGCAGGTAAAAAAATAGAGACATACTTAAAAGACTTATAGATGCAATTTGCTTTTTATCGAAACAAGAACTTCCTTTGAGAGGCCACGATGAATCAAGTACGTCTTTCAACAAAGGAAATTATTTAGAATTTTTGGACGCTCTTAGAGAATATGATCCCCTTCTTGATTCGCATTTAAAAAATGCAACTGTGTTTCGAGGTACTTCTCCAACTGCCCAGAATGACATTGTAAATGCACTAAGTGATGTTATATTAGATGAAATAAAAAGAGAAATTGATACAGCTACTTTTGTATCTATTATGCTTGACGAAACATCAGACGTAATGTGCAAATCTCAACTGTCAACTGTAATAAGGTACGTAAGGGATGGTATTCCTTGTGAGCGGTTTGTAGGGTTTAAAGACGTCAGCTCGGACAGAACTGCAAATGGATTATTTACTCATGTATCTGACATTATAAAAGAATATAATTTAAGTGCCAAATTAGTCGGACAAACATATGACGGGGCTTCTGTAATGAGTGGTCACTTAAACGGACTTCAGACCCAAGTTAAGGAAGCATACCCAAAAGCTCTATTTACACATTGCTATGTGCATGTGTTAAACTTAGTCTTACAACAAGGCTTGTCTAACATCAAAGAGTGCAGAATTTTCTTTCAAACCCTTAGTGGTCTGTCGGCATTTTTTTCACACTCTTCCAAAAGAACAGTTAAACTTCAAGATTTCGTTAAAAAAAATTACCCTCAGTGGCCCCCACAAGATGGAACTTTACATCCCGGTTAGTCCATACGGTCAACGAATATTATAAGCAACTGGTTGAGTTTTTTGAGTGGCTAATTAATAACTCAAGCGAATGGGACGCGGATGCTATTGTAAAAGCAAGAGGATTTTTATCATTTTTGACCGATTTTGAAACAACGTTTTTCTTAGAAATCTTTACAAAATTGTTTTCCTACAGACATGTATTATATAACATTTTGCAGACAACCACAGTAGACATTCTTTATTGTAGTGCAAAAATAAGCAATATTGTTTCTCAACTAGAAAAAGACAGAGATGATGTGAATTTTGAAGCACTTTGAAAATCGGCAACATCTCGAAAAGAAGGCAACGATTCAAAACCAAGAACTAAAAAGGATCAAAATAATTGTGATAACTTGACTTATTGCCGACTGTACTTTGAAATTATTGACAACATTGTAGAGCAGATAAACACAAGGTATGGTTCGTTTTCCAAATTGGCATTTTTTCATCTCCTCGTCCATCAAAAATTTGAACACTGCATAAACAATTTTCCTAATGAACTTGTAAATACCTAAAGATTAACTTACGGAACCACATTCGATTACGTTCTTCTTAAAACTGAACTAAGTGTCATTTATACGAGCCCTGAATTTCAAGGTAAGTCCATTTTTGAACTTGTTCGGTTTATGAAAAATAACGATTTATTATCTGGACTTAAGGAAGTATATAAGTTGGCAGAGCTTATTTTGACAATTCCCAGTACCACAATCTCCGTAGAACGTTCATTGTCAACTTTAAAGCGAATTCATTCTTACTGCAGGAGTTCTCAAGGTCAGGACCGTTTGAGTGGCTTAAGTTTAATATCAATTGAGAAAGAACTGCTACACAGATTAAAATTAAAAGACCCTTTCTATGATTTAGTGATTGAAAAGTTTTTGACTAAAGCTAGAAGATTAGAGTTAATTTATAAATAAATAAAAAATGTTATAGACAATTTCAATAAAGTTTTCTTTATGGATAAGTGGAAAAAAATTAAATACATAATTAATTAATTTATAATTTTATATCTGTTCCGTCATCAACGAACCATTCCGAGGTAACTAACATGCAATAACAATAGTGCGGGTTATTCTACAGCACAGTGCCTATCTGCCAATGCTGTCTTAGTTAACAGTAACGTATGTGAGTGCGCGAGAATGTACAATCTTGTTCTCGTAAATTGACATCAGTGCCGGTTGAAGAAGAGTAGATAGCGACGCTAAGCGGAATGCGTATATTTTTGTTTAGTGTCCACCATCTATTTGTTTATGGTATCAATACATTTTGGCGTTGCCTAGAGCAGTACAAGGAAATTCAAGGTATTTATACCATTATTGATATTCTTTTTAGTGTATTTACATGTACTTGTTTTATATATCAACTCATCAACTGATAGTGTATTACAGAAATTGAAAGCGATTACTGTAATAGTTTCTTGGTTATTATTACCCGTTATCCATTTGTATTTAGCGTTTCTCAATCAAAAACTAAAAAATAATTATGACTTTTTTAGGTTCTTTTAATTTAAAAAATTTACTAGTGCAAAACGTGCATGTGGCAAGCATAAAACAGAATAGTACTTACATCTGCATCTGCATGTAGGTTTGTTAGTGTAGTGTTTTGTGCGCAACGCTGCGCTAAGATTAAAAATAGTAGGCAGGACGTTTTTGGTTACGGGGAAGGGTTTTTGTTTTTTTGGAAGTTAGTTACGTCAAATCGGTTTTAAGAAATTTGGATGTTACTTTTATATTACCGAGAATAAAGAAGTTCCTGAAGTTCCTTTTGTTATTTATTGTATGACAGCAATCCTCATCCACCCCAATTATCAATAAGGTTATCGCTTATGCTAGCAAAAGCAACCAGCATACAGCACACCCGGTATATGGTACCAGAATACGCCACTGCTTCCTCGGCCTGTAATTGTAAAATGGCTCCAATATCTAGACGAAGTTTACGAGGCAAATGTTTATTCCTCAATCTACGCTCCATCCATGGTTTTGCAAGGGAATGGCTTAGAGTAAACATAAGTTCATACCGCGGTGAAGGTTTTTTTTCTTTATTTGGTTATTGTTGCTACAGTATAGAAAATAGTTATTTATACTTGCTATATTAACCATGTTGTAAAACATACATAATTGCCATCTTCTTGTTTATCTGTGTGTTGACATATCTGATCAAATGTATCCGCACCTGACTTGGTAGCATTGTAGCACATAACAATTTCCGGTTTTTTACTGTTTGTATCAATTGTAACAGTTTCGTGCATAGTTGATAGCAACAGCACTAATTTCTTCCTTTTTGGCATATAAGATACTAATGTCTTACTTTTGTCAAAGCAAAATAAATATGTCTTTGGTTTTCTATTTAAGCATTTCTGTAGTTCTGGGGGAATTTCAGGTTGATCTTTGCGAATTGTTCCAACAATTGTAAGTCTATATGGATCATCTAGCAGCTTGTCTGATAATGGAACTGAAGTGAACCAAATATCCGTTGTAATATTTCAGTTGCTGCCATGCACTGGTTTTGTTATTTCTTTTACAAAGTAGTTTGCTAAAGGCAATTCATTAGTCTTAGTATTTTTCCAAGGTATGGTATGGCATTGATCATGTATTTTGAATAAGTATCACAGTATCCCGTATTTTGCAGGTTTATTTGGTATGTACATACGAAATTGACATCTACCTCTAAACCCTACTAATTGTTCATCAACTGTCAAATACGATGAAGGGATATAAGAAGTCTTGCAAATGTCGATGAATGTATCCCAAATGTCGCGAATTGGTGCAAATGAATCATCTTTTCGTCTGTTATCTCTTGTGGTCTTATCATCAAACCTTAAATAATTTACTAAGAACGAAAACCGTTTGAAACTCATGCATGCTGTATAAAATAAGCCAGATAATTCAGAATTGAACATATGTCTCGCACGTAGGTGATTGTCTTTTTACAGCACTGAATAATAGCAATCCTACAAATCCCAGTAACTCCTCTCTTGAAGTTTTAAACACTGTACTATTTAAATTTTTATAATTTTGAACTTGGTGTCTAATCTCCTCGTTTGTGTGTACAACAATTTTGTCAATAATTTACTTTGAAAAGAAGTGCAAAAAACAATCTGCTGGTTCGTCATATTCTTTGCAAATACCTTTGCTGCAAGGTATAAAGTGTACTAAATTTCTTTTTGCAGTTCGTTGAGATTTCTGACGTGCAATACTTGACCATTTAGCACTTTTTTTCCGTTAGTCGTACTTTATTGTGCGTAAGTATATAAGCATCATTTTTTGCTCGTTTTGGCAAGGGTGCATAGGTCTCCGATGAACTAACTTGACTTTTTGTTCGTGATGTAGAGGGATCATTTATTGTAGCCAGTTCTTCATTATGCATGCTAAAGACATAAGATGAAACAATGTTTACTGCAGCACGACGTTCAACAGTTGGTTGTGCGGTGATTTGCATCTCTATAAGAGGTTGCATGTATTCAGCATCCACTGGCACGTCACTATCATAATCTTCGGAATCATCAACATCGTCCACTTCAAGATTATCTTGTTCCCAATTGCTTCCGCTATCTTCAAAAGGCTCTTCTTCGTCTTCGTCACGATTCATAATTTTATTAATTTCAAATTCAATTTCTGCATCAGTAAGGGGTCGATGTTTATCATTCATTTTTATCTGAAATAGCTAACATTACTTTCCACAAAAGAATCAATTTTACAGAGCACCTAAAGAAACTACCCACAAAATTATACATTAATACTAATATGTCGTAAAATTTACGATGGCAATAGCAATAGAGCAACTTCTAATTACAACTTCGATACTACCTACACTGCAATAGGCTTCACACAACTAAATGGGAAGGTACTATATAGGTATATAAACTCGGTGGCGGTAACGAAAGTGAACGAAAACAAACGAATTAAAAATGGCGTCGTAATATGTACGACACGTTAGTATTCTAGGGTTAAATACACTTGAAGCTATTCTAGTAGTATTTATTATTGGGTAAGTAGTTGAAAATTCTTAATCATGTTTCAAAACCAATGCAGTGCTTAACAGATAACGGAGATACATAAAGTGGTGTATTCAGCAATTAATTTCACCAAACTGTTGTAATTTGAGTGTATTTTAACTAAAACATTTATTAACAAACAACTTGTTTTGTATTGTGATGGATTTTGCTCTCAAATCCTTCTAACGTCTCCCTATTTATGAATTTCTCCATTCTTAAAACCCTACTTGATGTTTTCAGGTTGAACCGATAACACCGTGTTACATTCTTTTCTATAGATTTCTCACTTCCTCCATTGCGCACCCCAGGGTTGTTGTGATTTTTAAAGACCTATAAATAAGATATAAACACAAAAACATTATAACAATGAAACAATCTGTTCCGAACGAGTTGCATATCATCAAAAATGACATCCCATAGAATCAAATTTAGCGCTCAAACAAAAGGTTCTGCTTATTTTTAGAACATCATCTAAACATTTCTTAAAAATATATCATAAATCATATCTAAGCAAAATACTTTCTTGGAAATTTTTTATATCTACAGTGGGCGCTCTCCTTAATAGTTTTTAATGATTAAATTAACAGTAATCCTTTTTTATTTGTCGGTTGGCACGGGTAATAAACACGATAGGTCGTAAAATGTGGCGGTTAATTAACGACGCATCATATAAGTTTTATTAAGCAAAGTATTTTTAGGAATCGCAAACTAAAAAACTGAATTCTTGTATACAGTTAACTTAATAAGCTGGATAGCTAAAAGGGAAAAATGAAAACAACTGTAAATAAATGTAGAAAACTAGTAAAGACTATAAAAGTTTTTGTTTTCAATCTTTTGCGCTTTTCACATCTTGCGTTATTTGGAGTAGGGGAATGGGCCGATCCGAGCGTAGCGCCACCGCCACCGCGCCATCCCTTAAACGTGCATATGTACAACATAAAAAATCTAGTATATGATTTACAAGTTGTTTATTAACACCAGGACTTGTTATCTGACACACAAATTTGATATATATCTTAATTCTTGCATTGGTTGTTAGCCATGCTAAACAATTGATTCCCACAGTTTTATCGTTCTCAACTATAATATTGCAGTTTTCTTCGTATTCGCCCTTGTAGCAAATGTTATGGTTTGTAGTTAAATAATTACACATCTCCATCTTGCTAAATATGCCTGCAAAATCTTGGGTTTCATCCATGTCAAAAATATATTAATAATCTTTTTCGAGTCCGTCTAATATATCTGGTAGTTCTTCCAATAAAGTTTCCTTCGGGTCGAGCTTCGGAAAATCACATGTAGGGTTTTTATCCCGCCATGCGCCTTCGGGTTAGAAAACATGCACTTGCCCAATCTTATCGACTTGTAGCTGCAGTTAAAAAAGCAGGTCAATATAAAAGCAAAGAAAATATTTTGTTAACAGAATAACTAACAGCACTTATTGAAGATATGCGAAATGCTCCGTCAAATGTGTTTGGAAAGCATAAACAATGTAAAGCAATCAATTATTTCCATTGTCAAAGAGGTGCAAATGATCAAAATTATGCACCTGCAATGTCTGCTTGTAGTCTGTACGTAGATATTCAATATTGCTTTAGAAGATTAATTGATAATGCTTACAGTTTAATTTTAAATACGACGAACAACCTGGCCGAGCAATACAATTCTATTGTTTGTAAGTTTGTTGAAGGAAAAAGAATAAATCTCCCTTTAAAACGCTCATACTAAACGAGATGTGAAGTTGCTGCAGTCTTTTTTAATAACAGCTGTGACTTTCATAGAGTTATACACTAAGATTTAATTGTGGAAGGTCCACGTAGTCCAACAAAAAAATATATTGAAAAAATAAGACATAAATTATGCAGGAAGAAATTGTGTAAAAAAGAACCGTTGCAGAGCTTGACGAACGTTATGGCACGGAAGCCACTTTGTATAAAGCAGATCTGACAGAAGATAAATATTCGATAAAAGCTACAGTATTTTTGGACAAACTTAAAAAACACTAGAAGAAATTGCAAAGGTAGACGAGCAGACAAAAGAGCAAGACGAAAATCATATATTGTTCGAAGAACGTTCAAACAGAATAATGGCCTTTAACTTCAAAGTTATATATTCCATGAAAAAAGTACTTCATGCATTAACCCAGTAAACAACCTTAACGAAAATTCTAAAACTAGATATGGCAGGCAGAATGAATTAAGAGTAATTCAAGAATTTGAAAGTAAATTTAAATTTACTCTTGAGAATTGTGGATTTTTATAGATGCATGCTTGGCTCAAGTCTTGATGGATTGATTGGTAATGACGCCATTACTGAAGTGAAATGTCCAGCCAGTACTGCCAAGTTAACTCCAATTGATGCTACAAAGAATAAAATTAAGAAGTATGTTGATGTACTAGAGACTAGGCAATGATAAGTTCCAGTTAAAACGTAATAATGATATTTTTATCTAGTGCAAGGCCAGTAGAATATTATAAAAAGAAATAAGTACGTGCTATTTTGTTATATGGACACCTTTCGGAATGTTGGTTGAGCCTTAAACGGAATTTAATTTTAATATGTTTAGTATTTTTCTAAAAGGTTATCCAATTTTAAATCATAACGACATGTTGGCCATATTTAAAAAACAAATTCTATCAACAAACTTTTCTATTTTATATTTATAGTAGGCATATTTTTAGATACAAAGAGATTATGAATTTTGGAAAAGCAAAATGTCAACAAAACTTCGCCAATTTTACCTTAAGCTCCTTTTTTCCCAAAAATTATCGATCCAAGAAAATGTAGAAGGGTTGATATAAGAAATCTCCCCCAGGCGATTGGATGTAAAAAAATTCAAAAATACTTTACTATTTTTACATTTAAAAGAAATTGAAAGTGCACTTCGTTGCAAACTACTAGTTACAGTAGAAGAAAATATAAAAACCAAAAAGAACTTTGGTATTTGTATATTTTTAAAGAAAATTAGAAGTAAACTTCGATGCAAACTAAAAGTCATTCAAAAGAAGGCATATTATTTGAAAAAAATACAAACCTTTCATGTTTTCAGGACTGCCGAGTTAAAAATCGACACCAACACGGCAATTGTAAGGCATACCTAGTCAGGCACCATAATGTATAAAAAAGAATGCAAGGTGATTGCTTCAGAACGGCTCGTAAAGTATGTAAGTTGTACATACATACAAGTGCCACGAATAAATTAATCGTTTTAATTAGAAACTAAATGCTACAAAATTGTATTACGAAAATGATATAAGGTGACATTTAACAAATAGCAATTATTAATCATTTGTAATTTTCATATAATTACATAGCCAGAAGGAATAAAATAAATTCAAATGTTGACGGTTTGCCAAGTGAGAAACACCATAGCATGATGTTATGCAGATAATAACCAATGTGCGCATAATAACAAGTTTTTAAAATAACGCAAAAACGTGGCTGATTCAAATATAAAATAGGTAAAGATTTTGGACATTATTTCCTTGGAAAAAGTTCCCATTGATCCAGAATAAAAACTTTAACATTAATTACATGCATTGCTGCCAAACTTTGATTAAATTTAATATAACTCTACTTACAAATTATCTTCATAAACAGAACATCAGAGGTGTTCAATGAGGAGACAAAACGGTAATTGCTTCATTACTTCACAGTTGCCAAATGCTACTACACGTTGCAAAATGCATGGAAGTTGGTTGTCAAAAAAGTAATCTAATATGGAAAAAGTTAAAACGTCAAAAGTAACGGGGCGCGTGCCGTCATATTTAGTATAGGCATTTATCATAGAGTACCGACATCTTTATCTTTAATTGTTTCTTCTATTCAATCTCGCATCCATGGGGGATCCCTGCCGCTCCAGACTCCTCCCAAAGTCGACAAATCAACGATACCATTTTTAAAATAAACTATAACTTGTTGCTAAAATATTCAATATGTATACAATGTCTCTATCCAAGTAAATTCTAACAACAAAGTACGAATAATAAATCATATAACATTTTAACAAGGAGTAGAAACCCAAACTGCTTTAGTCCAAATAAAAGATTATTAAGCCACTACGACAATATTAAATTCAAATGACTATCCCGTAAAACATGACAAAATGTTAAGAGAAAATTTAAGTAACATTCGTTTTAATACCGACTTCAATCGAGAAGAGCGAAGAGCAATTACAAATTTATATTTTGAATACCGCGACATATTCCACTGTGAAGAAATACCCCTTACATTCACCAACACAGTTAAACATAATATCGAACTAACAGACAAGTCAATCTTTACAAAAGCATATAGACTACCTCATGCGAGCCAAGAAGAAGCTGACAGACAAATAGCAGACTTATTAGAACAAGACATAATCCAGCACTCCAATTCACCATGGAGCAGCCCCATATTAATAGTAACCAAGAAGTTAGACACCTCGGGCAAGAGAAAGTATAGAATGGTAATAGACTACAGAAAGTTAAATGAAAAAACGGTAGATGACAAATATCCACTACCAAATATAACCGAAATTTTAGACAAATTAGGTAAATGCCAATATTTTTCAACACTAGACCTAGCATCAGGATACCATCAAGTGGAAATGGATGAAAGAGATATATCGAAAACAGGCTTCAGCACACCTAGAAGACATTACGAAAACAAACGAATGCCATTTGGATTAAAGAACGCACCCGCTACTTTCCAGAGAGTCATGGACAATATACTACGAGGAATACACAACGAAAAATGCCTTGTGTACCTAGACGACATCATAGTTTATACAATATCATTAGTAAAACACATAGAAAGACTGAAAGAAGTATTTGAAAGACTAAGACAAGCACATTTCAAAGTTCAATTAGACAAAAGCGAATTTTTACAAAAAAAAGTATCATTTTTAGGACACATAATAACACCCCAAGGAGTAATGCCAACTCCCGATAAAACAAATGTAGTATTAAATTACCCTCTACCAAAAACAACCAAAGAAATTAAAGGATTTCTAGGACTTAGTGGTTACTACCGCAAATTCATTAAAGGTTCGCTCAGATAACCAAGCCCCTGACAAATTGTTTAAAAAAGGGAAACAAAATTGAACACACCCAGGAATTCATTAAAGCTGTAGACAAAATTAAAATATATTAACGGATCACCCCGTATTAGAATACCCAGACTTTTCAAAACCATTTATACTAACGACAGACGCATCGAATGTAGCATTAGGCGCAGTATTGAGCCAAGGAAAAGTAGGTAGCAATAAACCAATTAGCTACGCATCCAGAACCCTAAATGAAACCGAACAGAAATATAGCACCATAGAAAAGGAATTATTAGCCATAATTTGGGCAACAAAATACTTTAGACCTTACTTATACGGAAGAAAATTTTACATATACACCGATCATAGACCATTAGTATGGCAATGCAAACTTAAGGAACCAAATTCAAAATTACAACGATGGAGAATCAGATTAGAAGAATACGATTACGAAATTATATATAAAAGGGAATTTATAACAACAACGCAGACGCTTTAAGTAGAATACAACTCAATGTATTAGAAACAGAATCAATTGTAGAAAACGTAGACGAAACAGAAATAAGGGAAGACCCAGACGAGATCGACACTATACATTCAACACAAAATGAAGAACCTAAAACCGCGGTTAAAATCTTAAACGAAGCAATCGATATGAAACCCAATCAATTTATAGTTACCAAAGTTTTGAATAACCTCAATCCCGTAAAATATACAAAGGTAGACAACAAAAAGATATACCAAATTCAAATAACTAAAGATGACAACGAGGAGCAAATAATTAAAATTCTAAAAGAATACACCCCCGAAAAAAAACGATTTAATTTCTATTTCAGCACCGAACATTTATACAAAAGATTTTCAGAATTATACGTTAAATTATTCAATAACTCAGGCCCTAAACTTTGCAGATGTACGAGAAAATTAATAACACTAAACGACCCTGACGAAATAAATGATGTAATTAGAAACCAACACGAAGGAAAAACCCACCATCGTGGAATTAATGAGACCATAAAGCAACTCATAAGACGTTATTATTTTAAAGACGTGAAAGAATTGACCACAGATTTCATTAACCAATGTGAACTATGTGACAAAGCGAAATACGACAGGAAATCCCCAAATATACCCTTAATGTTAACCAAAACAACCGACAAACCATTTCAAAAATTACGTGCCAATGCTCTAGTAGTAGAAGCACAAAACTATTTAACAATTGTAGACGCATTCACAAAAATAGGCCAAGCAATACCCATTACTTCTAAAAATAGCATTAACGTAACACAAGGATTTTTACAGTACTTTATCTTTTATGGAACACCCAAAACAATAACGTTAGATAACGGCAGCAAATTTAAAAATGAAATAATACAAAATACTTTAGAACTCCACAAAATAAAAATTCATTTCATAACTGAAAACTACCCTGAATCAAATGAACTGGTTGAACGACTACATTCAACCCTGTTAGAACAAATACGATTATTAAGGATAACTTATAAGAAGGAACACATAACCAATTTGATGCCATACGCACTAATCGCCTATAATAATACAATTCACTCATCAACAAATTTTACACCCTAAGAATTAACTTTAGGACATTCAGATTCACGCAACCCTTACGACATACATTATAATAAGAAAGTATATCAACAATACGCTAACGACCACAAAGAAAAACTAAAAATAACTTATGACAAAGTAAAAGATAAATTAGATAATGACAAAGAACGTATTACCACAAACCGTAAAAAGAATACCGACGCAAATAAATTTTCAATAGGACAAACTATGCACGAGAAAAATTACCAAAGTAAACGACACAAAACGGCACCCAGAAATTTAGGCCCATTTAAAATTAAGAGAATATCCAACAAAAATATAACAGTAGTAGACAACGGCAAAATAACGAAATACATTCACTTGAAAAACTTAAAACACCCTGTAATTTCAGATGGACAATTATTACCCTTACCGTCAACCAACGCCCATGTAGAACGGACAACGAAATAATAATAGAAGCGATAAAAAACAACCCCGGTATACAACCAATCAAATTAGGCAGTATGCAAAATACCATAGACTATTGGACATTCGCACAAAAATTCGGACCTAACAGAATTAAAACAAGAATATCAAACAATCACAGAAAATTATTACCGATTAAAACAATCAATGGACACAGCAAAATTCGGAAAGGAATACGCAATAGAAATGATGAATTACAACAGTATAATAGAAAGCATTTTAAGAAACATAAAGATAAATTAAATAGATTAATACCCACCGAACAAACTACGAGACGAAAAAGAGGACTAATCAACGGATTAGTTAACATAATAAAAGCTATCACAGGCAATTTAAACAATTAAGACGCAGAACGTTATGACAACGCAATACAACAATTAATTGAGAACCAAAACTACATAAAAACCATAATTAGCAACCAAATATCCATAACCCAATCAACAATTATAAAATTCAACGAAACATTGAGAAAGTTAGTAAGAAACCAGGACAGTATAGCCAACCGAATACAGACCCTTGAAACCAACATGCAAACTACCATGTTAGGCATGCGAGATTTAATTAGATTTAATACAATATTTACTCAAATAATATCAACCCTTACTTTAATTCGACAAATTTTAGCAACGTTAGAAAACGCAATAACATTTGCAAAATTGAATACTCTACATTCTAGTCCTATTGAACCAATCGATTTATTAAATGAATTATTAAGAATTAGATCATTTATAACTAACAGCAAACTACCTTTTGATGTAACAGAATCAAACATTCTAATATTTGAAAAATAGCTATAGTTAAAGGCTACATTAAGAATAACAAAATAATATTTTTAATAGAGCTTCCAATAGTAGAAAGTAACAATTGTAATTATTATCATTTATTTGCTTTTCCAATGAAAGTTACTAGTACATACCAAGTTATCATACCCAAAACCAAATTCATATCCTTAAATGAACTGAGATATGGTTATACAAACGAAAAATGTACCGAAGTAACACCAGACCAATATTTATGCCAATCCTTGACGACAACAACCATTCAAGAAGACAGCCCTTGTGAAGTACAACTATTAAAATTTTCAAATCATTACAAAAACTGTGAAGCAAAACCCGTACAAATAACCACCATGAAAATTCAAAAGGTTACAAAAAACAAATGGATCGCCATTTTCCCAACAGAAATAATAGCAACCATCCATTGCAATCAAGATGAAAATAACCGGAAGCAAATTAATCACCCTTAAAGAAGACTGTTATGTAAAATTGAAAGACGAAGTAATCAGAGTTTATCAAGACCCCATAGCAACAAAGAAACTTGCAAACCTACCGGAACTACAGTTTAAGATAGAACAACAAGAAGACGAAGAAATAGTCAAGAAACCCATGAAGCTAGAGCATCTAGACTTAGACGGCCTCAACCACGCCATGAAATTAATGGAAAGTTACAAAGAAGATTTAAGTGAACTCAAAACGCCAAAGTTACACTATGACAATATAAGCGTTTGGACAAATGTGTTAATCATTCTAATAATTTTTCTAATTATATATGTATTTTACAAAATGTATCTTAGATATAAGAATAAAGGAAACAGTTTTAGATTTAAGGAAACAAAGAGAAATAAAGAAACAATAAGTGTACCCTTAAAAACAATAAATTTTAAATAATAAAATTGAATAATAAATTTTATGAATTTAAAAATTAAGTAAAACCTTAATTTTTTATTTACGTCGGGAGGAGTTATGTATCCCCAATTTACCTATATATTACATAATAGAATCTAATAGGAATTATTAGAAATTGTTAAATAAATCATAAGTCAATTGCAACATTGTAATACAAGGATAAACCAGACAGGTTATTAACAGTTCATGAGAACGGATGTGAAACTTTGTATCCGAGACGATAGTGATACTGCAGGTGGTAGGTCACAAACGGTTAAGATATCGCAATTACCTAGAAAATAAAATTGTAACAATGTAACAAAGTATAGAATTAAGAGTAAAGCACACATGAGATCTGCAAGTTCCCACAGCCATGTGAGGGGGTAGGACATTATAAAAAGCCTGGGAGCTCAAGGACCCGGCAGTCAGTCAAAGTATTCAGCTTTAGCATTGCAGTTTGCTTAGGCGACTCACAATATTAGTTCAATTAATTAATTTATTTAGATATAAAGTTAAAATCAGTTTGTCAAAATTCCACATTAATTTCTGTAACAATTAAAATAAATTTGTTAAGTTTTGGAAACGTTTTTTACAAACGCAGCTCCCAAAGCCCGAACCTTAACTCGCGTTACAAACTGTGAATTTCTACAAAATCAAATAGCTGTAACCGCGATAACTGATCAAGAGGAGGCAAATGTTAAAATACCGCCATACCTTCCTTCTTTTTTCTTTATGCAGTGACCAAGCAATTGAGGAAATTAAAGAAGAAGTAAATACCTTAGTAAACTTTCAAGGCGAAAAAATATTGATCCTAAGATTTGTGTGTGACACAGTAGTTTTAGCTAATAGTACAATCAATTTAAAAAACATTAATTAGTTTGAATTAAATGTTAAAAAAGATTACAATATGAAAATAAATAAAAGGCCGACAAACACAATTGATGTAGAAAAGGTAATAAAATTGATTTTTTGAACGTACAAATAGGACAGGACAGATTTATTAAAGTTAATGAATTTTGTTATTTATGCTGTAGATTACAAAGAATGGGAGTAAAGGTATTATACCCGCCGGCATTCTTTCACATTATCATTAATTCAAATACAAGAAAATAAATGTTAAGGACATTTGCATACCCCTGTGAAGTTGGCACGACATTCTTTAAATTTTAAAAAACAATAATAGTTCTAGTGCACTTTTCATAGTTCTAGAGTTCCTGATAAAAAATAAAAAGAGTTCCGCATTTTTAATATCAAAAAATAGCAAATGAAAAATTGTCGTGCTAACTTCGCGAATCTAGCACGACACTTCCTCCTGTAATCTATAAGAAACAAATAAATATCACTACTTTTAGCAAAAGATCCCATTAGTTCTAATCGAGTTCCATCTCTATATGTAATTAAAATAAAAAATTGCAATAATTAGGTTATTTGATAAACAACGTATATTATACACAGCACGACACTCGACGAAAAAGTGTCGTGCTGATCATTTCTAGCACATTTTTCGATATATATCGGCAGTTCTAACTACGATCACTTTTAGCATAAGTACCAGTGGCTAACCATTTTTAAATAATTTTTTAATTTTCTGTCTAGCACGTCACTCGGAAAAAAGTGTCGTCCTGTTCATTTCTAGCGCATTTTTCGATATAAATCGACAGTTCTAACAACTACAATCACTTTTAACCTGAGTTCCAGTGGCTAACCATTTTTAAAGAATTTTTTAATTTTTGGTCTAGCACGACACTCGGAAAATAAGTGTCGTCCTGATCATTTCTAGCGCATTTTTCGATATAAATCGACAGTTCTAGCAACTACGATCACTTTTAACGTGAGTTTCAGTGGCTAACCATTTTTAAATAATTTTTTAATTTTTGTACTAGCATGAAACTCGGAAAAAAGTGTCGTGCTGATCATTTCTAGTGTCGATATATATCGACAGTTCTACACGAGTTCTAATAACTACGATAACTTTTAGCCTGAGTTCCAGTAGCTAACCATTTTTCAATATTTGGTCTAGCACGACACTCGGAAAAAGTGTAGTCCTGTTCATTTCAAGTAAATTTTTCGAAATATATCGACAGTTCTACATGAGTTCCAAGAACTACGACCACTTTTAGCCTGAGTTCCAGTGGCTAACCATTTTTAAATATTTTATTGTACTGACTTGAAGTAGCTGTAACCTTTTTACCTTCTGATTTACTTCAGTATTGTATACCTATATATATATATATATATATATATATATATATATATCGTGTCTTAAACATAAATTCAAAATGAATGTTTCACATCTAAAAACTCTCGAGTTAATTTACGAGATTGAGTGTAGGAATATTATTTCTGCATCAAATCAAAATAATCGGAGATCACAGCTTAGGGCCATTTTAGCCCAGGAAATGAAAGGCGTTCCTATCTTAAAGAAAATCGTTGACGATTGGCCTCATAACGTATCTGAAATTAAATTGTCTTTAGATGACATATCTGGTATAATAAATAGAATAGATCCTCGTCCCAGCGATACTGACCTGAGGAGATTGCTTTCCAGAATAACGCATGTTAAACAACGTACCGAATTATTATCCTTATATGACGACAAACAAGCGACCCAAGCTAAACAAAGTTTATTGTTCGAAATATTATTACTTGAAGGAATTGTGCTTGAAAGACTCAATCCAAACGCAGACGTAGATATATCGTTACCATTTTCATATCTCGTACTTGCTTCACCTAAACCTGTAGGAAAATCCATACCTGTATACAAATGGGGTCTTACTTTTCAAGGGTTTGACCGCAAGTCCTTTATCGTCCTTCCTTGACAGAATTAATGATTTTAAAATTTCTCGCCAGTGTACCGATCAAGATTTATTTGTTTCAGCAGGTGACTTGTTTTCAGACTAAGCGTTGATACGGTACAGAAACATCCGAGACCAAATTTCTACCTGGAAGGAGTTAGTTGCGTGCCTAAAACAAGACTTCCTACCTCATGGTTATATTACCGACCTTTGGAACGAGATACGTAATCGAATCCAAGGTCCTGACGAAAATGTTGTTTCCTTCATTACCTCATTAGAAGCTTTATATAGCAGACTCGACAAAAAACCTTCAGAATCCGAAATTATCGATCAGTTACTTGAAAATTTAAACCCGTATTTCTCTGAACGTTTGGCATTACAACACATCTTTTCGTTAGCCCACTTTAAAGATCTATGTCGTTCTCTTCAGGAAGTGAAGTTAAGAATTGATAAATACCGCCCGCCCCCAGAGAAACAATCTGGTCTTTTAGAACCCGATTTAGCTTGTCAAGTTCGAGCTTCCCATAAAGTATCTACTCTTAATGTCCCTTCTACCGTAACTAATAACTCACTTACCTGATGGAACTGTAAGAGAAGTGGACATAACTATAATGTCTGCACATACCCTAGAAATATTTTTTGTTATGGTTGTGGCCGCTCAAATATCTACAAATCTAACTGCACGAACTGTAGCCCTAACGTATCGAAACTCCCGTCGAGATATTCCAACTCAGAGCGTGAATATCTCAAGGAATCAAAATCGTCCTCAACACCAATCATTCAACGGACCCAGACGTCAATAAATTCAAATCATAAGACTACTTCTAACGCTGTACCGTCATTAAATTTATCTAACAATAATACCGCTACTATTAATGTACAAAATGCCTTACATTCATTAGAAGAATTATGTCATACTACTCCAGCCGAGTGGTCTAAGTGGTTACAAACCGTCAATTCCTTTTATCATAAAAAGACTGCTGCCTTACAACTTGTTAAGAAACCCTTTGATAACCGTCCACACTTGTCTATTTCGATTGGTTCCTTAAATGTAGTAGCTTTATTGGATACAGGTTCTTCATGCTCCCTTATAAATAACGAATGTTTACATCAATTATCTAAACAAAATATCAAAATTCAAATTATTCCCGAAAAAACTTCCATAAATTTAGCTGACGATAATCAAATACATGTAACGGGTTCCCTTAAGTTAAAAATTCGAGTAGAATCACTTGAACGTGACGTTTTATTTTTGATTGTGCCTGCATTAGCTATCCTTTCCTATTAGGTGTGGATTTTTGTAAACTTTTTAATCTGTCACTTTATTTCCAGGATTTTTCATGGCAAACCTCTCTTAAAATAAATTCTTGTGCATCTACAGGAATATCTAACAAAATCTTTCTTACTGATTCCCAAAATGTAACCTTTAACGCTACAATTGACAAATTTCGCAAACTTAATACCTCCGAACTTGGTTGCGTTACTACCGCAACACATGTTATCTCTACCGGTGATGCTCTCCCTTTTAAGCAACGTCAATATCCCTTATCACCTGCATTACAAAAGCATTTACATGCTGAAATAGATAAAATGTTAGAATCTGCTGTTATCTCTCCCTCAAATTCACCCTGGACGTCTCCCGTATTACTAGTTCGAAAAAAGAATGACAAATGGCGTGTCTGTTTCGATGGCAGAAAGTTGAATTCCGTGACTGTCTCAGATGCTTATCCTCTACCTAGAACTGACTCTATTTTAAGCCGGCTTCGTAACGCAAAATTTATCTCATCTATCGATCTCAGACAAGCTTTTTATCAGATACCTCTCGACCTATCTTCTCGTCAAAAAACTGCTTTTCGTGTTCCAGGCCGAGGTCTTTTCGAGTATAATTTTTTGCCATTTGGTCTCTGTAACGCTCCACAAACCCTACAACGTACTATGGATCAAACGTTAGGTCCTATCTTACATCAGGAACGTGCCTTTGTATTTTTGGATGATATCTTAGTTATCTCAAGTTCTTTCGATGAACATATCGCCACATTAAATGAAGTTGCAGAACGTTTAAACGCAGCAGGTTTTAAGATAAACTGGGAAAAGTCTCAATTTTGTTGTTCATCCCTTACATTTCTTGGTTTTATTATCGATGGAACTGGCCTTCGAGCAGATCCTGCTAAAGTCGACGCTATTACTAAATTTAAAACACCTAAAACCGTTACCGAAATCAAACGTTTAATTGGAATGATTAGCTATTATCGCATCTTTCTACCCAACCTTTCAACTATATCTGCACCCATTACCGCTTTAATTAAAAATAAAAGAAATTACAAACTATCGAGTGGAATTTAGAATCCCAACAGGCTTTCGAACAAATTAAAACGTTAATCACTTCAGCACCTATCTTAATTTCACCCAATTTCGATGAAAAGTTTTATATACAAACCGATGCCTCGCTTACTGGTTTAGGTGCAATGTTGTTCCAGGTAAGCAATGGTTTAGAACATCCTATCGCCTATGCAAGTCGTTCCTTAACTTCTGCCGAACAAAAATACTCTGCTACCGAACAAGAATTATTGGGCGTTATCTTTGGCATCGAGAAATTTAGAGGATATGTCGAAGGTACACATTTTACCGTAATCACTGATTGTGCAGCCCTCACTTGGCTTAAGAACTTGAAACAGCCCGCAGGTCGTTTGGCAAGATGGAACTTGCGTATATCTCAATTCACTTTTGACGTTAGGCATAGGCCTGGCAAATTAAATATCGTACCTGATGCCTTATCTCGTGATGTCGTCTCTCTTAACCTTCCAGATTTAATTCCTGATACCTGGTATCTCAATATGATTAAAAAAGTTTCCGATAATCCCGATAAATTCCCTACCTTTCGTGTAACTAATAATAGACTATATAAATTTGCATCTTCTTCCTCACATAAAATATCGAATATTCCTGAATGGAAACTGGTCGTGCCTACTGCTAACCGCAGTGAGGTGCTCAAATTATGTCATGATGATCTCATAGCTGCACACCTTGGGGTTACAAAAACTCTCGCTAAAATATCTGAATTATATTACTGGCCTCACTTAAGCAATCTGTTTGTCGTTATATTAAGAGCTGTAAAATTTGTGGTTCCCATAAGAGTTCACAAGATGCTCGTCCTGGTTTAATGGGTAACTTTAAACGTGTATCTTATCCCTTTCAATTAATTTCGCTTGACTTATTTCCCAGGTGTGCGTGGCCTAAAACACGAAATATATATGATGGAGAGCTCACAAGTAAAATTCTTGTCCGGAGGTAAAATACTCCCTCATTCGGATCTCCGGGAGGGGGTACTTGGGGCTCGTCATCGTAAGAATATAAAACAACAGTTCGATTTAGTGATAGGGACTTGGAATGTAAGGTCATTACTTAGAGTAGATAAGTTAACGAATTTATTAGTCGAAATGAGAAAGGAAAAGCTGGACATTTTAGGTATTAGTGAGGTGAGATGGCCAGATAGTAATGACTTTTGGAAAGATAATTATAGAATAATTACAACTTCTTCAACTAATGGACAGGCAGGGGTAGGAATAGTGTTAGGTAAAAGATTAGGGCATAAAGTTAAAGAGTACTTACAATTTAGTGATAGAATAATTATGGTTAGATTGAGTACAAAACCCACAGACACTGTTTTAGTACAGGTTTACATGCCAACAACTCAGTACGAGGATGAGGAAGTAGAAAAGGTATACGAGGATATAAATAGTATAGTGAGAAAAGTAAAAGGAGATGAGAATTTAATAGTTATGGGCGATTTTAATGCGTCAGTGGGAGAAGGTAGTGAGGGAAAAATGGTAGGAAAATTTGGGTATGGCAGACGAAATGATAGAGGAGAAAGATTAGTTGAGTTTTGCCAGGAACATAGATTAGTAACTGTAAACACCCTATTCGAACAACATGTTAGGAGAAGATATACCTGGAAAGCCCCAGGTGATAGGGCTAGATACCAAATAGATTATATTTTAGTTAAACAAAGATTTAGAAACCAAGTTAAAAACTGTCGTAGTTATCCAGGGGCTGACATAGATAGCGATCATAACTTAGTTAAAATGAAGTGTAAACTAAAATTCAAAAAATTGAGAAAGGGTAAAAGAGAAGGTAAGCTTAATGATAGTAGGGTAAAAGAGGAATATAAACAAGTATTAGATAATAAGAGCAAAGAGATAGCTGTAGGAAGGAACGTAGAAAATAGATGGAAAGAAATAAAACTGACTGTACATGATACAGCAACACAGACTATAGGTAAGAAAAAAATAGAAGCAAGAAAACCGTGGGTAACAAAGGGGATATTAGATTTAATAGAGAATAGAAGAAAGCTTAAACCTTTCAGAGAAGTGGATAGTGAAAGTAAGCAAAAATATAATACAGTTAGAAATAAGATAGTACATGAGTGTAGAAAAGCTAGAAATAAATGGATGGAAGAGAACTGTAAGGGAATACAAGATGATTTGAGAGTAGGTAAGACAGACAGGGCATACAGGGCAGTTAAAAAGTTTTTTGGGGAAGATAGGAAAAAATATAATGGTATTAGAGACGAGAATAATGAGCTTCTAATAAATAAAGTTGAGGTAGCAGCTAGATGGAAAAGATATTTAGAAGATTTATATAAGGGAGACGATATGGATGAGTTAGAGAACGACCAAGAAGAGGATGTAGAAATAGGGTTCTCAATATTAAGAGAGGAATTTGATAGAGCTGTTCGGAATCTTAAACTAAATAAAGCGTCAGGGATAGACGATATTCCCGCAGAATTAATAAAATATGCAAGTCAGAAAACTTTAGATAGATTATATGAACTAGTGAAATTAATATATGATACAGGTGAGGTTCCAATAGATTTCGAAAAAAATATTATTATCGCAATCCCAAAAAAGTCAGGAGCTGATAGGTGTGAGAATTTTAGAACGGTTAGTTTAACTTCTCATGCTTCCAAAATACTAACAATAATAATTAAAATAGAGTAGAAGCTTTGACTGAGAATTATTTAGGCGAAGACCAATATGGTTTTCGTAAAGACAGAGGGACTAGAGAACCGATACTAATGATTAGGTAATTATCGAAAAAGGTTACAAAAAATAAAAGACTCATTTCGCATTTGTAGATTTAGAAAAAGCATTTGATAAGGTTAATTGGATTGTTATGTTCAGGGTTTTGCAAAAATAGGAATCTCTCATAGGGATAGAAAAATTATTTACAGTCTATATAAAACCAAAGTGTAGTAATTAGATTTGATGAAATAGAAAAGGAAGCTAAGATTAGAAATGGTGTTAGACAGGGTTGTATACTGTCTCCTTGATTTTAATGTTTATATTGAGGAAGCTTTAAACTTAGCTAGAGAGAGAAAAGAAATAGGTATTAGTGTACAGGGACAGAAAATAGACATGTTACGTTTTGCAGATGATATAGCCATTATAGCAGAGTCTAGAAAAGAGTTAGGAGAGTTTTAAATATTTTAGATGAGATACTACGGAGTAACTATAGTATGAGAATTAACTCTGTAAAGACAAAGATAATGACAAGTGAGTTACAGCCTAGTTATAAACCAAAATTAAAAATAGGTAATACCGAGTTAAAGGAGGTAGATGAATTTTGCTATTTAGGTAGTATAATTACAAAGGATGGACGTAGCAGAAGGGATATAGTAGCTAGAATAGCTCAAGCTAGAAAAATGTTTTTAAAAGAAAAACTTACTAATAGCTAATAGTATTAGTTTAGATAATAGAAAAGTTTTTAAAGTCGTACGTATGGAGCGTTCTACTATACGGTAGTGAGACTTGGACAATTAAAGAAGTAGATAAGAAAAGGATAGAAGCTTTTGAAACTTGGTGTTATAGGAGAATGTTAAAGATTAGCTGGACAGATAGAGTAACAAACGAGGAAGTTTATAGAAGGATAGGTGAGGAACCCTGTATGTGGAAACAATTGAAGGTCAGGAGAGATAGAATGATAGGGCACCAGTTAAGACATGAGGGACTATTTAGTCAAGTCTTAGATTATAGACTACCAAATAAAAATAGAGTAGGAAGGCCTAGACAAAGCTATATTAGTCAAATAATTAGAGATTTAGGTTGTGAAGGGTATGTGGACCTTTTTAGATGAGCTCAGAATAGAAAAGAATTTAGAGCTGCGTCAAACCGACTTTAAGTAAGTTCGAAAACAAAACAAAAAAAAAAAAAATCAGTTAACTAAATGTCACCAGGACATAACTCACAATTAGTTAGAGGTCTGGCATGTTGGTAGCGTTTCGTTGCTTAAGCCTTACCATAACATATCATTTAATAAACGTCACCATGATATAGCTCACAATTAGGTAGCGGTCTGGCATGTTGGTAGCGATTTGTTGCTTAAGCCTTACCATAACATATAATTTAATAAACGTCACCTTGACATAACTCACAATTAGGTAGCGGTCTGGCATGTTGGTAGCGTTTCGTTGCTTAAGCCTTATCATAACAGATAATTTAATAAACGTCATCATGACATAACTCACAATTAGGTATCGGTCTGGCATGTTGGTAGCGTTTCGTTGCTTAAGCCTTACCATAACAGATAATTTAATAAACGTCATCATGACATAACTCACAATTAGGTAGCGGTCTGGCATGTTGGTAGCGATTTGTTGCTTAAGCCTTACCATAACATATAATTTAATAAACGGCACCATAACATAACTCACAATTAGGTAGCGGTCTGGCATGTTGACAGCGATTCGTTGCTTAAGCCTTACCATAACATATAATTTAACACTTTTCCTTTTGAAGCGGATAACCAGGTTATATTTCATTTCCTATAAATGGTAATCATGTAAACATGTTAGAGTTCTTTAACAACCATCAGGTTGCTAATATCTATGTAGAGCCAGCTGGATAGGAAAAAGATAGAAGGATATAGGAAGACCTAGACCAAACTATATTAGTCAAATTATTAGAAATTTAGGTTGTGAAGGGTATGTAGAGCTTTTTAGATTAGCACAGAATAGAAAAGAAGTTAGAGCTGCGTCAAACCGACCTTAAGTAAGGTCGAAAACAAAATGATGATGATGACTTATTAGGACCTCTTCCTCGATCGAAAAGAGGTAACCAATATCTTTTAGTTGTCACCGATTGGTTTTCTAAATTTGTTATGGTGCAACCCTTACGTAAAGCTACTTCCGCTGCTATAATTAAATTCCTAGAACAAAATGTATTTCTTATCTTTGGTGTCCCCCAGATTATCCTTTGTGACAATGGGGCACAATTTATCTATAAAGATTTTCAGAATTTCGTTAAAAGTTACAAAGTACAAAAAATTTGGTTTAACGCAAAATACCATCCCCAAGTAAACCCTACCGAGAGAGTAAATAGAGTCTTAATTACCGCTAGCTCTTCCTATATTGATTCAGACCATACTACATGGGATGAACATATCTTTAAAATTGCTCAAGCTTTGCGTACATCTAAACACGAAGCAACCCAATTCACTCCGTCATTTCTTGTTTTTGGAAGATATACCCCAATCGATGGGAGTTACTATGGTTTAGTACCTGACGATACTAACGTAATTGAATTTGACAATAAAGTACGTTGGGACAAAGACCAACAGTCATTACCTTCTATCTTTAACGACGTTAGAAAAAATTTGTTAAAAGCTTATGAAAAGAGTAAGGACCATTATAATCTACGTAAACGAAATATTTCCTTCGCCTTGGGCGAACATGTTTGGAAAAAGAATTATGTCTTATCGGATGCATCTAAGAAATTTTCCTCAAAATTAGCCCCTAAATTTATCCTTTGTGAGGTCACTCGTGTCATCAGCCCCCTTATCTACGAACTTCAGGATGCTGAAGGAAAACGCCAAGGCAGGTGGCATATTAAAGACCTTAAGCCATTCTCTGCTGACAAAAATGCTACTTAAGTTTTTCACGTTCCATTTCTCCTCACAATTTACCTAATATTTTTTTGTTCTCACCATTAATTAGTTAACTTCAATTACTTATTCCCTCTCTCATACAGTATATAATATCTTACACGTTTAACTTTACTTACCTTAAACTAGCTATCTTTTTCTTTTGGTTGACTTTTCCTTGACCATACCGTTCCTTATATATCACTTCATTCTCTACACCCCTCAATATAACTTTGTCGTTCCATTTAATCAACCCTCGAACTTTTCCTACTGCATATTATTTGGTTTTTAGTATTTTTCCCTACGTCATTTAATTTTGTGTGGTAATTGTCGTAACTTTGGTTGTAATAACTCATTGAATTTTTATGATTGGTTTTAGCTGATGTTAGAGTGGATGTTTTTCTTCTTTGGGCCCACATAGGACACGCGCGATCTATGCCATTGAAAGAAATACATCATATTCGCAGTTGCAAAAACTAGGATTGTCTATTTCATGTGTTTTTCTTCTGAATTATTGCAGTCGCCCACATTATACTATAGCATTATTTGTTTCTTTTTCTACTAAACCAACATAACTTATAAACATTTTTTTTTCATTGTTTTTTATTGAACTTTGTGGTGAGGTGCTATTGCTTCTTATTGATATCTTATTAAATTCTCGGTTGTTTTAGTATTGGGACAGTGTACCTGTATTTAACTGCTTATAATTGGGCATTTTTGTGTGTTTAGGGTGCTACCGTTTTGAAAAACTACCTTAAAACAGTTTGTTTTCGTGTGTTTGTATCTGTAATGATACTTTTAAGTTTTTGTGTCTACTTTTGTCTGATTTTCTTATCGTAGTCGATGCACTCGTTAGAAAAATGATCGTACTAGTTCTCTTAGGAGCCTAGTGAATTTCAACTTATGTTATACCTTATCTTGTCGGATTAATATCGCAGGTGGTCCTTCAGACCGATCTGTGTTTTAACAGGGACAACTCTCTACCTTCTCTCGGATGCTTGTCCAAAAACTATACTTTTTCTTATCCCGCTGTCTCCGCTATGCCTTATTCTTCTTTTGGTGGACCTGTTCTTGTCCCAGAACACCCGTCTGCCATATAAGAATGATGTTCCCTCACTTCGAGCTACTGGCCACATTGGCTGGTTGAGTAGCGCTTTGCTATCCACCTTTTTCTGTCCCTTTTGCTCAATGCGAGCCCTTCCTCTACTTTCTTCTACCTGAAAGTGCCCTTATGCATTCCAAATAACCAACCTCCTTCTTTTTACCGTTCCTGTTTCTCTACTGCCTTTTCATTTCTGTTAGTCACCGTGTGGTTGCGCGGGAGGTTTTCACAGACACCTGGACCACGTCTCTGCGAATCTTTCGTGGGATCATGCGGTGCCGCTGTCAGTGCATGGGCACTGGCAGTGAAGGTATGTATGAGTGTGTGAATGTGTGAGTGGATGTGTATATAGGTACCGTATATACCGTGTGGGTATCGGGTGATTATATCACCGATACCGATTAACGCCGGGTGCAGGGATGCACCCAAATGCCTTTGCCGGTCCCTCGTGCCGTTTATTGCAAACGGACCTGCTTCACAGGTTTCTCTTTTTAGAGGGCACGAGACAATCCCTATTTAACGGCTCTACCGGAGCCACTCTATCTTTACCTTATTCATTGTCTTGGGTAATAACTAGGCCAATACCTTTGTCTTCTTTATTATCTTTGATGATACCCTTAGTTTTAATATCGTTATCTTACCGATTACCTATAGTAATAACTTTAGTTTAGTCTCGTTATCTTACCGACTACCGTTAGTAATAATTTTGGTTTAATTTCTCGTTATCTTACCGACTACCGTTAGTAATAACTTCGAGATAATTTCACGTTATCTTACCGATTATCTTTAGTAATAACTTTTGTTTAAATTCATGTTACCTTACCTACTATCTCTAATAATCACTTTAGCTTAATTTCGCGTTATCTTATCTAGTATCTCAAATAATAACAAAAGCTTAATACCGTTATCTTGTCTATTACCTTTGAGGATAACAATTTAGGCTTAATATCATTATCTTATCTCTTATCTTTAACAACAATTTGAGATCTTGTCTTATCTTTGTATCTTCCTAACGTGTGGTATTTATGACCAGACGTGGGAATTATTTTTCTTGAATTTTAAGTGAAAAAGCTAACCCGATATAGAAATGTAATTTGTAGGTTAGCATATAAGGATTTAGTAGGGTGGTGCTTTTGGTAAATTTGTTGATTCACAACTATGTCATGGGCAAGTTTTAAGTGTGCATCGTTAGAAAACCAAAGTACCAGTAACAAAATTTGCTAGAGTGCAGAGTGACGCACTCCATGAACATTTTTAAATTTGGGCACTTCTTGCCAAAAGAAGAATAGTTTTGATGCAACACTCATGTGTGTTTGCACATCAGAACTTTAATGCTAGCTTTAGTTAGATAGGTTTAGGCGACTTGTCGCATCTGTTTTAGTTTAAGTAGTGTTTCATGCTCCCCGACAAATTTGTGCTGTCGATGATTAGTGTAGTCAAGAACAATGGGGTTACCTATTCCGTTTCCTGGTAATTCGGTAGACGTGTTATCGGTCAAAAAACCAGGTGGCGCCTTATATAAACATTTTGTAGGTTTTAAGTTAGGTTTTATGTAGGGTAGTTAGGACGTAGATTTTAAGCTGTTACTGTGCTAACAGACTTTTTCTTTTTTTAAGTTTTTTCTTTTGTGGCTTTGTCGCGACTGTTACGTGCCAAAGTGGCCCTTAAACATGTTATTAGGTTAAGTTTGATGTACGGAGGTTTCGCGCCATATTTTCAAAAGACGCGGTGCGCGGAATTTTAAAAGACTAGGCGCGTAGTTCCTTACGTCACAGTGCGTTTGCGCAGATCGCGCGACGCGGGAGGGTTGGACGAATACTTCGCGCCGACGCGAAAAAGACGAGAGTGGGGACAAAGTGGTGAGAGGTTTCGGTTAGGCTTTTACGTGGCTTTTTCGCCAGAACCTTCGAGTGGAGTGGGCGCTTTGAGGTATCGTATCGTGCTTATCTTTATCTATGTAAATATCTTGCCTAATTATCTTTGTTGTCGCCCTTTACCTGGTTTTTTCCTTATCCGATCCCTACATAGGTAGGAATAAATATGCAACCTTCGGCTAACCGTACTCCACGACCCTAGACGAGTCTGATGTCTATGTTCCGCGAGCAGCTCCGGAGGAATCACCATCTTTAATCCCTCCGGGATGGAGCCCTGATGGACTTGAAAAGAAGTCAACTTTAACGCAGGGACATATCCATGTGAGTAATTATTGTACTATCTTTGCCTGAATTTTATGTAAATTTTCCGATTATGGCGCAATATAATTTTGTGCATTGGTGACGTCATTGGTAGTTGGCTGCGAGGAATCTGTAATAAGGTTACGCTGCCCTCCGCGAGTGGCGTCGCCCGCTTTACTCATTGCGCTTGCGCGATGTATTTATGAACTCGTAAACTGTTTTATCGACTTTTTTAACTGTATTATCGACTTTTAACTGTATTACCGACTTTTAACTGTATTATCGACTTTTTAAACTGTAAGAATTACTGCGTTTTTTAAACTGTAAGAAACTACGATCATTTTTAGCCTGAGTTCCAGTGGATTTTCAGTACAGACAGTGAATATATGTGGACGCAACCTTCATAGCAGAACTAATGTAAATTCAGACAATACACACTTGAACGAAATATAATGATATGCTGCGCGTTATCAGGAACTTCTGCTTTACTCAAAACAGTTTTCATGTAGTTCTAAGCATATTACATTCATAAGAATGTTAAGTAATGTCGCTCTTTCTTTTATTTATTCAATTACTTACTTATTTATTTATTTACTTTTATTAATTCGTGCGCATCGCACGGACAAAATTAATTTTTAAAAAAGTAACAACAATGATGATGTATAGCGTATTCCGGAAAATGTTTAAATATACTCAACACTATATGAAAACTCGTTTAGCTCAGTCCAACCTGCCATTTTACGGCAAGCAAATCATTATGCTGTAAGTATGCAAACTTCGGACGTTTCTTGGAAAATAATATATTGCTAATACATTGAGCTTTTTAAAAAATACTTAAGTATTCTCAGCATTATACGGGAATCAATTTTTATTTAGATGTAAAATTGGAATGCAGCGCGAAAATCGCGATTTGTCAGTACGACTTATCGTGCTTTAATGGCAACACCCATTTATATATATTTTATAAACCATCAGGAACACTGAAACTATAAAGAAGAAACGTAGAATTCCGACTAGCACGAGGTTGTCAATAAGTTCACACGACAGGTTTATACATCAGTACAGTACTTTTTAACCTACTGAATTAAAAAATTATTTAAAAATGGTTAGCCAATGGAACTCAGGCTAAAAGTGGTCGTAGTTGTTAAAACTCATTAGAACTGTCGATATATATCGAAAAATTTGCTAGAAATGAACAGGACGACACTTTTTTTCCGAGTGTCGTGCTAGACCGAAAATTAAAAAATTATTTAAAAATGTTTAGCTACTGGAACTCAAGCTAAAAGTGATCGTAGTTGTTAGAACTCGTGCAGAACTGTCGATATATATATCGAAAATTGCGCCAGAAATGATCAGTATGACACTTTTTTCCTAGTGTCGTGCAAGATCGAAAATTAAAAAATTATTTAAAAATGGTTAGCAACTGGAACTCAGGCTAAAAGTGATTGTAGTTGCTAGAACATGTAGAACTGTCGATATATATCGAAAAATGCGCTAGAAATGATCAGCACGACACTTTTTCCGAGTGTCGTGCTAGACCGAAAATTAAAAAATTATTTAAAAATGGATAGCAACTGGAACTCTGACTAAAAGCGGTCGTAGTTGTTAGAACTCATGTAGAACTGTTGATATATATCGAAAAATTCGCTAGAAATGAACTGGACGACACTTTTTTCCGAGTGTCGTGCTAGACGGAAAATTAAAAAATTATTTAAAAATGGTTAGCTACTGGAACTCAGGCTAAAAGTGATCGTAGTTGTTAGAACTGTCAGTATTTAACGAAAAATGCGCTAGAAATCATCAGGACGACACTTTTTTCCCTGTGTCGTGCTAGACCGAAAATAAAAAATTATTTAAAAATGGTTAGCCTTTGGAACTCAGGTTAAAAGTGGTCGTAGTTGTTAGAACTTATGTAGAACTGTCGATATATATCAAAAAATGTGCTAGAAATGATCAGCACGACACTTTTTTCCGAGTGTCGTACTGGACCAAAAATTAAAAAATTATTTAAAAATGGTTAGCCACTGGAACTCAGGTTGAAAGTGATCGTAGTTGTTAGAACTCATGTAGAATTGTCGATATATATCAAAAAATGTGCTAGAAATGATCAGCACGACACTTTTTCCGAGTGTCGTACTAGACCAAAAATTAAAAAATTATTTAAAAATGGTTAGCCACTGGAACTCAAGCTAAAAGTGATCGTAGTTGTTAGAACTGTCGTTATATATCAAAAAATGCGCTAGAAATGATCAGCACGACACCTTTTCATCGAGTGTTGTGCTGGGTGCAATATACGTTGGTTATCCAAATAACCTTATTATTGCAATTTTTGTATTTTAATTACATAGAGAGATGTAACTTGATTAGAACTAACAGGAACTCTTACTAAAAGTTGTGATAGTTATTGGTTTCTTATAGATTAGAGAAGGAAGTGTCGTGCTAGATTCGCGAAGTTAGCACGACAATTTTTTATTTGCTATTTTTTGGTATTAAAAATGCGGAACTCTTTTTATTTTCTATCAGGAACTCTAAAACTATGAAAAGTGCTACTAGAACTATCATTGTTTTTTAAAATTTAAAGAATGCCGTGCCAACTTCACAGGGGTCATTTGCATAGGGTATTATATTCTATAATTGTGAAACACGGACATAAGAGAAATTGAGAAGAGAAAATTTGAAGCTTTAGAAACGTTGTGCTATAAAAAGATGGTAAAAATTAACTAGGTAGACGGGATAACAAATGAAGAAGTACTTAAATGAATTGGTAAAAACCTATCTGTTTCGAAAAATGTAATAAAGAGAAGGGTTTGCCTGATAAACTATCGTTTATGACATCCAGGCCTGGTATCACTGATAATGAAAGAAAAGAAATATGAGAGAAACTGCGTAGGTTAAAGACTTAAATATCTTACACAAAATCATACGGGTTGTACTAGATATGTTAACATGAAGAAATTTGTGCAGAATATAAAGACTTGGAAAGTTGTATCAAACCAGTCAATTAGCTGATGACAAAAAGGAACTAATGATACATGTTAGCGAAACAAATTGAGCTTACTACTATGATCAAAAAGTTTGCTGAATCAAATGTCACAAGAAAACACTTATTAATTTTAATATTACAATTTTACTTTTGTTTGAAATTTAATTGTCCTTATATAGGACTTTTTTTGTTGTTTTGCTGTTTTTAATAAATATATATTTTAATATTTAATTGTTGTTTTTATTATTTTTTCTGTACACGTAATATATATGAACAAATTGTCACTTTTAATCATTTTTATTATATATAAGGACAACATTTTGTATTTTTGACCAGAGTGGCAAAACTGTTGCAGCTGGTTGTCACACTGTTGTAAGTACATAAAGTAAAATTTACATTAAGACCTCTTTATTTACAATAAATAATTTTTTTTTTCCATATATATGTATCCAATTCATCTAATTTAATAAAGTATGCTTGTAAATCTTCTATTAACTAACTGCCTTGCATGATAACGGGAAAATTCGCCGCTTAAGTAAGTGCTTGTTACCAATTTTATATCCTCAGCTACTTTATCAAAATATTCTTCACGTTTAGAATTACTGGTATAAGTTCTTAAAGCCCTCTCTGCCCAAGTCTGTGCTCTGGGCACATCACGACCTATGCCTTTTTGTCGCTTATCCAAATAATCGATTACATCGTTATAATAATTATGCCTGTAGTTATATAAATAATGATACTGAAGAAACTTTGGCCTAAAACACTGCAATTTATTTTTATAATCACAATTACGAAATACTTTTACCTTATCCAGTGCCTAAATAAGAGCAACTTATCAGGATCTAAATATTCCGGTTCAGGTACTGGAAGTACGTCTTCCTGAGGAGCCTCCGCTAAACTGGGTGCTGCTTCTCCAGGGGCTGCATTGACAGCGGCTGCAGGGCTTTGAGGTTGTGCTGCTGCTGGAGCTGGTGGCGCTGGTTCTTCATCTACATCTGCCAACCAGTCTGCTGCATCATCATCCATGCTATTTAATTTTTAAAGGCACTCGATAACCACAATGGATGTACGCTCACTGACGATTTGTTACACTAAATTCTGTTCGTCCGAAAGACCTTTACGAGCTAGAAGCTCTAACTGTTTTAAATCGAATACCATCCCCTCCATTTTAATCATTACCTTGCCAATTATAATGAGACTGCAATAAATCTTCTTTTTTTATTGAATAACATCGCGTGTATACATTTTTAAAGAACTGAAAGTTCTGTATTTTGTCGTTATTATTAAGATTTTTGCAAATATGTTGCTTGTGAAAACATGCATTATTTCGAACAAACATTTATATGCGCAATTTTCTGTGAATCGTACGAAACATTTTTTTAAAAATGGAGGAAACGCAAAATTGTCACAACATTAAAATGTAAAAATGCTGTTAATTTCATGTATCATTGGCAGCTCGTAATCTTGGCAGTTAGTATTATTTGTGTCGCTACCTATCACATAAATAGTGAGCTTGACATTAGAACAGCTATTCTTACGAAAACAATTAGTTTAAGCATCATACGAGTATTTTAAAATTTGTTGCTTGTAAATGTATGTCAAGTACAAGTTACAGTGTCAACAGATGCCTGCACTAGCAAAATTAAGGGATAGGGAGTTTTTTATAGACGTCCTGAAGGATGGTTTTGAAAGGTTATGGCGGAAATTAATTGTAGAACGATACAGAAATAGATCGCTATAAGTTATCGCTGCTGTGCAATACTATTAAGGTAGACAATGCCCACATGAAAAATTAAGTATAGAAGTATTATTGTTAAATTAAGTACTTCTTTTGCTATGCAAAAGTATGATCCAGGAGCTCTTATACAGAAAGGAGCAACCCTAAAAGTATGAAAACTTACAGTTAACTTCTGTGACGCAGTTTTTTTTTGCAAAACTATGTACTTAAGCGGTTATGAACGTTTGCGGTACAATGGGATAAAGCTAGTGTTTGTTTTTTTTATAGATGTATACGATAAATACTTCAAAAACTACTACTGTTAGTAGAATCACGTTGTCATTTATTTCCTCATCATCATTAGGTCTTCAGTCCTAGAACTAGTTAGACGCGTACCCTCATTGTTTCCTAGTCTGAACCAACCTACACATTTCCCTGAAATTTGCACAGTCTGCATCTATCACTATCTGTGTGCTAAAGTCTGATCTCGGTCTACCTCTACCTCTCTTTTCCTATCTCCGCTTGTAGTATATCCCGTACTATTCCCTAGAAATGTCTTAGAACGTATCCTGTCCTATTTCTCCTATTTTTTCATTTTCCACAGATATCTTTATTCCTCTCCTATTTCAACAACCTATTTGTTATTAACTTTGTCTGCCCATGCTACCATTTTCATACATCTGAAGCACAACATTCCAGAAGGCTTCTATCTCTTTCTGTCTGCTTTTCCTACTGCCCCTATTTCATAGATGTACGGTGCTGTGCTCCACACTATGCTTTGAACATTTTTCTTCTTGTATCTATTTTCGTTGTCTTTGAACATAGCTGCTGTTCTTTCTTGTTAGATGCAGTTCGGTAACCTTCTATAGTTTTACAGTTATATACCCTATTTCCCCGATATTCAGTGGTATATGAAGGGGGGTAAACAGCCTTTGGCTGCCAAGTTCCCCCAGCACCTGAACCTTTGTCGAATTAATCGTTTTTCCAATTTATCCTTTCGCACAAACAACATTAGTTGAAAATATTTCTCATCTAACACCTGTAGTTGTTTATAATAATCATCAGATTTAAGAGCACTTATTCTTTTTGTCATTGGGTTTTACATCTTGAAACTGGTTGGACTTGTACCTCAGCTTATTTATGTTCTGAGCTAGCCTACACCGTTCCCTGCAATTTATTGTTTTCTAATTATATGCTCTTTTTAACCGAGATTAAGTGGTATGTGAAGGGGGTTAAGCAGCCTGTGGCTGCCAAAGTTCCCCCAACACTTAGACATTTGCCGTATTAATAGCTTTCAAATAAATCCTTTCGCACAATTAACATTAGTTGAGAGTATTGCAAAAACCAATATTTGTAGTTGTTTATAATAATCACCATGTTTAAGTCCAGACTTCATAGCCATACAGTGCTGTGCTCCACACATATGTTTTAAGCAATCTTTTCCTTGTTTCTATGTTTGTGGTCTTTGAACACAGTAGTTGCTTTTTCTTGTTAAATGTAGCACGACCTTGTGCTAATCTTTGTTTTATATCTTTTGTGCTTTTCCCATCTTGCTTTATTTGATTTCCCAGGTAGCAGAAATCCTTAACCTCTTGTAAGTTCTCGTTATCTATTTTTATTCTTGTTTTTGATTTATTATCCCCTCTTTTGCATACTACAACTTTAGTTTTATTTTTGTTAATTTTCATACCATATCCCTCCGTTAGAACTGTTTCCATTTCATTAAGAACAGCTTTTAATTCTTCTTTGCTAGATGCTAATACCGCTATATCATCTGCAAATCTAAGCATATCAATCTTTTGTCCCTGCATATTAATTCGAAATGTCTTCCTGCATTTGACAGTATTCATTGCCTCTTCTATGTACAAGTTAAAAATTAATGGGGATAAGGCACATCCCTACCTCGCCCCTTTCTTAATATTTACTTCTCTACTTTCTTGCACTAATTCTATTACTGCTGTTTGTTCTTTGTATAAGCTATGTACTATTCGTCTATCCCTATGACTCATTCCAATCTTTTTAAGTACTTCGAACATTTTTTTCCATTTTACATTGTCAAATGCTTTCTCCAGATCTACAAACCCTATATATACGCTTTCCCCCTTCTGTACTGTTTTCTCCATTATCACCCTCAGAGTTAAAATAGCCTCCCGTGTTCCCTGTTTTGTCTAAACCCAAATTGATCTTCTCCCAGTATTTCTTCAGCTCGTTTTTCCATTCGTCTTTGTACACCTCTAGTTAATATTTTTGAAACGTGTGCTGTCAAGCTTATAGTTCAAAAATTTTCACATTTATCCGTGCCTCTTTTTTTGGGTATAGTTACTATAATGATACGTTTGAAATCTTTGGGTATCTCGCCTGTCTCATACATATAGCTTACAAGTCGGAAGAGACGTTCTGTTACTGCTTGTGCAGCGGCTTTTAGAGTTTCTGCTTGCACCTTATCTGTACCCGGTGCCTTACCATCTTTCAGATCCTTTAATGCTAATTGAAACTCATCTCTAAGTGTAGGATATCCCAGGCCATCTTTTTCAATATCTGATTCCTGTTCTAATGCTGTTCATTCCTCTCCTGAATATAAATTTCCTATATATTCCTGCCATCTAGCTACTTTCTCTACATTTTCTATAATGACTTTTCTCCCGCATTCCTTATATTTTTGCTATATGCTTTTATATCCCTAAAATTCATTCTAATTAATTTGTATGCTTCGTATGTATTTCCTATTTTCATTCTAGTTTGTACCTCGTTGCACTTTTCATCAATCCATTGTTCTTTAGTTTTCCTGCATTTGTGAATAATTTCTCATTTTATGACTTTGTATCTCTATTTTCCTGTTTCGGCTGATCTATTTTTGTATTTTCGTCTTTCTTCTATTAAATTCAAAATATCTTTTGTTATCCATGGTTTCTTATTTGCTTTTTGCGAATAACTCAGAATATTTCTGGCCACCATGTCTAAGCTGGATTTAATGTTATTCCATTCTGTTTCTACTTTCTTAGTATCAGAAATTTTCCCGATATCTTTTAGCAATTCATTTGACTTTTTTCAAATGTTTCGTGAATTTCTTTATCTTTTAGCTTCTCAAAGTCAACGTGCCTTTTTCCGTTCCTTTCTTTCATAATTAGGATGTTGTGGTCAGTGTCTATATCTGCTTCCGCGTAGCTTCTACAGTCTTTCACTTGATTTCTAAACCGTCGTCTAACAATAATGTAATCTATTTGATATCTTTCTATATCTCCTGGCATCTTCGACGTGTACCATCTACTAGCATGATGTTGAAATAATGTATTTGTGATGGTTAAGCTGTTGTTGTCGCAAAATTCTACTGGCCTAAATATTCCCTGTATGTTTGTTGTGGTTTGTTTAGCATTCTTCTTAATCTTCTTTGGGAATTAAACCACTTCTAGTTTTTAAAATCATCTTTATTTACGTTTCGATCCATGACCTAGGATCGTTGTCAAAATAATAAAAACTTCAAGTTTGACATTTATGACATAAATTGAAGGTTATTGATGTTCGAAATATTTGGTTCGAGTACACTAGGCAAAAATTTTTAAAGTTTAAAAGAATGATTGCCTTCAATTTGTGTTGCGGCCTGGGACCGACTTTTTTAGGTAGCCAATACGCTTAACGTGAAATCAGCTGATTATTTTTTATTGGTGAATTTTATATAAACTCAATAACTTGGGGATTGGAAAACATTTTAAAAACTATGAGTGGTTTAATTCCTAAAGAAGATTAAGAAGAATTCTACTGGCCTATTTTCCCTGTCATTTCTCGTGCTTAAACCAAATAAACCTGCTATCGCTCCTTCCCTACCTCACCTACCACTGCATTAAAATCCCCTGTAATTATTAAATTTTCATGTCCTTTTACGTATCTTAGTATGTCTTCGATATCTTTGTAGATCGCCTCTACCTCTTCCTCACTGTAGCTAGAGGTGGGCATGTATAGTTGTATTATTACCGTATTTACTGGTTTAGATTCAAATCTAACCATGACTCTTTCGTTCTTTTGTAGATAGTTTTCTACACGTCGTCCTATCTTTTTCCCCATAACTATCCCCATACCCAAATTTCCTTCCTCTGATCCTGTATGAATTACCCTGAAGTCTCCACCCTAAAAATCCCCCGCCTCTGGTCAGCGGACTTCGCGAATTCCTACTATGTCTAGTGATAACCTATCCATTTTGAGTTTTATGTTTTCTAACTTACCTACTTATTTCATACTTCTGACATTCCACGCTCCGACTCGCAGAATGTTCACGTCCCCCAAAGTAGTCCCCTCCATGAGATCGGAATGGGGGACTATTTTACATCCGGAATTTTTTACCCCAGAGGATGCCATTATGTTTAACAATTTCTGTACGCAGTGTACTTGGGAGGTAATGTGGTGGTTTACCGTTGCCTTCCACATCACTTTCTAGTTACCGCTTGAAGCGAACGGACGTGTTTTTCGGTGCTCCCGCTTCTGCAGTAAACAAGTAAATTTGTTGATATTTATTATTGTTTTATTATAGTTTAAGCTTTGCTTTTTGTTGTATTTTATTATTTTAATATAGAGGGCATTAAATAAAACCAAAATAATAATTTGATCCGTTAAATACTAAATAAACCGCGTTTTAACTTAAATTTTAACTAAAATTCGTGTTTTAAAATAAACTAAATCAAATTTCGGGCTAATAAATCAAAAACCAATAACCAAACACCTCAAATAATTTCAAAATAATTTAAAAAGGCGTTTTTAATAAATTTATTGGGAAATCTAGTAAATCGGGTTAAAAAACCGCGTAAAACAAGCAAATAAATTCGGGAAAATTATATAACGTGCGTGTAATAAAATAACAATTTAAAAACCAAAATCTAGCCCTTTTTGAATTAAACAAATAACTAAAAACCGTAAATTTTAAAATAATGTGAATATAAATTTTCCATTTTTTAAGTACACGTGTACATTAAGATTCCTTAAAGTCGAGTAAACTAGCGGTAGGTGCTTCCGATACCGCATTCCAATAACGTGTGTTTCAATTAGTTTGTTTCTAAATTTATATTTAAAGTCCTGTATTTTATAGATTTGTTTTGAGGTAACTAGCTTGTTTGAATTTTAAATAAATAAATACAGTTTTGTTTACGGTACATTTTTAATCGAGGTATATTTATTGGGTTTGTGATTCTATTTTGTCTTCGTTGTTATTTTGACTTTAGTGTTTGTTTTATCTTTGATAAATTTGAAGCTTCATTTGCTGGTTTGAAAATTTGAATAAATAAATAAATTTAAATAAATAAATACCAGGAAGTTTACGGTTCATTTTAAATCTAGATATTTTATTGAAGCAGCGTTTTGTTTTGTACTTGCTGTTGTTTTGTTGTATAGCTGATCGTCTTAACTTTGAGTATTTAGCTTCGAAGCGGTCAGGGCGTTTTTGATCTGGGTTTTTCAACGAACTTCGTTCGTTTATGAAATCGATTTGTCGTCCGTCTGTCCGTCCGTCCGAGGCCTTTCTAATGGTCGGACATCAATGTGTGATACATCAATCGATTCAGCTCGGTGTCCAGAGCTTAAGTTTTGATGTCAGTTAAAATCGGGCCACGGGGGCGCCGTGCCCCCGCGATATTCCGTCGGGAAAAAAAAAATTTCAAATAGGTCCAAAATTAATGTGCGATACATATTTGGACTCCCCTAACATAGCTGAGTCGAAATATGGTACCCCCCACAAAATCTGACCACGGATACCCGACCCCCGGGAATTAATTTTATCAAAAATTTCAAATAGGTCCAAAATTAATGTGCGATACATATTTGGACTCCCCTAACATAGCTGAGTCGAAATATGGTACCCCCACAAAATCTGACCACGGATACCCGACCCCCGGGAATTAATTTTATCAAAAATTTCAAATAGGTCCAAAATTAATGTGCGATACATAAATTGTTTTAAAGTAAGTCTACATTTGGAAGTTCGTTGCGACAATGCCTTGCATTTTCAACTTGTTTTGTTTCTGGTTGTTGTTTGTTTGTTTGATTTTTCAGCATGGTTGTCCACCGAGATGAGGAATCGCTGCCGAGGAAGAAGAAGGGTGATCGGTCGGAGTCGGTCAGGGGTGAGCAGTCTGAAGCAGGGTTGGTTGCGAAGGTCGCAGTGAAGGAGCTCGCGGTAGTCTTTGAGAAGCTGTTGTGCAGCCCGACGGGTAGGTAGTCGTGTTGCAGTTGGAGCCTGGGTCTGTGGTGGTGGAGTCGGAGGGGCCGGTGCTCCTTGTGGGTGGAGTCGGGTCTGAGTCGCCCTCAACATCGAGAGGCCAGCGTCGCGGATCGACTAGCAGCAACGTAAGCATTGCGGCTAGCGATATAGACGAGCTGGACCTCCTTATGTTCAGGGCGAGGAAAGCGCACGGCCTCATCCAAAAGCGGGTTTCTGCAACCTCGGCGACGATCACCGTCGATGACAGGAGGGTGGTTCGCAACGCCGCGGACGAGCTCCGAGACGTTTCGAACCAGCATTTGGGGATAGTTAGGGGTCTGAGGATGGTGCGAGGCGAGGTGGAGGAGGCTGTTGCGGAGGTTGCAGTCGCAGCGGCAAGGACGGAGCAGGTCGTTGTAGGGCGTTTTTGCGCGCTGCTGGAAAATCCAGAAAGTGAGATTTATACCCAAACCTAAAAAGGCGGATGCGTCAGATCCGGGCAGCTATCGTCCAATTAGCTTGCTACCGGTGCTGAGGAAAGTTTTAGATCGCGTTATGACTACGCGTGTTGCCACCTAGTGCGAGACAGCGGCGGTTTTAATAACCGACAGTTTGGTTTCGTGGAAGGCAAGTCAACTATCGACGCGTTAGAGTTCGTTATCGGGGAAATTAAGTAGGCTAGAGATGCTAAAGAGTACTGTGTCGTTGTTGCTTTGGACATTTCAGGAGCATTTGATGCTGCCTGGTGGCTATTAGTCGTTTGCGAGTTGGGGGTTGTCCGCGAAACTTGATGTCTTTGGTCAAGAGTTATTTCTCGGGGCGATTGGCACAGGTTGAAATTCCGGGTGAAGTTCTGTCGCGTGAGGTGGGTTTGCGGATGACGCGCTTTTAATTGTAAGATCGTGATTGTTAATGAATATGCGCACAAAACCGAACGAGGCGCTTAATAAATTACACGAATGGTCGCAGGCGGTTAACACGGCGAAGTTAGAGGCGCTTTATTTCGGCACGAAACCAGGACAGAGACCTCCTAGGCTAGAGCTAGGAGGGGAGAAAATCCCGTTTATAGATTGTATTACCTACCTCAGCGTCAAGATCGACGATAAATTAAATTGGAAAGCGCACGTACAATACGTAAAAAGTAAGGGCGGCGAAATATCAAATAAAATGATGACGGCGGCTAAAATTAAGCGGAGTTTCAGTGGCGAATCGCTGATAACGGTTTATGCCGAAGCAATTGAGCCGGCAATGCTGTATGCAGCTTCTCTATGGGCAGAAGGTTGTAAAGTCAGGGAGGTGCGTCAATTGACGAGCGTACAACGCATAACCGCGGTAAAAGCGGCGAAGGCGTACAGGACCACCTCCACGGAGGCGGTCCTGGTGATCAGTAAGACTCTCCCTATCGAATATGTCGTTAGGGAGATTAGAGATAGGCGATTAATAAATATAGGAAAGAGCGCGAAACTATCAAAGATCTTAATCTTGGTAATAGGGAAATTGCAAGAAAGATCGTTGTATCTGAGTTGGGGCACCCGGCTGATATTAGAGAAATCGAGTTTGTCGAAGGTGATGAGGACGCGATGGGTATCAGAATTTATACGGAAGGTTCACATATGGACGATGTGCAAGCAGGCGCGGCGTTTGTCGTGTATAAGCAGGAAAGGGAGGTGTTTCGGTTTCAAACCAAACTCGCGAACTGGGGCACAATTTTCCAGTGCAAATTGGTAGCCATACGAGAGGCTATTGATTACGTAATAAACCATACGGGCAGAGACGATTATTATATAATCACTGATAGTAAATCGGCGCTGACGGCTTTAACAAACATGAATACCTCGACAGACCTCCAAGCGGCCGTCTGGAGGATAGCGCGTACGGCGCTCGAGTTTCTAAGTTTAAAGTTCTGTTGGGTCAGGTCGCACAATGGTAACATAGGAAACGATACGGGCTGATGAATTAGCTAAAGAGGCCGCGACGGGAGATTTTCGAATATCACATTCGTCGATACCGAAGTCTTTAATTAAAAGAAAGCTGCGTGAAAAGTCAATCCGACAATGGGAAGAGAGGTGGAACAACGCTGCCACGGGCAGGTTGACCCACAAATTCATACCGAGCTTAGAAGCTAGAGGCAAGATCGAGGTAAAACTCGATCATAAAATGGTTCAGTTGATAACAGTGCACGGCGTCCTGAAAGCGTATTTACATAGGTTCGGGTTAACCAACAACGACCGCTGTGAATGCGGTGAGGACGCGGAAAGCGCAGAGCACGTGTTCTTCGACTGTCCACTTGAAGCGGAAAATCGAGGGTTGGCTGATACGAAATTAGCTATCGTAGGTCTAGCATTGCCAAAGAGCCTAGAGGAAGTTGGGGAAGTGGCTAACCAGAAGGGTTCTGGACAGCCTTTAGAGAGTTCGCAGAAAGGGTTGCAAGATTAGACAGTGATAATCGTGTGTAAGTCGGGAGGGGATGGTGGGAGGATTGAAAAATTATAGATTTCGACCTGGCGTGATTTTGACATGATAAGAGCATTATAACCAAAACCTGCAAAAAAAACAAAAAAAAAACAAAAAGAAAAAAAGAAAGAAAACCAATAATAATAATAATTAAATAAGTATACCCAAAACTCTAATATGCACGATGAACACACCACTAAAACAATCACTGTCCCATGTTCTACGCGCGGAAAATCGGGAATAAACGAAACAAATAAATAACAACAAACTAAATCAGGAAACCTCATTAATTTAAATAAGTGTAATAAATAAAGAAATAATAAAATAGAGTGAAACCGCGCATCCCCCAGGACTTAAAAGTGAAGTGATAGTGATTGTGATCCCCCCAGAACGTTTAATGCATATTCACCAGAACTTTAACAGTGCATATTCAACTCCCCCATAAAAGTAGAAAACTAATAGATGTAGGTAGACGACCAGATCTTCGGATGCTGGAGAAATTTATATTGGAGGTAAGAATAAAATTGTGGCGGCTGCACTCGCATGAGCAGTGATTTGTGATTTTAAACAGATTTTGAAATAATCTAACAAGTACGTTTTTGTGTAATGGCGCTAGTCGATATAATGCTCACGCGAGTGCACCTGATAATGTATTTGCTTTTGCTAATATATGCACTGTTACATGCTTTTGCTTATTCAGATATTTATTTATATATTTATTATATGTTTATTTATATATTTATATTGTATTTATATTTATTTTTACACTTATATTTTTGCCTGCATTGTATTGTTTTGTGGCTTGATTTAATTCGTTTGACGTTCTGTCGCCAATTTTTGGTCACAGTATATATATATATATATATATATATATATATATATATATATATTATACTCATATTTAGACCAGGGTAGAAAATTAAATAATCGATATAATCGAAATAATCGATAATAAAGAATATCAATTTGCACCAATAAGAACAGGGTAAATAGAGACAGATAATATGCGCAAGACCGAGACACATATAGTAAAAGGCGTGAGTGGAGCAACGTCACTGGGTTGCGATTGGTTGAAAATAAGAGGCAAACTTGAGAGGTAGAAATAACATTTCTGTATAAAAATTAATTAGTTATTTCCAGACGTTGCGAGCCGTGTCGAAATTTCTGAGATTTAACTGATGCGAGTGCAAATTTCGTAAAATCGCATGCCGGGCTGCGGAATGGGAACCTAGCATGCGAAATTCTGAAGAATTGTCCGTTTTGGGGACCAGACCGACAGACAGGCTAACCTCTATATATACCCAGGTTAATATGGACAAGCTCTCTTAGATTTTCGACTTGATTCAATGCGTTAAACAGTGCTTTTTAGTTTTCCGAGTTTGATAGAATAATTTAAACAGTTTGCTCGTATATTTTGGTGATTTAAAACAGTTTGTTCTTTACGTGCTACAATGAATGTACTTTAGTGCACTTAGAAAAGAAGATACAAGGTAATAAAGTTAGTATCACTGTACTAATTAGTCAAACTTTGCAACGACAAATGAATACACAAAAGTAGGCAGTTTTGGCGTATATTGGTGAAAGAAGCATGAATTTCTTTGCTATTTTTCGGGGGTGTTAATAATTAAATGGTTCATAAACGTGTCTGGATCCACAAAACAAGGGTCAGATATACACAGATGAGTTCCGGAAAAGCCCTGAAACAACTTTAGATGAATGGTGGTGGAGAAAATTTTAAAAGCGTTGAGAATCAGAAGCCGTAAATATAACCCAGTTGGAATGGTGTGATTAACAAAAGGGACGATGTACATTGAAGCTACGAGCGCAGTAACCTTCAGGTAAATTATACTATTTTGTTCGAACTTTGATATTTTGGTGTGTGTTGAATAACTTTATAATTGATTTACTTAAAATGGACAGTAGTGAAATTGTACTAACAACAGAATTTTAATTTTAAGGTGAAATTTGCTTGTTTAAGTAGAAAGGGGTATTTAGTATTTATGTTCTGGATTATGATGAAAATTTGGGTATGTCTTTGAGCTCAATTAGACGAAACTGGTTAATTAACGTAAAGGGGTGGTAGATGCTCCCTTTGTACTCAGACTCAGGTCTGCATATATTGTTATATTAATTAGTAAGCATCCTACAAGGACTTTAATTTTGGATGCACATTAAAATGATAACAAACTTAAATCTTGAAATTTTCTGATACTGAAATTTATGCTGAATATTTAATTTTGAAATTTTAATGTTTTGTGAATATTGATGTAAATAGAGTTAACGTTGATGTTTGTGGTAGGAATGTGTTTTTTTTTTTTTATGAATGAGGATGAAGGTTTATCTAGGGGAGCAGCCGAGGCGATGAACAGAAGGAAGTCAACGGACCAGTTAAGTTAATAGCTTTTTGTAGGATTCACAGCATTCTTTGACGCCCAATTCGAGAGGCTCGATTCTGATACAGGGAATCACAGCATTCTTTGGCGACCCAAAAGTGAGGCTCGAGTTCCAAATAAAATTTTTGTGATTTTATTCCAGGAAACTGGCGATCTGAGAGAGAGAGTTTCTGTGTGTGTATAAATTTAAGAGTATTTTAGAGTGTGTGAGAAAAATTCTAAAATGGAAGAAGCTGGAGGCAGTAGAGATCAGTCGAGGACGGAATCAGGGGATCAAGGAAACGAGATGATAATGAGAATGCTAGAGAGGATGAACGAAGAATCTAATAGAGCTAGAGAAGAATCCAATAGAAAATTAGAACTGCTAAGCGATGAAGCTAATAGAGCTAGGGAAGAATCTAATAGAGCTAGAGAAGAATCGAATAGAGCGAGGGAGGAGTCCAACCAAAAATTAGAGCAGATAAGCGGGAAAATTGAACAAAATACTAAAGAATTTACAGAATTTAAAGATAGTCTTACCGTGAAACTGGGGGAAGTAGAAAATAGGGTTGAAAAAAATGAGTGTGATATTACAGGTCTTCAACAGGAAATGGGACATTTAAAGTCAGAAGTACGCATTTTTTGTGAAGAAGAGATTAATATAAAAATGACTGAAGTGACGGACTCATGTAGGGATCAGTTAGGCAGGGTAGAACGCGAAGTTAGTAGTATCAAATATAACATGTCAAATTTAACGGGGGATGGTCCCAGATTTTATACAGGTGGAGGATCATTGGACCAACACATGAAGTTTTATGGCGATAACAGCGTAAATCCACAAATTTTTATTAATAGTGTAAGAAATCTAGTGGGAAATTTATTTGACGAACAGACTAAACTGAATACGATAAAGGCTTTATTAAAGGACAACGCGGAAGCATGGTACAATTTAGTAGGACAAGACATAGACACCTACATGGACTTTGAAGACAGATTTTTAAAGCACTACTGGAGTGACCACAGACAAGACCAGGTACTAGACGACTTAATCACAGGGAAATTTAAGGGAGAATTTTCAGGAAGTAGGGAGCAATATGCTATACTTGCGTATAGCATAGCAAAGCAACTGAACCCACCACTGACGGACCGACAAATTATCAAGTATTTATCACGACACTTCGAGGTGAAGTAAGACAACACGTAGCACTACAGAACATAGTGGACAGAGAAATGTTTTTAGAATACCTGCAGAGGTACGACGACGTAAGTAGTGGACGACCTCGGGATAATAGGGAAAGACAGATCAACACAGTTAGGTTTGACAATAGACGGGACAACTATGCTAGAAGGGGGAATAGTTACGGATACCAGCGACAGAATTGGGAACAGAGACGACCATACGTTAGAAGTAATAGTTTAGGAAGGGGACCTGCACCGAGACCGGAACCTACCAGAAGGAATAGTTCACCGGACATAAGGGGGACTGCTAATACAGACACGGAACGAGTGGAAACGCCTAGGACATACGCTGAGGTGACGGCTAGACCAGGACCAAGTAGGAAAACAGACCTGGACAGGATTTTAGAACGCGACAGACCACTAGATTTCAGTGTAAATGTATATGAACATCCACGTGAATTTTTCAAAATTGAGGAGGAAGTAGAGCCAGAAACTGAAGAAAAATTATGTTTGCCAATTATTAATATAGGAATTTTTGAGAATAATGTAGAAGTATTACTTGATACAGGGGCAGAGGCGAGTTTAATATCGGAGGAATTCGTCAGCAAAATTAGGGATAAGGTTTGTGATAGAATTATGCCTATAAAGCGTAGCCATTTAGTAGCTCCAAATAAAAAGAAATTTGCTGTAGTAAATAGTGTTGTGGTGCTTAGGATAGATATAGGAGGTTTAAGCTGTGAACAGGAGTTTGTAATTGTACCTGGACTGAAGTTTCAGAGCATTTTAGGTGTTGACTGTATGATGAAGTTAGGGGTTTTGATAGATATGGAATTAAAGATAGGATAGGATAGGATAGGATTAAAGATAGGGTAGTGCCATGGAAGGGCAGTTATGAAGTCACAGAGGATGACACGGGGTTGAGTATTAATGTAGTAGAGGTAGAGGATGATAGGGTTAAACAGATCAACACAATAAGATGTCCAGAGGATAGGAGAGTAGAGGTTCAAGCGTTATTACAAAAACATGCAGAATTAGTGGGGGTAGAAGCAACAGCAGCATATCGGGAGCAGGTGAAGGCAGAATTAATTAACGATGCACGAAAAATGAACCAAAGGACCAAACCACAATTCCATTGTCCACCATCCATCGACACATTTTTGACGAGATTAAGTGGCAAGTTTATTTTTAATAAAGGAGATTTACGGAATTCATTCTGGCTGATTCCATTACACAAAGATTCTAGAGGGTACACAGGATTTTCCGTAGAGAGAAAAATCGAGAATTTTAAAGTAGTATCGTTTGGTTTGTCGGCAGAAAAGAAAATAAGAATAAATAAAAAACAGACATGTGTAGGGACTGAAGAAGAAGCAGTATTTAAGAGTCAGGATAATAGGGATGATAAGTTTATTTTATGTGAGATAATAAGGATGATAAGTATAGATATAAAAGGAGGAGAAATAGGGATGAAGAGTATTAGGATGGTAAGAAGAAAGACGTGGAGGGTCAAGAAGAGAGTTAGATTTAAATAACTTGATGAACAAAGGATAGAGATAGGTGAATTTTAGTATAGATATAGAATAGAGAGTAGATAGGAGTATAACAGAGTAAAATTTAAATAGGATAGGGATAGAATAGGTGTATATAGAAGAGTAGAAATAAGTGGTTATAGAAAATAAAGCTAGGCATAAGATAAATATGGGAGATAGTTAGAAATAGGTATATAGGATGAGAAGGAAAATTAAATGTAGGAAGAGAATAAGAATAGGATAGGTATATAGGATTAGATGGATAAGTAGGATGAAGTTAGGGATAATTTCAGTTCATAAAATTAGGTGAGAGTTAGGAATAGGATAGGGATATAGGATAGGTGTAAATATTTTTTTTTGGATTGGAGATAAGGTAGGTAAGATAGATAGATAAGGGTAGAGAGAAATAGGCAATTTTTTTTGTAAATTTTGTTTGCGATTTCAATGTTTTATATTTGAATTCGAATAAGTGGGATTATTTGTATTCAAATAGGGGGAAAATACTCATATTTAGACCAGGGTAGAAAATTAAATAATCACATCAAATAATTTTAATCACCGTGTAGAAGCTTTGGAAAAAGGTACGCGTTATTAAAAACCGTGAAGCATAAAATTCATTCGTTTCATTAAAAATAAGGAGTTAAATTATGTACAAGACGCTTGCTATAAAAAAGGAAGCAGTATTAAAAGCTCTGCGTGTAATTTAATTATTCCTAGTAAAGAAACAAATAGAAAATTACGTGCAAAATTTATATTAATTAACTCAATTTTAAGTAACCGGTATTAAACAAAATGTACAGATAATAATTAATATTTGATTAGGAGTCACTAAAAATTAAAGGGTATTATTTTAATTGGAGTTAATTGAACCATTAGTAACATATAATATCTATAAAACTTGTAAAAACCCAATAAAATGCAAATTGTAGAAGTGTTATTTAGAAGTATTATGTTTGAACACCTGCGTATTTTTAAAAGGCTCATTCTGCGTAAAGTTGGCAGATAACAAATGGTTACAGAGAATCTTGAACAAACCGTAGCTTAATAGTTACGGGAAATGCTAAAGGTGGGTTATTTCACAGTCCACATGGACTGAAATAATCGATAATAAAGAATATCAATTTGCACCAATAAGAACAGGGTAAATAGAGACAGATAATATGCGCAAGACCGAGACACATATAGTAAAAGGCGTGAGTGGAGCAACGTCACTGGGTTGCGATTGGTTGAAAATAAGAGGCAAACTTGAGAGGTAGAAATAACATTTCTGTATAAAAATTAATTAGTTATTTCCAGACGTTGCGAGCCGTGTCGAAATTTCTGAGATTTAACTGATGCGAGTGCAAATTTCGTAAAAATCGCATGCCGGGCTGCGGAATGGGAACCTAGCATGCGAAATTCTGAAGAATTGTCCGTTTTGGGGACCAGACCGACAGACAGGCTAACCTCTATATATACCCAGGTTAATATGAACAAGCTCTCTTAGATTTTCGACTTGATTCAATGCGTTAAACAGTGCTTTTAGTTTTCCGAGTTTGATAGAATAATTTAAACAGTTTGCTCGTATATTTTGGTGATTTAAAACAGTTTGTTCTTTACGTGCTACAATGAATGTACTTTAGTGCACTTAGAAAAGAAGATACAAGGTAATAAAGTTAATATCACTGTACTAATTAGTCAAAATTTGCAACGACAAATGAATACACAAAAGTAGGCAGTTTTGGCGTATATTGGTGAAAGAAGCATGAATTTCTTTGCTATTTTTCGGGGGTGTTAATAATTAAATGGTTCATAAACGTGTCTGGATCCACAAAACAAGGGTCAGATATACACAGATGAGTTCCGGAAAAGCCCTGAAACAACTTTAGATGAATGGTGGTGGAGAAAATTTTAAAAGCGTTGAGAATCAGAAGCCGTAAATATAACCCAGTTGGAATGGTGTGATTAACAAAAGGGACGATGTACATTGAAGCTACGAGCGCAGTAACCTTCAGGTAAATTATACTATTTTGTTCGAACTTTGATATTTTGGTGTGTGTTGAATAACTTTATAATTGATTTACTTAAAATGGACAGTAGTGAAATTGTACTAACAACAGAATTTTAATTTTAAGGTGAAATTTGCTTGTTTAAGTAGAAAGGGGTATTTAGTATTTATGTTCTGGATTATGATGAAAATTTGGGTATGTCTTTGAGCTCAATTAGACGAAACTGGTTAATTAACGTAAAGGGTGGTAGATGCTCCTTTGTACTCAGACTCAGGTCTGCATATATTGTTATATTAATTAGTAGGCATCCTACAAGGACTTTAATTTTGGATGCACATTAAAATGATAACAAACTTAAATCTTGAAATTTTCTGATACTGAAATTTATGCTGAATATTTAATTTTGAAATTTTAATGTATTGTGAATATTGATGTAAATAGAGTTAACGTTGATGTTTGTGGTAGGAATGTGTTTTTTTTTTTTATGAATGAGGATGAAGGTTTATCTAGGGGAGCAGCCGAGGCGATGAACAGAAGGAAGTCAACGGACCAGTTAAGTTAATAGCTTTTTGTAGGATTCACAGCATTCTTTGACGCCCAATTCGTGAGGCTCGATTCTGATACAGGGAATCACAGCAATATATATATATATATATATATATATATATATATATATATATATAGAAAAGAAGATTGTATATATAATACGTAAGTTAGGGAATGATAGGAAACGTTAGGGACAAATTTAGGAAATGCTTAGAAATTTGAATCTATTTTAAATTAGCTAGCTAGATTTGGATAGTTTTAAGTCTACCCTTTAGGTCGCACTGGTAAGTAGAGCCGGCATCTGCTATCTGATATTACGGATCCCTCCCCCTCTCATTTTTGCTCGTTTTGTTGATCGGGCACGCTCCAAAGTCAACGTTAGGGATACTATTATTTAAACCCTGTTTTTAGTTTTCGTTTCAGTCTGTTACATTTTTATTTAGGGTGGATTGATTATGAAGTTAGAATAAATTAGAAGCACGTTTATTTTCGCGTTTAAACCCAATATAGTACCTTCGGGTGGAGCATTGGGGACGTGACCGCAAGTATAGCGGCCCTTATTCAAATTATAATGCCTTCCACATCGCAGTAGTATGTCTTAGAATGTCATACCGACCCCTATGGTCTCTTCCACCCTAAGTACCGAAAAAGCTACTGCCCTCTTTCGGGAACCTGTCTTAGTCTGGTTCGTCACTAAAGATCCCACTAATTTGGTTAAACCTATAATTCGGCTCATTGAAACGCGCAAGCCATTCTACCCGTTCTAGTATTTTAAAACGTCGTCAAGGTGCAGGTCCGTTCAGAATGGCATTTATTTACTAATAAAAGATTAAATAAATACTTTATTTAATGAAGTTTAAAATCCCTAGCTAAAAAATACAGTCGATGCACAGAAAATAGCAAAAGTTGTGAATCACAACACTCTGCACGCGTAAGGTGCACATTTTCAACAGGTTATCGGTCCAGCTGCACATATTCTACCACGTATCTCTGTCACCTGAAAGTTATTCTACACGCCAGTAAGGGTTTATAGCAACTGCGGACCACCACCACTCCACCCATCATTGTTGGAGTCAATCTCACCCATTTAATTACCTATTCAGTAAATACGACCAACGAAACTATTTAAACGCGTTGGAACGTCGAGCCATTTTGTCAGTGTGTGTCGTCCATGTTTTACGGTGGACCAATAGGAAAATCTGACGCCTGGAGTCTAATTGTTCAACCCTTTCTGTATTTACCATTTAAATTACGTAACATCATTGCAGTTAGCGTTTTGCAGAAGATTGCTATCAGATGCGATAATCACAATTTTCGCGTCAAACGATTTTACATCGGTAGGCTTGGGATTTGTACTCCCTTTTTTAGTATAGTAATTATAAAGGTCGCAATTAAGCTGTATCGCCGTATGATTGTTTAACATTGTGTGGACTGAACGAGTAATTTGCTCCTTCTACAAATGAAAAAACTCGGGCACTTTGTCGCAGTCGGTGTAATTATCAACGTGATAGAATGAACGCTTTATCTTGACGCTAACGTAGCAGGTTGCCCCTCAGACCAATTTGTTTTAACACGGGCATTCTTTACTTTCTACCTTTTCTTTAGAATGCTTTTCCCAAAACTCTACTTTTTCGTATCCCTCTATCTTCGTTTCAGCATTATTTTTTTTCCGGTGAATCTTGTAACAATTTTTAAAATAAGATACGTGCTAATTATACGGTTACCCTGCCAATGTTAATAATGCTCTACAAAACAAGTTTTAAATAATTGAAGCGGGCTTAATCACCATTATTGCACGTGAATGTACTTTAAAGAAAATTAAAGTTTTTACGCGTATTACATGAAAAGACTAAAAACTGTTTTGTCGACGGCTAACTTGGCTATTACTCCAAGGAAGAATTGGAGATGGGTGTAACAGAAAATTTCTTAGTTAAACTGAAAACAATTTAAATTAATGTTAGATGCCATGATATCTAGCAAGTATTAATCAAAACAATTATAATTTTAGGGTAGATACAGAAACTCTTTCTTAACTGAAAATTCTAAGATTTTTTTATTTAAATTCTGGGATAATTAGTCAGATTCCTTTAACATAGATAAAATTATCAGGGTGATAATATTTTTATTCCATAACAAATAATTTGAATCAAATAACAGTGATTGTTAAAAAATAAATTATATTAAAGACTCTTTAGTGTAAAAACTATTTGAACAAAATTTTATTACAGTATACTTAAGTGCTTGACTGATTGTCAGATCTGACAGTCGCTTACAAATTTAATAAAAAAATTGGAATTTTAAGCAATCTTAATAGAAATCTTATTTCGTTACTCATAAAGCATAGACCCTTTTAAGTTTCTTGTAAGCGAGGGCTTCAAATACAACAAAATTTAACAAAAGATTTTTCTTTCCCAAAAAATATAGATATATAGTCATGCAAAAATTACACTATTTAAAACTTTCTAAGCAATGTTTCAAAATACCTAAATTATTTTCCATGTTATTATTGGTACAAAACTTGGAGCTCAGCCTTGCAATTTAATAAAACTAAGAAATATCAGATCGTTTGTTGTTTTCCATATGGGACCAAAGATTTATTAAGAATTCAAAAACTTATATTGGTTTGCAAATAAATAATTTCTAGCGAATTTTTTTGATGTTTTTAACTTGTTTTAATACAGCTTTGTTATATTGTAAGAAAATTTTGTTATACCCAAAAAAAAATTGTAATACCTGTCCTCGTCTCGAGACAACCGTCCACTACATAAGAGTTGTTCTCCCCTACTCCGGGCTGCTGACTACATTTTGATTAGTTGAGCAGTACTTTGCTATCCACCGTTTATTCTCTCGTTTTTGTTCAATGCGAGTCCTTCCACTTCACTCTTCTACTTGGTTGCTAAGAAGCTCCAAACATTCCACCTCGCTCTTTTATCTTTTCTATTTTTTCTATTTTATTCTCTTCCTTTCTAAGTCGCTGCATAGTTTAGAGGGTTGTTACCTCACAGTTTGGGCCGTACTTGTGAGGACCTCTGTCTGAATTTGTGTCGTCTAGGCATTTCACTTGACTTTACGCTAAAGCCGCCAACAGTGCAATTTATTTTCATTTTGGCCTGAGGGAGTATCTTCACTTAAATCAACGCAAGGGTTGCAGTGTCCGCATCCAGATTTCTACATGGTCCCTCATGCCGTTCTCATGAACCGGTGTCGCATTATGGAACCTCTCCCTCTGGAGGTCACTAGAAAAAATTCCTTCTCAGGATCCTACGAGATCACTCTACTCCCTTGGAAACCCCTTTATTTTATCTATATATAAGAGGAGCGGCGTGCCTTGCCAAAGGCAGGGCCTCCAAATCATAAAATATTTATCTGCTACCTTGTTCTTTATCTAATTGATACTTTACATCAAGAATGAGTATTTATTTATCTGTCGCTTTGAAATTATCTTTTGAGTTTTTACCATATCTAGTTGATGTTGCTAATCACAAATTATATATCGGCCTCTGAATACTTTTTGAGTAGATTCCGAGTACCTCCCTTAATAGCACTCTAAGGAACACTATAATATGAATTTCAATTGATACTCTAAGTATTGCATTAAATACCATCGTTTTAGTTAATCATTTTACATAGTAATCAAAAAATTTCATCGATTATTAATGTTTTCAAAGATTTACTGGCTCATTTCTGACTTTACTGCGAATATTTGTTCTAACCTATTCGGTTTGGTGCTGCTGAAATAAAATTTGTAACGAATTGCGTTTTGGATTTAAATTGGGTGGCAGGTCTGAGTAATTTGTTTGAATATAAATCCTTGAGATAAACGACTGTGTTGGGAAACTGTTTAATTGGACGTAATTCAAAACTATTGTAATCAAGTTCAGATTAGTTCTAAGTTTTGTTTTTCTATAAAGGACTGTTGAAAATATGCTTTGTGTTTTTCATAATTAGTGTGAAATTTTGTAATTGCTTTAAGATATAATTAATTCAAATAAATATTTGAATTATATACCTTTGAACAAAAAATTTCGTCATAAATTATTTCCTAAATATTTATTTAGGAAATAATTTATGACAAAATTTTTTGTTCAAAGGTATACGTTTTAGGAAATAGGCTGAGGTGACATTGCTTTGACCTTGAAAGGTCAATATCAGCATATACCAATGGGTGTTGATACTTTGCTGAACTTCTTGTAATTTTTAAGTGATTTGCTTTGCACTATTTTTTTGTTCATTTCTAAAATTAACTGTGAATATTTGCATTCCTAAATTTTTTTGAGGTTTAATATACCAATTTATTTGAATTGGAGAGAGTTTATGTTCTACTCACTGATGTAGCCGTGGAAGTGGTTTGTTTTATTTAAGTAACAGATTCTGCAACTGTTGGATAGAGTAAGTGACTGAAAAAGAAAATTGGTGCTTAACGTAGGGATTTTCATCGTCAGGCTTTCAATATCACAATTACATATATATATATATATATATATATATATATATATATATATATATATTACTCTAATTTAGACCAGGGTAGAAAATTAATTAACGACATCAAATAATTTTAATCACCGTGTATAAAGACGCTTTGGGTAATAATACGCTTCATTTAAAGGTATATTGGCTAAATTTGTCATTTACTTCTAAACATAGGGTTCATATTGTTTAGATAATGTTAAACACAGTGTATATCAGAGCAGTGGAAAATAGAACACTTAATTAAAGGCCTACTGTGTAGATTTAAATCATTCAATTAGAATGTAGGGTTTGTATATAATCATAATCAACGTGTAGAAGAAAGTAATGTAGAATTTCATTAGATAATACGCATTATTAAAACCGTGGAGCATAAAAATTTAGTCGTTTTGTTAAAAATAAGGGGTTTAGATTATTCACTGGACGCTTTCTATAAAAAGAAGCCGAGTTAAAATGGTCAACTTGTATTTAATTTAATCTTTCCAAGTACTAAAGCTATCGAGAAATTATAAAGACGTGGGGAAGTCACGTAAAAGCCTTCAGCGTATTAGAACTAAGAACACCTGCAAAAATAACGATGTATACGATAGTCGATAAGCTCCAAGCTATATGAGTGCAAGTAAGAAAGCAAGTTTGTGATATAAAGACAAGCGAGAGGGAATGCATTGGTAGTTAAATGAGGGGAAATATGTAAAAACAAGAACACAGGTTGTAGATAGAACGAACAGACTAGATTGGCGATTAAGGTTGAAATAAGATGCAAACATGAGAGGTGGAAGCATAACAATTTCTATGTAAAATTAATTAGTTGTTCGCGGACGTGTTGCGAGGCGTGTGGAAATTTCTTAGATTTCAACTCGGACGAGTGCAAATTTCAGTAGAATCATTGTGCCGAGCCATCGGAAGAGAAAATAGAATGCGAATTTCTGAAAATCGTCCGTCGCGGGACAAATTCGACTTGCAAGCTAGCCATTATATAAACCCGTGCTGATAGGAGTTTAGCTCTCTTTTATTTTTGATTTTATTCGATACTTCAAGCAGAATACATGGTGATTACGTGCTACGATAAAAGTTATTATGCATTAGTGCACTTAGAGAAGATAGATAAAGGTAATAAAGTCTAGTTATATTTGCGGGTATTACTGTACCAATTATCCAAATTAGTAACGATAAATAAATAAATAGAAGTATGCAGTTTTGGTATAGCGTGAAAGAATTATGAATTTCATTGCTATTTTTCGGGAGTGTTAGTAATCAAGTGTTATTCGTAAACGTGATTGGATCCACAAAACAAGATTTAGATATACATAGATGAGTTCCTGAGAAGCCCTGAAACCTTTTAGACGAATGGTGGTGTAGAAAAATTTTAAAGGCGGCCAGAAATCCGAGGACGTAAACATAACCCAGCTGGAATGGTGGGATTAGCAAGCACGATGTACATTGGAGCCACGAGTGCATTAACCTTCAGGTAACTTATGCATTGTTGTTCGATCTTAGATGTTTTGGTGTGTGTTGAATATCTTTATAATTTGTTTGATAAAGATGGACAGTAGTAAATTTGTATAAACAACAAATTTTAAATTTTAAGGTAAAATTTTCTTGTATAAGTAGAAAGGAGTATTTATCAAGTTTATGTTGTGGATTATGATGAGAATTTGGGTCTGTCTTTGAGCTTAATTAGACTAACCTGTTAAATTAACGTAAAGGGGTGGGAGATGCTCCCTTTTATTCAGACTCAGGTCTGCAAATATTGTTTACTTAATTAGTATGCATCCTACAAGGACTCTAATTCTGGATGCAAATTAAAATTATGACAAATTTGAACTTGAAATTTTATGATGCTGAAATTTATACTGAAATTTAATTTTGAAATTTTAATGTATTGTGAATATTAATGTAAATAGAGGTGACGTTGATGTTTGTGGTAGGAATGTGTTTGTTTTTTTTAATGAATGAGGATGAAAGTTTTAACTAGGTGAGCAGCCGAGGCGGAAGGAAAGAGTCAAGAGGCGATTATCAGAAGAAATTCAACGGTCAATAGAATCACCGCAATTCTTTGCACAGAACGTGGGCAATTCAAAATAGACAAGAGAATCACAACAAATCTTGGCGCCCAATTCGTGAGGCTCGATTCTTATAAGGAATCACAGCTATATATATATATATATATATATATATATATATATATTGCTGTGACTCGTGTGCCTAAATGTTGGGAGCCACAAATTAATGCTGTGGATCGGATATAATCGCACTGTATCGTTATAAGGATGTTTGCTTAATAGAAAATATGAATTTTTATCTTACCGTGCTCTTTTTCTTGCCTGGCTGGCTCAGCAGAAAATATGTTGTGGATTTTATATAAATGAAATGAAACACTGAAACTGCAAGAAACATCTATGAACAATCTTATATAATTTCAAAAACATCTTTCCTTTTATATACAAAATATTAGTAATTTCTTACATACACAGATATAATCAACGCTTATAATTACAATTTACAGCTTAAGTTTAGACAAAAAATTTACCTAATGGTTTACGTATTAAAATAATATTCACCTAATTCTTGTAAACAATTACAGAATCGCAAAACATCTTATATGTGAGTTACAGAATTCTCCTTAAAATGTTATTTGATAATTTACTTATCCTTGGGTCACCCAGTTTGTCACTAATTGGCCAACAACGCTGGATATAAAATTCAGTAAAAGTCTAAATGTTTCGAGCTCTGACCTCAAAATTGCTGGAATAAATTATCCCTTAATAAATAATTTTTATAAAGATATTAACTTGTTCTAGCTTAATCTACTGAATGATACTTAAAAATCCTTTTAGGTTACAAAAGCAAAATTATACTTGTAGTTGGTATTGTCAAATTCTTCTTTATAGCGCTTATAAAAATATCCTTTCCATTGTAATTAACGGCATTGAATATTTCCTGAATCCATTTCAAACTTCCGTTTATAATCAATCTTGACGTAGAAATATAAGCTTGCTAAGTGCATTTATTTTTAATAGATTAAAATTAGCAGTTGATCTTGTACCAAGATTATTTATATTGATGTGATAAATCTTCGTTATACTTTTTTAAATAATTATTCTTCGTAGCTTATGTTACATGTGGAAACGCCCCCAGAATAGATTACAAATTACTCGAAACTTATATGTTGCATGTCGTAAAATAAATGAATCACTCCCTCATTGCTTCCTCTTCATATAATAAAACAAACTCACTACGTCAGAGGTCTGCATGCCTTTACGTCCTATTTCGAAGCATCAGTCACTTGCATGATGCAATATTCTAAGCGCGGTTTCGCGCTTTATCTCTAATTAATGAACTGTCAGTGTAATTTATGTCTATTGTAAAAAGTTTCGCATACTTGTTATCAAACAACACCAACTGCCGTTATATCTTTCCTTCTCTAATATAATTAAAGCTATTAAACTTGTTATCTTGGTTTTATAGCCTTTCCGGTGACAGTAGTACGTTCTTTGAATCGGGACGTTTATTTAGACAAGATAATTAATTTGTTGATTTAATTGCATAAGTTATTTTAGAACTTGTAGTTCATTTTTTTAAAAGCTATTCTTTATTGAAAACTTATAAAATGACATTTTTAATGAGAATGAATGCATTGCTTTATGTAATTTAACTTTCAGTAAATATAGCGTATTACGTTTTCAGTAATAACGCTTTATTGTGGTATTCTTAAAGATTGATTTTCATTCTAGCAAAGTACAGATTTTAATTACACAATTCATAAATGCTCTTGTGTTTTCACTAATTGAAATTTATTTTGATATATTTAAAGTGAATAAGACCGTTTTACGATGCAATAAAAACTTGTTATTAAAAGGTACTCTTTGACAAGAATAAATATTTACACAGGGATGAGAATTAACAAGACTAATAAATGCTTTTATTTTCACTAATTTTAAAATTGGGTTTCGTTCTTATGCTTTATAAATGCAATGAGACTTGTATTTTTAAATGGATTTGTCCATAAAGTGTGTTATTTTACATGGGAATCTATTTATCTTGCTGAGGGAATACGCTTATGCGTTTATACAGGGTAAAATGTAAATATTGGGAAATTTTATTTCTGTTTTGGGCAGAATATTCTTTTTCGCGTTTAATGACTTCTCGTGACCTCATTATCATATACATATATATATATATATATATATATATATATAAATTAAAGTTAGTTGTGATTTATATACAGTGTGCTCGATATTAGCTTTTTGTATAATTGTCGAGTTACTTCCATTTTATGATAAAATTTAGTTTTCTAAACTTTAGTAATATTTACATGTAGCGCACGACCTTTATGACTCAATATACCCCTAAATTACCCTATTATCATAGCAATATATATATATATATATATATTGATGTGATAAAAAAGTTACAAGAGGTTATTGAAACTCAAATTTTATAAATAAAACCCATCCAAAGAGAAAAAACGAGAAAAAATTAAAATTTTAAAATATCTATTTTTTTTTCACCCTGTAAAATATAAATGTTTTGTTTGCCGTAGAAGCAAATCTTTTTACATTTACAATTGTTAAGAATACAAATCCATGCGAATCTTTTTGCATTTGCAAAGCATAAAATAATTATGTGCTTTCTAAATACTAAATTGACTCCCGACATTTAACTTCATTTTAAGAGTTTTTAAATAAAACCATATTCTAGAATTCTCAAGTAATGCCGTCTCGTGCAATTTTGAAGAAATGCGTACTGCAAATATATACTTTGATCAAGTTATCGAACGAGACCCCTTCATTTCTATTTAACAGCGTAAATATAATTTCTAAATATTCTGGAAGCGATTTGTGGTTCCACGACTTACAAATAGTATTTAATAGTACGAAGTTAAAATCTACCGTGACATTGATAAACACTGGTCATTCTTTAATTGTTTTAATAAAATAAAACTTAAAATTTTCTGGCCAACGTTCAATCGTACCGGTAAAATAAAACGTGTTTAATATTTCTACACTGGAATAACTCGTTTGTTGAATTTGAGTTGTACCACGCCGCAATAGTAATATCTCACATTCGAATCAGCGTGTGGATTCCTAACAATTTTACCAGTTGCATCCAAATGAACAAATTGATAAGGTTCTTCTTTAAGTTTTTAAAAGTATCTGCAGTTGCTTTTTTACTAAAAACAGGTAATTATCGGGTAGCCAGTTAACTGAATATATTTAGAATGTGCTCTACCCATTTCGATCATATCAAAAATTTCATCTTTGTACAGGTCGTTTTTGACTTTTGCTCCGAAGGAATTTTTCTAGTTGTTTCTCTGATTTTAAGTTTCCTAAATTTTCTCGCTTTGCTCTATCCATGTTCGCCTTGAAATTCTAAAGGCCTTTTATTTTATAATTCTTGCATAAATATTTTCCTCTCTACGCCTCGTACATGGGGCTTGTCATTTGCTTCGTATGGTGATAATTAAGCGAAGAGCTAAACACCATACGCCGATGGTGAAAGCTACTTCGCCAAATATTGACGTTACAAACAATTACCTTGAATTTTTGCAGCCATTCGAGTGCATTTTTGTACAATACAAATTCATCTGTTCGTTTTGCAAATCTTTTGTTGTCAACATTAAGGGTACAATTATTATTTACAAAAATTAACTATTTTTTTTATTATTATTTGATAATTCTCGGGAATCAAAGTACGTTTCCTCTTCCTTGAAGGTGCAAGCGCTGTGTGGCACCTTCGGAGTAAAAAAGACATGTCGTTTCTTGAATTTAAAGAAAGAGTGACTAAAATCTAATTTTTCGATATCTTTAGGTTCTACGCTAATTTGCTCTGCCCTGAAACATTATTTTGAACGAGAATTGTTTCGATTAAAGATAGCATTTTTTGATCATACCCTTGAAGAATTTATGGATTTAAAGTTTTCTCGTTCTTGTCATCTTATAGAATCAATTGAGCCATTTTCAACCGTAATTGATGTAATCATGTTCGTATGCAAATTAGTTACACTAACATTGTTTAATTCTTCAAATGAAAAAGATATTTGATCCGGTTCTTTATGATAGGCGCAAGTTACATTTTTTATTCATTATCCTTGCCAAGCTGATTAAAATGAATTAATATTATTCGATGTTATAATATCGATAGAATACATGCCAGAACATGTATTTGGCAACAAGTTTTGCTCACTCGCGCCATTAACGTTGTTCGCCGGTTCATCAGAAAAACAACCAATTTGATTCAAGTTGCTAATTTCAAAACGGCAACGTAACGGTGGATTACCCTTAAAATATCACCGGTGACCTCGTTTGAATTTTATACTTTTTATTTAATCGTAACATTTCAAAAATAAAGGACTGTCTTTGCGTAAAGTAGTTACATATATTGCTGTTCAGCGCTGGGGTTCTCTTCAGAAATTAATCTCAGGACTTTTTCGGCAAAACTGTAATTAGTTAAAACCATGGTATATAAACGCAAATGTAAAAGCCAGTTTAAAGTGATACAGAAAATCAAACCAAAAACTAGATAGAATTTATAAAGTTACAATAGGGAGAACTTTGAATAATAACACTTTAATTACTAAGTCATTACAAAGTACCTATCGTTCCAATATTCCTCTTCAGAATTCTAACCAAGACCCTTTGTTCCGACTAACCAGCTCCTCGTTCCATTATTCTAGAAAGTGTCGCTTCCTATCACTTATAAAAGTAAGGTTCTGAATACTCTTATCCTTGTGTCACCAATCAGAACCCCAAAAAGCAAAAGGCGTTCTGACCAGCAACGCTCACGTAAAATCTATTTACCTGCAACCAATGACAACGCGCGCCTTAATTTAGGGGGCAAGACAACGCTACCAATAACGAGCCGCGCTTTGCAGCCACAAGGATAAAAGAAGCGCAATGTTATCGTTCGGATGGGCGGCGTCTGAAAGCATGTAGGCTTGGCTTGATTATTTGTTTAATAAGTATAAACAAAAATAATTATAAGTTTCATAAATACATAAAAATAAAAGTGAAATAGTTAAAATTTAATGATTTTAACAGTTGAAGCAGTTCGGAAGTCTTCGGTAATCTTCGGAATTCTTCGAAGGGCTTCGTGGTTGCTTGTGAAACAAAAATAAACTTAAACACTTATTAAATGAATGTATAGTCTAAATCATGAAAGAATGAATTCACGTCATAGGTTGCTGAATTAAAAAACGACATACTTTTAAATCTTATGCATTAAGTATATTCCGATAGATCCTTTAAAGGTATGTCGTTTTTTAATTCAGAAACCTATGACGTGAATTCATTCTTTCATGATTTAGACTATATATATATATACAGTTTAAAGGTAGGTGTAAAAGTCTTCGGTAGTCTTCGTAAGGTTTCGGAATTTGCTTGTGAGACCAAGTAGCAACTTGAATAACGGTAGTTAGAAAATATTTACAGTTTGAAAAGGTCCAGACGTCTCGGCGGTCTTCGGAACTCTTCGGAAGGCTTCATGTTTTACTTGTGGGACAACGTTAAGTTACAAAGAATTATGTTATGAAATTAAAAACTACTAATTGACAATATATACAAGTATAGAGGGTTCAGAAGTCTTCGGAACTCTTCGGAAGATTTCGTAATTTATTTGTGAGGCCCAGTAAGGATTTGAACAGTGATGGTTAGAAATTATTTACAGGCCCAGCCAGACGTCTTCGGTGATTTTCGGTACTCTTCGGAAGGCGTCGTGCTAGTGGTGGCTTAGGCTTCGTCGAGTGCGTCGCCGTGGAACTCTACGGGGTGTTGTCCCGGTGGTAGACTTGACAGACGCAATCACAATAAGGACTTGTCGGTGATGGATGGAACGGAGCTTAACGTCCATGCGTAGTTTGTTAGCTATTGATTGATGAATACTAGTGACGTGCCCTAGGTACGGCGGCGGACAGCGTCACTGTCGGGAATACGCAGCCTATGGAGAACATTGCGTGTTGAAGTATAGCAGGCTCTGGGGAGCGCTGCTCGCTGAAGGTTTTGCAGGCTATGGGGAGCATTGCAAGATGATTTCTAAGGCTATGGTGAGCACTAACGAATGTCTTTCGGAAAATTTGTAATTATGTTTATACACTTCCATTTCCTATGCTTCCTGCGTTGAAAAACGTTAATGATGTCTTTAACCAATGAAATTATGTGTTTCGATTTTCGAGTGTAAAAGAATCTCCAAATTTAATTTGACCAACGAGCGTGCTGATTTTTGGGTAACCACAAAAAATGAGCTGAAAATTTTAGCGATTCTAAGTTTGTTCCGTGTTCAGTTCGTGTACTTTGATATAGTCAACTGCAATTCTTTAGTCTGTGTTCAACTCGGGCATGGTGAAATAGTCAACAGCAAATTCAACCATCGTGGTACTCGTCGATCTTCATCCGAGTAACACACTTCAACATAACACTGTTGGTCGATATTCATCCTAACATTACACCCTGTTGGTGGATAGCGATCCCAGCAGCTATACCCTCCGGTGATGTTACATCCCGGGCACACTAATTCTTACGTACAGACTAGCATAAGGTATTGGACCAGTGTCGTTCATGGAAATTCCTATGCTGCTGCTCTTAGGAAGCACCGCCGTACCGAACGACACTATCAAAAAAAGATAATACCTCGGCTGCCGCTGCACCAGCACCGCCATCTTCAGTCAACACCACCCTCTGCTGGCTGAGAACTATTGACTTCTCCGGCTGCATCCTCTACGAGGACAACCGGCTCGATGACGTCCTGCCGACCGAACTTGCCGCCCCTCCGTCTACAAGGCCTATAATCGAGAATTAGAAGAACTGTACGAAGTCCTATACTCCATTCCAGTTAAGAAGGTACTGAAGAAAAAGATAGGACTGAATTATAGCGATTCTCATTGGTGGATGGATGAGCTAAATGTACACAAGTATAAATATCCCGTATGTTAGTGTTGGTTGTTTGAACATTTTTATTATAAGACAGATTGTCAATTGGCATTTTGACATTTGCTATTGCCCTTTCATATTTTCGTTTTTGTTATTTATTGTATTTTGTTATTAGTTTGCCTTTGAAATTTTACTCGGCCTTATTAATTTGTGTTAATTTTATATTTAGTATCAAAACAGTTCTTGTCAGAGCTATAAAACACCAGTGTCTTCATAATAAGGTAAGCATGTCTCATTAAAGATAAGCATATAATACTAATAATGAATTCTTTTCAGACTTTTATTTAATTATGGATCACCAACCTATTAAAAATCCGAAGGGCAAACATGTTATGAGCGGGCAAAAGCTTATTGCCTATAATATATATTTGAAAAATTCCACAAATGCATCCAAAACGCAATCTGTGAAGCAAACTGCGTTAGAAGTGGGTTTAGGTGTTCGATCAATGTGGAATATTGTAAAAGAAATGGAAACTACTGGTACTGCTTCCTCGCCAAAGACTATAAGAGTGCGTACAACAATCTGCGACGAACTTGAAGAATTTGAAAGATGTGCGATTCGACGGCATGTTCATGCATTTTACTTTAGAAATGAATTACCAAATTTAGAGAAAGTATTAAATGCAATAAACAATGATGACTCTCTACCAAACTTCAGTCGCACATCACTTTATCGGGTAATGATGAAATTGGGTTTTAAATACGGAAAGCGTAGCCGAAAAACAATTTTAATTGAAAAACCTGAAATTGTGTTGTGGCGAAGAAAATATTTAACTGCAATTAAAAAGTATAGAGCTGAAGGCAAAAGAATTTATTATACTGATAAAACGTGGGTGAATGCTGGACATGTAAAGAACAAGGTATGGCAAGACACCACTGATGGATATGAAAGTACAACAGACGACGAAGATACCCTCTTGTGATGATATGGACGTAGATTAAATATAAATTTGTGATATCATTGTTTTGATATTTTGTGATGTGTTTAATTAAAAATAGCTCATATATTGTTCTATATTAATATTTTATTTAAACTTTAACCAAACAGGTAGAAAATAAAGTTCAATAATGCTTGATATGTTTTAAAACCGTGTTTCTTGGATGTATTTATTCAAAAACCTCAATCTTGCAAAAAATATAAATAAAAATCTGTATAAACATCGATGCATTGCATTAATTTCAATCATTGTTAACAAACTTACAACCTTTCGAAAAAATGAAACTGACAGAATTTTATTAAAGCATTCTATAACTCCAGGTGAATGTTTGTTTCTACCATAATTGTTAAGTAAAGACTAAGGGGCAAATTCATAAAGCACACTTAAGCCACACTCATACTTTAAGTAATGCTCTATCTCAATTTTTGATATTCGGAAAAATACTAAAAGTTGAGATGGAACATTGATTAAGTATGAGTGTAGCTTAAGTGTGCTTTATGAATTTGCCCCTAAGTTTCCCGTCTTAAACTTAATGTAGTTCCAAGTCCAATTTTATCTTCTGAAATTTAATACCAAATTACAAATACTCCTTGTAATTATTTAGACAACTATCCTGGGAGAAGGATCGAAACGTCAATAAAATCATTTTCAAAAAGCAATGTGGTCTTATTCCTTAAGAAGAACACCAAATTGCAATTACTGAATGCAATAATACTTAAAAATTAACTAATAAAGTCAGCCATTTGCATTGTTATTTTTGAAAAACTATCTTCACAAAATAGTAAATATACAACCGACGCCGGCAACTTTTCAAATACAGCAACTAATAAATTTTTGATCTGTGTAAATCTGACTCAAGCACAAACGCCATCTACTACCTTCTTAACTGGAATGGAGTATAGGTCACGTATTTCGAGACCGCCGCTGAAAAGGCGCCTTTCCTTCGACTTCAGGGACGGAGAACAACGCTATCACGTCCGCAAGTGTTTCACTTAGTTTAAGTTGAACAATAGTGTAAATAAGGACTTATGTGTATTATGAGTTATAGTGGACAGTACATTTGTTAGGTTTAAGTTGTTTGTGTTTGTATGATTTTTTGGTTTTTTTAGCAGTTAATAAAAGCCCCATCTAAGCTGCTTTCTAAATATTGTACTTTTAAATATTTACCTGTAATTAATGTCGTTTAAGTTAGTGTATTTTGTATATATGTTGTTTGCCGTGTACCATGTGTGTTACATCACAATGAACGTTGTAAAATTATTATTTCTGCAATCTATATTAACGGGCAATAAATTGTTTTTTGTATCTGTTATTTAATTTTATGTGTTACAGGGTGTGACTGTAACGTTACTGGGGCGACCCGAGGTAACACTTCTACATTGTTAATTACACTCTTCGCCTTATAAATAAAATACCTACAATTGTTCAATTAAATTGTTTTCACAACGATAGTCAAAATGTAATCAAAAACGACAAGAAAACACATCTTCCGATTGAACTTGTAAATGCGTATGTAAATACTAAACTGCAGCCAGCGGGGGGCAAAAAGGCCTGTGCCGCGGAGGCGAAGCGCCTGGGTCGTAAACTGTTTCTGCACTGGTACCGGTGCACAGTGCTGCGATCATGGACAATAATCAAAAACCCGATAATTCGTATGCAGTTCACTGCTTATTACAGCAAATAGGAGATGACCAAAGCATCCATATTCGACAAGTAATTAACTAATTATTTCCTACGGGGCAACAGCCCCACGAACTTCACTATTTAAACAATGTCGTTTTCAGATGTAATGATATGCAAATCGTAAGAAGAATAGATATTTACGTAACCAGTTATGAAAAGATTAATTTTATTTGCCGAATGTAATATTTGTCAAAACGAGCGAACTCAGTGAACGATTTTTGTAAATTACATGAGTCAAATAAAATTAGGGTTTCATAACGTGTTAAGTACAATATTTTATCTAACCCCGGTTTAAAATATAATAAAAAGATTGTGCGGTTCCCTCAAATGCAAAACATTCAGTTTCGTCGCTTTACTTGAACGTTGCTATGGAATTTATAGTTATGTAAATAACTTTTGTCAGTGCTGAATTTTTAATTACAAATTAAATCGCAAATGAGCGATTCGGAATTAGATATACCTTCCGAACAATAAATAAATTTTCTTATATTCGAGTTTATGTTTTAAAATTCTTTTATTGCATATATAATAAAAACTAAGTTTATAAGTTGATGACAAAATGGTTAATTGATGTAACCACAGACTGAATTTGCATTATCCTTAGCTCAATTATTAGGCTTCTGGCAAATTTGCAAATAATTGGAAATCGTAAAATTGTGATTGACTTGAATAGCCTGTCTATCTATCCTTCTGTCAATCTATCTAACCGTATATTGTATAATCAAAAATGGCTGACTAAAATTCTGGGTTATTTTCAGTTGGGAACACTAATTGGTAGCAAATATTTCATACTTGAAGAAACAGAAACGAATTTGATGAATATCAAGTTTACATTCTTGCTTTCAAGTCTACTTTTTGGATTAAAAATAATTAGGGTTTTGAGATTTGAACAAGAAAGTTAAATTTTTAACCTTTCATGTACAAAGTCTACAATCAACGATAGATGGCAAGTCAACGGTGCTGAATAAACTGAATATGAATTCCATTAGTACTGATCCAGCCCGAACAGATGGCGATGTCAACGCAGTTTTGATTTATTGTATGGAAAATTGTCATCTTATTCTTTATCACACCAAAAAATCAATAATTTTTACAAAGGACAACTTTGAAAAGTTTATTAGAGAGGCTGATAATATGTTTTTATTCGCAAAGTATAATTTGCTGTCAGCCTATTTAAAACAGTATCGTTTTTGATGCATTGATTATTTGGTTTACCAAGTGCTGCTGCTTATACAGGGCATAATTATTTCAACTGTATTTGTGTGTAAACTTGTGTGGTTTTATTTCCAAAGAAAAGAAGAAATAACACTTGAAATTTCGTTTAGTCCTTCCCAGCTAAAGCTATATCAATACCTCAGAGGTAAACTGTAATGTATTGAATTTTGAAGTAGCTTAACATGAAGAACGGAAATCCTTGTAATTGCTTGTATTTTTATATTGTTGTATCTATGTTTAAAAATTACTCTAAACTTTTTAAGCATAGATACCATTATATAAAAATACAAGCAATTATAACGATTTCCTTTCTTTAGTTTGAGCTTCTACAAAATTCCATATTACATGAATCCATGCCATTTGCTAGTAAGGTATTTAACAATTTTGTTAGCATGGATGCAAACTTAGTCAAAATACATGGTACTGGTAATACAATCCAACAGATGGCGCATCAATAAAAAACAAACCTTAATTTAGTTCATCTATAGTAACTTATCTAACTTATGCAGACGATGTTACACTCAAAGGCTGTGTGGGAACTAACTGACTGGTGGCGCTGCCTGCAAGTAGGTTCACCGTTACGCCATCTATTGACGCTTACATAATTAATATTTATTTCCTAAATAAGGGGTAAAGTGTTCAGTTACGTAAAATTTCATTACATTACTAGTATTGTAATGGATGACAGTTATAAAAAATTTGATGTTGCATAACGTCAAAAATACATTTAAAGTTTGACACTTCGTAACTGTGTTACATAAATAAAGTTATTCGATATCCTGCGCCATGTTTGTTATGTTTACTAGGGTGCCTGTTCATGTTCGTGAAAATTAGCTACTCGCATCTCATGAGTTTCGTGAATTTCATTGTTTGATTATAAAATTACATTCTAAATGATTTTTTAATGTCGATGTTACATAAAATAACTATTCTACACAGTATGAAAAAACATACTAGTAGATATCAAAACAATGTACTAAAATTATTTTTGAATTTTTAAAGAAAACAATGAAAAATATTTTGTTCAACCTTTATATTTTGAGGGGCCCAGAATTCTACAGTTGACATATAGAAAATTATTAATGAACAACCTAGTATAATTAGAATTGTTATTAATTAAGTTCTTCCTAGTATTTTAACGAAATTTGCAAGAGTATTTATTCAAATTTGGTTAGTAATAAGACTAAGATATTCATTTTTGATAATCTTGGTCTTCAGTCCTAGAACTGGTTGAACACGTACTTCCGTTGTTTTATATTCTGAGCTAACTTACACATTTCCATAAAATCCCATAGCCTACATCTTTCACTATCTGCGTGTAACAGTCTAATCTCCTTTTTCCTTTTGCTTATAATTTATGCCGCGATATTCCCTTATGCCTTAGTATCTATCCTATTTTTGCTGTTTCCCACATATTTCCTTCTTCTCTATCATTTCTAGAACCTATTTGTTCTTCACTTTGTCTGCGCATGATATTTTCATCATACATCTGTAGCACCACATTTCAAAGATTTCTATCTTTTTCCTGTCCGCTTCACCTACTGTCCAAGTTTCACAACCGGACAGTGCTCTGCTCCATTCATATGTTTTCTATATTTGTTGCTTTCAAACATGGCATTACATTTGATTTTATTTTTTTCCAATGCTCCACCCGAAGGTACTACATTGGCCAGGAAGCGAGTTTTTTTTACCTGGAAAATTTGGAATTTTGCCGAACCCTTGCTGTTCCAAAGCAAGGTAGGGATCTTTAACGTGCGTGACAACACTCACACACGGGACCTCCATTTTACCTCTCATCCGAACGAGGGTGTATTTTTATGAAAAATGCTCGCCTAACATTTTTCAAGCGGACCGTGTCGGGATTCGAACCCGGGACCTTGGGCGTGGTAGTCACACACATACTACTACGCCACGGAGCCGCCTTTCATACATGGCAGCTGTTCTTTCTTGTTAAATGCAAGTTTTTTTTTTATATCTTTTGCACTTTTCCCCTAATATTGTTTTCTAAAAAATACGCGAAAGAGGCTGTTACATTCAATTTTACCGTTCTAAATATTTCCGTTGGATTTATGATTTTTTCAAATACCCCCACGCTTCCACTTCGACTTTTGTGTAACTCCCTGTTATAGAAACGTCCCTGATCACGCGTTCTAATTTAATAACTCGATTTGTTCCTATAAAACTCATTCTAAAACAATTGAAATAAGTGCTTATTCAACATCGTGTAGAATGTTATTAGTATATTTAGTTTAAATCAAAGAACCTCAATCTATCATCGCAAATGTATTTGGTTATCAACAATCTTTGCTTTCTGAATGGATATGTTCGCTTTATTTAAAAGTAGTAATATAAGTTTAAATAGAATATATTTTCTACAAATGTGATTAACGAAAGCGATTGAATTCGAATGTGCCGGTTCTTTATCTATTTATGCATTACAAAGACTCTAGAAGTGTCCTTTGACAAGCGGTATCCAAATATATCAATCGATTACCATATCATTTCCTAAACTGAGTTCAGTTTTCGTTCTGGTATGTATTTTCTGCGTGACTGAGTTTATTATTTCAAAAGCTATGCACGCCTTCTACGAGAAGCTTATATCCTGTGTGCATCGGTAGTTTCTTACGTGGTTATTAATGACTAGAAGAAATCTCTTTATAGCTCTTTTGTGTAGGTCCGCTATTGCAGCATTAATGGTCCTGACTACCTGGTGACTATCCCTCAGTGAGCAAGCTCAAGATATTTTGCTGGTTCACCTCAGCTGATGTAATTGCAAGATAAGTATCTTGGCACGTGGAGGTATGTTACCGTGATTTCTTTTTCTTTATATCAAGACAATATTCCTTATCAGCTTTTGAGTTGATGCGTAGCTCATGCTAACAAAGAAACTCTAATCACATTACTTCAACTGGCGGAGCTAGTAAACAAAAACCTGCTGCGCAACTAGCTCCATTAGTGTTTCTTAATACTGTAAATAGCTATAAAATTGCTCTAAATATGTAACTGAAAATGTTTGTCTAAAAGAGATCAAAGTATTGCTTTTTTTGTTCATTACCAATCCTTTTTTTACATGTTACAATATGAAATGCGCACTTCCTATCCCAATTATTAATAATTGTCTGTAGATTATAATTTTTTTTGTTTAAACAGAAATGTTTGGTTTATTGTCAATAAAAATTCGATGATGATGTCCTTTCTTTGTCTATGTGAACCACCCCACTCTCTGCTTTTGTAATTAGTACGGCTCCTCTAAGTTACTTTTATCTTTTGTATGTTATCGTGATTCGTGCGGGTTCTTACTTTACTTTCTGTTTCTGCATGACCCATACGTTTTACTGTAGCAGGTTAAGTAACCTTAGGGCTACCAAGATTCCCCACCACTTAGACACTTGCCAAATCTCTAGTTTTCCAATTACTCTTTCACACAATTACCATTTGTTGAGCATATTGCAAAACCAACACCAGGTGTTTACAATAATCATAAGGTTTATATACAATTACTTTTTCATAATTAGGTTTTTCGTCTTGGAACTGGTTGGACGCGTACCGCCAATGATTTCTATTCTGAGCCAACATCTTTCACCATCTGTGTGTAATAGCTTAATTTAGGTGTATTTCTAGCTCTCTTTTTCCTTGCACTGCTTCTATTATATTCCGCACTATTCCATCATGTGTTCTATCTCTGCTATCTTTTAGTGTTTGCCACAAATTTCTTTCTTCTACTATTTTTAGAACCACTTTGTTCTAAACTTAACCTGTCCATAATATCTTCATCATACGTCTGTAGCACCACATTTCAAAGGCTTCTTTTTTTCTGCCCGCTTCTCCTACTGTCCATGTTTCACAACCATACAGTGCTGTGCTCCACACATATGCTTTCAGCAATATTTTTCTTGTTTCTTTGTATGTTGCCTTTAAACATAATAGTTGTTTTTTCTTGTTAAATGCAGTAAGGCCTTGTGTTAATATTTGTTTTATATCCTTAGCACTATTCTCATCTTGCGTTATTCGATTTTCTAGGTAGGAGAAATCCTTAACCTCTTGCAAGTTATCGTTTCCTATTTGTATTCTGGTTTTGGACTGATTTGCCTCTGCTTTATATACTAGTACTTTAATTTCATTTTGTTAATTTTCATTCCGTATCTCTCTGTTAGAATTTTTCCACTTCATACAGAGTTGCTTCTAAGTCTTCCTTGCTATGTGCTAATACCGCTATATCATCTGCAAATCTAAGTACATCAATTGGTTGTCCTTGCATAATAATTTCAAATGCCTTTCTGCATTTGACAGTATTCATTGCCTTTTCGATATACAAATTAAAAATTAACGAGGATAGGACACATCCCTGTCTCACCCCCTTCCTAATATTTACTTCTCTATGTTCCTGCTCTAATTCTACGACAGCTGTTTGGTTTTTTGTATAAGTTATGCACTATTTGTCTAATCCTATAACTAATTTCTATCATTTTGGGTATTTTAAACATTGTTTTCCATTTTACATTGTCGAATGCTTTTTCCAGATCTACAAACCCTATTTACACACTTTTTCTATTGTTTTTTCCATTATCACCCTCAGAGCTAAAATTGCTTCTCCCGTTCCTCTGTTTCGCTTGAACCCAAATTGATCTTCTAGTATTTCTTCAGCCCGTTTTTCCATTTGCCTTTGTACAGTTCCAGTTCATATTTTTGGCACATGTGCTGTCAAACTTATCGTTCGAACAATTATCCGCACTTCTCTTTTTTGGTATAGTGACTATGGTATTATGTTTCAAATCTTTGTATCTCGCCTGTCTCATAAATATAGCTTACAAGTTGGAAGAGATGTTCTATTACTGCTTGTCCAGAGGTTTTTAGAGTTTCTGTTTGCACTTTATATACACCAGGTGCCTTATTATTTTTCACTCTTTAATACTAATTAAACTCGTCTCTATGTATAGGATATCCCAAGTCATCCTTTCCAATGTCTGTTTCCTGTTCTAGTACTTCTAGTTCCTGTCCTGAATATAGATCCCCTATATATTCTTGTTATCTAACCACTTTCCCTATATTTTCTATAATGAAGTTTCCTCACACGTGCCTTATATTTTTGCTCTACGATTTTATATCCTTAAAATTCATTCTAATTAATTTGTATGCTTGGGCTTTCTTTACTATTTCCTTATTAGTTTGTATCTCTCTGCATTTTTCATCAATCCATTGTTCTTTAGCTTGCCTGCATTTGCCAATAATTACTCGTTTTATGGATTTGTATTTCTATTTTCCTGCTTCGAATGGTTTGCTTTTGTATTTTCGCCTTTTCTCTTTTAAATTCAGAATATCCTTTGTTACCCATGGTTTCTTATTTTCTTTTTGTTTATACCCCAGAATATCTCTAACCGCCATTTCTAAGCTAGATTTAATGTTATTTGCTATGGTATTCCGTGCGGACAAGAAAGAAAAGTGAAATGAGCAAAGAAAATCGCCCACACTGAGTACAACAAAAAGGAATCCAAAGAATGCCATGCTGGCTAAAAAGTCACATAGTGGGGTGGATCACAAAGAAATAAAAAGAAAACCTCAAGAAATTTTATTCAGAAAACCTCTAATAAAAACATATTATAAGAAGAAAATAACCAAACCGTAAAAAAACAATATTTATCCAACATACCCCGGAGAATTCACACAATACAAAAAAAAAAATCAACGTAAAAATAATGAATACGTTCCTAACACTAATTTTTACACTCAAACCTAATATTTATATAAAACAAAATATATAGTGGGTTGTTTTCAGTCACTTGGTTAACATGATTTTTAGTTATTTTATATTCACATAAAACAACTATTTAAAAATATTTCTATATACTTACTTAGTATCCACAAGCACTTCTTAAAAGTAATAGTAGTAGATAACAGCAATACAAAAGAATCATCTACTGGACGAAATGCATTTCGTAGCAGCGGTGTAGCATTTGGCATTAATGTCGCTCCGAAGCAATAACTCTAAATTTTCTAATGAACAGCCAATGCTAATCTTATTTCATCAATAATTCTCAAACATTAAAAACTGCTGTCAGTAGCATATAGGCGGCTCCGTGGCGTAGTGGTATGTGTGTGACTACTACGCCCTAGGTCCCGGGTTCGAATCCCGACACGGTCCGCTTGAAAAATGTTAGGCGAGCATTTTTCGCAAAAATACACCCTCGTTCGGATGAGAGGTAAAATGGAGGTCCCGTGTGTGAGTGTTGTTACGCACGTTAAAAATCCCTACCTTGCTTGGAACAACAAGGGTTCGGCAAAATTCCAAATTTTCCAGGTAAAAAAAACTCGCTTCCTGGCCAATGTTGTACCTTCGGGTGGAGCATTGGAAAATCAAATGTAATGTCAGTAGCATATTCATAACCTTAAAAACTAAAGCAATTAAAATTTACCAGCTGTTTCTAAATAATTTTGTTTATCTCACTATGACTTGAAGACAACTATGTAACATGATTCCGTATATTTCAAAACTACAATTAATAAGTAATAGAAACCTGTATTTGTAAAGTTTATCATGCAATGACTAAATGTAAAAAACCTATTTACTCTTGTTTATTAAAAGCACTAAAATGTTTGGAGCGTAATAAAGTACGTTTATAAATTAAATGTTTATACCAAACACATTAAGCAGTTTTGTCCTGCAAATTATAAACAAGACAAATAAATAAATACATCGAGCCAACCCCATGGGCTGACTCAGGTAAACCAAAATATCAATACCCAGAAAGAAAATATATACATACACTGGTGGGATACCTTGAAAATGTGCTCTTCAAGACGTCCTGTTTTCGTCCTTGGAAGATTGTATGACACTGAAACCATTATCAAAAGAATTCAGCAAAACCAACAACGCCTGTAACATATGGTCACCCAGATTCTGTCACATGTTTCGACCATGATCGGCGATGTGTACAAGGACAGATTTAAAACTTGTAATTGCAGTAAAAAACAATCTTCGTATCTATAAGCCCTTAATAAAAAAGTCAAATAGCCTGTGGTGATTATATTATTGGGTAATTTGTATATAGCAAAATAACCTTCACTCACAATCACGTTAACTATATTTAAAACGGTATTAGAATACGCCAAAATGATTGCTTATAAAAATTGTATAAGTTGAATATTTTATTTTTTAAAACTTTCGTGATCTGACAATTAAAACGGACACGACGCCGAAATGTACAAAAATGTGTTGCATAATACTGTTGTATGTATACAAACCGATACGAAATGCCTTAAAGTACATTTTTAATATTTGGAATGGCGTGAGCTGCATTACTTGTATCACAGACGACAACAACCCGAATCGCAACACTAGGAAACCCAAAACAAACCACCACTCTATATCACGTAACAGGACTGATTTCTACAACGAAAAGCAGTTCTTTTTCGTTTACGCAAGAAAAGAAGATTCAATAATACAACAATAATAATAATAAAATTCCAATCGTAACTTCTCCCGTAAACATTATTTTTAGATTAATTCTATTTTCCACAAAACCTCATCTGCTAATGAGATAACCATAAAACTAATTGATTAAGTGTATGTGGAAATACCTTCGTTAAACTCGTATAATCAAACTTATTATGTCATTCTAACACGCGAAACTACAATCGATAATGGGAAAAAACCGATTAACGTCTACTAAGCAAAACAGGTCGCAGAGCTTTTAAAACACACGAATATACTTCAAATTCAAGTTTTTATGAGCGACGCGTGGTGAGCGTTGTCTAACTTTTTGCATAAAATTATAGAAATTTAACATATCAATTAATAATGCCCTGTAAAAATAAGCGAAACAAAAATTTTAAAGAATCGAAGTTTGTGTTTGTCAACAACCTTGAAGGAAACACGTACATATCTCATGTAATATTTCTGAAAACAAATGTTGCTGATAATCGATTATCACATTTAAACACTATTCAAAATAGAACAGATTGAAGCATTTTTAAATTACAACTAAATATTTAAAATAAAATCCTACAGGGTGATAGTTTAAATTGAAAAAGCTGCCGAAATCGTTAATAAAAATTCAAATTCAGTAACTGCGCGTACCCCCCCGCAAAATGAAGCAACGGACCAAGCAGTATTCTAACAGGGCATCACAAGAAAATTCGTTTCAGAAAACAAAAGGTAAAAAGAAGAAAAAGTTTTCATGCGGCTCGAAGAACCAATACACCGGACCAAGCGAAAACGGTAGATGATTATAGAAGAAGGAAAAGGATAGGGTAGCACTCAACGAGGACAAAGATGGAATGGCCTAACACTGTAAAAATCATCGCACAGACATCGCTATTATAGAACTAGTGAAATTTTCAAACCTCAAGAAAGGAATTGGTTTCTCGTGAGAAACCAAAAAGAAAGAAAAGAAACACGTAAGAAAACCAACAACAAAAGCCAAAACAAGACAATAAGTGTCAAGTCTCAAAGTATGCTAGGAAACGTGAAGAATGCTGAATAGAAAAATTGAGGTACTTCAAGCTATGGTAACAAAAAAACGTATCAAACGAACGACCGACGAAAAGAATAGCTAAATAGGTCGAAAAGTCAACTAATAAGTCGTAGTTTATGAAGAAGAAAAGAAAGGTCTGGAGAGCACATGCCACAGGAAGTGAATCAAAAATTTTAATCAAGTAAGTATGAGAACTAAAAGTAAGAAAAACCAACCAAAGGAAAGATAAAGGAAAGTGGAACGACAAAATGAGTGAAGAAACAAAACTGAATTAAAAAAAACACTAAAGAACCAGCACAATATCCGAACGAAAAAGATGAAACGAAAGAAAAGAAAAACCAACCAAAAATATGGAGTGTGTGTGTGCGCGCATGTGTGTGTAGTGTGTGCATTTGTGTGTGTGTGTTGTGTGTGTGTTGTGTGTGTTGTGTGTGTGCATGTGTGTGTGTGTGTGTGTGTGTGTGTGTGTGTGTGCGAAGAGTGTGTTGAGATATTGTGTTAGACTGCTTTAGTCGCCTCTTATGACAGGCAAGCTGTACCGTGGGGCTATTCTAATTTGAACCCACACGGAGTTGGGCACGAGAAGCAATGTGAAAAAAAGGAGAACCAAACAAAACAAAAAAAACATCCTTTAGCCAGCTCCAAATACGAGAATCAAATGGCAAATGGTGGCTGATTCAGTATAGAAATCTGGAGACGCAGAGAACTAGGAATGTGGTTTAATACGTTAGCGTCGCCAGCAGGAAAACTAGTCGAGATCGGGGACAGCAGAATTGTTAGGATAGGCAGATTTAAGGTATTTGACGTGCCAAATACGTAGGGAGGTGTCGGAAGGATCGGCAAGTTTATAGGTCCAGAGAGAAACACCTTTACAGATGGAGAAGGCGCCAAAGAACTCAAGATCAAGCTTAGCATTAAAATGACGTAAAGCTTCAGACAGAACGAAATTGCGGCGCCAAACACAATTGCCTATTTGAAAGGAAACAGAACGACGTCGTAAAAGAAATTCCAAAAATTTGGATTGATAGATTTGGGCGTTTGTCGCCACGAACATTGGCACACGCGAAGGATAGCAAGAATCGGGATTGGTCATTCAGACCTTGGAAGGAAGAATCCGAGACTAAAGACAAAGTAGGGATTTCGTCTCGATTCGAAAGCCCTACCAACGGTTTTACTCCCCTGCAACCGCACCTGTAGCAATGTAAGACTTGGGACTGAGAACAATTAGGAGAAATATGCTCCATTTGATAACAATTCCAACATCTAAGGAAAGAATTCGAATTATTGTTCGAAGATCTATTTGTCTGAAAAGACTATGTTTTGGAAGTAGTAGGACGACCAGCATGAGGTACAGTAGCGAGCGTAGAACTAGCAACAGAGGAACCTCAGGTTCCTATCAGGGGGCGGTCGGCGAGTAGTATTGGGATGACCATGGGAACTGTTAGTATTTTTAGAAGGCGAAGTCTGCTCAAAAGCGAATTCAGGTTCCACACCATCACCTCTCCTCTTAGGTGGCACATAACTATTGTTCCGTTTGCAATTATAGTTAAAACTAACTTCAATTATGGCATAAGATGAATTTTGCAGGTCAATTAGCCTCCGTCGTGTATATAGTATAATCTATAGTTTTTACCGCGATTATCTTTCAAGTACTATGTGGTGTGGTGTGTCATGACAGTAGTAAACTGGCTGGTGTGATCGTAGCTATGGTGCTATAATCATATTAACGCTTGAGTTTCACCAAAGCTTGACAGTTCCTTGTCCAGCCGCCGCCGCATACATTTGAAGTTATTACTGATAAGTACTTGAAGGTTCAGCTTTTATAAACTTTGCTCATATTGACACATCCGCTTTCTCCACCATCTGTAGTTATTGAAATTAACACAAGACATTGAGCCCTTGCGAGCCGAATATAGGAGACCTTCATCAGGTCTAAGTCATAAACTAATTTACAACAATTTCAATTGCAGTAGAATCAAATCAAATACATTTTAACAGAATTTAAATAAGCCTTGAATTTGATCAAGGACTAGAAGTTGAACTAATATATAAGCTAATATTTAAAGTAATATTTGGAGCCCTGATGCACTCCATTCCCTAAATAAATTTAAAATAAACAGCTCTACCTACGATTTATTAAAAAACTAACTGCAAACACTTACAATTACAATATTTGTACTTATGCTAAATTTTGTTGGGCATAGTATTTTAAATCTGCTTCACAGTTCGCAGAACAACAGGAATAATCAGTTTAAAGTTACACTATACTCCATTCCAGTTAAGAAGGTAGTAGATGGCGCTTGTGCTTGAGTCAGATTTACACAGATCAAAAATTTATTAGTTGCTGTATTTGAAAAGTTGCCGGCGTCAGTTGTATATTTACTATTTTGTGACGATAGTTTTTCAAAAATAACAATGCAAATGGCTGACTTTATTAGTTAATTTTTAAGTATTATTGCATTCAATAATTGCAATTTGGTGTTCTTCTTAAGGAATAAGACCACATTGCTTTTTGAAAATGATTTTATTGACGTTTCGATCCTTCTCCTAGGATAGTTGTCTAAATAATAACAAGGAGTATTTGTAATTTGGTATTAAATTTCAGAAGATAAAATTGGACTTGGAACTACATTAAGTTTAAGACGGACGAAACTTAGGGGCAAATTCATAAAGCACACTTAAGCTACACTCATACTTAATCAATGTTCCATCTCAACTTTTAGTATTTTTCCGAATACCAAAAATTGAGATAGAGCATTACTTAAGTATGAGTGTGGCTTAACTGTGCTTTATGAATTTGCCTCTTAGTCTTTACTTAACAATTATGGTAGAAACAAACATTCACCTGGAGTTATAGAATGCTTTAATAAAATTCTGTCAGTTTCACTTTTTCGAAAGGTTGTAAGTTTGGTAACAATGATTGAAATTAAAGCAATGCATCGATGTTTATACAGATTTTTATTTATATTTTTTGCAAGATTGAGGTTTTTGAATAAATACATCCAAGAAACACGGTTTTAAAACATATCAAGCATTATTGAACTTTATTTTCTACCTGTTTGGTTAAAGTTTAAATAAAATATTAATATAGAACAATATATGAGCTATTTTTAATTAAACACATCACAAAATATCAAAACAATGATATCACAAATTTATATTTAATCTACGTCCATATCATCCCAAGAGGTATCTTTGTCGTCTGTTGTACTTTCATATCCAACATTTATTACAATTTGTTCGACAAGTTCTTCGACAATGCCATCCAGTTTCCACATTCTTTCTTCTTCTTTAATTATATGGCTAATACAATTAACCCAATGTCCTTTATCTATGGCTGCAATTCCTTCATCCAGAAGCACCTTCACGTCGTTAATTTTAAAAGTAGAATTGTTGGTAGCTACATGCTGCTTTACTCGAGCCCAAATCAGCTCAATTGGATTTAGATTGCAGTGGTATGGGGGTAACCTTAATACAGTTCTGTCAGAGCGTTTTACAATTTCGTCAACAACATAAGGTGTCGGGTGAGCTAGAGAGTGCTGCTTTACTAAGGCTAATAATTCAACTTTTAATAGCTCTTTGGTAACTTTAATGTGTTTTGCGTTTAACCAATTATAAATTTGTTCTTTCCGCCAACTTTGATTTGGAACCTTATCGGCTTTGACGTTGTGATAAGGAGCATTATCAAGCCGATTACACTATCATTATCAAGAAGAGGTAATACACCTTTCAACCAAGTTGTAAACGCTTTACCGTTCATGTCTTCGTGATAATCTCCTAAAACGATAATTATGAACTCAGGGTCCTGAGTTGTTTATAGTGTTAATACGCTACCTGTTTTTTTAGATTGAAAGTTTAAATATGCACCATTGACAAATCCCATATCACTACCCATGTGCGCAACAATTAATCTCTTGCCCTTGCCAGAGGGATCTCGTATACCAGTCGATAAACCTTCGATTAATGCCTGCCTTGCTGTTTTTACAGTGGTGTCTTGCCATACCTTGTTCTTTACATGTCCAGCATTCACCCACGTTTCATCAGTATAATAAATTCTTTTGCCTTCAGCTCTATACTTTTTAATTGCAGTTAAATATTTTCTTCGCCACAACACAATTTCAGGTTTTCAATAAAAATTGTTTTTCGGCTACGCTTTCCATATTTAAAACCCAATTTCATCATTACCCGATAAAGTGATGTGCGACTGAAGTTTGGTAAAGTGTCATCATTGTTTATTGCATGTAATACTTTCTCTAAATTTGGTAATTCATTTCTAAAGTAAAATGCATGAACATGCCGTCGAATCGCACATCTTTCAAATTCTTCAAGTTCGTCGTAGATTGTTGTACGCACTCTTGTAGTCTTTGGCGAGGAAGCAGTACCAGTAGTTTCCATTTCTTTTACAATATTCCACATTGATCGAACACCTAAACCCACTTCTAACGAAGTTTGCTTCACAGATTGCGTTTTGGATGCATTTGTGGAATTTTTCAAATATATATTATAGGCAATAAGCTTTTGCCCGCTCATAGCATGTTTGCCCTTCGGACTTTTAATAGGTTGGTGATCCATAATTAAATAAAAGTCTGAAAAGAATCCATTGTTAGTATTATATGCTTATCTTTAATGAGACATGCTTACCTTATTCTGAAGACACTGGTGTTTTATAGCTCTGACAAGAACTGTTTTGATACTAAATATAAAATTAACACAAATTAATAAGGCCGAGCAAAATTTCAAAGGCAAACTAATAACAAAATACAATAAATAACAAAAACGAAAATATGAAAGGGTAATAGCAAATGTCAAAATGCCAATTGACAATCTGTCTTATAATAAAAATGTTCAAACAACCAACACAAACATACGGGATATTTATACTTGTGTACACTTAGCTCATCCATCCACCAATGAGAATCGCTAAAATTCAGTCCTATCTTTTTCTTCAGTACCTTCTTAACTGGAATGGAGTATAGTCCTATATATAAAACATCTAATACAGATGGCTTTAGAAAATCCACTATTATCCCAAATATGAAAACTCATTAAGTAATTTGGATCAATACAAACGTTTCACTTCATTACAAAGCTTTTTATTCATCAAGTGCTTTGATTAATGCAAAATCGATTTCATTTTCTAGACAAATATCTCAATTTTATTATTGTTAAATGCTGTGAATGTTTTCTTGATAAATATCAAATTTGTTTGAATATTGCTCCTTATCGTACAAATTTTGTCTTTTATTTGAATGGAATGACGGATATGAGTAAACCCTGCATCCATTTAGCTAATACATAATGTAGCCTCATACACTAGTATTATTGATGAAAGTTTACGCTTTTATAATTAATCGTTGCAAATTAGGATTTCGCCCTTATTGACTAAGATAGCTTCTTTTTCTCAGCAATGAATAATCAAACAAAGTAAAAATATTTTAAACTAACTATATACACAAAAAAAATTTAAAATGACAATTAGTTAATTTAAATTATGTAGTTAATCATATATCCTGATAATAAACTTTCTTTAACAAATGGTATCCATTAATTTTTAAAATTTTCCTTCATTTACACCCCTACCAACAGATAGAAGAAATCAAACATATTTTTCTGATTCAGTTCACTGTATGTACAAATTTTTAACTTTCTCAATTTCCAGTGTACTGTTGAAACATGCCTTGTTCAGTAATCATGTCAATTCTCTCTGCTTTATGAATTACTATGAAAATCGATCCTCGCTAAGGTCAATGAAGCACAAAACAGAAATCTAATAAATAAAATCTGAGTGAAACTTGAACTATCAAATCTACAAACACACTACATATAATAAATGCTACAAAAATTCACCAACCTTTGACTAACCACTGCACCTGCAACAGGTTTCCTGAACGAACATTAAATTGGCTGATAAAATTCCATATTATTCGTCTGGGAACAATTAATTTCTTTTGTTAAAATAGGGAGCGTATTTTTAAAAGTAAGTTCCGTTTGTGCACATCTTTTGAGCAGCTTGTTATTTGTCACGTGCATTATAGGCAGTTGTCACTTTCATGCATGGGTTATCTGCACATAGTTGCAGTTTGTATATTGTGTGTATTTATCACACGTTCAAAATGTGCAAGACAATCGAACAGGCTGCCGAGTGTAAACTTCTCAATGTAATTTGCTTTTTATACACTACAAACGTGCAACACAAGTGAAATTTATCACCAAATTTCTAAAGTTTATGATAAACATGCAATCAATTACAATATGGTTAGAAGGTAGGTTCAGACGTTTAATTCAGGATACGAGAATATGCACGATAAAGTTAGAAGTAGGCGATCATCTGAAGTGAATACAACATTAAAGTGCGCTGTCAATATAGCAGACAGCGAGGACCAATGTTTCACAATTTCTACTCTCTTCTTCGGTTTTCTTATATTTCATGATCAACACTGTACAGAATCGTTAGTGATCATTTAAAGTGTTGCAAATTGTATGCACATCAGGTGCCTAAGATCAGAGGAGTACCAAAGGAAACATCTTGAAAGTGCTTCGATATTTCTCGGATGTTATCATGAAGTAGGAGATGAATTGGTAAGGCAATTTGTAATAGGAAATGAGACTTGAGTGACCAACACTGTAGTTGAAACCAAAGAATAATCATCACAGTGGGAACATGTCGGTTCTCAAAAATATATATATATAGGACAATCTCGTTCTTGTGTAACGTATTCTGGGACAGACAGATATCCTTTTGGTGGAATTTCTACCGAGAGGAACAAAAATAAATTCTGCTGTTTATTGTGAGACTTTAAAAACTATGTCTAGCTATGCAAAAAAAAAGACACAGTTTGTTGTTTGGCAGTGTTGTTGTGCTCCGCGATAATGTATGCCAACACATTACAGCTGCTATTAAAAATCTTATCACCTCATTTGACTGGAAGTTATTAAATCGTCCACCCTTCATTCCCATTTGCCACCAAGCAATTACCACCTTCTCTTACAGCTAAAGAAATTCCTCGGTGGTACACATTTTGACAATGACGAAAATCTGGAAAATAATTAGAACACAGGTGACTCCTTTTTATAAAGAGAGTATACAGAGAACTGTATCATGTTACGATAAGTATAACAACAATGGCGGAAACTATGTGGAAAATAGTTTAAGTTATTTATTTATTTTATTCGAACTTCACAGGAAAAAATTCAAAATAGTACCAAACCAAAACAAAAAAAAAACCTAATAATATTACAAAGATAACGAAGATAATGTTTTTTTAACTGTACATAAATTGACAGTAAAAATGTCAAATTCCATTGGAAAGAAATTATTATGCTTGCTCAATAAATTGTCCACAAAAGCATTCGTGTTATAATCAAAACAGTGACTGTTCACTACATAATTCACAATTGCGAGCAACACGTCCCAGTACTTAGAAATTAATTTTGCTAAGTAATTATTTGCAGTCTATAACCTGATGAAAAACTTTATGTAAGACTAATAAGAGAGATATGTCTTGTAAAGACTGATACCCAACTAACTACCACCTTACGTCATGCAGGACATCAATGTAGAGAAAATTAAGTTTCCATCAGATAAATTCGGCAAATGTCTGTGTTGGGGGATCTTAGTAGCCACAGGCTGTTTAACCCTCCTTTACATACAACTGAATATCAGTGAAATGGAGTATATATCAACAACGCAACAGACAGGGAACCGAACTGTATCTAACAAAAAAGAGCAGTGGCCATGTTCGAAGACAACAAACACAGAAACAAGGAAAAATTGTTAGAAGCATATGTGTGGAGCACAGCACTGTACGTCTATGAAATAGGAACAGTAGGAGAAGCAGACAGGAAAAGGAAAATGTCTTTTGGAATTATATGTTTCAGATATATGATGATAGCATGGACAGTGTAATAATTTCTTCTATAGATATTATCGAATGGAGTAACTGTAGTAAAGATGTTGATTGGGGTGAGGTGAGGTAAGAACAGAACCACCTAAATTTCTCTCAGAAGTTAACCATAGATGTTGTTTTATCCATACTAACCTTCTGGAGACTTCCAGACCACCTCTGACCTCTAACTTCAGCGGGATGATGCTAACAGGGAGGTTTCTAGAAATACGGAAATGTCAGGTGCCACTAAACTCAAACATTTAATATAAGCATGACAGCATCACTAAAGAGAATATAGGAACTTTGGTAACGATTATACGCACCTAAAGCACAAAGGCTAAGATTGTTATATTTATACAATATTATCTCTGAAAGAAAAATATCTATCAGATATCTAGCAGATCGTCATTTGCATCTGAGAAAGAAATATGCGCCTATATCAATAAATATGAGTGTACGAAATATTGTATAGGAACTTAAAGTCATCAATATGCACTACTTGTTTTTCATATTGTATTAGGTTTACTAGAGTTCTTGAATATCATCATCAGCAGGTCTTCAGTCCTGGAACTGGTTAGACGCAAACCCTCATTGTTTCCTATTCTGTGCCAACCTTCACATTTTCCTAAAATTTGCATTTCTAGTACCTCTTTGTTCCTAACTTTGTCTGTCCATGATATCTGCATCATACGTCTGTAGCACTACATTTCAAAGGCTTCTATGTTTTTCCTGTCTGCTTCTCCTACTGTCCAGGTTTCACAACCGTACAGTGCTGTGCTCCACACATGTTTTAAGCAATTTTTTCCTTGTTTCTATGTTTGTTGTCGTTGAACACAGTAGTTGCTTTTTCTAATTAAATGTAGCACTACCTTGTGCAAATCTTTGTTTTATATCTTTTACGCTTGTCCCATGTTGAGTTATTTGGCTTCCTAGGTAGCAGAAATCTTTAATCTCTTGTAAGTTCTCGTTACCTATTTGTATTTTAGTTCTTAATTTATTTTCCCCTCCTTTGTGTGCTAGCACTTAGGTTTTATTTTTGTTAATTTTCGTACCGTATCTCTCTGTTAGAACTGTTTCCATTTCATTAAGAGCAGCTTCTAACTATTCCTTGCTAGATGCTAGTACCCCTATATCATCTGCAAATCTAAGCATATCAATCTTTTGTCTCTGCATAATAATTCCAAATCTCTTATTGCATTTGACAGAAATAATTGCCTCTTTGATGTACAAGTTAAAAATTAATGGGGATAGGGCACATCCTTGTTTCACACCTTTCCTAATATTTACTTCTCTATGTTCCTGCTCTAATTCTATTACTGCTGTTTACTCTTTGTACAAGCTATGTACTATCCGTCTATTCCTAAAACTCATTCCAATCTTTATAAGTATTTCAAACATTTTTTTCCATTTTACATTGTTGAATGTTTTTTCCAGATCTACCAACTCTAAATCACACTGTCCCCTTTTTTATCGTTTTCTCCATTATCACTCTCAGAGCTAAAATAGCCTCCCGTGTTCCCCTGTTTCGCCTAAACCCAAATTGATCTTCTCCTAGTATTTCTTCAGCTCGTTTTTCCATTCGTCTTTGTACGATTCTAGTTAATATTTTTGACACATGTTCTGTCAAACTTATTGTTCAAAAATTTTGACATATATCCAAGCCTCTCTTTTTTGGAATAGTGACTATGATGTTACGTTTGAAATCTTTGAGTATCTCGCCTGTCTCATACGTATAGCTTACAAGTTGGAAGAGACATTCTGTTGCTTGTTCAGCGACTTTTAAAGTTTCTGCTTGCACCTTATCTGTACCCGGTGCCTTACCATGTTTCACATTTTTTAATGCTAATTGCAACTCATTTCTGTATAGGATCATCTTAATGCTGTTAGTTTTTCCTCTGCATATAAATTCCCTATATATTCTTGCCATCTATCCACTTTCTCTACATTTTCTATAATGACCTTTCGTCCCATGTCTCTTTTATTTTTGCTATATGATTTTATATCCCTAAAATTCATTCTAATTAGTTTGTATGCTTCGTCTGTCTTTCCTATTTCGATCTTAGTTGGTACCTCTTTGCACTTTTCATTAATCCATTGTTCGTTAACTTTCTTGCATTTGCGAATAATTTCCCATTTTATGGCTTTGTATCTATGCTTTCCTGCTTCATCTGAACTGTTTTTGTATTTTCGCCTTTTTTCTATTAAACTTAGAATATCCTTTGTTACCCATAGTTTCTTATTTTCTTTTTGTTTATACCACAGAATATCTCTGGCTGGATTTAATGTTATTCCATTCTGTTTCTACTTCCTTAGTATAGGAAATTTTTCCGATGTCTTTCAGCAATTCATTTGAATTTTTCTTAAATGTTTCTCAAAGTCAAAGTGCCTTTTTACGTTCCTTTTTTTCAAATTTTTAAATTTAAGAGCGGCCTTCATAATTACGATGTTGTGGTCAGTGTCTATATCTGCTTCTGGGTAGCTTCTACAGTCTTTTACTTGATTCCTAAACCGTTGTCTAACAAGAATGTAATGTATTTGATATCTTCCTATATCTCCTGGCATCTTCCACATGTATCGCCTTCTAGCATGATGTTGAAATAATGTGTTTGTGATGGTTAAATTGTTCTTGTCGCAAAATTCTACCAGCCTATTTCCCATGTCATTTTTTGTGCCTAAACCAAATAAACCTACTACTGTTCCTTCCCTATTCTCACCTACCACTGCATTAAAATTCCATAATTATTAAATTTTTGTCCTTTTATGTATCTTAGTATATGTAGCATGCCCATTGTTGTCAATAGCATTATATATTATAATTTAAAATGTTCAAGTAAATCCCAAGTACATGAGTGTCGAAAATGGTTAGTGTGGAGTGGTTGGTGTTGTTCTGTCAAAAAACGCACAGTACAAGTGGGGATAAGAGGGATTCGGTGTTGAAACTTGATGGAAGACAGATGTCGGGTATGGTCTCTGTGATTATTGTAGTTCATATTTATTATAATTTAGAGAATCTGTTACTCTTAATAGTTAATAGTGAAAGTTACTGATGTTGTGTATTTGATTCCAGCAAACTATTTTAATATGTCACTTTACCTTACTGAAGTTTTTCTATACAGCTGTGCAGCTTGCCTTCAACAGAAGTTTCTGACCTGTTTTAATTTATTAGGTAAACGCCACCCATAATTTACCAAAGTCAATCCTGCTGCAATTACTTAACGTAGTGTAGAACTGTCAGGATAAAATGTAAGCCATTTAATTTCATATGAATCTGGATGTGCATGAAGTGACTGAATACTTTTACTACGTGCATGTATAAAAGTGGTAATGCCGCATTTTATAAAAAAACAGTTGCTCTGTGCGTTTATATTCCTATTTTTTGTGCACCTGATGTGCATATGTTAATGTGATCAGTTCTAAGTATCGAACTCTTATTTGTGGAAAAGCCCATCTGCGGTTTTAGTTTTAACTGTCGTAGAACTGAGGCAAAGAACGATAACAAAACTCATTCATATGCTAGGTCGGTGACTTGTTATTCTTGCTCAAACCCACAGTCTGTGATATTTAATGGTATCTCAGGGTCCTTATCACCAAGACCCTTACATATGTCTTCGATATCTTTGTAGATCACCTCTACCTCTTCCTCACTGTAGCTAGAGGTGATCACGTATACTTGTATTATTACTGCATTTATCGGTTTAAATTCTAATCTAGTGTGTCTAGTTTATTAAACAGAAGCACAGACAAACACTATCAAAGGTTTTAGATACGTCATTGTAAATCACATCTACTTGTAAGTCGTTACTAACGCGTTAGTCCAAAAGTTATGATACAGACCAAGATTTGTTGTAGGCGAGCGTTCCTTAAAAATCAGTGTTATTCATCCGCGCTAACGTTTTTAAGTGTTAAAAATTTGGTCACAAATAATTGATTCCAGGAGTTTACGTATAGTTGACAATATGGATATACCTCGGAAGTTTTCTATAACTGGATTTATACACTGGAGTTATAGTTGCCTTCTTCCAGACTAAGGAAAAGACTCCCGAATTTAATCTCAGTTGAAAGACGGTACTTAAAGGGCTGCACAGTGAAAACTTCCATTGTTGCAGAAATAGATTGGGAATACCATCTGGTCTAATTTTCCTTTGATGTGTCAAGAGAAAGTAGTTTAGCCAATACTTCTTCCTCGGTAAATTCACGACAACAGAGATTGATCATATTATCACTTACTGTGTTATTAATTAAGCTCATATAGGGATGGTTTGTGTCACATGATTCAAAATATGTTGCAAATCCATCAACTATACTCTGAGTGTCCGTTAAAGTTGTATCATGATGTCATTGAGTTAGGAATCCCATTGCTCCTTTTGTTAGAATTAATGAAAGCCCAAACATGTTTTATGTTATGGAGCATCATAAGGTCAGTATTACTGAGAAAATTCAAATAGCAAAGATCTATTAGACCTTTAGCATCTTTCCGAATCTTAGAGTAGTTTTCATAATCCATTACTGAACCTGATAGCAGATACTTCCTGTACAATTTATTTTTCAACTTTATAAGTTTAATCAAGGTCCCATTATACCAGCGAGGGTATCTGCTAGAGATTGTCTTCTGATTAGGCACATGTTCGTCAACATTCTTTAAAACAATGTTGTAGAAATACACAACGACCTCGATTGAACTTTAAAAAGCATTTAGCCTAAAATAGTCGGCCTTACAAAAGTTATACAAATAAGATGGAATTTCGTTCTTGATTAACAGAGTAAATGCTATATCAATAATAATTGATAATGGGGGGGGGGGATCCATTTTGCATAGAGACCGGTCGGATTCGATAACCCTTATATTGTCAAATTCATCGAAAACAACATCAAGTGTTCTTCTGCAGAAGTTAAGTATACAGTTAACCTAATGTAAGATTAAGGGAATACATGTCTTAAATGAAAGATTCAGCATCAGCAGGGATGAAATCCACAGGGTTGGCAAACATCCCATCATTATCTAATGATATTGAATCTTAAATAGATTGAAATCGCCAATAACAAGAAATTGGAAATCGCTGTTTTCAGCTAGTACCCTTTCAGCAGTATTTATAAAACTTTCATAATGCTCGTAGTTAGAATTTGCAGGAAAGTATACCCCACATATAACTATGAATGAGAACTCGAGTTTTAATAATGCAATTGTCTAAAGAAAATGCACAGGAGTTATTTTCATTAAAACAATTGGGTACACACAATAGCTTCTCATTAGTGGATCAGTCTGATTTAAAAAAGGCTCTAAATAGTGTAAAATCAAATGCTATAGGAAAAGATGGAATAAATTTAGATATGTCACGACCGGCCCTACCATTCTGCATAGATATATTAACAAATATTAACACTTCCTTGGTCTGGCATGTTAGCAGCGATTCGATGCTTAAGCCTTACCATAACATATAACTTAATTAACGTCTCCATGACATAACTCACAATTAGTTAGCAGTCTGGCATGTTGGCAGCGATTCGTTCCTTAAGCCTTACCATAACATATAATTTAACACTTTTCCTTTTTTGGAGGTGATAACCAGGTAATATTTCATTTCCTTATAAATGAGAATCATGTAAACATGTTGGAGTTCTTTAACAACCATAAGGTTGCTAATATCTATGTAGGGCCAGGTAGATAAGAAAAGATAGAAGAGTATAGGAAGACCTAAACCGAGCTATATTAGTTAAATTATTAGAGATTTGGGTTGTGAAGGGTATATAGAACTTTTTAGATTAGCACAGAATAGAAAAGAAGTTACAGCTGCGTCAAACCGACCTTAAGTAAGGTCGAAAACAAAATGATGATGACGATTCCTTGGAAAGTGGTATATTTCTTGACAGAAGTTAGAAGTGGTGACACCACTTTCTAAAGCAAATAATGCATCAACACTTTCAAAGTTATGCCCTATTAGCATACTGCCGACAAAATCTAAGATGCTGGAAATTATTATGCAAGTCAGCATTTAGACTACTTTGAGACAAATAACCTACTGCCATCTATAGAATCTGGACATAGTACAGCTACAGCATTAACTAAATTCAATATGTTGATACATGAATTTTTAACAATGAACAATGGATATGATAATCCAGCATCTATCCTTATTTATAACTATCTATGTGGAAGAAAACAACAAAGTTGCACGATGTAATATCATGCTGGGTGTCCATCTTACGTGAGGTGCCACAGGGCAGTATTTTGAGACTGTTACTCTTTACTATCTATACCGCAGGTCTACCATCAATCTTGCCTTCTAAATATAGCATTCATATGTATGCTGATGATAGTAAATTATATATTGCCTGTGATATTGATCAAGTGAACAAACCAACTTGTGACTTAAATTTATACCTGGAAAAAATTCATCAGTGGTCAGCAGCAAATGGATTATTGTTAAATGTTGAGAAAACTGTGATATTAGGTATTGGTAGTCTAGATTATACAAACATGTTGCTCAATTGAATTAAGTAGAGAAGCTAAAAATTTAGGTGTTATAGTTGATAGTAATTTACGTTTGACAGTTATGTGCAAAGAATAATTAGAGTAGGCTACTGTAACTGAAGTCATTATATAGATATAATTTGTATTGCCTTCGCATATTAAGTGGTCTGCGGTTAATGTTTTAATCCTAGGTTATCTGAATTACTGTTGTATAGTATATATATATATATATATATATATATATATATATATATATAATCCCTATAGTAGGGGATAAAGAATACTACTATAGTAAGCCTGCTTATCGTAAAAGGCGATTAAAAGGCGCAGCAAAGGCAGCAGCCTTGCTGGCTAAAAGATATTGGAGGAGGGTCGGTTGGTCTCGGGCGATCCTCAATAATTTACAAGCTTGTTGGGGGTTGGCCGTGACGGATACGGCTTTTTGCTAAAATCTTTAAAAACTGCGTTGTGGAAAGATATGGGAGCCTACCGCAATATTTCCCAGGTGTGCGTGGCCTAAAACACGAAATACATATGATGGAGAGCTCACATGTAAAATTCTTGTCCGGAGGTAAAATACTCCCTCATTCGGATCTCCGGGAGGGGGTACTTGGGGCTCGTCATCGTAAGAATATAAAACAACAGTTCGATTTAGTGATAGGGACTTGGAATGTAAGGTCATTACTTAGAGTAGATAAGTTAACGAATTTACTAGTCGAAATGAGAAAGGAAAAGCTGGACATTTTAGGTATTAGTGAGGTGAGATGGCCAGATAGTAATGACTTTTGGAAAGATAATTATAGAATAATTACAACTTCTTCAACTAATGGACAGGCAGGCGTAGGAATAGTGTTAGGTAAAAGATTAGGGCATAAAGTTAAAGAGTACTTACAATTTAGTGATAGAATAATTATGGTTAGATTGAGTACAAAACCCACAGACACTGTTTTAGTTCAGGTTTACATGCCAACAACTCAGTACGAGGATGAGGAAGTAGAAAAGGTATATGAGGATATAAATAGTATAGTGAGAAAAGTAAAAGAAGATGAGAATTTAATAATTATGGGCGATTTTAATGCGTCAGTGGGAGAAGGTAGTGAGGAAAAAATGGTAGGAAAATTTGGGTATGGCAGACGAAATGATAGAGGAGAAAGATTAGTTGAGTTTTGCCAGGAACATAGATTAGTAACTGTAAACGCCCTATTCGAACAACATGTTAGGAGAAGATATACCTGGAAAGCGCCAGGTGATAGGGCTAGATACCAAATAGATTATATTTTAGTTAAACAAAGATTTAGAAACCAAGTTAAAAACTGTCGTAGTTATCCAGGGGCTGACATAGATAGCGATCATAACTTAGTTAAAATGAAGTGTAAACTAAAATTAAAAAAAATTGAAAAAGGTTAAAAGAGAGGGATGGGATCTAGGTAAGCTTAATGATAGTAGGATAAAAGAGGAATATAAACAAGTATTAGATAATAAGAGCAAAGAGATAGCTGTAGGAGGGAATGTAGAAAATAGATGGAAAGAAATAAAACTGACTGTACATGATACAGCAACACAGACTATAGGTAAGAAAAAAATAGAAGCGAGAAAACCGTGGGTAACAAAGGAGATATTAGATTTAATAGAGAATAGAAGAAAGCTTAAACCTTTCAGAGAAGTGGATAGTGAAAGTAAGCAAAAATATAATACAGTTAGAAATAAGATAGTACATGAGTGTAGAAAAGCTAGAAATAAATGGATGGAGGAGAATTGTAAGGGAATACAAGATGATTTGAGAGTAGGTAAGACAGACAGGGCTTACAGGGCAGTTAAAAAATTTTTTGGGGAAGATAGGAAAAAATATAATGGTATTAGAGACGAGAATAATGAGCTTCTAATAAATAAAGTTAGCAGATAGATGGAAAGATATTTAGAAGATTTATATAAGGGAGACGAAATGGATGAGTTAGAAAACGATCAAGAAGAGGATGTAGAAATAGGGTTCTCAATATTAAGAGAGGAATTTGATAGAGCTGTTCGGAATCTTAAAATAAATAAAGCGCCAGGGATAGACGATATTCCCGCAGAATTAATAAAATATGCAAGTCAGAAAACTTTAGATAGACTATATGAACTAGTAAAAGCAATATATGACACAGGTGAGGTTCCAATAGATTTCGAAAAAAATATTATTATCCCAATCCCAAAAAAAGTCAGGAGCTGATAGGTGTGAGAATTTTAGAAAGGTTAGTTTAACTTCTCATGCTTCCAAAATACTAACAATAATAATTAAAAATAAAGTAGAAGTTTTGACAAAGAATTATTTAGGCGAAGACCAATATGGTTTTCGTAAAGACAGAGGGACTAGAGAACCGATACTAATGATTAGGGTAATTATCGAAAAAAAGTTACAAAAAAATAAAAAGACTCATTTCGCCTTTGTAGATTTAGAAAAAGCATTTGATAGGGTTAATTGGATTGTTATGTTCAGGGTTTTGCAAAAAATAGGAATCTCTCATAGGGATAGAAAAATTATTTACAGTCTATATAAAAACCAAAGCGTAGTAATTAGATTTGATGAAATAGGAAAGGGAAGCAAGATTAGAAATGGTGTTAGACAGGGTTGTATACTGTCTCCCTTGATTTTTAATGTTTATATTGAGGAAGCTTTAAACTTAGCTAGAGAGAGAAAAGAGATAGGTATTAGTGTACAGGAACAGAAAATAGGCATGTTACGTTTTGCAGATGATATAGCCATTATAGCAGAGTCTAGAAAAGAGTTAGGAGAGTTTTTAAATATTTTAGATGAGATACTACGGAGTAACTATAGTATGAGAATTAACTCAGCAAAGACAAAGATAATGACAAGTGAGTTACAGCCTAGTTCTCAACCAAAATTAAAAATAGGTAATACCGAGTTAGAGGAGGTAGATGAATTTTGCTATTTAGGTAGTATAATTACAAAAGATGGATGTAGCAGAAGGGATATAGTAGCTAGAATAGCTCAAGCTAGAAAAATGTTTTTAAAAAAGAAAAACTTACTAATAGCTAATAGTATTAGTTTAGATAATAGAAAAAGTTTCTTAAAGTCGTACGTATGGAGCGTTCTACTATACGGTAGTGAGACTTGGACAATTAAAGAAATAGATAAGAAAAAGTTAGAAGCTTTTGAAACTTGGTGTTATAGGAGAATGTTAAAAATTAGTTGGACAGATAGAGTAACAAACGAGGAAGTTTATAGAAGGATAGGTGAGGATCCCTGTATATGGAAACAATTGAAGGTCAGGAGAGATAGAATGATAGAGCACCAGTTAAGACATGAAGGACTATTTAGTAAAGTCTTAGATTATAGACTACCAAATAAAAATAGAGTAGGAAGGCCTAGACAAAGCTATATTAGTCAAATTATTAGAGATGTAGGTTGTGAAGGGTATGTAGACCTTTTTAGACTAGCTCAGAATAGAAAAGAATTTAGAGCTGCGTCAAACCGACTTTAAGTAAGTTTGAAAACGAAACAAAAAGAAAAATAAAAATCAGTTAACTAAATGTCACCATGACATGACTGTTTCGTTGCTTAAGCCTTACTATAACATAATTTAATAAACGTCACCATGGCATAACTCACAATTAGGTAGCGGTCTGGCATGTTGGCAGCGATTCGTTGCTTAAGCCTTACCATAACATATAATTTAACACTTTTCCTTTTTGAAGCGGATAACCAGATTATATTTCATTTCCTTATAAATGGTAATCATGTAAACATGTTAGAGTTCTGTAACAACCATCAGGTTGCAAATATCTATGTAGGGCCAGCTGGATAGGAAAAAGATAGAAGGATATAGGAAGACCTAGACCAAACTATATTAGTCAAATTATTAGAAATTTAGGTTGTGAAGGGTATGTAGAGCTTTTTAGATTAGCACAGAATAGAAAAGAAGTTAGAGCTGCGTCAAACCGACCTTAAGTAAGGTCGATAACAAAATGATGATGATGATGAGTATATTATAACTATTTATATGGTTGTTTGAAAACAGAGGTTGCAAAACTGTTGCGTATTTAGTCAAGCACACAGATCATGTGACACCAATTTATAAGCAGTTGGATATCTTCAAAATAGGTGAAAGATATGAATTGCAACTTACAGTCTCTTTTTTCGATATATAAAACTAGAACACCCACCTATTTGTATGAAAAGCTAATACATGTCAATTCCTAAACACAACACTGTTAAAGTTAAATATTCATTCAGATATTGTGCCTGTGTTATTTATTTATTTTTATTTATTTATTTAATACATATTACTCCACAGATATACAAATCAATCCAATTTCAGAGTAATACCTAACTATAGTAGTCAAATAACAATTATAACTAAAATTAAAACTAAAACTACTGTACAAAAATATACAGATGAATTACACCACTAAAATAGTCAAAGAAATATAAATTAGCAAAATCAAAATATAAAAACATAATAGTTTATATTTAAAATATTTTAGGTGTTAGTCAACTGGGCAATAGTTTGTATAAATGACCTTAGTGATGAATTAAAGATATAGTCGAAACCATGAAAGAAGTCGTCTGCGTCATCATTTGTATTTGTACGAATTAAGTTGAAAATATTAAGTCAACATAGCATCTAGTTCATATTAGCAAAGGATAACCTGTTAAGTATATAAAGTTCAAAAGATACGCACATATACTCTTCTCTGTCGTTTTCACAGATGAACGTATTCACGTATGTCTTTAATTAAAACACATACAAATCGTATTACTATCTTTACTATATATATTAGTTAAGCTTTTCAATAATCTTAAACGTATGTTTTGAATTGAGTTAGACACCTATGACGTAGAGGACTTCTTTCGTGGTTCTTACTAAATCAATATTTGCAGAGCAATTATTATACAAATTGCACATTCTATAAATAAGGTAATTTTTATATTTGTTTGTACTAGCAGACTGTAAATAAAACATGTTTCTAGTTCTTACTAATTTTTCCGGTACATGAATATTAATGTTTGATAAATTAACTGAGTCATCTAATAAGTTATTTAAAAGCTTAAACAGATGAATCAGGTCTGATTTTTTTCCTACGTTCTCTAACAATGGTATACTAAATTCTTTTAGTAAATCTCTATGGGTAGCCGGGGGGGATTTTGATGCTTCTTAAAATAAAGAAATTTTAAAAATTGCTTTTGTACTTTCTCAAATCTGGCAGACTTTTTATAATACTGCGGTGACCAAATTAGTGAATCATATTCTAAAATGCTCCTAACTAGGACATAGTATAATGTTATAAGACAGTTGATATTTGAAAATGAAAAGGCGTTTTGAATTAAGAATCCTAGGGATTTTGCTGATTTTTTGACTATATTATCAATGTGATGTTCAAACAAGAATTTATTATCAAAAGTGATTCCCAAGTCATTTACAGAGAGAACATGTTTAATTAAACGATTAATTTTGTAATCAAAAACAATTGGTACTTTCTCTTTTGTGTGGAACATCACCGCACATTTTTCTTCATTCAAGAATAATTTATTTTTAGTACACCACTCTACAAGTATGTATATGTGGAATGCCGCTAGGGGAGGAGCTATAGTACAGAATTAGAACCATAAAATTCTACATATTGATAACGATCAGTTATATACGATTTAAAAAATCTAGCAATTTATCTGAGAAATTAAATTGATCCAGTTTATGTAACAAGATGTTATGGTTAATGCTGTCAAAAGCTTTTGCAAAGTCAAAATAGATTACATGACACTGTGAATGTAAATTTATACATTCAGATATGAATTGTGTAATGAAACATAACTCAGTCAGAGTGGACATCTGTCTTAAGAAACCATGTTAAAAGTTAGTTAGTTGATTTGATATTTGAGAAAGGAGATGATCGTATATTTTCGAAAACTTTACTAACATTTGCAATGATTGAGATTGGACGTAGTTGACCACTAAAGATTTGTCACCTTTCTTGAATATAGTTTGAACTCGCGATATTTTCCAAACATTGGGAAATTTTGGTTTACTTAAACATAGATTAAATATGAGTGATGCAAAGACTAAGGCAGTGAGAAGAATCTTTTAGCAGGAACACTGGAATATTATCTGGACCGTAGCCAAAAGTATTCGAGAGTTTCTTACAGCACTAATTACATCGGCTGATGTTATTTTATGTATGTATATAACATTGGGGAAACGTTTTACTTGTGATACATTTGGTGTTACCATGATTTGAACGGGGTGGCTACGAGAAAAAAATTCAGCAAAAGCAGATATTATACTTCTATGGTCCAATATTTTCCTACCATCTATTTTAAATACACTTGGGTTATAGGACTTCCTTTTATTATTAACAAAATTCCAAAATTCTTTAGGGTCCTTTTTAATGAAAATTTGGGATTTTTTGATGTAGTTTTTGTATTCACTCAGAAAGAAGTATTTTAGTTTGGCTCAAGTTCTATATACTTGAGATTGAAATACTGTGAGGCTGGATGTTTCCTAAATAACCTATAATAAAAATATTTGTGTTTCAATTGATTTATGATTTCTTTTGTGCACCAGACTGGGTACAACCTTTTACTCATATTTAACAAATACTTCAATCTATTTAAAACCTCTAAAGATAATTTTCACCATAGAATGAAATATTTGTTATTCTCAGGGTAGATAAAATAGTAGATTGTGATTGAAGGGCACTATCTAAAAACAGCTATGCTGAATAGAGCTCTTTGAATATTATCTTGTAATGAATATTCTATAAACATTCTTATATTGCATTGGCGTGTTTCTTCTAACATTTCCCGCATCTATAATACTGTGCCGGCAGCCTAACTTTCCTAGAACGCTGTCATATTTGTTGTTGTTCTAACTGCCTGTGATGTCGATTCCAGCTCCCTTCGCCACGTCATGCCTGATTAGCAACCGGCTGCGTAATTGCCTGAGATTATTTGTCCTGGAACACTCGGTGGACTTTGGACACTAGCTTAATTCGTATATCACCATCAATATCGTTTCCATTTATTTCTCACTGAGAGGCTTCTTCAATTTTAGCTTTTTCAGCTATCTGAATAAATGTTATGCTTTCCTTTTTGATTGAACGATTTAAATTTTGATTTGCCCTGAAGGGACAGGGACCCCCCTAACAATATAAGAGTGCGTCGGCTAACTGTAGTGGTGTGAGAGCAGGTTCCTATGGAAAAATGTGCAAAAAACATGAAAAAATTAAAGAAATAAGTTTAAATGCAAAAATTCGACATTACATTAGCACTTACCCTGAAAGGTCTTCCCACTGTCAAAATCTAAGGGCACCAAACCGTCTGTCACAGCATTTCTTTTAGTGTAATTTTTATATAGAAAACGGTTTTTCCATATGTCCCTTGCTTTGGTATCCTAAATTTGGTCATAATTAAAGACATTTCTCAAAATAAAATGTTCCTTCCAAATAAGACTATCACTGGGATATCCTTTACACCGACTTTACCTATTTCTTACTGAAATAAAACTTCACCTATATTTGTTTTAAATTTTATTAGTTTGGGCTGCTAATTTCAGTGTACAATTTAGGGTAAATTATATTATAAAGTATTTTGTACTTGGGTAAATATTATTTTTGCACTTAGTTCATTTTTAAAGTCAGTATAAACATTAAATTTTTTGTGGTTATGTGCTAATCAAATTTTTATATTCAATCTAGATATGGATGTTGAGAAAAGTGGATGCTCTATATGTCACAAGATCTTTCCGGAAATATTTTTGCATGCATGTGAGGACTGTAAAAAACGTTTTTATGTACAATGCACTGAATTAACATCATCTGAGATTGTGTCTTCAACTCAAGAAAATAACTTGAATTACTTTTGCATTGATTGTAAAGCAGGTTTCTGGAAGGTGGTTCCTGTATTTATATTGGAAATAAAGGAAATTAAAAGAAGCAGTAAAATCTCAAATAATTAATTTGAATATTACTGAAAAAAGATGAAAATGCAAAAAAAGGAGGAACAATAAAATTATTGGGAATGTCATAGAATCGGACTCTGACTCATCAGAAAGGAGAACATGATGATACTGAAATGGTTATGAATATGTTAACCCCTCTAAATTTAAAATTAACTTAAATGTAATAATAATTTTTCGAATTGGCTCTCGCTCTTCTAATAAACCTAGACCATTAAGGGTGATTATGAAGTAGGGTGATGATGCCTCTGCAGTTTTAGGAAATAAATCTAAAATCATTGGTGTATCTTCAAGCATCGTAATTCATCATGATCAAACTAAGCTGCAGCAACAGTATTATTTGAAGTTGAAATCACATCTTAAATACTTACATACAGATGGAGAAACTTCAAAAAATAAGTTATGACAATGGTGTTCCTACTATAGTTGATAGCAATATTAACATTTGGAGAAACAAATAGTGTCGGGTGGCTTAAAAGTCTACCATCAGAATGTTCGTAATGCTAGATCTAAGCTCAAGGAGCTTTTAATTAATGTTAATTTGTGTCCGTATGATATAATAGTGTTTAGTGAAATTTTGGTTTAATGAGTCATACATTCAGCTGAACTTAACTTTGTAAAGTAAGCAATTTACTGTTGTGATAGAAGCAGTTATACCAGTCAGTAAAGCAGTGGTGGAGGTGCCTTAATAACAGTTCACAGCAATTTAATATGCACTCAACTTTACTTACATAATACGTCAGTTGAACAAATTTTTGTTCGAGTTAACACTAATATTGAATGTTTATTAACTGGATATGTGTATATCCCCTGGAAGTGATTTACAACTATTGAGGACCATTGTTCTAATGTGGAATACTTATTTGATTTGTATCCTAGAGATTGCTTTATTTTCTTGATGATTATAATTTTCTCAAATGTAGGTGGGAAAATGATGCTCTTGGTGTCCACGTATCACTGAGAATTCGGCTAGATTAGTAGGGAGTGAAAGCTTTGGTTACCTAAACTTACATCAAATAAACTGTGTTTATAATAATAACAATAATTTGTTTAATCTTGTCTTTACAAATAATTCTAATGCTGCTGTTACATATTGTGATGATCCATTATTACCTATTGATTGTTATCACCTATTGATTGTTATCACCCGCCCCTTGTTATCTTGATTGAGATCTGCCGGAAAGTCTATTCCAAAATTATAAACTACCCTGATTGTTTGTTGCTGCAAAATGAACTTGATGCCTTAAGTGATTGGTGTTACATTAATAAAATGGATTTAAATATCCGTAAGACCAAACTTATTTCATTCTGTAGAAGTTGTAACCCTATTAAATTTTAATATTCTGTTAAATTTATGTGGCATAATTTACGCGCGCTATTTTTACACTTTAAGCGTGGCTCTAACGCCATTGTTATAACATCTACAGATCACGTTTTTACCGGATGATGCAATCGCTGTCTAAGTCAAATTTGCATGCACAATTTAGGTAAAAATCAAATTACTTACGTGATGTGTATCTCGGAACTTCATCTCAGGGTCCAGCATGTGGTTTGGGTTTGATTACGCCATGTTGAACATCAAATTGTTATCCGTCGCCAAACTTCTATTGCACCTCGTAGGGGGTTGAAGGACATAAGGTAACAGAACGATAAGTTAAGGAAACATAAAGGAAAACTACATGCTCTTTTCTTCTAAAACTACCGTGCACTTAGATACTTCTTGCTTAGTCCATGTCTCGTGGCTAATGTCGTTTCCTCGACATGCGCACATCTGCATTCCTTCTGCGCAGACTCGACTGTCAGTAACAACGGAAGTTAGCGTATTAATTCAAAAATACGCGGCAATTAACCTACAAGGTATTTCTAAACCTAAAACATGATACATGGCCAATTTGGCATGTAACAATTCATTGAACAAATTGCCATTACTTAAGGTCAACTCTATATCAGATCTTGGTATTTTTTGGAGTCTAGTTTAAGTTTCACTCAGCATTTCTTTTTCATCATAAATAAAGCTTTAAAAAGGATAGTATTTACAGTGGCGAAGCATTCATTAAGGCTGTAAGGTGCAGCCTACCATATATTTTAGACCGTAGTGACATCAATGCATCATATATTCAATTTTTCAATGTCAGAATACGTATTAACGCATCAACCAAACAAGACATTTAACGTTTTCTATTAATGTTTTGATGTACCCTGAAGTGATCGTAGCCTGCATTACATCAATACGTGCTGCGAGTGGACAGTTCAGTGATAAACTGTGAACTCAGGCTGACGGTCTATAGCCTATTCCTAACGGACTTTAAGGTGGTCACCGGTGCACTTCGGGTGGGTGGGAGGCTACTCTGGAATGATGTGCATTAGCTAGCCTAGTCGTTTGTAACTCGTTCTGTTTGCTATAGTACAGTGGCTTGATATGTTACGAATATTACGTGCGCTTGCCTATTAAGCAGTATATTGTTTGTGTTCTTAACAATCGTAGGGCCCTATACAGTGATGATTTAGTAGAATATTTAATAAACAACAGCAATTATTTAAATAATTTACCTTTAGAAGATAAACTTAAAATTAAAGTGGCAAGATTTACTATTAATTTGATATTAATGGAAAGAAAAAATTTATGTGGGAAATATATTCAACGGTTCCAAAAAGTTTGGTACACGAACTTTATTTGGTTGATGAGTAGTGCAATTCGCAACATTTTTTGTTCTTACTGTTTATTGTTTTCGAATAGTGATACTGAATGGTGTAAATTGGGACTTGGTGATGGAAGCTTAAAAAATATGACGGCAAAAATGAAAAAGCACTAATGTAGTGCACACCATATATATGCGACTGTTAAATTTAATCAAATAGGAACTGTAAGCATAGATCATGCCCTCTCGAACACTGAACGCTTGGCAGCCATTAAACATAACGAAAAGGTCAAGGGAAATCGATTAATAGTAAAAAGACTTATTTTCATAACCTGCTTTTTGGCCCGACAAAAGTTAGTATTCTACAAGCATAACGAGTCGGAGAATTCGTTAAGTAAAAGAAATTATTTAGAAATTTTAGACTTTTTAATGGAGGAAGAATCGCATATGAAAACCCACCTAATTCATTCTACTGTACTTAAAGGGACTTTATCTGACACACAAAATAAATTGATTCAATGCGTTACAGACATTGTGAATGAATTAATTTTAAGTGAAGCGGAGAATTCACATTTTATTTCTATCCAGGCGGATAAAACAACGGATGTTTCAGTAGAAAGTAAATTAAGCATAATTTTTCGATATATGAATGTGTTGGTGAAACTGAAGAACGATTCATTGGATTTTATGATGTTTCGAAAGATAAATCGGCACACGGTTTGGCAAATGTATTGTTGAATGTACTAAAGAAATGGAAAATTGAAAAAAAATAATTAATATGTCAAGACATTTGATGGGGTCAGCACTATAGCGGGAACACAAGCTTGCCAAACATCTCCAGTACACTGATTTGATTTCCTTCACATTGGCACAACCTCGTCATCACCATAACCATCACGATCAATGTCGGAATAAATTCGCAATGACATGGTGGCAATCACAAAATGTCATGCCCGTTGATATTTCTTGCTTTTATTATGCGACAACCAGTGCAAACAGTTAAGATTTTAACATGCTCATCATAATGAATGTTATTGTTTATTAGCCACTGCTTAATTGCATCCTTATTCCACGATGACGATGGCATCTTTTCAACTAAAGCTGATTGATAGGACGTGCTTTCCATAACAATCAAGGATGGTTTTTCAAGATTATTCATTAGTTGGTTATCCAGCCATTTCAAAAACGTTTCACAATTCATCTCGTCATGATGATCTTCCTTCTGTGATTTTGATTCAAGTATTAATCCAGCATTATTCACAAAGCCTGTGATAGAACCAGCATGTACAATAACAAAGAGTTTGCCATCATAACCTCCTGGTTAACGATCACTTTTTATGTTATCATCTTACCATCTTACCTTTAGAAAATAACCATGTCTCGTCTATAAAGACATCTCGTACGACTTCACATAGCGTGTATAGGCTTTCAAAAATTTCAGTCTTGCTTAAATGATGGATGGTTTTTCAATTAAAGCACAATGATTATCTTCTTTCTTAAAATTAAATCTAATATTGTGCAGAGTGCGATTTAAGCTGATATTGCTTAAAAAAATTGGTTTTCTCAAAGTTCGGCATTTAGTGTTTCGACTCCGACATGTTTCTCTATAATACAAAAAACTTTATTTTTATGTAATTGGATAAAACATTATTACTTATTTTGGGCATACATATCTTACAAAGTATTCCTGATGCTCATTTTTACACATTTAGGCATCAATCGATCTTCCTTTTTAACGAGGTCATTTCTTTCCAAGACTAGACAAACTTGAATTTATTACAAAGCATGCTATAATTTGACTCATGGTAACCAAGCTAATCTTCAAGGCGTTTACAACTCGCTAAATAATATGGATTTTATTAACAGTAGAAAAAACGGTTTTTATAGTATACTGTACCTTACATGTGATTTTCCAATGTTCCACCCAAAGGTACTACATGGGTCATTTTACCTGGAAAATTGTTGTTCCAAGCAAGGTAGGGATCTTTAACATGCATAACAACACTCACACACGGAACCTCCATTTTACCTCTCATCCGAACAAGGGTGAATTTTTGTGAAAAATGCTCGCTTAACATTTTTCAAGCGGACCGTGTCGGGATTCGAACCCGGGACATTCAGATAGTATACTGTATCCCATGATTTGCACTTAAAGAAATTAAAGGTGCACCATTATTCCGTTCTTGTTGGAAATATTCGAACAAATTTACAACCAATTGTTGGGCTTGCTACCCAATGTTTTGCTTTTGCTGAAATGCCATTTCTATAAGTTCTAATAAGAACTGTTAGAATTAATATTCGCTAATTTCAACAAATTAACAATAAAAAATATGTAACTATAAACGACGGGAAAGCAGAAGGAATCAAAACAAACAAATGAGGTTATATAAAATAAACTTAATTTGACAGATTATATTTCCCTCTCTAGTAAAATCATGTCCACTAGTTTATTAAACATTAAATTCCAAAACATACAGACACATAATCTTCCCTGTTGAATTCTCGAATGAACATATTCGCATATGTCTTTATTGAAAGCAGACACAAATCGTATTGCTATCTTTATCATATCATCCCCACTCTGGCAAACTAACGTATCTAACAAAATCACATATTTGCATTTGTTGCATATCTAGAAATATAAAAACAATATCTTGGCTACTACAAGTGTGATATTTAATATTGTAAACTCATATAAATGCAATCTTTTAAAATTTCTGACAACATAAGAGTAGCGAATCTGTATTTCAAGACTACCATACCGCCTGACGGCCGACCTTGATTATTTTCCCTACATCAAACTAGTGAAACTGACACATTTGTTACTTCGTAATAGCAATAAATTGCTCTTAGTGGTATAGTTACATCTTCTTTAGGCATGTGTGCTTACCTAAAATGCACCTGATCATTTAGTTTATCGCAGTGAAAAAGATTTACAATTCAGTAACACGTTTCGTCTTTATGAATGCAGTTTATACATTCATAGTGTAGCCATTTTATTAAAATTGTAAAAGTGCATAAGCAAAAAAGAACACGGGGAAGTTTACTTGTAGAACTTGCTTTAAAGGCGATTGATTTCTCAAATTCGACTGCCAAAAATTGTTGAGTTAACAAATCTGTGGATACAAGTAGCCCAGCGCCAAGTTTATCTAATATAGTTAAGATAAGCATTGTCTCTACTTACCTCAATATTTTAGTTTAAAGTTAACGCTTTTACAATTATTTACGTACTTATTAGAATGAGGTTTGTAACTTGGAATTAATCATTTTTCATTTTATGTTAATCCTATTAGTACTACTTATTCTTAGCCATAGTAACGATGCATCGGTGTGTTTGAAACAACAATATATCGGATCTAAAACATCGAAGTTTAACATCGATATTATTATGTGTTTGGTACATCCATCAAAATTAAATCCCCTATACAGATTATACATGATAACCGTGTTTAATTTAGGGTTCTTTAATAATTTAAATTATGAACTAATTTATTTTGCATGTTTTGGAGTGTGACTGAAAAAACTGATGTATTAAATCATCGTTGTTTTAAAAATACCTATGTTAAACATACACTCTGCATAGAACAATCAATTTATCGAGCTTTTGCTTCGATGTTGTTATTCCTAGATCATTTAAGACAAAAATCCCGTATACGAAGTGGATGGTAAAATAGTTCTCCTTTAAAAATGTATGGTTGCATTTGTAAATAGTAGGGTGATATTATTTTAGGAACATGGAAGTAGCATAATCAATGACATACTGCAAGATCAGCGCCACGAAAGTGAAAATGATATCTTGTTATCTTAATCGAAAGATGACTCTGTCAAAGATCCTAATTTTGATCCAGGTTCAGAAGATGATTTCTAGAAAGATCGAATTGCAACATCTACACCCATCATACCTCTCCTAGAGTTTTATATAGGTTAGTAAAAAAATAACAAAAAAATAAAACTGATTTCGAATAAAAATCACAGGGCACTATTAATAATTTATCCAATAATTTATAACCAATTCGATAAGAAAATTAACTTCAGTGGGGGAGAGTATTCATTGGAGACTAAAATGGGTAATTTTTAATTACCAACGAAAAGTATTAACATTATACTGAACACCTGGGGTTTTTGTCTTTGTAGTATCTGTAGCCAATTTTGCAAATCGTTCTAAAGCTATAAGTGTCACACTGTTTTCCTCCCTTAGGTGGAAACAATCAACAACCTCTTCATGATGCAGGCATGTCTGGCATGCGCCAAAAGAAAAGCAGCATGTCATCAAATACACCTCCACATGTTTTGAATGAAGTTTCTGATAATCAATCTGTTGACATCCATTCACCACCTAACAACGTAAACGATCTAATCCACAAGAATGGAAGAGAAATGTTCAGAAACTAAAGCGTCTAAAAGGAGAATCTTATGAAACTGTAAAAGAGGTACCAATACCTTTGTGGATGTTCAGTTCACGATTTCTGTGTTTTGTGGGGTCACCTTTTGTTTCGTTAATGTATAGAGACAACAAATATATACAATTTATTTACAGATTTAGAATTAACCATTGGCTGTAAGAAATACATACAATAACATGAAATTGAAAATAACAATTACAAAAGATTCTACATGCATATGCAATATAAAAATGTCCTTTAATTTACACAATAGAATAGCGCTTTTATGTGAACATATTTTATTAATGCTAGAAATTCAAATGTCCTTTACCGTTAGAAAATTTATAGTCTGGCTTTGAATGAATGTAATGATTGTGCACAAAAAAATGACAAAAAAATGAAACTCGTGCACTGGATTAGTTTTGAACTTTTACGTGCATTTTTGTGAAGAAGCACTACTAAAAAAAAAGCCTATGCTGAAGTGGATTAGTGCAGGAGTAGGTGTCGCCTGGGATCAGCAGGTACAAGTTTCATTGGATTGAAGTCTGCATACGGTGTTAGATGTGGTAGATCAATCAATGTAGGTGCCGTGTATTGTGCAGGTTCATTTATTGGCGATATGAGGCGTGGAACACCATAATGATGGCGGATTCTTCATAGTAGGCATCGAAACTGGTGCGGAGTGTAGTATTCACACGTGCAGGCCACTATGTCCACTTCAGTAATGGAGGGCGGCAAAGACGAGACGTCACGGACGTCTTCAACATCCCGTCACGGTGGACCGTGTTTGGTTTGGGTTCAGCAGTAGATGCTAATAAAAAAATGGTTCTACAAAGTAACTTCCTCTGGTGGAAGTTCAGGCCCAATTTTTCTGTCTTGCAAGTTTTGTGAAAAATCTTCAAGAAATGGAATATGATATCTATCTGAGATTGTGCGAGTGTTTAAAGCCATGTAGTCGCCACAGAGTCACCACTCTTTGTTCTGGTTGATCACTAAATGTAGGTGAAATGCCCATGGTGATTTGGATGGCCGTGCAATTCTTAACTGAACCATTGTAGTAAATTCGTCTTTGGCAATTTTGAGTTTGTCAGGTGCCAATTTGTGTGGACGATAGTATACGGGTGGCCTTTGTGTTGTTAGGATGTGATGTTTGGTACAGTGTTTTGCTAGTTTGGGAAGGTTACTCGGATGCATGATGTCCGCATATTTGGTTAGGATTTGTTGCTATTTCATTTTAGATACTGTAGTTGATATCGCACTAAACATATTACCGGCTGATTGATCGTTAGTTGAGAGTTTTGTCTTGTTTTTTGCGTCAATGAGTAATTTGTAATGTGCAAGGAAATCCATACCTATGATTGGTTTTCAACTTCCGCAATGACGAATTGTCACGTGCATAGTAACCTAAGTCCCAAATCTAGTGTCAATGTGATTGTACCACATGTATGTCTGACTGTGTCATTTGTGGCGAACAAATGGTAGTTCGTCGGTTTGCATATTCCACTAATCTTGTTTTTTGGGCATATGCAGAGATCCGCATCAGTGTCGATTAAGAATTCCACTGCGGTGGTGCGATCTTTTATGTACAAGCGACGTGAAATAGATTATAAAGAATTATTCGCCTCTAATTCTCCCAATCGGAGTACCGCAAAATTACAGGGTTATATGCATTTGCGTGTGTTGGTTCCAAATTTATTGTGGAACCAGCACAGGGCTTTTGCTTGAGACTGCTTTTGTGAGCTTTGGTTACGCGTTCGCGTTCTAGCAGGGCTCCAAGCGTGCTGTTTATTTACAGCAATTTGTGTAAGTTGAATCTTTCTTTTGAGCACGTCAACTTCTATTGTTAGTTTTTTAAGAATGGTATCACGTTTGTCTGCAACTGCATTGGCATCGTGTGTTAATTGTGTATCATGTATGGGGTCCGCTTATCGTGCAGCATCCCCCAAGGAAGCTTGCTGTTGTGTGGCTAGAATTGCTTGCATTTGTGTTGGCAAACACCCTAACCATATGGTTTTGAGTAGTGCATCTAGCACCACAGTCCCGCTTAATTGTTGTAACCGTCGAAGAAGTTGTGTCGGGGTTCATTGGCCCAAAGTTTCATGTTCTAGAAGCTTACGTGTACGTTGTTCTGGTGTAGAGCTTAATCGTCGAATTAATTTGGTTTTCAATTTGCTATATTTATCAGTGTCCGGCGGTTTGATTATGATATTTCAAATTTCTCCCGTGAATCGTGCTTCTAAATTACCAATAACGTAGGCATGTTTAGTCGCATCTTGTGTAATATTACTAATTTCAAAACTTTTTTCAACCTGTGAAAACCATAGTTCTGGATCATTAGGCCAAAATGGAGGAATACATATGCCCACTTTGTTTATTTCCTCGGTCATTATTAAAGTTTAAATTGTTTTTAAACGCATGAATTTAACCGGGCATTATCTCTAATGCATTAACATTTGAAAATCCCATTGGGTTTCACCAATTGTGGATCTTCAGTTCACGATTTCTGTGTTTTGTGGGGTCATCTTTTGTTTCGTTAATGCATAGAGACAACAAATATGTACAATTTATTTACAGATTTAGAATTAAACCCTGACTGTAAGAAGTACATACAATAACATTTGAAAATAACAATTACATAAGATTCTACATAAAAATCTATATAAAAATGTCATTTGATTTATGCACGAGAATAGAGCTTTTACATCAACAAATTTTATTAACGCTAGAAATTCAAATGTCCTTTAGCATTAGAAAAATTTATAGTGCAGCTTTGAATGAATGTAATGGTTGTACACAAAAAATGAAACTCGCACACTGGATTAATTTTGAACTTTTACGTGCATCTCTGTGAAGGAACGTGACTCAAAAAGAAGCATATGCTAAAGTGGATTGGCACAGGAGTGTACTCACAGATACGGTGTCGCCGGGGATCTGCAGGTAGAAGGTTTGTTGGATCGAAGCCTGCATATGGTGCTAGATGTGGCAGGTCAATCAACGCAGGTGCAGTGTATTATGCAGGTTCCTTAATCGGTGATATGAAGCGTGGAACGGTATAATGATGGCAGATTGTGTGCAGTAGGCGTCGGAACTGGTGTGGGGTGTGGTATTCACACGTCCGGACCGCTATGTTCGCTCCAGTAATGGTGGGCGACAAAGACAAGGTCGTCACAGACGTTTCGAACATCCTGTCTCAGTGGGATGTGTTTGGCTTGAGTTCAGCAGTAGATGCTGATACAAAAATGGTTCTTGTAACACTTCACCCCCTTTCCTGACCTATCTAGCAGTCAAAGAAACAAGGAACGAGTTACCTAATACATATATAGTCGAATGCCAGCTCTATATCACTTTTTGTGGTTCAAAATTGCAATATAAGGGTCCACTTACCTATTCCAATAGTCTTTACTCTACTTTCTTCAAACGCCTCGGCTACTCTACAGCGGAGAGTACATGGACATGTCCCAGGGTGGATAGGCTTAGAATTCTGAAACCGATACTGGTGAGTTAACTTACCCAAAAGTTTACAAAGTATCTGTAACAAAATGTATTTCAACAAACCCCTTTTAATTGTAATATGTATATATAGCTCAACATTTGTATTAAGTACTGAATTTAATAACCTTTACTATGGTGATAGAACTATTTACATGTTGTTCGCGCCGCAGGAATAAGACGCCAGATAGTTATGAGCTGGATGATGCTGGTAGCTTTGGAGTCTTGTCTCGACGTTCTGTTCTGGGTTACAGCCTGCACCTCGGGGTTGTATTTGTACATTATAATCGCGTCGCTTTGGGTTTGACGTAACTACGCAAAAACAATATGGAATTAGAAGCCAAATGTCATTTTTTGAGAACACGCAGTTTAATTTTATCGCTACCAATTTTTATGGTTTTGTGTACCACGGGTTTTCAACGGGTGTGCCAGCCGAAGATTGCTGTCCTGTTTCCTGGAGCAGTTTGTCAAGCAAGGCCACAGGTAAGTACTAGTAATCCTAGACTTGTAGTTATTTGTAGCGTTGATTTCTTGGGGTTCACATTCTCCACGCTATCGAAGGCCGCTATTATACAGAACCATTGATCGCTTTAGGGGGATATTGTACGCACCGCATCCCGCGCCCCCACATGTACTATATTGACATACTTGAATGCAATAAAATCAATATCTCTTACTTAACTAAAAGTTCCCTTAAGCCGGGTTGTTAAATATTGTAGTAAGCACTGCAAATTCTACAGTTAAAACAAATTGACTCCAAATTAAACATAGCTAATAACTTTTGATATTCTACACAAAATTCATAATAATAAGCGGTAACGTTAATAAAGTCCAAAAATTCCAACCTTAATCTAGCAACTTAACATATTCATGTAAAGCATATGTATATACCTATATAAAAATTCATACTTGCAATCCCCGTGTATGCATGCAAATACACGTCCGTTCTCTCGAACCATGTATGCAAAGATTAACTCAATACCTGTGTCGGGTATGCAATACCCACTGTTGCTCCACTCTCTACAATGCCTCTGAGGTAATTTATTCTCACCAGGGTTGATAATGCTTAGCACGGGTGTTGATACATTTTGTGCTCGAAAATCTTGATATCTCCCTACTTCTGTATTAACTTGGCTTGGAATCGAACTTCCAAAATCCAAACTTCCCCAATCAATCAAAACTAAACAATATAGGTGTGGTTAAGTGTCATTTTCCTTGCCGCGAATAAACCTGCACTTTCTAGCATTAACTGCTTTACAGCTGAACCATTTGATTTTTTTTATTATACTTAAATTTATTACGAGTTACTTTTCCTTTACGAGCCGAATTTATGTGTTCTTTACCCACTGCTTAAATTCACTAGTCTTCCCATAATAAACATATTAATTCTTATATTTGTTTACGACATCCATTTAATATACACGAGCCTATAACCAGTATCGCTACGTGATCTTGTAGCATAACACGCACTAGCTCCGAGCTAGTTATCTTTCACATTTCTATCTTTTGTCATTGTATGTCTTGTTTAGTATTTGTGTGTCATGTGTTTGAATTTTTCAACTCCCTATATTTAAATTCCTTTGATCACGTGACTGTTTTAGCCAATAAAAAATCTTACATATTTCACAATTGTATATCATCCTTACATGTGCTTTTAGGTTAATGGTTTAAATCCATTTTTATTATTGCCATTGCTAATTGAAATTACCCTATAATTAAATTTAAGTTATTCTGCAATATTCTAAAGTATTTCCTGTTAATATTTTTATAGATATCACGAAAAATTACACTTTCTTACGTACTTCCGGTTTTGAACTTTCTAGAACAAATTAGCATTTCCTTTGGCGCCTTAATTTAAAATCTTCTAAATTTCACAGGATATCAGATATCAGTTGATAGGTTATGTTCATTTAAAGTGTCAATTGTCACCCACAATCAAACTAGGATTGGATAACTATCTTAATTCAGGTCAGTGATAGGTTACATTGTAGATAGAATTGTTTCTGATTGGCCGAAAATATTATTTGAAATTTAAATTAATTTAAAAATGTTCTTGGGTGTTACATTCTACGAAGTAACTTCATTTGGTGGAAGTCCAGGCCCTGGTAGTAGGATTTGGAGCACCTTGCCGACAGGGCGTGGAGTATCCACGTTAGTGCCTAAAGCACAACCTTCTGGTTTAACCTCCAGGCTTTGGTGAACCCTGATAAAAGCTTAAACTCAGAAAATCAGAAGTTATTGCTTGCTCCTGGCTATTGCATGTCATCATATACCCAGAAACAAACAAAAGTAGTTATCTTAAGATTTTAATGCTCGTCTCCTTGATCATTATAAATAATGTTGGTATTCTAATAATCGGAGATTCCGGGCAAGTCTATTTGATTTTAGGTGTGTTGATGGACGAGTCATTAAGGGCGTTCACGTCTGCGTTTCTATGACGCTTATGAGGTTTGTAAGGTGCAACCTGGGTTGCATACCTACACCTTCAAGCCAACTAAGGTACCAAGATGCATAAATAAGGAAAATCACACTTGCACAGTCCATTTCTCCGAGAAAGAAAGGAAAGGTATATATAAAGGGTTCACAAACCTTTCCATCCACACTCTCTGAACAACGTCAATTTATAATTCATCACGTAAGTAGTAAAACAACGACAAGAAAGACAACTGAAGGACCTTCAAGACGGAATTTTACTAAAACCTATCATTTTTCAAAAAATGGTGAACAAGTCATTGTTTGCCGTAAGTTTTTCTGGACGTGCTAAATATTTCTGAAGGTTTAGTGAGCACTTTGCAGAATACATAAGGAAGGAGTTGTGTTACCAGAAATGAGAGGAAACCATGAGCCGAAAAACAAATTTACTGAAGAAGACCAAAACTTCATTAAAAAACACGTTTTATCATTTCCTAGTGTGCAATAGCATTATTACAGAAAGAAAAGTGAGTACCGGTATCTAGAACCTCATTTAAATAAAATCAAAATGTATGACATGAACGTAGGGAAGTGTAAGGAATTAGGAAAAAGGTGTGGTAGTTATGAAAAATACCACAGAATTTTCATAGAGTACAAACTTACTTTTCAGGCTCCTAAAAAAGATTACTGTAAAGTATGTTCAAAGCACGAGCAAAAACAAAGAGCGGGAGATTTAACAGACAATGAAAAGAGATTTTAAAAAATACTTAGAAAGAAAAGAAGCGGCTCATAATTTAAAAGATGTAGCAATGCGCAATTCAAAAACAAAAATGAAGAACAATTGGCTTTTGAGTTTGATTTACAAGCTGTCTTAAGTACACCAAAAGGAGCACAGGGTCCATTTTTTGTCAGAAAAATACCCATCTACAATTTGATTATGTACAACTTAGGTAATGTATTGGTAAAATGTTGTGTTTGGGATGAAACAGAGGGAAAAAGATGAAGCGTGGAAATATGTAGTAATATTTACTCCTACCTCAGGAGCTACGAGACGAACATCGATCATGATGTTCGATGGCTGTGGAAGACAACAAAAAATTCTAACTTTGTATCAATGTGTTTAAGAGCAGCCAAAGATCATACAAAGCTTCAACAAATACATCAATTGTTTTTTGAGTCTGGTCATTCTTTAATGGGGTGTGATTCTATTCATCAAAAAATAACTAAAGCCATGAAGCAGATTCCAGTATATAGTCCTCTGGAATGAGTTCAGCAAATAAGAAATGTTTACAAACAACCAGCACCCTATAACGTATTCTTATTAAGATATTGTAATTTTACAGATTTTTAACCCAGATAAATCAAAATTCTCGGCAATAGGAGCAAAATCACCATTACCATTCCGACGAGCTTTTTGATTTTGGTATACCAAAACTGACCCAACGACCATTAATATAAAAACTGCTTATGAAAATCCTAAATTTTAAACATTCAGTGTCAAGCAAAAAAGGGGACAGCCAGTAAACTCTGTCCCAGTGCAACCATATTCCAAGAGAATTCCAATTTCTGATGCTAAGAAGAAGGATTTAAGAAAGCTTTGTGATGATTTGCAAATTTTATAACAATCTTCCATCTTCAACCAAAGTAAGAGATGCCTTAACAGAACCACACAATTCGAAAGATTCTGAATACGAATAGATACACAAGCTTATATGAAATTTTGAGATATATTTTTCTATGATGTATTTTTTTCACTATGATAATTAAGCTTAAGTTTGATTATCTGAAATACTTTTATGGTATACGTTGTTTACTTTGATTAAAATTTACTTTAGTTCTCGATAGTTGTAGATTCGATACTTTAATAAATAAGTTTTTTGCACTTGACTTTTGTTATTTTACTATAGCAAAGTATTGGAACTGTAATTTTAACCACTAATCCATTACTAAATTCTAGTCCATAAATATTTCTTTAAAGAACATCAACTGTAACTAATTATATCAAAAAAGCAATCCCACAAAAATTAAACCTGATTTTACATAAGCACTTAAAGTCAGTTTACGCTCCCTTGAAAAATTGCTTTTTTGCAGTTTCGTCAGTTTGTCACAGAAGGGACGATATGTATTGAAAAACGTTTAAAGAACCTCGAAGGTATGTTGTGAATTTAGTCAGACACCTATGACGTAGATGTCTTCTTTCCTGATTTCTACTATATAAAAATTACAACACTATTTTATTTAATTTTGTTATAAAGAAATTCCAAAATATTCAAAATTAAATAAAATTTTTTTAAATTTTTGTCATTATCTTCTTTCATTCTACTTTAAATCAAAATCACTTTCACAATTTAAAAAAAAAGTAGAAATATCTAAGATTGTGCCAGAAAAATATGGCGATAATTTCTCCAGTGTTATAGTAAGTTTTTTTACTTACATTTATCAAGTAAATAATTTAAATTTCCATTCTAAGTTTGGAACAACTTGAATCATGTAAACGATTTAAAACCCATTATTTTACAAGCAGCTGTTTTCTTTTTATTGATAGCCCTGTACTGGGAGTATAAAATCTTAATACAGTCGTAGGTAGCAGTAGGAATGCATCACAACCAATTGCCTTGCTGGACTAGTAATTTTACAAACTTTTTCTGGTGAAATGAATGAATTGTTCATATCGCAATAAGTTAACAAATATACTTCAATAATGATGCAAAAATTTTATATAGTATTTCCTTATATTTCATAAACACTTTACAGAAATATCGATATTAAACACATAAAGAGTTCAAAACATTATCGGAAGATCAAGACAATCTCTGTGCATGCACATGTGCAATGGCCAATAATGACACAATTTTTGAACTGTTTAGCTATTATCGACTAGAACAATTAGAAACATTATCGTTAGGCCATTTCTTTTATAATGCAGATAGAATTTATATAACAATATAGTAGATGTAATGTGATTTGAACACATTTACAAAATATGAATTAATAATAGGGTGCATTATATAATAGATTAACTACAGAATACAGCAAAACAAATTTATAACTAAAACAGTGATGTTAAATTTCATATCGGTGTATTAAAATACGCATGATTTGCTAGCCATTTGAATGTAGCACTAATATAACAATTCTATAATTATATATTGCTTGGTTAGCTAGCAGTCAATGCGTAAATTAGCACCAAGTACAATAAAGTACAATATTAGTACATCACAATAAAGTAGACCACCAACATTCATACTTAATCACATAAATCTTTGAAATAGTAACATTCAAATATTGATAAAAAGTATTTATATAAGATTAGAACATTGATTGAAGAGTCAAGAAAGACAAGACCTAACACCTACTACAGTAAAATTGGTTAAATAGTAAATAACTTAATAATTAACATGTCAAAAATTAAATATTACTAAAGGATGAATGCACAATATGCTATTTGTAATTGGAAATTATGAACTAAAATGATATACTTACAGTTGAAATGAATAGGGCTGCAGGTGGGAATAAACCACAATCACATAAGAATAAGTTAACTTACAATTCATCATATTTTGTCTTTTGCTACTGTGCCTGAGGATCACACTGCAAAAGTCGAACAATGGAAGGGTCACTTTTAGCACCTTCTATAAACTCTTCCAAACTGAGTTTGCCATCCTTATTTCTATCCATTTGTCGAAATATTTTGTCAGTTCGTTTTTCGGGCGTACTTTCATCCTCGGGCATTTTCATAACTGATCCTACCATTTTGTATATTGCCTAAAAGTATATAGATTGTATAAGTAACTTCATTGAATTTATTTAGTAAGAGATATAAAATTAAGCTGAAAATATAAATCTATAAAATAAGCACCATAAGTTTTATTAAATTCCCGATTAAGAAAAAATGTTTTTGTTGTACTGACAATAAAAATTTTTATCAAAGTAATAACAAAACATTATAAGATGTAGACTTTTATGAATTTCAAATACAAATAAGTCCAATTTGATGAAATTCCAGTTTGATCATCCAAAATCTTTGTTATATCCAGACTCCACTGTAAATAAAATCAGATAATCCATTCTGACCTTGAAACAAAGGATGAAACATGACATTAAGCAAAACTCATTTCCATACAATTTTATCAACGAAAATTTCTTGGTAAATGTACCTTGAGAAAATAATTTTGAAATTAATGCATTTTGAGTATTTGCAATAGCAAGGGGAACAATTCTACTTGTGTAATATATAAGTTCCTTGAGCAGATCCGAATTACCCACAGTTAATGAGACCAATAGCTTTTGATTATAAAAATTCACGTCGTCTTAGTAGTTTGTTTCTGTTTTTGCCAAACTTTATATCAACTACATCTAAAAAGTTGAATAAAAATACAAAAAATGGAGATTTAAATTTTACGTAAAGTCGCTGAATTGTACATTTATTAAAATTAAAATACATGACCAAATAGAAAAAAATGATGAATTGTATAATGTCAAAAAGAACAGGTTATGGGTCTTTTGGCACTACAACCCCAAGGATAATATCGCAACCCTTAAACGGCCAAGATCTAGCCAGTGAGGGATTGGATATAATAAACGTCGTAATGTCTAAAAGTCCAGAAACGTGTTATGTTTTTTTTCGCGTCACAAGCCCTATTTTAATAATTAAACACAAAGGATTTCCAATCCTAAATTAGTAGTGTATTTCCCATCATAATTTAACTAGTATAAGTAAGTAACGCATTGGAATGAGGTTTTGAATTCCCATGAACTGTTAAAGGAATAACTTATAATTTATTATATGTATTCAGCCACATAAAATGTTTCTCATGCTTTAAGGAATGTTCATCATTGCTTCAACGAATGAGAACAGCGATATGTTTTACAAGTTGGTGAATGAACGCCATGATCACCAAATTATCTGTTATGCTTTATTGTGTAAGCTCGACAATTAGGTTTATTAATTTAGAGTTAGGGATTTTTTTTTAGAACTCGGAATATCCCTGGTGAATACAGCAATTTTCGTTGACTCTGTGAAACCCCAGGATTATTAACGTTCACCCGGGTCTAGACGTCATTCGCTTATATTTTCGCTGATTTGTATGTGAGAATTTCATTTTCCCATGAACGCAAGGGGAAGTGAGTGAATTTCTGTTAGAGGGGAGAGACGTTTAAGGCGAGAAACGCCGCATAGTTCGAATATTACCATGCCTACTTCCATGAGTAACAATTACCGTACCACCTACCAGGTAGTGCTGTCGTGAGTGTTTCTTACTTGTTCCCACCCTTCTACCCCTAGTGCTATCGTCCAGAGTTTAAAAAAAAATTACTTGTCACTACACTTAAGCACGCATTGTTCTTAAATTTTTATCTTTTACTTCTTTTGTTATGGTAACTTTCTGAAAGAGAGCGATTCTGCATTAAATTACAACGACTCTAATTGAAAACGCTAATCTAAATCTTTTATGTTACTCTCAAACAACAAGTTCAATAGTCAAATATTAAAACCATCCTGTTCCTGTTCCTCAGTACATGGTATAGATTCTATAACCGTTTAGAAATGCGTTAAAAACAAACAAGCATTTGCTTCTCCTACACTCTCTTCCTTCAAATACGTGCTAGTTAGTTTATTATTTCAAATAGTTATTCGTCAAAAGATTAAAACTTCGTTATATTTGCTGGTCGTTAAAACTACTTCTAAATAAGTTATTTGGAAAGATTAAATGCTTAAATATGTTTGTTATTTGCTCGTGTTCCCTGAAATTCTATTTTGTTATATCTGCACGTGTTCGTTGCTCAAGTTTTATGGATAGTAATGTTCTTCCTTATTAAGTTATTCCGGGACTATTTGTAGCATGGTTCGATAATCATACAACCCTCTATTCTGTTCCAAAAAAACAGGCAACTCAATTTGCTTATCTGTGTAGCTTTTTGCATAACTCACAGGAATATTTTAAAAGGTAGTTTGCTTTCCCCTACGAACAACGAAATTCAATGGAATTAATTATCGTATTTTGTTTTCTTAATTCTAAGAAGGATTTGCCATTGTATGTATTTTCTATCGCTTTCTCTAAATATTCTACACCAATATCGGTGGGAATGGTTTTATATTTTCCTTCCATGTTTTCAAAGCGGTATAAATACAACTCCAACTTTGAAAAAGCTCTCTTTACATATTTGACTGCTCTTTAGTATTCGACTTCGTTCTACTACTGTTATACAACGTCCCTTAAGCGTTGTAAAGTCGCGCTTTTAAAATGCGTTTGTGCTAGTACAGTTTAGTTAAGTTGTTCCAGCTCCAGCTGCATTTCCTGAGATGGTACCACAAAGAAGATAGCTCCATGTATAATGCATTTTTGTGCTTGCTTTATTTTGTGCTACTGTTTTAGCAGATAAACATTCTGTTGATTAATTCTACAATACATTGCAGACCAATGTAAACGCACGCTCACAAACACGAACCATTACGTATTTATTTTTATAAATTAGTGTTTAAACATTTTAATACGTTTAGAGTGCTTTTCTACTGATTGCTTTTTACTGTATAAATTAATGTGAACGTCAACAACGGATTCTTTAAAATTTTAATGTTACGAGATGCATTTCATAAATCAATTTTTACTTACTATATTATTATTTCGATATTTCTTGTACATATTTAGGGTTGGAAAATATTGTAAGTATTCTTGTCTTTAGATAGTAAGATTTTATGCTTGATATTCTTGAGGTTTATGTTATACTGTATCATGTACGTAAATTGATACTTTATGTATATTACGTTGTAACGAACGATTACGTAACTATGTATTTTCGACATTTGTAAATATTCTTTTGGCATTGTATGTTTTCCATCATGTGCAAAATATAAATTTCTTTGTTGCTGAGGTTTCCAATTCTTTTCTTTCTAGGTCGCCCACCACACTCTCCGACGTTTTTGGGCTAGCCCAAACTCTGATTCTTTTGGAGTTCGATTCTTTCTCTGTGTTTTGTTGCGGTATTTGGTGTATGCAATTTTCTACTACTTACTGTGCTGCGGTCTTTCTTGTCCACTAGAATACCGTAACACGTAGCACCTTGCTACTCTTATTGTCATATAATCCACTGCATTCTTTTATCGTGGTTAACATATCTTCCGCTTAAATAACTCGGCGAATCTTTAGGACTTGTACTAGCTGATCTCAGTTTATTGTTTTACTCTTTGGAACCCAAAAATCACAACCTGTGCCTCTATAGTAGAAAGTCAATTTCCCCAGTTGCGACTACAAAGAATTTCTATTCGGTGTGTTTTCTTTCGTAAATATCTTAATAATATTTTTTACAAACTTCATTATCAAATGCTTTTAAATTATAAGTGTGTTAGTACATTTTTTCTGCTTTTTCCTGACTGTGTCTGTCTTACTTCCAACAGTGTATCACATAAGAGTGGCTCTTCCCCCATTTTGGGCTACTGACTACGTTTTGGCTGGTTGAACAGTACTTTGCGATTCACCTTTTTTTCTATCGCTTTTGTTCAAAACAAACCTTTATTTTTCTCTCTTTTACCTGGTTGCTACAAAGCTCCAAACATCCTATTTACTTCTTTTATCTTTTCTATTTTTCCTTTACTTTCTAAGTCACTGCATAGTTAGAAGTTTGTTACCTATCGACATTAGGCTGTGGCCATAAGTCCTCCAACTAACTTTGTACCACCACTGTCTTCCGGCGAGTCTACGTTTAATCCGTCAATAGTAATTTTGTTATTGATTTGACCTGTGATCTATGATCCTCTCATAACTGTCACAGGGGTGCAGGGTCTGTATCTGCATTCCTACCTGGCTCCTCATCTTATTGTCATGAAAACAATAATTTGCATTTTTACATTTGTATACTTTAATTCTAAGAATAGTTTATTTTAGTTAATCTACTTTGCTCATTACTTTGTAATTAATTAATCTATGTACGACAACCTGGAGCAATTGAATTGACGTTTCCTTGCACTGGCTCTCTTTATCTGAAATAATTTTGCCACGATTTTCATATGGTACTGTTTCATCACGAATTTCCCATGTTTTACCTGCAATGTGGACGAACTTAAAGACCTTGGTCATCCACTTCTCTACTTTAGAACTAACTTTTAATAATGTGACGGAATGTTTAAATCCAAATTGCACTTCAATAATACCACATTTGAATCTCAGTTCTTCTACAACACATGCACGAATCGAACAAAACTAGGAGACCTTCTGCATAAAGACTATGGAGACCTTTATGCACCTCACACCTATAGCTTATATTTAATTTGGAACATTATCCTTTCTATTCTTGTCTCATATTTAATTTTGAAAGGACACCCAAATCCACTAAGTTTAGCCCATTGGGCACAAGCAGAAACACTCCTAGATCAGAAATCATCACATGACGTGTTATATGCATGCATTCTAACTTTTTTCTTGCTCCTTATTATGATCACCCTTTACACAGCTGAGCGCTCTTGCTAACAGTTATATCAAAAACAAAAACTAAACACAAGAATTACTCAGAACCCTAGTATTGAGTTTGCTTCAGTAGGCACATTAACCAGCCTCCATAATGACAGGGACGAGATCGCTCACGAAGAATCATCTGGCATAAATTCAACTCTTAAAAGCAACATTACTGTAACCATATCACCAGGACGAAACGCAACGTTGGAGACATTTTAAATTTGTATGTATTCTACACTTAATGTAAAATATTGAAGCGATAGAAAATGATAGTTAACAAATAACGAATAGCTCTTTGGTAGAGAGAAGTGGACTGCATATAAAATTAAGTGATAATTTAACAAACAACATATAATTAATGGTTTTAATCAGTTCAAGCGTTTATTCAAAGCACAACAAACACATCTTGCACTCTTTATACCACTAAGGCATTCGAATTTGTTAACTATATCCATGATTATTTTGCAAACAGGTGCTTTATTACGTGCAAAGGCAGTGTGAGCTTTACAAACTGTTTCTGCACAATTTACACCTTTTTATAGTGGATTTTTACTATATTTGATCTGTCGAATCAGGGCCTTGAAGTCATATGGTTAGCTGTTGGTTACATTGTCAAATGTTGAAAATATGTTTAGTATTTATAAATGAACATTCATAGATCTGTTCTAAATGTAGACACATCTACAAACCATTTCCTAAACCAGAATTACTAGCACCCTGATATACCAAACTTCCTTGTTTTGTAACAAAACAATAGAGTTCAACAAATTTTTAAAAAAACTTCTTCATTTAAATGCACTAGTGCTACTAATTATTGCTACGGTGTGTGTGTGTGTGTGCTTTTGGAAACTTCGATTACGTGCCAAACATTTCCTACGTTGTTAGGTAGTAACATGTATTTTTGAAGAGATGAGATTAAGGTTGTAATTAGAATATGTGGCATTTATTTTGGTTTAAATTCTGCCTGAAATATTCATTGTGATTCTAAAGATGATAGCAAATGAGAAAACCTGAATATTTGTTTCTTTTCGTATGGTACAGGTTGAACTAGAAGACCCTGGGAAACTTGTGCAAATAAGTGCTTCGTTTTTGTTCCACCTAAAGCACGATTGATATATACCATGGTCAACATTTTTAGTTTATCTTTTGCAGTTGTGCTAATAGTAATAAAAGGTGTCTCAATAACGTGTGTACAATTTCAATGGTTGACATTTTTTCTGCCATCTGCAAACCATACCAAGTAAACATACAGTTTCACGGTTCAACAACGATTAGTTTGTAAAGAAACTCATTATAAAAATGGGTTATCAATTAGTGGCTAAACATAAAAGCGTGGAGCAATTATGAATTTATCATAGTGTTTCACGTAATTAAACACCAGCAAACTAATTGTAAGAATAAAGCTTCATAGTGTATCTATTGGCATCCAACGATTACAATCTTTAAATCAATTGATCTATCAATCCACAAATGCCCCACACTTTTATGTTCATTTAAGTGTATATGAAAATATTTAAAGTGGCTATAGATGTGAAATTGAACTACACAAACGATATGTGTATAAAAATTATTTTCTTCCTTTTAGTGCACTTTTTATAATGTAAATTCTTCATTCAAAAAAATTAATTTATATATATTGCTGTGAAATCCCCCTAATATTATTATTGAGCCCCACGATTTGGGCATGTCATAAAAGTGCTGTGAAATTCGGCCCTAGATTCTTATTGAATCAAATAAAGCAATTCTATAATACACAATATAATGATTGATAATATTTACAACTCTCAAAATTTTTCCCTTTTTACAGAATATCTACATATACCAGATTTATGGTTTTCTGAAAGCCAGCAAAAATATCTTTTACTTATTTAGGGACCTTCGAACGCTCTAAGATACCTGTTTCCCTTTGTCATAAATTGTTAAATGACTCTTTTATATTTTGTTGACCCTTACAAATACACAAAATGATACACATTAAATTAAAACAGTTTTCAATAATAAAGTGTATTAAGATTGCTAACCTGGAATGGGTTCTGTAGTTCCTTCCTAGTCTATGATCTGCATCCATAAATTGATTCCAATTAAAAACGTCCCAAGTCAGAATATGTCCAAATTAGAATACTTTCATTTTTAAACTATTTCCAATTGAAAGTCGAAATTAAAAGTCAATATCAAAACCAAAATTAAAGTCCAGATTGAAATGAAAATCGATATTAAAATCCAGATTGAAATTACACTCCAAATTACATGTCGGAATTAAAATTCAAATTAAATGTAGGTATTAAAATTCAATTTAAATATTGGTATTAAAATCCAGATTGATATTAAAAGCCCTGTTTTATTTATATTAGAAATGGATTTTTAATTAAGTCGTTTTACTTACGTCTATTTATAAATCGGCTTATATTCGTTGCATAAATTCTCTTTCACTTTAATTTTTAATTCACTGGTTAAGTAAATTATTAACACTTTGAACATAGTCGTAGCCCAGTTTGAAAAAAGACTAACTTGTCGCTTCGTCATTATCGTATATCCATAGTCGTAGCCCAGTTTGAATATAGACTAACTTGTCGCTTCGTCATTATCTTATATAAAGCCGTACCTCCACCTGCTTTTCATTGGCTTATTTATGTTCTGCGACGACACTTCGTAATTGGAATTTACACCAATTATTTAGTTCAAATCTTTGAATGCATGCCTTGCCTATCACGTACTCCTCCCGCATATAGTGGTAATTTCCAACTTTTGCCTTTTATTAACTCACGTATACGAATGTTTGTTATTTATTATTATCTAAACTGAATAGCCTGGTGCTTATTTATTTCTACAGAATATTGGATTTTTGAACAAATGTGGTTTCTTCCTGTCACGTACGATTTTCTAATAATGAATTAATAAAATGTGTGTACCATGATATTTTTAAGGCAAATGTAACATCTTTGCAATGCCAATTCATCTAGGTTTCTCGGTGATTTAATTTTGATACAATTTGTTGCATTTTAGAATTTTATCTTCACTTGTAAACTATTCTTAGACATCTTTATGTTCTCATGCATTTAATCCGGTGTATTTTATATACAGCGTGCTCTCAATTAACAATATGTAGGGTGACCGATTTTACTCTTATAATTTCTGGAGTTGTGTGCCTCTCCTAAAGTGGAAGTTGTTTTTATTTATTCTATGACCGCCATGGCTTAACCTACCCCTAAACTACCCTATTATCATAGCATATATATATATATATATATATATATATATATATATATATATATATATATATATATATATATATATATATATATATATATATATATATATATATATATATATATATTATTTCAATATTAAATATTAGGTACTTAAATTGTCACATTACTACATATTCTAATTACTTCTGATAATAGAAACAATAACGATAGATTTATATTTGATTTAATTACAACCAAAAGTCAATAGTATGTATTATTGTTTAAAGTTGAAAAATCTCGTAATAACAATTTAATTAGTCACTATAACTGCACCATATATCAGCGATATCGTTTACATTATACCAACATTTAATATGAGCGGATACACATATTTCCTGTTAAACATTATAAACATTATTTCCCTGTTCCATCATCCCTTAATTTCATTTTCAGTGTGTTGAATGGTCTCCCTCCATACTTCTGGTGCTACTTGATTTAATGCTTCTCTCCATATGCACAATGAACGTTCAACAGATCCACCACTGCTTCCTACGTAGTCACAATAATAACCTTTGGTTATACTCAAAATTTTTTCGATTGCATTAAACATGCAATGGTAAGGTGGCAAATAAAGAACTTGGTATCCATACTTGTAAGCTAAAGAATCAACAATGTACACCGACGGTGGCATTTTCTAAAAATCGTAATTAGTTAGTGATACTAATTTGAAATGTATAAACAAACTTATGATTAAACTAAATTCAGTAGATCTGTCTTAAACATTGTTGTGTAATATGAAACTTTATTATTACTAAACCATTCATGATCATGAGCTTTCTTAAAATCTGCAGTACGTAGTTTTTTATCTACGGTGCTGTGATAGCTAGTGTTATCGATGACAATTACCGATGGCTCGTCTAAATTTATTAAAGTTTATTTTCAAACCACTGTAAGAAAGTCACTTGATTCAATTCACTGTGGTAAAACGCGTCCTTTGATTGTGACGCAAACACTAATTCGGCACCAGGAATAAATACATTCTTACAACCAACATGCAAAGCAAGATATCTCATTCCACCAACCATCAGTTTTTTTACACTTTGCTTGTTGTCATCTTACCATGATCAGTCAACAGTCCTGTTCTTAAAACACCACGAATTATCAAGAAAAACAAATTGACCACTTTCAAGTTTCAAGGACGTAATTTTTAAAAAAATTTATACGTTTCAAGGCAATATGAGGGTACTCCATAATCCATGTCAAGGATTGTCCTTACGGTATTTAAATTCCATATCTTTTGTAACTATCGCAAAGCTGTCTTAGCACTTATCAAAAAAGTCACGTTCTTTAAGTGCTTGTTACAAGGTTTGTAATGTGATATCTTGTTTTAAAGTATATTTGAATTAAGTTTCTGCAATGTGTATTGCACACAATACTTACTGTTTGCATACATGTCATATACTACATTCCTAATTGCATTTTTTGCGGGGGAGTTATGTCTACAACTGGCTTGGAACGTGGTTTATTACGTTTGGACGTGGGCAGTTCTTCTTTGTTAGCACTAGCAGCGATACGTTTGACTGGTTAGACTAATTTGCAATACATTATTAATACGCTGTAATAAGACAAATAATATCAATTCATATAATACTTACTTCTCCAATTGCAGTTAGAAATAACAAAAGGCCACCATGTTCAAGCTCCTATTAAAAGTACTGCGTAAGTGACAACACCATTTGTTTAGACCATTTTACCTAAAGATGCTGTCATTTGTGTATTCACAAATAATGCAATTAAATTATCAAAAAGAAAAGTAGTTCTAACAATAACTGTTTCATTTTGATAACCATTTAGTTTTTACTACAAAAATGTCAAACAATTCCTACTGCTAACGCATGAAAACTTACGCTGAATTAAAAATGACAGGCTCTTAATTGAAAACCTATTATTACAAAATAATACCCAGTTTCGATTAAGCTTTAGGATAAACACATAAATACATCATTATGAAATATACTTACAGTAACAATTTCCAACATCTCTTGTCTGGAAATATAACCATTTCCATCAAGATCATACATTGAAAATGCCCACTTAAGTTTTTGTTCCAATTTTCCTCGCGATGTCACTGAAAGTGCACACAGAAATTCTCGAAAATCTATTGTTCCATCACCATTAGCATCAAAAGTACGAAATACATGTTCAGCAAATTTACTAGCATCACCATATGGAAAAAAGTTACCATATATTTTTTTAAATTCATCTACAGATAGGTGCCCACTGGGACAATCTTTTAAAAAACCCTTATACCATTCCTGAATTTCAGCATCTACAATACTTGGATGATGTACGATCGATCAGAAATAAAATATAAATACCTGAAAACTCTGTGTTCTGTTTGAGATCTTCTAATACCTCTGGTTTTAATTTGCTATTCTGCTTTCCCATAGTGGCAAACTAAGAAGTTGAATTCTTAATGCTGATCCCTATATTAAGTAAATCAAATTTTGTATGATAAAACAAACACAAAATGCATTCTCACAACATTCACACTCGAAAAAGAATAATTTGGGCAATACAGATATCATTTAATAATTATAATATTTTGTGATAAAACCCAATAATATTTGACATTAAATTGTGTTTAATACTTTCTAAATATGTAGCTGCAATATCTTTTTGTTACCAGAGTTACTAAACAGTGGAATGTACGAGTATCCTTACATAATACTTTTGCTGTATCACAGCAGTAAGTGGAATCTCGTGCTTCCATTGTGATCATATTCAATATTACTTAATGCTATACTAAACACCTAAATTATTATAGAAGTATCTTACATAGTGTGCAAGTAGAAAAATACTAATTAATAAAATTATCCAGTAGTCATCTTTATAGTGTTAGAGCAGTTTTATCGTTAAAAAACTGAGTATATAAGAATAAATCCTACATAAAATAAGTAAATACGAGTTAAAAGTTATCTATATAAAATAAATCAATCACAAAATGTATAAGATATATAATGTGCGATATAATATGGATATGTATATGACGGTGACGAAAGATATTGATATTTAGAACATCAGCGTTACAAAGTAGATATAATTTAACTATAAAACTTATAACCATTCTTAGACAAAAAGTCACCATTGAATTAATGTATGAAGGTTTTAATTCTATACCATAATCAGTTGTTGATAATAGTAAGCGACTTACATTACTAATCATTAACAAATCGCGTATACTGAATGTTCTGACTATGGGATTTTTAGCTTACACATAAAACACTACATTTTCAATTCCTTTTCTAGCTAAAAGCAAAATAAATTCACAAATATGAATAAAAACTATGTGTAATTTTTAGAAACTCCCAAATGATATATCAGCCAAAAGTGTACCATATGGTTATTTATTTTTATATTTGAATCTATGTTAATTTTGAGTTATTTCAGATCTGCTTCCAAATATAATTATAAAAAACTATTAAAGTAATTACTTCTTTCAATACAAAACAACAATTAAAAAGAATACTACAAAACGAAAGAACAAGGTGTCATTTTTTCCACAGTTGTTTTTTGAATGACTTACAATTGATACGTTTTTAATGCTCGATGATATCGAGCAACTTCGCCAAACGCCATGTTCATAAAGTTACTAATAAGCGGGTCAAAATTTAAGAAAATTAACTATTTGTTAACAGTTTTTTTTTTAAATTTTATGACTTACTTCATACAGTATATATTAAATTACACAATCTGTATAAGAATGGTTAGTAGTAACTACATATTAAAAGCTACTCGTTTTACAAGGAAATATTTTTAATTAGTAGAATAGGTTGTGTAATTCCACATTTTTCTGTTTTCTTTAGTTTTAAACTTAAAATATTTCACAACACTTTGAAGAAATATAATACCACTAACACTATTCCTTTTTTTTCCCTTTCACAAGGATGTTTAGAAATTCAGTACACTGAACAAAACCTTTTATCAACTTCTGCATAGTAATCGCAAAATACACATAATATGCATATATATATATATATATATATATATATATATATATATATATATTTAAATATCAATAATCAAGATAATGGTAGTTAATTGTCTCTTGGAGAAATTCACTTCAGTGTATGTGCTGAGAGGTATATACTCAGTAAGTGTCCTGAACAATCTCTTAAATTAAGGTTGTGTTCTTTTATTTTTTCCAAGTTTAATTCTATATTAAAATCTGTTGGACTAGATTTTAGATGTGATATGTGACATATTGAAATAAGCTTCCCTATACAACATACACAGACAGATATCTCAAAACTAAATTTAAGAATCTACTTCCTCAACTGTTTCGGTTAGTAGAGCATTAAAAGACTCTCCTGCTCCTCACCACATAGGCTGAAGTGAACTTCTTCAACAGACAATTAACTATCATTGCCTTAATATTCAAGGTGACATTAATTAAGTATCTATCGGAAGAATCCACTGCAGTCTATGTGGTGAGGAGAATATCCTCAAAAGGATTGTGATAAAATTCTTTTTATCACATTTAAAATGTAGTTTAAGACATGTTCCTTATTTTAAAAATCTGGTGGCATCTGTTATTGTAAATAAATATGTGTAAGTTTTGTAATTTCATCCATTAGTTCAATTTAATATATGGTACAGGCATCCCTTTGATATGTAAACACCACAAAACACAGCTAAAAATCAATTAACATTGGTCCATATCTTAATAACGAATCATAAAAATGACGCATTGTAGTAATTTGTGCCCTCGTACCCATGTTTCAAGTTTTGATGCATTTGATTGAAGGGTTTATCGTCAGTACTAATCGCAATAAAACTGATGATGCCTGGTATGCCTAAGCGTATAAAACAATGTGGGATGGCAGAGTTTCTAATGCTGAAAAATGATAATACTACCAATGTCTACACATAATTAGAGATGATATACAACTCCAAAACTGAAATAAGGGCTTCTACACAAATGTTCTACACAATGTAGTTCAAGAGTTCACATCTTGTGTATTTTCGACTAACGTAGGAAGGTACGTTTTGATTAGTAGCTATATCTACCTAATAAACATTTAATGCTGATTAAACTATATATCAAAATTGCAAAAGAAAATCGATGGCATTAGTAACTAAACGCTTGAAGATTATAAAATAAGCTAAAAATTAATGGTTACTGTACTTGAACTTTTCATAGCAAATTACTAATGTCATGGAGCTATCTATATTCACAATAATATGATATAAGTCAAATTGGATGGACGTGATTATGAGTCTTTTCTATCCTTAAATGAGCTAGCTAGTCTCAATACATTTTGTAAATAGAAAACAGAAAAATGTGAGGTTTAACAAGAATCTTATCATATAATGAGTAAATATGGTAAAAGTACGCTTACATCAATATATTACAACCAATATGAATTATTATTAATCAGATCAGTAATATAATAATTGTGTTAATATTCAAATTGAGGAAAGTGTTTGCAAATGATTCCATTTTTGTTGACCTTTAATTATGATTGTTAAATTAGCACAAAGATCTTAACTCAAACTTTAGAAACCATAATCTATGTGGATGTAACAAAAATTTAAGAAATAGAAAACCACATAGAAAAATTATTTTTAGCATGGCAAAGTTAATTTTTTAAATACAATTACTGCTAACACATTTTGCATTAGACTTGTAAAGAAAATTATTTTAACATTTACATACACATAATAACATATATTATAAAAATCTTTACATAGATGTACAGTATAACAGACTACAGATAACTTGCACTTACTCTACTACTATACTTTTAAATTACTATTGTTCTACTGCATTTAATTGCTTTTGCATGTGGAGGTATAACAAATTTAAAAATGATATCAGTTTAAAACGTTAAGAAAAAATAAGAACTTTAAAAATTTTTACAGTAGCTATCAAGTATTTCTAAAACATTGTTATTCCTAAAATTTAAAAAGTGCACAATTTTTGAAATACACCAACAATTACAACATTTTGTAATTATCAATACATAAAAAACAACTTTTATTCCCTATCCTTAAATTCTTTGTTCTACATTAATGTTTTAAAAGCAATTGTTTCTTTTAAATGCTGCCATGAGAATAATCTATCCCAAAGCAATCACTTTGTTTTAAGTTTTGTACAAATTTGGTTTTGTAAATACCATCAAAAGTAAAACCAATGTGGAGCTTTATTACTTTAAAAATGACTTTAGAAAATATTTTAGTAAGTATGTTAAGGGTCGGTTGTACAATTGCACAGTTCAGCCTCGGCATTACTAAACTTAGGTTCAACTTAAGCTAGAGCTTAAGATAGCAGCTATTGTACAAAGGTGGTTCAATGTCTGTTCAATTGAACTTTAGCAAACAGGGCATTATCTAATATTGGCAATAGTCATGTTTGGGCAAATACTATTACGGATTGTCAAAAACTCAAAACTGTTGTTTACATTTCTGTTATTATATATTATTACGCTATTCATTTCATTTGCTGTATTATTTCCTACTCAATTTCTTTTAAACAGCCAGTAGATTATATGGTGAGTATTTTGAAAAATTACCTTCCCACTAAATTGTGATTTCATAGATTTTTACCTAATTATTGTAAAGTGTAAGTACTTTGTTTTAGTATCTTTAAAAATTGAATACTAGTTTATGCTTTCTATGTAATTAATACTTTTAACTTAGCGATAGAGGCTGCCAGTAAATAAAGTATGGCAAATTTCTGTTTGCAAGACGAATTTTTAATAGTTTCTCTTGCAAAAAAAATATAACATTGTTATGTTCATTTTCTTTTTTAAAATATTTCCCTGTATTAGTATATATCAATACTATTCTTCAATAAATAAATATTACACTACCAGTATTCCAAATTGGTTTCGTTTATTTTCTACTATAAATAATTTATTATCCTTTTAAATAAATAAATTTCAGAATAACAATTCCTCCATCTCGTAATAGTATTCTTGAAAAGTTATAGTTATTCAAATAATCATAACTGAACTAAAACGTCAAAATATTTGAGATTGCACTGTCGGTAAACTCTGCATAAGTCACCAAAATCAAGGGTTTGTAATTAATCTGAGTTGAGCTTGGCTCAAGTTCCTGAACAGTACCCAGAGTCTCGGTTCAATGGTGGTTTACTTTTAAACCGCAGCTGAGCTGTGAATGTACAACCGACTCTAAGCGATTTAGAACATTATTTTTTTAGTTTTCAATTCCTAAATATGAACACCAAACTTATTCAATCTTTTTTATTTATAAAGTTTCATAAAAATAAATTGAATGAAATGTTTTCATCTTATTTTAAAAATAGGATGTAATTTTACAATCATTTAGATATAATATGGATGCCCACAAACTAACCAAAGAAATAACATTTTGATTAAACAAAAATATTGTAATAAGTGTTTTCTTATAGGCAGTGTATTATCTGTAATAAATGTGAAAATTATATATTATTATTAAAAAATTTAAAAAAATGAGAATATGAATTCAAACATTTATCATTGTTAACACACATAAGTACTTCCATATTCCTATTTACATTTTTAACCTTTAGTGATATAACATTTTTCCTTAAAATATATAAATAAAGTTTTACTCGTTCATTTCGTGAATTTAAAATTTGTAAATTCTTTTGGTTAGTCAACCTTATCCAACAACATGAATCAGACAGTCGACCTATGCAAACAAAACTGATATTTACAAATTTTAAATGTTCTCAGCTTTAAGAATCAGTAAAACTTTTGTAATGTTTTGTTTTGTGAATGATTTCGTTGTACCGAAGTGTTTACACAGAATCAAAATGTGTCAAAATCTTTGTGCCAATTTAATCAAACACTGAACTTCTAATATATATATATAATTGTTCCAAGCATTGTACAATTAGCGCTAAGTAAATAAAACACTGCATTAGCAATGCGTCACTTGAAACTTATCACAAGTAATTTTCTAAGCCCTATTCTAATGATTGTAAAAAAACCCTTAGTTCCCTTAATTCCATTAATTTAAAATTTTATAAACAGAGGATGGCTTAGCTATCTGTAAAACATGATACTACATACTTTGGTTCGTGTAACATAAAGTTACAACAAAATATGGGAGCTAGCAAGACGCTGATTATGTACTGCAATTAAGGAGCTAACATTTTTGATAACTCTTCATCTTGTAAACATCCTTTAAGAAACTCTTCTTGTGTAAGCTGACCATCGTTGTTTTCATCCATTTTCGCGAAAATGTTTTTGGCTCTCTCTTCTGCTGTGTCAGCAGGTCTATTAGACGAACATGCGCCTAACATGTCATATATTGCCTATATAATAAATTAAAATTCAAAACTAATCGACCTAAAAATTAAAATTGTAGTCATACCTGAACAATCTTTGTCATTTCTTGGATGTCAATTACACCATTTCCATCAACATCATACATTCTAAAAGCCCACTTGAGCTTCTCTTCAGGAGTTCCACTTGATGTAACATCGATCGCCAATAAAAACTCCTGCATGCAAAAAACAATGCATTAGTTATTTATTTCGCACTCTTAAAATACCTACATAAGTAATGTTTTGCTACAAGCAATATACTTTAAGCACATAATAAAAACCTATAATCTGCAGATATAATAATTAATTAGAAATCGCTTAGTATGTAATTATTCCAGTTTAAAAGATACTAGATTACCAAAAGAACTTACCAATGTATATGTATAGTACCAAAATTGAAATTCTTAGTTTCTTATATTAAAGGGTAAAGTAATGCATAAAATCAAATATAACTTCCGATGAGACTGTTTCTCTTTTAAAATAAAAGTTTTGAGAAAATCTCAAACATGCATCAGTTCCTGGAAGTAAGTCTGAGATAAACCTTTAAACATGCATCAGACAAAAGGGCTTTTGCGGTTTCTCTACTGGTAGCACCTTGATGCCAAAACGCATTTTTACCAAATTAACTGCATTTATACATATGTGAAAAGTATGTGGTAGTACATGACAGTGATGATTGCGATTCACATGTCATAAGGGTCATTTAAAAACTATGTTATTTTTATGTACTGTTTTCTTATAAATGTACTTTAACTATATATATATATATATATATATATATATATATATATATATATATATATATTAAATGTTTTTATTTTTCTTGACCTTTTCACTCTATATTTGTTTGGGGATGCTTCTACATAACCTCACTCAATCACATGTACGTTTCAGCTATTTGAGCTTTTTCCAGTCATTCCTTAAATTTGAAAAGGACTCATATTTATGGAATAGTTAGTTAAGGTTTTTTTGTATGCTAGTATTTGAATTTAGAATAATGTATGTGTATCAGTCGATAATTTGATTAGAAGGGTGGCAAGCCTTCGGTGCAAATTTTCGCAAGTATATAAGAAAATAATTACACCTAACTAATCAGATATGTTTAAATACGACTTATCTTGATAAATTTTGTATATAATAAGATTTAATTAGGGAGTTGTTTATGAAGAAAATTACGAGATTAAGATTTGTGAGTGATCATCCTACTTATATATATATATATATATATATATATATATATATATATATTTATCCAGTAGTTATATATATATATATATATATATATATATATTTGAAGTTATATTTAAGATGCTGCTCGTAAGACCAAGCTGTTGTAGAAATTTTATTTTCTATTTTTACTGTATAAAATTTGTGATGAGAGTATGTTGTTTTTCATAGATGTTATACTTAAGCTATTGTTTGCAAGCTTGTTTGTGAAAAACCGTATCGTATTATTATTATAGATCTGATAATGAATCCAGTGGTTTCAATTGAAGAGTGTGTGCATGTGCGCCTGTGCGTGCGCGCGCAAGCGTGCAAGTGCGCGCGTGTGAGTGAGATTAGAGGTCGTCAAAAGATCCATCTAGCATCATTTCGTAATTGATCATTTTCATAGAGAAGCGTATTCATTAAAACTCTCGGTATATTGAATTATAAATGCATATGCCCGTGATTGAAAAAATTTTCATTCTTTATGACAAAGAAAGTGTGTTTTTAGATAAGGGTAATAGTACACTTCGCAAGTTTAAGAATTTCAATTTAAATAAAGCGTGTGTCATATTCAATTGCGTTTTCCTTTTAATACCAAACACGTTAGTGCTTAGATGAAGGTGTATTCATTTAAAATATCAGCCGATATTCAAAAACTAGGAAAGTGTAGTTGAATTGAAAAACGTGTTCGTTGAACTTCTAGAATAACCCAGTAGTAGGGTCATAAAGAAGTAAATGGCATTGTCCAAATTATAAGATAGGAGGAGATTAATTACAGCCATACATTTTGAATGTCGTAAAAATAATGAGCGACTTCAACTAATTGGTGTAGCCTGAGGCTATTAGAACAACAGATTTCCTGAAAGTTGCATCATTATTTGCAATACGTTACAATGTTTCAAAAATGGAGAATAAATGAATGATAATTAACTACTGCAAGATAAAGTTTTTTTAATTCAAATAAAAGCGTATATGGGATTGGAATGGCAATTCTGATTGTATTTAAGGAAAAATGTTTAACGACTTGGACCTGAATGGGTGACTACGTGCCAAACAGAGGCAACAACAGCGAACAACATCATTTACGCCGTAAAACAAAAATTACATTGTTTTAAAATTTTAAAAGCACATTTCTATTCATTAGTTAAGTTCCATGATTTGATTATTGTTGTGTGTTAGTATTTGAAATGAGAGTCCAAGCCGTTGTGGCAATTTTGGACTCTACTTTTAGATTTCAATATTTGTATGAAAGTGTTTCTTCTTTAGAGATATTGCTAGAGAAATGCTGTTGTGGATGTAGGAATTGTTATTTAAAAGATTGTTAAAGAATATTTCGTGTCATTTTATTTAAATTGAGCTAGAAAAAAAATAATTAGGAATAGATCTTTTATTAACCACTTCAGACCACAGCATCCTTTATTGGTTTCCAAAGTTGGGCATTTCCAGTCCACATCAACTTTTACTAGCTCCAAAGTCGCGTCACTTCAGTCCACAACACTTTTATAGCACATTTGGAATCATCTACAGCAATATATTAGATTTAGCGTTTCAGCAAGTTGTATTATTTGGTACACGATTTTTCCAGGTGTTACCTCGTATTGTTGTTGACGGGTTCTAAAAGAATCGTTAGTCTGATGATATTTCTACCGAATCACATCAGCCATATTCTGGTTTATAATAGCTGTCTGCTGTTTGTCTGTCTGCGGTGCTGCTTATATTCTCCTGGTAAAGTGGGGAGGGGTGGGGGGGGGGATATTCCCGTTCGACTGTTGTTGTATTTGGTTGTTCTTGACTTGGTTGTGTTCAGTTTTACATTTTTATTATTATTATTACGTTTTTTTAACATGTCAAACAATACTGCAAAGAACAATTTGATACTTTTCAATTTATACAACTTCGTGTAAGAGTTAGTTTAAACAAAATAATTCAAACATCCTTTATAATGATACATTACAGTGTTAATTTATATACCTATCAATTGTTCTCGATTTTGTAAATACTTCTTACCACAATACTTTGCCTGTCGGAATTAAAAGTATTAATAACTTAATTCGATGTAATAAGGGTGGGAAAATGTGTTCATTTGATTGTGTTTTTAATATGTCAATAAATATATTATAATTGTTTTTTAAAGATAATTTGTCAAAAAATAATGTACAGTTTTTAAAAAATATATTTTTTACCTTACCAATTATTAGTAAAGTTAAAATTCCTTTACTGAAATGAATTTCAAATTATCTTTATTTGCTTACACAAATTCCTTGTGGTTTGAACACTTTTACACTTCTTCATTTTTACTTTATACAATTTCTTATACTGCCGCGAAACAACTTCGAAACAAGTGTTTAGCATCTTCCAAGTCTCTTTTATATATTTTGAGAGCGTGACGCCGGAGCTGCGCTTTAGCGCATTTCCGTTTGAAAGGGAATTCCGTTGCCGTATCTTACTGCACTGAATTAGCTCATAAAAATAACTTGATCCATCTTGTTTGCGCCCAATTATTTTATATATTAAATGACGTAAACACCTTAATCAACATGAAAGTATTAAATTTGTATAAATGTTTTAATAAGAGCACGCTAGTTAGATAAAGTCCCAGAAAAATTTAATTATATTGATAAAATTTGAAGAATAGGCGATTTAAAAAACATTTCTACTTAGAGGTGCTTTCAATAAAAATAAGCGGTTGTAATAATAGTATTACATCCCATTAGTACGTAAAAAAAAGTGATACAATAATTCCAAAAATACCTGTGGATAATAAATGAAAGTATATCGCAATAAAAATCCAAAAATGAAAAAGGTTTGTATCTGTTAATCAAGTTCATCTGAAGGAAGTTGCGACACAGGGCTCATCAATCATCTCTATTTGAAGATGTCACGCCACAGGGTGCCCACCAATTATCTTTAGTGTACACATTACGTTCTAATGTAAGTATTCTGGTCAGAGGAAGACCAATTGGCGCTACAGTATTCCTTTTAGCTAAACACATACTAGGCCAATTAGAGGTAGATCTAAGTTTTTCTGTTGTTATTCACTGTTAAAATTATTTTTACAATACAGGTTAGGTACACAAGACGTGGAGTTTTTTATTTGTGTTTAGTTTAAACTAGTAGAAGAAAAGGGCGTAAGCGAGGCTCCATCACCTGTAACAGCAGTGATAACCGCTTTACCGTTACTTAGAACGCCCACCTTCCAGGAAAGCTTTATCTGTGTTGATTACTTTCAGGTGGGTTGGCGCTCAAAGATAAAACATATACAAAAAGAACGTTTAAAGACCATTCGTAAGCATAAAAGTATTTAGTAGAATTCTCAGAATTTGTATACCCCTAAAAGTAGTATATTTGCTTTCATAGAATCCATCCCTCACCACTGAAAGCCAGCCGGTGCACTAATTTACTGTTACGGCATTCCTCCCCATGCAGAGTAAAATTAATTCAGAAACGTAACGTCAATTCAGCATGTAACACAGTTTGTGTTAATAAGAACGCCAATAGGAAGAATGCCCCACTGGAATTTACTCCTCGGATCGTCTCTGAATAATGGTACACTAATTGTAACAAAACGATATCACAAATTATTTGCTTCACAGAAGACATCACAAAATCTAATTTTAACATGCCAATTGACTAATGTTAAAAACTATTATAAAATATTTATTCGTTTGGAAAATGAACAAATATTAATTAAAGAGAAACCATCACTGCAAAGTTACCTAAATAGTGTCAAAAAAAGGAAAATTGTTGGAAATAGTCCAGTAGATTCAAATTATGACAATAATGCAGCAGCCACTAACCCAGAAGGCAGCTCTGCATTTTAAGTCTATAACTGAAATAACGCCACAAATTCTACCATTCATGAAACTATATTACAGTTACATGATTTCAAAGGTGTATGTGAAGTAACAACTGAAGTAAAAAATTAAACAAAAACAGTATTATTGATCTACTATTCATTTTTATACATTATTTGTCTTTTTTTACATTGTATGTTATTCTTTATAATTATTTTACTGTAGGAATTTTGTAAAAAATACAATCAGATCATTTAGGAAACCAAAATGAAATATAGCAATTTAAAGCGTTGGCGTTCCTTGAAATACAAACCGAACGCCAAAAGAGGAAAATTAATCTTAAACGAACAAATTAATATTGAGGTACCCTGTACATTCAGATTTCATGAATAAATTTTTACCTTTATAAAAGGTAATAAACCTGAAACCATAAAAGTATAGTTTTATTTCTGTGTAATACATATAAGAACGTAACTCAAATTACTCGAAAAACCGCTAAAGTGGGAACAAATTTCAATATTACGTAGTATAAAGTCGAAATAACGATGTACGCATGAATAATTATCCGAGTATTTGTGTAAACAGATAATTACAAAGTAAATTTTCAGAGTAAGTCATTTGAAAAAAGCATTTGCAACAATTTAAGAAGCAATGACAGGGAAATTATTAATTTGCATGTTCCATACCATAATTATTCCAAATCTAGAAGAAGAAGTTTTACAAATTTCTGTAAAATTAATATTATAAGGACATACGTGTAATTATAATACAAAGTAACACCCGCCCCCCTCCTCCTCCTCCACAACATATCATAAGCATATTCGGACAATGTAGTTCATTACGTAAAAACACAGACGCTTAGTTAATGGAACACACAAATATCAAGTTACAAATAATTTACTCATCATTCAATACAAAGTAAAAATATTTTTCATATAGTTATTCAAATTAATGAGAAAATGAAATAGCTACGGGTACGTGACCTTTACATGATAGAACCATAAAAAGTGAAGGAAAATGACAGCCGCTAGAAAGTGGACGAAAAACCATGAATTTATTTAACTATTCGCGAGCCGTAAACGAGCATACATGTGAGAGTTGCTGATGCAAGGTTAGTCGAGTACACCCCTTTGGTTATGAATTAACAAACGGAACTGAACGTGGTGAGACCCGCAGATTTGCGCACAAATCCGACAACACTTAGAATTGGGACGGATTTGTTCCAAAAGCAGTAAAATTGGATATAGGAAACTCCGAAAGCAAATTAACTCAAGCTTGACTTATTGATTTCTTTATCCGTATTAAGACTTAACTGTAAGTCGTAGCTAATTAGAAAATGCTTTTATTAATTGTTGGTGGCATTTATACATGACGCTTGTTCAGTTAAATACTGATTAAATTATATAGTGTTAAGTTATTATAGATATAAAATCTGGACGGTGCAAGTTTTAATTGAAAATTTGCGACGTGTTGTAAATTATTATAATTGAATCATCAAGGATATGGTTAATCGAATATGCACTAATCCATGCAATTTTGCAATTCTGTGTGTATTTGTTTATAGGAATATTGTGATGTCGCTGATATTAAATTGATGTAATTAATTATAAAATTGTGTACGTATACCTATTTACAGAAATAATGAAATGAAGCCGTACTAAAATGATTTACCTGACGCAATGAGCGGAAGCTTGTAGAATTCTTTAGGTACACATACAGGGTAGCATTTTTGTAAAAAGAACTTTATTCCACTTGGAGGTCGAGATAGATAAAATCCCTAGAATTACTCGTCGTCCAGAAGATTATCACTGCACGAGTTGACGCACATAAAGTTGACAGTGTTGTATGCTTTTCAAGGTAAGTGTTCCTAGTAATGTAGATTGAAATTGCACCTATTTAATTGTTACACTTTCGATATTGTTCAATTTCTTTAATTCATTATATAGCGACCCACTCCTGCACCACTGTAGCTAGTAGGTGCAACCTTAATTTGTTACAGGATTCCCGCTTCTGCTGGGCAATTTCAAATTTAATAATTTAACGCTTCATTCACCCGTATTAGCAATTATACCCAAAATTAAATATGAAAGTTTAATTTTAATTATTAGTAAAATCTTATGTGATATTGTATGCATCGTTTATAAATAAACTATAAATTACTTTTGATTGGCACATACTTAAAACATATACCCAAAAATGAATATGAAGGTTCAACAATATAAGAAGAGAGGATATTGACGACTTATCATATAAATTAGTTTAATCTTGTTAATTAGTAAAATCTTGTGTTGATAATGTATGAATCGTTTATAAATAAAATATGTATTACCTTTATTGGTAAATTCTTAGAACATATAAATAAAGAATCTAAAATACAAATATACAACTAAATTACAATTAAATAATTTAAAATTTTTAAATAATGTTATGACGTTCCTTTGAAATGTTTATAATCATATTTTATTTTAGTAGTTCTGTATTAATAAATTCCACCAATAGAGTTATGCAATTCCCTTTAAGAAATATAATTTTTAGGTTACATGCATTTTAGATCTAAGGAAGAATTATTTTTGTATCGTTTATTGTTCATATTCAAAGACTGTCAAATTCATTATAATGCTTTTAAAAGTTAGAAATGATATCATCGTAATTTTGTACTTACAGCATTACAGTTTTATGATTCGTTTTGATTAATAATGTACCATGTTGGCGCCTATAACCTCATCGCCTGGGCATTAAATAAAGTTCACTTGTTAATTGTGCTAATGCAGAAAATAAAAAAATCCCTTTCTCTGGCTCTAGTTAACCTTTCCATAAGTTAATTATATATATATATATATATATAATAATAATAATAATAATAAGCCAAATAATACTTACAGTAAGCATATGTGGCATTTTATAAATTAACTTTGTATTATATAACCTTCTATTTTAATATGTATATAAGTTTTAGTAAAAATAAGTTTCAAACATGTAAATTAATTTAAAAAAAAATTATTCAATTGACAACTGGTATGTAACATATATTTTAGTATTTATTTATTGTTTATGTTGTGAAGTTGTAGCTATTTCGAAAACGCTCCATCGGACCGAAACGCGTAAATAGAGAAGATTCTGCATCTAATATATGAATATTTCAATCTGATCTAGTTTATATTGACCTACTTCCAAGAACTAGGAAATATATATATATATATATATATATATATATATATATATATATGTTATGTAGTATAACGACCTTGCTGATTTGAATATATTGAATGATATTAGCAGGTTGTAGGTCAGCTGGTTATTTAAGCGTACTCTTTATTATATTCTTAGCTTTCGGTTTATTTCAAACCTTTATCAAAGAAACTACAAAAACGTCATTATGGGCATCAAGCAATATACAATAAGTACTTACTAAATTGAGGTTGAATGCACATCAATATCATTGAACTATATAAAACTTAAAAGTATACATCAAATTTTAAAATTGAACAATAAAACATTTAAAACTGTAAACTATAAACTATTTACCTTGTGAACATGTATACTGTAAATAACCTTCAACGATAATTCTTTTATAATTTTGACAATTGTATTCTAAACCTGTCTTGATAGAGTGTGGGTGTGTTGAATGCGCATGGATGTGTGTGGGTATGTGTGAACGTATGTGTGTGTGTGTGTGTATGTTGTGTGTGTGTGCGTGCGTGCGCGCGCACGTACGTGTTCCTGTGTTATGCTATTGGTCTAATTAAGTTTGTTCTAGGTTTGAAATTAAGTAGATACGTGTATATACAGCTTAGTTGATCTATATCTGTCCTTTTATTCATGGTATCCGTGTTTTTAATATGTGGCACATTTCCAAAATTCCTTTTGATCGCTTACCTTCCATTTGTAGTATTTTAGGGTTATCCCAGTCTATTTTATGTTTGCTGTTATTTGCGTGTGTGGTTAATGCACAGGCATTGGGTTTAATCCGCATGTCGCTTTTGTGTTGTGTGATGCGTTGCTTTAAATATTGAGAGCTTTGACCAATGTATTTTAAATTGCAGTCTAAACAAGTAATTTTATAAATGACATTTCTTTGTTGTAATGGTGGCGTTTTATCTTTTAATTTTGAAAAAAGGGCATTTAAAGTCCAAACGTTCTTCTTTGCAATTTTTATGTTGTATTTTTTTATTACATTTTCTAATTTTGGGGTTAAATTTTCAATATATGGTATTGTTCCGTATTTGTGGATATCTACAACGTAGATATTCGAAACAATGACAACACTGTAACCTTAGACTGGTATCAGAAGCCTACTAGCTGAATTACCTTTCATACCATCCTTACAAGATAAAAGTAAATTTTATTTTGGGCTTAAAAATCAGAATAAAAAGAATATGTCGTCCAACATTATTTCAAAAGAATTTAGACAAATTATTTATTATTAATAAAGAATCTTTTATATAACCACGAAGCTCCTTTAAACAATTATCTTTCTAATGTACCCCCAAACAACTATGTTGATCACGTTGTAGATATCCAGAAATACGGAACAATACCATATATTAAAAATTTAACCCCAAAATTAGAAAATGTAATAAAAAAATACAACATAAAAATAGCAAAGAAGAACGTTTGGACTTTAAATGCCCTTTTTTCAAAATTAAAAGATAAAACGCCACCATTACAACAAAGAAATGTCATTTATAAAATTACTTGTTTAGACTGCAATTTAAAATACATTGGTCAAAGCTCTCAATATTTAAAGCAACGCATCACACAACACAAAAGCGACATGCGGATTAAACCCAATGCCTGTGCATTGACCACACACGCAAATAACAGCAAACATAAAATAGACTGGGATAACCCTAAAATACTACAAATGGAAGGTAAGCGATCAAAAAGGGAATTTTTGGAAATGTGCCACATATTAAAAAACACGGATACCATGAATAAAAGGACAGATATAGATCAACTAAGCTGTATATACACGTATCTACTTAATTTCAAACCTAGAACAAACTTAATTAGACCAATAGCATAACACAGGAACACGTACGTGCGCGCGCACGCACGCACGCACGCACGCACGCACGCACGCACGCACACACACACAAACATACACACACACACACACACATACGTTCACACATACCCACACACATCCATGCGCATTCAACACACCCACACTCTATCAAGACAGGTTAAGAATACAATTGTCAAAATTATAAAAGAATTATCGTTGAAGGTTATTTACAGTATACATGTTCACAAGGTAAATAGTTTATAGTTTACAGTTTTAAATGTTTTATTGTTCAATTTTAAAATTTGATGTATACTTTTAAGTTTTATATAGTTCAATGATATTGATGTGCATTCAACCTCAATTTAGTAAGTACTTATTGTATATTGCTTGATGCCCATAATGACGTTTTTGTAGTTTCTTTGATAAAGGTTTGAAATAAACCGAAAGCTAAGAATATAATAAAGAGTACACTTAAATAACCAGCTGACCTACAACCTGCTAATATCATTCAATATATATATATATATATATATATATATATATATTAGATTGAGGAAATGACACAAAGTAATTTCAATTTGCAGTTTTAATTCATATATCAGAATTCTATCGAAGATATCTCGAATTATTTTATGTAGAACACTTCGTATTTACCATCCAAACAATCAACATGTAACTTGAGTAGGTTATCTTACCTTGGAAAATAGGTTATAGAACTGACTGCTAGTAGCCAATAATGTTCAAATAATACCCTATCCGGTTGGTCGCTTTAAATTTTAGAGGCACTTTAGTTCTCCGATCAACAACTTTATGTTGGACATAAGCATGTTAAAAATAACTAGTTTCGAGTCGCAAGAGATAGGCATTTAGTGGTGTCCCAGTTATCTGCAGGTAAAAATCACCCATCGATTATCTACAAAAGCCTCTAAAAGTACAACCTAAAAAATTGTAAAAGAATGAACATTTTAAATTAATTGCATGAAATTCATAAACATGCCCACATGTACGTTCTTGTTATTAGATTAAGAATTTATATAGTAATTTTATTCGTAGAAACGTTTTCCATTTAGCCAAGTCCTTTTTGATATAATTGATTATTAATATTTGTTTAATATTGTCTATCATGCCCTTGTAATGAAAGCCAAATTGTGTAAAATAGTTAAAAACATAATCGTGTAATAGTGTAGATTTTTTTTATTGCCGTTTATCACAACTAATGTGAAGATAATAGTTCCAGTTTTGTTATAGTAAATTATGTTGCAAAGGCGTGATTAAAAATCAGTCATTTAACATTTGACTTTAGAAACATTTCTTTCAGCTAACCGTTTTAACTAGGTATATTAGAATTTCTTGGTGAGCGTTGTTTTAAGTTTACCTCAACAATAGTGCACTTAGCGATTTCTCATGTGACTTCTTGGCCAAAATTACTTTCCTGATCTCAGGTTTTGACATCCTCTTGTTATTCTTTCTGGAGATTTTTCCTAAAAACCCCTCGAGATTCGGTGACGTCCAAGATACGTCCCGATTAAGACATATTTCACACTCGACAGCGTTCTTGAACACTCTTCAAACACTTACACCACTCGTCCCGCTGAGTTGGTCGGCAATCGTTCTTGTTAGTGCAGTCGAGGCTTTCGGTACTTTCTCTAAACGTAATTTTTAGCAGGGTGTGGTAATTCACCGAGTTTTTCTGTGGACTACCGGCTAGATTTTCTGGGGCCAAAACTGTATGTGATAAAGTAATAAATGACGTACAAAAATTTAACCAAGACGGTATTATCGATTCTATTTTACATATTTATACATTAACATTGTTTATTATTATTTATAATTATTTTACTATAGAAATTTTGTAAAAATATAATCAGATTAATTAATAAATCAAAAATGAAATACAGCAAATATACCCAAAATTGAAAGTGAAAATTCAATAAAATAAAGAGGGATGGGTTTGGAGGCTCAACTTATGAATATAAGTTTAATCTTAATTATTAGTAAAACTTATGTTGATAATCTATGAATTGTTTATAAACACACTATGTATTACTGTTGATTGGTACTTACTTAAAACATAAATAAAGGATCTAAAATTCAAATATGAAATTAAATTACAGTTAAATGATTTAAAAGGTTTAAATAAAGTAACAAATGAAATACATAATTAAACCAATTCGTATTATACAATTTCATACATTATTTATATTTATAATTATTTTAATGTACAGATTTTGTAAAAAATAATTAGATTAATTAAGAAACCAAAAAATAAATTATAACAATTATACCAAAATTGAACGAAAAAGTTTAACAATATAAGGAGGGAGAAGTTTTGACTCATCTTATTAATAAGTTTAATGATAATTATTAGTAAAATCTTATGTTGATAATGTATGAATCGTTTATAAATAAACTATTGTAACGCATGGGCGTTACGGTAAATAAAAACCAAATAAAAAGAGAGAAAATTAATCTAAAATGAACAATTTAATATTGATGAATCCTGTATAATAGATTTTAAAAATAGCTAATATTAACTAAGCATGGTATTTCAATTCTTGTAGTTTTAGAAAATATAATTTCAATGAGGGCAGTTAGTACAATTAAAGTAATAAACTAAATCAGAAAGTTATTTATAGTAAAATACATATTAGGAGGGATCTCGATTCATAAATTAATTTAAACCACAAAATGGTAAACCAAATATACATTTCAGTCAAATTCACATCAAAATCATGCCATTTAAAAAAACCTTTAGAATTATGAAGAAAAAAAACAGTGAATTTATTAATATACATCTCAAATGTAGAGCTTTTTTACAAATTTCAATTAAACAAATTGGAATCAATGTTACATATAAATAAAACCCCAGACACACTTTAATACAATGTATAATCCCGACATTGACTAGTGAAATTCACGGCTATCAGATTGCAGATATAATTTAATCATTTCGTATAATATGTTACAATGTATTCGTTTATATTGCTGAACAGAACGAAACACGAATTTTAACCTAAGTAAAATCACATCATACCACAAGTACTTTCCCGGGATTAGTTCCGTAAACCCAATAAGAATATTGTACTATTACTGTTGAAGAAACAATGGGAAAATTACACGTTACGCCGCGAACCCCCAGCTTGTTTCCCGTACAGAGCAAGTGGACTGTAAAGGTGGGTTTGTGTTGCTATAAAAATACTATGCGGTAAATCGAACCACCATATGCGCTTACCTTCAATGTTCAGGCTAGTGGTTTCTGCAGCGCCTTCCGATCCGAAATAAGTCTCTGCTTGGGAAATTGCAAAGCTTCAGGAAGATATATACACAAGCATACGTACATAAAATCCAAACACGACCGCACAGGTCACGAACAATTGTTAAACGTTGGTGCAAAACCGTTGTTAGATAATACCTCTCTGGTTTATAGCAAACAAACCTTGACTTTTATATTAAACCGATTGAAAAATAAAATCAGGTATTTTAAAGGCAATCGCAAACAATGACAAAAAACCCCCGACAACATAAATAAGAGGAAAGCATTAAAGAACAATAATTACATCCGACGGAAAAACAAATCAGTTATTTGAGAACCGGTAATAAGAACGTAATATAGCGGTAAACCCGCGCGCTAGTGGTCGGTATGGCGAAAAATTAGGTTTGAAAAATTAAGCTCGGAAAGTAAAATCCATAGAAGTTAATTTAAAACATCGAAAATGTAGTAGTTCGAGTTTGATGTAACGTTTGAATGGAACAAGATTCAAGTATGTAACGTGGCCTTCTTTTCGGAGAAAAATTTAAAACGGTGCGCAATCTTTTGTATACTTCGATTACAGATTTGACTAAAAGGCTAACCAGGGTGGAACTTCACAATCTCGCGTGTGCCGTAATAAAAGGGGCTACCGGTGGGGATAGCTCAAATAAGTGGATTTAATAGAGTTAAGGGTTAGCTGAAGTTGAAACACTCAAGGTCGACGGACATTCTCAGATTTAAGAAATTGGAATAAAACTGTGAAATTATGGGTTTTCATGTATATATTTAATAATTATGTATATGTGGATTGAAAATGTCAATGTGTGTATTTACGTAATAGGAAATTAAAGTGAAAGTAATTATTTTATTAAACTAATTAGCGATGGAACAGGTGTATATTGATTTCAAAGTATTTTGGGAAATGGACAATAAACAAATTACGAAAAAGCTGGAATTTAACTGAGGTCTATGTTGGCTATCGAAAACATTTTCAAAACTTGGGATTTATAAATGTCATGTAATCTAATATTGAAAATAGGAAAAATCTGGAGTGAGTAATAGGTTTACAGATGGATTAGATTGAAACCCTTTTTAGGATTTTTTAAAGCAATACCTGGCCAGAGTGAGGTTAAAAAATTTATATTTTTTTGAGAAAGTAAATGTGTATTTGTACTAAAATTATTGATGTTAATAGAGCTTAAGTGTAGATTATATGGCAAAGGATATCCAACTAATACAGTGCTGTTATCTTATTTAGAAGAGATATCATTTTAATTTTCAATTTTATTTAATCTGGCCAAAATTTAATGTGTTTTAAATATATTTTAGGGAAATATAAAGTGATAAAATTTAGAAAACTCTCTTGAGATGTACTTGTGACATTGAGTAGGCAATTTGTAAATCTGCACTTGCCTTCTTATGACGCCTGCAGTGGCGTAACTCAAAACTGATGCCCCCAAGAAATATTAATTAAATTGTGATGCTGTTTAGTGGGGAGTTAAGTTATATCTATAGTTGTCGCAGGACCATTCTGTACTTGTCGCGGGGCCCTTTTATGGACTGAGCCTCCCCGCACCACGGGGGCTGCGGGGGTAAATGTTACGCCACTGCATGCCTGCGCCTGTGTGCCTGGACCTTTGTGTTTTGCGTGCATCATAGCAATCAAACACAATTGTTACTTGCGAGAGAAAATGTTTAAGAACGTAGTTCTTGTACGACAAGCAGATAGCTTCATACTTTGTTGATTTAGGCAAAACAACTGCCCGCAAGAGATATCCACCGTCAACACAATAGTCGGGTGCCGTTGGGTGTGTAAGATACGTAAAGCGACAGAGATTCAAAGACCTCAGCAATCAACGCCTTCTTTGTTGCTCTCATGCGGCCGTTATCGAACAATGCATGAACGCTTGGAGCTAGTTTGTATTTAAAATATTCTGCAAATTCTGTATCGTTTGGACGTAGCTATACAATTCTATTGAATAACTGCTGTGAGTTGACTATTATATTGTGGTCGTGTACCCTTATAGAAGCTGTCATAACTGACAACGGCATAACTCGATCATTTTGCTTCAGCTTAACAGTATGGAAGTCCTTGCCGTTCATAGACGCCATAGAAGCCATCCCCACTTCAAAAGCCCGCTCGCAGTTCACGTTTTCATCAACAACGAGTCATGTGGATAAACTGATAAGGCGGCTCCGTGGCGTAGTTGGTATGTGTGTGACTACTACGCCCACGGTCTCGGGTTCGAATCCCACCACGGTCCGCTTGAAAAATGTTAGGCGAGCATTTTTCACAAAAATACACCCTCGTTCGGATGTGAGATAAAATGGAGGTCCCGTGTGTGTTGTCACGCACGTTACAGATCCCTACCTTGCTTGGAACAGTAAGGGTTCGGCAAAATTCCAAATTTTCCAGGTAAAAAAAACTCGCTTCCTGGATAATGTTGTACCTTCGGGTGGAGCATTGGAAAATCACATGTAAGGATAAACTGATGTTGGTCCTGAGGACGGGGCGCGAAGGGAGGATGTTGTTCGAGCCATTCGATTAGCCTTTCTCAATCTTTGTCGTCCCGCTCCTAACAACTAGATCGCAATTCCACATGTTGTTCCGATGTTACGCTCCTCACATCACAGAAATCCTCCAGCGATGCATAGCAAGGCACACACTTAGGTAGGACATTGACCCACTTTTCCAGAGTACTGTCTGTGATACCACGCCGCCTAGTTAGTCCTCCTGAAATGCTCAATTGTAAGATCCATGTAGCATACACGTTGAATACTATGATTCGACTGTCAAGTCCGGCAGTTAGGGAACATGTTAAAACATATTTCGGTCAACTTTCATAGTGGTAGACAAAACAATAATAATAATAATACGATGCAGTCTCGATCGACACGTCCGGTATGATTCGCACTAATATAAACCAGTAATTCGTCGTTAATTTAAATTTCAAAAAATAGTATTATTTATACTACCACTGGACAAAATAATACAGAACCTATAAAAACAATACAAAACTTAATGATTTCAAACAGCCCGTGAACATCACACGCGGAAAAATAACAAATTTCGGCGGATGTGCACGGGGTGGGGGTGGGGGTAGGGAGACTGCAATAATTTTATATTTAAAGTAAAACATTTTATATTAACTTTTTCAGCGGAAGAATGGGTGCTCTAATTTATTACTCTGTATACATAACTATTGTTTGATGAAAATTGTTGTATGCAATTCAATTTGTTAACTTGTCATTCTCCCCTTTGTTTTCGTGGCGGGATTAGTGGGTTGCTTCCTTGGTCCACTATTGGGTACCAGTAACGTCGTTATTGATTGGCTTAGATTTCCTTGAACATATATGGCAATCACGATCATTTTGGGGACATAAACACTGATTACGGGTCAAATATTTGTATTTTTTAGGTGCTCAAATTTAAGGTCTTATAAAAAATGCCAAGCTTAGGACAAGTGAGAACGTTTGATATGTTGCAGAGCACTAAATTCTGAATTGATACCCTAATTTTCAGTTCCACTTTATTTTTTCCGGATTTCAGGCTTTTTGGTCTAAAACTCCTGTATTTCGTGTAGGAATAATATCGGAAGGGATTTACGGTTCGGCGCTTCTTAATAATTATGACAAGTTGAAAATGCCTTTCGGGGTAAGTACTAAGTGTAACGTAGTTGTTTTCATTTCAGTAATTTTATTTATTATTTATATTTCGAATTTCTATATTTTCTTTTATAATTTTTCTATAGGAACCCACTTTCGCATTTCAGTTAGCCGACGCACTTTTATATTGTTACGGGGTCTCCACCCCTTCAGTGCAAATAAAAATTTATTAACTTACCGCTCATTGTACCCGTAACTATGTATTGATTTGATTGGTGAATACTTAGAACATAAATAAAAGATCTAAAATACTGGAAACAATTCTGTACGAACTATTTTGTAATTTTAAAAATTAATTTAGCTTTTTAAAGTTTTAACGTCAATTATATACCTATTTTTGTGTTTGCTTTTAAGTTATTCAAATTACACAAGAGAACTCTCTGGATATTGTGGTTAGGTTCATTGTTTGTGCATAAATTGCGAGGGTGCATGTTTAACCGATTACTAAATTTTCTAGCTGTAAAAGGGGATGGCTTTTTAATTACGCGGTTCATTTAAACTACGTCCAATATTGGTTTCGTTCTACTTCCCTTAACTAGGAATCCTTTTGTGAAGGGTCTAAATTTATATATTTAGGAAACTGAGTGTCCTAAGTAACGAATTGTTATAAACAACATCAGACTTAAAAGTGTTTAACAATTCTAGATTTCATTTTCGAACACTAATTACAAAAATATTTAGTTTGCATGCGTTGTTCATCAGTTAGAAACAAGATGAATCACTGGTAGATTCAGATTTGAATTTGTATATTAAAAATTTTCAAAAAATTCGAAATTTAAAACATAATAGTGGCTTGTTTTTAATATAAGTGCTTTTAATAACATAAAGGTTGTATTTCAGCAAATTAATTTTCTAATCGATTCAAGGCGAGGGTAAACCGCCGCTTGATCAAAGCCAAGAATATCAACAGGCGGATATTACGCCCGCTGAGCATCGAAGGTCTTTACACTTTGTTAACTTTACACAGAACTTATTTAATATTTAAAGTTTTTAAAGCGAAATACCAATTTCAAATCGATATCGTACAAGTTAAATGGAAGCAGTTTCGTCTGATTGCTTTTGAGATAATGATAATATTGCTTATGCAACAAATCGTATCTTTGTTTTATTAATATAAAAGCTTTGACATACCACTACGCACTACGAGAGTCAATATATACGCTCCACAAATCAGTCTTAGTAATTAAGGCTTGATTTTTCAACATAATACCAATAATGTTTATAAACCAGTTAGTCAAGTAATTTTTAAACATTTTAAACCTTCAGTGGTGTCTGAAACTGATCACTTATTGTGGTATCGAATGAGTTATTTAATAATAAGATTTTACATCCACTGTAAAAGTACAACATTCATTTTTTTAAATTAAAAACGCGTGTCCTCTTGACCCAAAAAAATTAAGAACCTCCGCAAGTCCGAAAAATATTTCAAACAGTTACGTAAATCTGATTAATAATGCGTGTAAACTGACGCCCATGTGAATTCGAAATAATTACAAAAATTAAATTTTGGTTGCAAATTTCAAAAGCTACGTAATTCACATACAAATTCGAAACTTCGTACACAAAACCTTTTTGTTTTAAATTTTTATGGTCTTCAAAAAAAATGAGAATTCACAAAACAAATGCATCGCCCATCCAGGAACCCCTCTTCGGAATATATGCAAATCGCAAAAATTGAATTTTTATTTACTTTTGAAATTTTTGTAAAGTTTAGAAATTTGAGAATATGGCTTAATTAATTGAATAACAAAGTTGCCACCTCCTCGATAATTCGCAACCATGTGCAAATTTATAGTGATCGATTTTAACATTTTTTCACTTCCAAAGAAGTGCAAACCACTGCTATTAATCAAAAAAGGATATTTTAGTTTAGTGAGTATTAGTCGCAGCTGCATTCGCCTATATGATCCAACACAATAAACAATTTTAAACATTTTGCAAAGTTTGTATCAGTAGCGACTCCTGCCGGTTTGTTTCAAAGAATAGCCATGGTTAGACTGCACAATCTAAAAATATTTTCGCGTATACACAGGGTCCATTCTGAACGGACCTGCAGCTTGAAGAAGTTCTAGAATACTAGAACGGGTAAAATGGCTGCGTGTTTCAGTGAGCTAAAGCTAAAAAACCTAATTATAGGATTCACCAAATTTAGTGGGGTTTTTAGCAAGGAACCAGACAAGGTAGGTCCCGAAGGAGGGTATCAGCTCTTTCGGTACTTAGAAGGGCAGAAACCTTGGAGATTGGTATGGCATTTTAAGACACTATTGCGATGTGAAAGCTAACGGGAGACCACCACACTACCTTACAAATACACAGCGTACTGAAAATGTTTTTAATATTAGTGATGGCATCCTCTGGGGTAAAACATTCCGGAGTTAAAATAATCCCCCATTTGGAGCTCTGGGAACTAACTCTCGGAAGATGTTATCAGCAAGTTTAAAAGAAAAGCCGGAAACATTTTGCGAGTCGGAACGTGGAATGTCACAAGCATGAGGCAAGTAGGTAAGCCAGAGAATCTGAAAATTGAAATGAATAGGTTAGCACTAGACATAGTTACAATGAGGAAGAGGTAGAAGCCATGTACAAAGATATCGAACACATACATCCGTAAACGGAGATTTTAATATAGTTGTAGGTGAGAATAGGGAAGGAGCGGTAGTAGATTTATTTGGCTTAGGCGCGAGAAACAAGAGAGCAATAGACTGGTAGAATTTTGCGACAAAAACAATTTAACCATCATAAACACATTATTTTAACATCACGGTAGAAGACGATACACGTGGAACATGCCAGTAGACATTGAGATATCAAATAGATTACAATCTAGTTAGATTAGACAACTGTTTAGGAAGCAAGTAAGAGACTATAGAAGCTACCCAGCAGCGCAGATATAAACACTAACCACAACATAGTAATTATGAAGGCCACGATTAAATTAAAAATTTGAAAAAAAAAGGAACGGAAAAAGGCACTTTGACTTTGAGAAACTAAAAGATAAAGATATCAAAATTAAAATTATCATTTTCAGTAAATTTTTTCATTTAAACATATGTTGTGATACATCGTTGAAAAGAAAAAAAAAAGCTATCTAACCATCTAAAAATCCAATATGGCGTCCATTTAAAATATGAAAGTTGATGCTAATATCTCGATAACCGCCATCTTGAATTTAATTTTAATATCACTTTTAAGTGCACACAATTGAACTAAGTAACTTTTATAAGAAACATTTTTTCGTATCTCTTATTATAACAAAAATATTCGACTTCGAAGAAATTGGCAGTTTTCAGTTTTTTTTAAATAATTTCTAAACCGTTTGGAATTTCGAATGTATCTATGCGGAATTTAAATAAGCTATCCAAATGACACAACTTTGCCCATTTAAGCAGAGATCTATATCATTAATAATAAGAAAGATACCCATGCTATCCTACTCAATTTGGGACACCCTGTATACTCTTGCCATATAACTACTTTCTCTACATTTTCTATAATGATGAATACTCCGGTGCCCCTTATATTTTTGCTATATAGTTTTATATCCCTGAAATTCATTCTAATTAGTTTGTATGTTTCGTTTGTCTTTCCTATTTCCATCTTAGTTTGTACCTTTTTGTACTTTTCATTAATCCCTTGTTCTTTAGTTTTCCTGCACTTGTAAATAATTTCCCATTTTATGGCTTTGTATCTATGCTTTCCCGCTTCGTCTGGTCTATTTTGTATTTTCGCCTTTTTTCTATTAACTTTGGAATATTCTTTGCTACCACCCATAGTTTCTTATTTTCTTTTTGTTTATACCACATTATATCTCTGGCCGCCAAATCTAAGCTGGATTTAATGTTATTCCATTCTGTTGCTACTATCAGATGTCTTTCAACAATTCGTTTGACTTTTTATCAAATCTTTTGTGGATATCTTCATCTTTTAGTTTCTCGAAGTCAAAGTGCTTGTTTCTATTCCTTTTTTCACATTCTTAAATTTATCCGCGGTTTTATAATTACTATGTTGTGGTCAGTGTTTGTATCTGCTTCTGGGTAGCTTCTACAGTCTTTCACTTGATTCCTAAACCGTTATCAAACAAGAATGTAATTTATTTGATATCTCCCTATGGCTCTTGACATGTTCCACGTGTAGCGTCTTCTAGCACGAAGTTGAAATAATGTATTTGTGGTGGTTAAGTTGTTTTTGTTGCAAATTCTACCAGCCTATTTCCCCTGTCGTTTCTCGTGCCTAAACCAAATAAACCTACTACCACTTCTTCCCCGCTCTCGCTTACCACTGCATTAAATCTCGCATAATTATTTAACTTTCGTGTCCTATTATAACCCCGCCGTCGAGGTACGCGAGCCACTATGTCAGTTGGTAGCCATGTTAGATAATTGTAAAAATGACGCGCAATTTATAGATGACGTCACACAACGTGCAAATTATTGCAACACATAAAAAAAGGACGAAAATACAACTCACATGAATTGCCGGGTTTCTTGCGGAATTACTCCATGATGGGTACAGCGGGGCTCCGTTGTCGATCCCTCTCGGGCGTCAGCTGCTTCGCTACTCTTTCTCGGGCGTGGGAATTCTTGAGCCGGTTGAATGCAAATTCAAATTGTCTTCTTTTTCCTATGTAGGGAACGACAGGATACTGGTATATAAGGAACGATAATCAAGAGAAGGCAAAAGGAATCTACATAACACAAAAAAGGCACGATAAGATACAAGACCGCCACACTGTTCACATCCCGGAGGCTAGTTCTAATACGTCTATCGGAAATCTACCTTCTTCCTTCTTGGCATACCCGTTCGCGCAATCTGGCGCAAACGCACTGTCTGAAGTGACGAAAATACGCGCACGTCCTTTTAAATTTATGGCGCGAAATTCTTACATAATAAAACTTAATTGAAAATGTCTAGTGCCGAATTTTTCGGCACGTAACAATCGCGACAAAGCCAAAAAAGAAAAAACTTAAACAAGAAAATGACTGTTAGCACAGTAACATCTTAAAATCTAAATCCTAACTAGCCTACATAAATCCTAACTAACCTACATGAATCCTAACTTAAATCCTACAAAATGTTTATTTGAGGCGCCACCTGATTTTTTCGACCGATAACACGTCTTCCGGATTACCAGAAAACAGAAAAGTGCACACACGAGTCTTTGGTGTGGCGCAGTTATAGTAGACAGCACAAATTTGTAGGGGAGCATGAAACACTACTTAAACTAAAACAAATGCGACAAGTCGCCTAACCTGTATACTAAACAAAAGCTAACATTACAGTTTCCTAAGTGCAGACGCACATGAGCGTTGCATCTAGACTGTTTCTTCGTTGGCAAAAAGTGCCCAAATTTAAAAATGTTCAAAAAAGTGAGTTACTTTACACTCTAGCAAATTTTTAGTTATTGGTACTCTGGTTTAATAAACAATACACATCAAAACTTGTCCGTGACGTGGTTGTGAATCAACAAATTTACCAAAAGTACCACCTTACTAATTCCTTACATTGCTAACCTAACAAATTACATTTCTACCATCAGGTTAGCTTTTTCACTTAATATTCAAAAAGATAATTCCCACGTCTGGTCATAAATACCAAACGTTAGGAAGATAAAAAGATAAAACAAGATCTAAAGTTATTATCGAAGATAATAGATAAGATAACGATATTGAGTTTAAGTTATTATCAAAGGTAATAGGTAAGATAACAATATTAAGCTTTAGTTATTATTAACGATAATAGGTAAGATAACGATATTAAACTAAAGTTATTATTAAAGGTAATATGTAAGATAACGATATTAAACTAGGGTTATTATCAAAGATAATAAATAAGATAAAGATATTAACCTAAGTTATTATCCAAGACAATAGGTAGGATGGCGATAGAGTGGCTCCTTGAAGCCGTTAAATGGGAAGTTCTCGTGCCCCCTAAAAAGAGCGACCTGTAAAGGAAGCCCGTTTGCAATAAACGGCACGAGAGACCGGCAAAGGCATTTGGGTGCATCCCTGCACCCGGCGTTAATCGATATCGGTGATATAATCACCCGATATCCACATATTTCTACATACACTCACATATTCACACACTCATACATACATTCACTGTTAGCGACCATGTGCGCTGACAGCGGCACCACATCACCTCACGAAAGATTCCCAGAGACGTGGTCCAGGTGTCTGTGAAAACCCCCCGCGCAACCACACGGTGACTAACAGAAATGAAAAGGCAATAGAAATAGGAACGGTAGAAAGAGGGAGGTAGGTATTTGTAATGCATAAGAGGCACTTCCAGGTAGAAAAAAAATAGAGGAAGGGCTCGCATTGAGCTAAAGAGACAGAAAAGGTGGATAGCAAAGCACTACTCAATCAGCCAATGTGGTCAGCAGGCCGGAGTGAGGGAAAAATCACACTTATGTGGTAGGCGGGTGTTCCGAGACGAGAACAGGTCTACCGAAAAAAAGATAAGGCACAAACGGAGACAGCAGGATACGAAAAAGTAGAGTTTTTGGACAAGCGTTCGAGAGAAGGTAGAGAGTTGTCCCTGTTAAAACACAGATCGGTCTGAAGGACCACCTGCGATATTAATCCGACAAGTTAAGGTATATCATAAGTTAAAAAAATTCACTAGACTCTTAACGAGAACTAGTACAATCATTTTCCTAACGAGTGCATCCACTACGATAAGAAAATCAAACAAAAGTTGACACAGCAACTTAAAAGTATCATTATAGATACAATTACACGAAAACAAACTGTTTCAAAGTAATTTTTTAAATCGGTAACGCCCTAAACACACAAAAATGCCTAATTATAAGTCGTTAAATACAGACACACTGTCCCAATATGCTAAAACAACCGAGAATTTAATAAGATATCAATAAAAAGCGATAGCCCCTCACCACGAAGTTCAATAATAAACAACGAAAAAAATGTTTATATGTTATGATGATTTAGTAGAAAAGAAACAAATAATAGTATAGGATAATGTGAGCGACTGTCATAATTAAGAGGAAAAACACATGGAATAGAAAGTTCTAGTTTTTTGCAACTGCGAATATGAACTATTTCTTACAATGGCATAGGCCGCGTTTCCTATGTGAGCCCAAAGAAGAAAGCATTCACTCTAACATCAACTCAAACCAATCATAAAAATTCAATGAGTTATTACAACCAAAGTTACGACAATTACCGTTCATTTACATTTCCAATGCTCCACCCAAAGGTACTACATTGGCCAGGAGGCGAGTTTTTTGTTGCCCGGAAATTTAGAATTTTGCCGAACCCTTGCCGTTCCAGGCAAGGTAGGGATCTTTAACGTGCGTGATTACACTCACACACGGGACCTCCATTTAACCTCTCATCCGAACGAGGGCGTAATATTTGTGAAAAATGCTCACCTGCCATTTTTCAAGCAGTCTGCCGTGTCGGGATTTGAACCCGAGACCTTGAGATCCGTAGTCTTACGCTTACTACATTGATCCACGGCGACGCCTACGACAATTACCTTACATGTGATTTTCCAATGCTCCACCCAAAGGTACTACATTGGCCAGGAAGCGAGTTTTTTTTTTACCTGGAAAATTTGGAATTTTGCCGTACCCTTGCTGTTCCAAGCAAGGTAGGGATCTTTAAGGTGCGTGACAACCCTCACACACGGGACCTCCATTTTACCTCTCATCCGAACGAGGGTGTATTTTTGTGAAAAATGCTCGCCTAACATTTTTCAAGCGGACCGTGTCGGGATTCGAACCCGGGACCTTGGGCGTAGTAGTCTGCCTACGACAATTACCACAAAATTAAACGATGTAAGATAAATACTAAAAACAAAATAATATGTTGTAGGAAAGGTGCGAAGATTAATTAAATGAAGCGACAGAGTTATACTGGGAGACCTAGACAATAAAGCTATATATAACTAACGGTAAGTTCAAGAAAAAATCAACCAGAAGCAAAAAGTTTAAGGTAAATAAGTTAAACGTGTAAAAGGTATATGTTGTATAAGAGAAGGAATAAGTAATTAAGGTTAATTAATTGGTAGTAAGGACAAAAAACATTCGGTAAATCGTTAGGGAAATGAAACGTAAAAAAATTTTGAATGTACGTAGAGTTGAACGAGTTTAAAGATAATTTTATGCCATCTAGTGTAGTTTAAATCGATATGTGAAGAGATAATAGTAATCAAAGCTGGATCCACTGATAAATTGTTGAAAAACAGAAAGATATTTTGTAACATATATACTTACTAGGAAGACAAGCTCTCGTTTGAGTTTCTCCCAGATTAATGAAAAAAAAAAAAAAATTCCAACATCATTCTTAAAAAAATGATTCACAAATTGCTAAAACGACAAACTTACCAACCAAGTTCTCGTCTAGAGTTACGTAATGCTGAGCGACCGGCCCTTCTTAGGTCTCGTCTAGACTTACATACAGCTGGGCGACCAAATTCGACAGCAAATCTCGCTTAATATATCTTAAAATGTTGCGTTGGAATATCGATATATCTAAAAAATATGCTTATCAAAACAAAATCATACCCGCTATAAAAAAGAAATATTCTACGATACATGTATAGAGAGAACAGCATTCCAAATTATTAAAATATTCTTTTGATATCACGGAAATTATCAACAACTATCGTAAATGAGCTTAAATATAAAACGTTAACGACAACTTCACTATCGTAGTGCTTAGAGAGGCAGATATAAAGAGATTCAGTTTATTACAGCGTTTTGAAAGATATAGTTAGATAATTGCGTTAACTGTATTTGAAGGAAAAATTTTCTTTAAAAAGGGATTTGTAAGTTACAGCTGTTCAAATTACTAAGAAAACACTTTTAGCACGATATGAAAGCAAGAAAATATTTATACATGATTTAAAAACACTTAAAAGTTAAGTCCAAAAAAAAAACAGGCATATAATTATGTTTAATATAATATGAAACAAACAATTTCCATAAGGAACAAGGAATAAGGCAATGAATTATTTATATTTAAATGTACTTACAAGCGAAATTATATGATCCAAACATGTGTGTAAGTGAGGTTATATTATATAATAGACACTGCTGAAAGAAAAGCACTTTCAATTTTATTCCAAACAAATTAGATACTTTTTTTTAAGAAAATTTAAGTTAGAAAGCACACTATTTTTATAGTTACAAGAAAATTAATTGGATTAATAATACATTGTAAAAAAATTTACTAGAAATCAGTAGTCAATATGGCCACTTATATTAACTTAGCATAACAGCTGTAATGTCATTTCAAATAATTATACAGTAACTTCCAATGCTACCAACTTATATTTTATAAGTTAATAGATATTAAAAATGTTCATAATTATATTTTTTTTAAATGAAAAAGCTAGAAATATAGTTAATTAATACATTATAAGGTATAAAAAGATCAGAGAAAAATTTTCAACCAGAACCAACGTTGGATTGCGCCACTATTATAACCCCGCCGTCAAGGTACGCGAGCCACTATGTCAGTTGGTAGCCATGTTAGATAATTGTAAAAATGACGCGCAATTTATAGATGACGTCACACAATATGCAAATTATTGCAATACATAAAAAAAGGACAAAAATACTACTCACATGAATTGCCGGGTTTCTTGCGGAATTACTCCATGATGGATACAGCAGGGCTCCGTTGTCGATCCTTCCCGGGCGTCAGCTGCTTCGCTGCTCTTTCTCGGGCGTGGGAATTCTTGAGCCGGTTGAATGCAAATTCAAATTGTCTTCTTTTTCCTATGTAGAGAACGACGGGATACTGGTATATAAGGAACGATAATCAAGAGAAGGCAAAAGGAATCTACATAAGACAAAAAAGGCACGATAAGATACAAGACCGCCACACTGTTCACATCCCGGAGGCTAGTTCTAACACGTCTATCGGAAATCTACCTTCTTCCTTCTTGGCACACCCGTTCGCGCAATCTGGCGCAAACGCACTGTCTGAAGTGACGAAAATACGCGCACGTCCTTTTAAATTTATGGCGCGAAATTCTTACATAATAAATAATTGAGAATGTCTAGTGCCGAATTTTTCGGCACGTAACAGTCCTTACACGAATCTTAATATGTCTTCGATGTCTTTGTGGATCATTTCTACCTCTTCCTCACTGTAGCTAAAGATGAGCTTGTATTATTACAATATTTACCGGTCTATATTTTAACTTAACCATGAGTACTCTTTCATTCTTTTGTAAATGGTTTTCTACACAGTGGCCTATCTTTTTTCGCATAACTATCTCCACACCAAATTTCCTTCCTCTGATCCTGAATGAATTATCTTAAAGTCTCTGCTCTAAAAATTCACCGCCTGTGGACAGCGAACTTCGCTAATGCCTACTGTGCATACTGCTAACCTTTCGATTTCAATTTTCAAATTCTCTAGCTTACCTACTTGCTTAATGCTTCTTGTATTCCACGCTCCGACTCGCAAAATGTACCCAGTTCTTCTTTTAAACTTGTCGATCACACCCTCCAAAGTAGTTCCCTCCCGGATATCCGAGTGTATGACTATTTTAACTCAGGAATATTTTACCCCAGTGAATGCCATCATTTTAAAAACATGTTTAGGACGCTGTGTACTTTTGGAGCTAATGCGGTAGTTTTCCGTTGCCTTCCACATCGCAATAGTGTTGTAGAAAGTCATACCGACCCCTATGGCATCTGCAACGCTCAGTACCGAATGAGCTGCTGCCCTCTTTCAGGGACCTGTCTTAGTCTGGTCCCTCACTAAAGACCACACTAATTTGGTTAAATCTGTAGTTAGGTTCTTTAGCTCGCTGAAACATGCAAGCCATTCGACCCGTTCCAGTATTCTACAACTTCATCAAGGCGCAGGTTCGTTCAGAACGGGTAAGATCTTAACAATGGCTAAAATTTGGGATTAGTACAACAGTTTTTATGGTTAACACATCTCCAAATTGTCAGCTTAAATTAGATACACTCCATTGCCAAGTTGAGAAGAGAATAATTATTCTTTAAAAAATACAATTATCCGAATCGATTCAATTACGCCTATATTTAAGTAGAATGCACTGACCTGTCACAGAAAGTTAAAAAATAATTAAATGCCACTTTATTACGTTTGTCGTGTTAATATTAGCATGCAGTAATAAAAATAAATCTAGATGTCTATTTGCTGCAATAAACACAATCCGCAGTGCTAAAAATAATTTTCATTAGGAGAATTCTGATTAAAATTCTAGGAATACAACCGAGATCAGTTCGAAAACAGAATTACGAGTAGGTACAAGAGCATTAACAAAGATCCATTTCCATTAAAATTCTGGACCATGCTTAAGAGTATTCGACAAATGTCCTATCAAAATTAATTCCTCCTCACCTGAATTCAAATGAACAAAAACTGCTACGAGTGGAAATATAAAAGATCCTTTTTCCTTAAATTCCTGTGCGTGTATTGTATAAAGTTGATGAAGTACGAATGAAAAGCAAATTAAGGTCGAGAAATTACAGGTTAAAAGACGTATAGAATAGTGAATAATAAAGTTTGTAGATTATCTCAGTTCCTCACAAAGTTTACACAAGTAAGATTGTTTACATCGATGCGATTTATTTACTAATATTAAACGTCTTTTGTTCAATTTCAAGCCTTTAAAAAATATATTTTTTTAAATCGTCCCCATACCCTGGTAATTTATTCTAATAGATTAGCAACAACACGCAAACCCTGAATTCTATGTAGATTGTGACCTATCTTTTCACGTCATGATTAAGCTGCAATTTTTATTTATTTATTTAGGAAGGTTTTCCTCTTTCGAATGATGCAATCCACTTTTTCACAGTCGCCTCTGTTGGGCATTGATCACCAAGCATATTAAGCACATTTTCGTAATCTTTTTACAACTTAACCCCTTCGAAAACAGGTATTTGATGATGGCTCGACACTCTCATTTATTGATTTTCGCATTTACTTTCGAGGTGCTTTCTTTCAAAATTTACTGTACAGCAATGCTTCAGCTTTTTGAAGTATGGTTTCACAGTAACGGTTTTAATAAATCGCTATTTGTTGCCATGGTAACAAGATTTTGTTTTGTTCAAAGGAAATGGTCTAGGTTCGGGTCCTTAATTGCAAGTTAATGTGCGTTAACTTTTTCAAACGTATACCAGTATAACAAAAAATTCCTGTTTTGTTAAGAAAATCTTATACAACGTTAAAATATGTCTATTTCATAAAAAAAGCGACTAGATTGTCATTTATAATTACTGCTACATATACCAATTTATATTAAAAAGGGTTATAGTTCTTTTATTTCAGTCTCTTTGCAGATGTCCCTAACCTATACGCTCGAAACTTTACGGCAATAAAAGTCGAGTAATAATAAACAAAATTAACACCATATTACAGCTATTGATTGCGTATAATTCATTTTTTATTTCATTAAATAGATCATACACTATTGTTTCTTTACAGTTGTAGTAATGGGGGAATTCCTGTAATTAAAATGCACGTTACATGCAAAATCATATCGATTGTTTCTTACTACGACAGTTTAAAAGATATTTCAAATCTAATTTTCTATTTTCTCTTGCAACTTTTTTTTGTATCTTCAATGGTAAACAAAATAAAATCTGAACAATAAAAAATCAGTTACCCTGTATTAACAGTGATTCAAATATCAAGTAAAAATTGTAAAGTTGCAAATACAGATAGCGATCATGATTTAATAGTAGCAAAATGAGATCTAAAATTAAATAAAATAAAAAACGATAAATAGCTGCATAATACATCAAAATCGTGATAAAAATAGCACAGATTGTGAAAAGGATCAAGTTGGTAAAGTGATAGAAGTAAAGTGGCAGTTCTATAAACATATAGCATAAAAGAAACAGTTTATATTAGGAAGTAAAAAGTACGCAGCGTGGAAAAAATGGATTACGTAGATGTTTAATAGAAGAAAGAAGGAATACGAAAGTGTTGCAATGGAGGATAGTAGGAAAAATATAGTGATAAATAGATTACGAAGACAGAATAAATAACAATGATAGCAGTAAAAAGTAATGACATATGTGGCACAACACATAAAAAGTTATTTAATATCTGCAAGAGAGCTAGTAATAGAACTAGAGCAATATAATTCTTCTTAATCTTCTTTGGGTATTAAACCACTCATAGTTTTTAAAATTATCTTTATTAACGTTTCGATCCATAACCTAGGATCGTTTTCAAAATAATAAAAACTTCAAGTTTGACATTTATGACACAAATTGAAGGTGACTTTGATTTATTGATGTTTGAAATATTTGGTTTGAGTACACTAAGCAAAATTTTTAAAGTTTAAATGAATAATTGCCTTCAATTTGTGTTACGGCCTGGGACCGACTTTTTTAGGTAGCCAATACGCTTAACGTGAAATCAGCTGATTAATTTTATTGTAAAATTCAATAACTTGGGAATTGGAAAACATTTTTAACATGTTTCTATTTATACAATTTAGAGGATGGTTATTAAAGAAGTGTGCAATTGCATTATTAAAAGGCTTAAGTAGTCGTTTTTTTATATTTATTTTGAAGGGGAAATCATTATGATTTAGGCTACCTCTTTGGTAAATTTTAACATTGTTCTGAGGTAACCTTATGGTGGGTTTACACTTGTCAGATACCAATGTTGTTCTATGAAGGTTGTATATGGATCTGAGGCGACCCTATGGCGGGTTTACACTTGTCAGATACCAATACTGTTTAACGGAGATTGTATATGGTTGTGAGGTAACCTTATTGCGGGTTTACACTTGTCAGATACCAATGCTGTTTTACAGGGGTTGTTAATATGCTTCATCATCATCTTCATTGGATCTTCATCTCAAAACTGGTTGGACACGTACCTGCACTTATTTATATTCTGAGCTAGCTTCCCTTCTATTGTTTTCTAATTTTATGTTTTATTTCACCTAGATTCAGTGAAGGGGGTTAAGCAACCTGTGGCCACCAAGATCCCCCAACACTTAGATATTTGCCGAAATAATGGTTTTCTAGTTAATATGCTTATTGTTATATAATTAGTTACTGTATGTATAAATAGAAATCATGTATGTAGGCTGTATTTCATGTTAATATCGCAAGGAAAACCCAGGAAAAATTTGCAATGCTACCTAGATATTGGGGGCATTTGATTTTTATTTGTTATTTCTTTTGTTATTTCTTTTAGTAATGGAATCCATTGTTTACTGAAAGTTACGGATTCGTTTGCAACGCAGTTATTTTTATGTAAGGTTATATAAGCAGCTTCTTTGATTTTGCGTTTTTGGTGGTTTTCTTCTTTGTCGATAATTTTGCGTCCTCCCATTTTATTTTATGACTGGAGTCCCATGCATGTTGGCAAATCATGGATTTTTCAAATTTTCTATTTTAATATATGATTTATGTTCTTTTAATCGAACTTCAAATGGTCTGGAACTTTCTCCTATATAAAACTTATTACATTCGCACGGTATTTTGTAGATACAATTTTTGAACTTTGTATTGCGTTTTTGGGTTTTGTTTTTGTTAATTGTGCTCTTAGTGTATTGTTGGTTCTAAATACTGTTTTAATTTTAAATTTGTTTCCTATTCTTTGAATTTTTCGGAGAATCCTTTTATGTATGGTATTGAGAGCATTTTGTTGTGTGTATCATTGTTTTGTTTTCTTTTCTTTATTTTAGGGTTTTATTCATTTCTTTCTCTATTATTCTTTTAGGATATTTGTTTTCTATTAGTGTACATCTGATTAGGTCTTTCTCTTTTTTTAAAAATTTCTTCGTTTGATGATATTAATTTTGCTCTATCATACATGGTTTTGATAATTCCTCGTTTAACACAGTGTGGGTGGTTTGAATCGAAGTTTAAGTATCTGTTTGTGTGCGTTGGTTTTCTATATACCGATGTATTAATTGCTGTATCGTTTTGCTAACGAGAATATCTAAAACGGAAGTTTTCCATGTTGTTCTAATTCATATGTGAATTTAATAGTTGGTTCTATTTCGTTAATTGACTGTACAAAGTTTTTAATTAGTTCTGTATTATGAGGCCAAATAGCATAGACATCATCTATGTATCTCCACCAGATTAGTGGTTTCAATTCTTGTGTGAATATTACATCTTTTTCGAATTCCTCCATGAATATATTACTAAAGATTGGTGATAGTGGACTTCCATTGCCATTCCGAAGCTTTGTTTGTAAAATTGATCATTTATTTGAAAATATGTGGTATTGACGCATAAACCAAGTAATTCCATAATCGATGATATGCTTAGTTTTGTTCTTTCTTTAATATTGTCATCTTTTTCTAGTTTGTTTTTTATAATATTAAGCGTTTTGTTTATAGGGACATTTGTGAAGAGATTTACCACATCAAAGCTTACCATTGTGTGTGTATTTTCAATTTTATGTTTGATAATTTTCTAAAAATGTTGGTTGTTTTAATGAAAGAATCCGTTTTGCCTGCTAATGGATTTATAATTTTTAGTAGAAATTTTGCTAAATTATGGCATGGTGAATTTATGGAGCTTACGATAGGTCTTAAAGGAATGTCTTTTTATGAATTTTGGTAGACCGTAAAAGTGGGGTGGTTTACTGTAATGTGGGACCAGTTTACTTCTTTCTTTGTCTTCGAATTCATTTTAAATTTAAATAGGGTTTTGTATATTTTATTTTCAATCGATTTTGTTGGGTCCGTTTCTAAACTGGTGTAATTCTCAGTGTTTAATAGTTTGTTGACTTTTGTGTTGTAATCGTTTTTATTCATTATTACTGTTGCATTGCCTTTGTCAGCAGGTAGAATTATAATTGAGTTATCGTTTCTTAGATTGCGAATTGCTTGTATTTCGTTACTACTTACATTTAGCTTTATTTTGTGATTCTTTTCTATTTCGATTTTGCATCGTACTCTAAATTCGTTTGCTTGATCTTCTTCAAGTTGGTTTGCTGTTTTCTCAATACAGCTAATTATTTCAAAGGTTGGTATTGATTTTGGCGTTACTGCAAAGTTAAGACTTTTTTGAAAGAATTGATTTTTCTATGTCGTTAATAGTTCTGTTTGATACATTTATCACGGTGTTTAGCATGGTGTTGCTGTTTTCTAACGTTTTAGTTTGAGTGCTATTTTTCTCTATAAATAAGTTATTAAATTTCTTTATGTGAATTTCTTTTTGTTTGGAAAATACTGATTCGTAGTTCGTTTTTGCACTAGCGAGAATTTTATCAAAGTCATATTTTGTTACCTTTATTCGTATGAAATTTATAATGCCCTCAATATCTTGTTTTAACTTATAAATAATGTGTCGGTGGTTTTGTAGTCTTTCCCTCATCATACTGTAGCTTGTTCTTTCGAGAATCCTTGATAGTTTATTGCTTGTCTTTCCAAATTTGATTCTAAATCCTTTTGGTATTATTTCGTTGTTTCTGCATTTTATTAGGAATGTGAGTGAATTTTTGGAATGCGAAAGTTTTATGTTTAGATTGTCCAACTGTCTAAAACAAATACAAATTTCAGGCCCATACCTGACTTGTAAATACTCCTGTATGTTTGTTGTGGTTTGTTTAGTATTCTTCTTAATCTTCTTTGGGTATTAAACCACTCATAGTTTTAAAATTATCTTTATTAACGTTTCGATCCATAACCTAGGATCGTTTTCAAAATAATAAAAACTTCAAGTTTGACATTTATGACACAAATTGAAGGTGACTTTGATTTATTGTTGTTTGAAATATTTGGTTTGAGTACACTAAGCAAAATTTTTAAAGTTTAAATGAATAATTGCCTTCAATTTGTGTTACGGCCTGGGACCGACTTTTTAGGTAGCCAATACGCTTAACGTGAAATCAGCTGATTAATTTTTATTGTAAAAATTCAATAACTTGGGAATTGGAAAACATTTTTTAACATGTTTCTATTTATACAATTTAGAGGATGGTTATTAAAGAAGTGTGCAATTGCATTATTAAAAGGCTTAAGTAGTCGTTTTTATATTTATTTTGAAGGAAATCATTATGATTTAGGCTACCTCTTTGGTAAATTTTAACATTGTTCTGAGGTAACCTTATGGTGGGTTTACACTTGTCAGATACCAATGTTGTTCTATGAAGGTTGTATATGGATCTGAGGCGACCCTATGGCGGGTTTACACTTGTCAGATACCAATACTGTTTAACGGAGATTGTATATGGTTGTGAGGTAACCTTATTGCGGGTTTACACTTGTCAGATACCAATGCTGTTTTACAGGGTTGTTAATATGCTTCATCATCATCTTCATTGGATCTTCATCTCAAAACTGGTTGGACATGTACCTGCACTTATTTATATTCTGAGCTAGCTTCCCTTCTATTGTTTTCTAATTTTATGTTTTATTTCACCTAGATTCAGTGAAGGGGGTTAAGCAACCTGTGGCTACCAAGATCCCCCAACACTTAGATATTTGCCGAAATAATGGTTTTCTAGTTAATATGCTTATTGTTATATAATTAGTTACTGTATGTATAAATAGAAATCATGTATGTAGGCTGTATTTCATGTTAATATCGCAAGGAAAACCCAGGAAAAATTTGCAATGCTACCTAGATATTGGGGGCATTTGATTTTTATTTGTTATTTCTTTTAGTAATGGAATCCATTGTTTACTGAAAGTTACGGATTCGTTTGCAACGCAGTTATTTTTATGTAAGGTTATATAAGCAGCTTCTTTGATTTTGCGTTTTTGGTGGTTTTCTTCGATTCAAACCACCCACACTGTGTTAAACGAGGAATTATCAAAACCATGTATGATAGAGCAAAATTAATATCATCAAACGAAGAAATTTTAAAAAAAGAGAAAGACCTAATCAGATGTACACTAATAGAAAACAAATATCCTAAAAGAATAATAGAGAAAGAAATGAATAAAAACCCTAAAAATAAAGAAAAAGAAAACAAAAACAATGATACACACAACAAAATGCTCTCAATACCATACATAAAAGGATTCTCCGAAAAAATTCAAAGAATAGGAAACAAATTTAAAATTAAAACAGTATTTAGAACCAACAATACACTAAGAGCACAATTAACAAAAACAAAACCCAAAAACGCAATACAAAGTTCAAAAAATTGTATCTACAAAATACCGTGCGAATGTAATAAGTTTTATATAGGAGAAAGTTCCAGACCATTTGAAGTTCGATTAAAAGAACATAAATCATATATTAAAAATAGAAAATTTGAAAAATCCATGATTTGCCAACATGCATGGGACTCCAGTCATAAAATAAAATGGGAGGACGCAAAAATTATCGACAAAGAAGAAAACCACCAAAAACGCAAAATCAAAGAAGCTGCTTATATAACCTTACATAAAAATAACTGCGTTGCAAACGAATCCGTAACTTTCAGTAAACAATGGATTCCATTACTAAAAGAAATAACAAAAGAAATAACAAATAAAAATCAAATGCCCCAATATCTAGGTAGCATTGCAAGTTTTTCCTGGGTTTTCCTTGCGATATTAACATGAAATACAGCCTACATACATGATTTCTATTTATACATACAGTAACTAATTATATAACAATAAGCATATTAACTAGAAAACCATTATTTCGGCAAATATCTAAGTGTTGGGGGATCTTGGTAGCCACAGGTTGCTTAACCCCCTTCACTGAATCTAGGTGAAATAAAACATAAAATTAGAAAACAATAGAAGGAAGCTAGCTCAGAATATAAATAAGTGCAGGTACATGTCCAACCAGTTTTGAGATGAAGATCCAATGAAGATGATGATGAAGCATATTAACAACCCTGTAAAACAGCATTGGTATCTGACAAGTGTAAACCCGCAATAAGGTTACCTCACAACCATATACAATCTCCGTTAAACAATATTGGTATCTGACAAGTGTAAACCCGCCATAGGGTCGCCTCAGATCCATATACAACCTTCATAGAACAACATTGGTATCTGACAAGTGTAAACCCACCATAAGGTTACCTCAGAACAATGTTAAAATCTACCAAAGAGGTAGCCTAAATCATAATGATTTCCTTCAAAATAAATATAAAAACGACTACTTAAGCCTTTTAATAATGCAATTGCACACTTCTTTAATAACCATCCTCTAAATTGTATAAATAGAAACATGTTAAAAGATGTTTTCCAATTCCCAAGTTATTGAATTTTTACAATAAAAATTAATCAGCTGATTTCACGTTAAGCGTATTGGCTACCTAAAAAAGTCGGTCCCAGGCCGTAACACAAATTGAAGGCAATTATTCATTTAAACTTTAAAAATTTTGCTTAGTGTACTCAAACCAAATATTTCAAACATCAATAAATCAAAGTCACCTTCAATTTGTGTCATAAATGTCAAACTTGAAGTTTTTATTATTTTGAAAACGATCCTAGGTTATGGATCGAAACGTTAATAAAGATAATTTTAAAAACTATGAGTGGTTTAATACCCAAAGAAGATTAAGAAGAATACTAAACAAACCACAACAAACATACAGGGAGTATAGAGCAATATAAAATAAAGTAGGCACAAAATTAGCAGAAACGACAAATATAGCAGGTAGTTGGATAAAGTATAAAGACATTATTTATTTTGCTAAATAAAATTTAGCTAATATGTATGACGTATGTAAAATGGAGGATTAAGAACCGGGATAAAAAATACTAAAAACGGAATTTAAAAAAGCACTAAAGCGAGAGACAGTTATGAAAAGTTCAAAGAATAAATCAATTTCCAAGAAAGATAATTAGATTTGGAAGTGAGACTTGAACAGGATGAAGAAGAACTACCCACAGACTTTGCAAAGAGTATATTAGTGATATTTCCAAAGAAAGCAGGATCTAATGAATGCAAAAATTTTAGGACAATTAGTGTGCTAAACTATTGTTCAAAAATATTAACCAAAATAATATGCAACAGGATACAGAATAAAACATGGAGAGATTAGCAAGTTCAGTTTGGATGTACAACGAACAGTGGTATTAGACAAGCAATCTTAGAACTTATGTTAGTATTATCAAAAAGAATATTAGTACGAAAAACTACAGTAGCAGTCAATAACAAAAATCACAAAAAGTTAAAAATCTCCAGTGAAGATTTTCTGTTGAGAATAATTTAGATGCAATGCAACTAATTTTCAAGAAGACCTACGTGATGTATCTCGAATGATATCGTCTACGAAATCTTTTCACGTTTTAAATTATGTACGGGAAAATTAACTTGAGTTCACTAGGGGGGGGGTGTCAGGGGAAGTAAATAAAACGAAGGTAATAAAAGAAAGTTGAACGTCACTCTAAATATATTAAAATAAATAGCTAACCTAGAGATAAAGCAGGAACCCGAAGGTCATATGCCGTAATGACAAATAACAATCATGAATATGGTGGTTATACCCAAATGAAACACATTTCATTGAAAAGCAAACGCGAGACCGCAACTTGCGCCTCAAAATTCAAAAATAAAACAAACAGCAAATATACGGAACCCAAAATGGTTCTTAAAACTTCTAAACTTTTACTCAAATAATTATACACCACTTTGGAATAGTTACATTACAAAAACTACGTTGTCATGCCAACTTACTTTAAAAGGCTTTACCTGTTGTTATAATTAAGAGGCGCCCAACCATCTTGTCACAGCAACCCTTTCGAAATTCCCCCTTACACGGAAGAGCTTATTCCCAATAGGTCTCCTTTGCTTTTGGTTTATAAATATCACCTCATACTATTCATCACTGGGGTGCCTTGATATCCTTTCACAAATTTGTCTACTTTTACCTATTTTGTAAATAAGTTCAAATAAATTCCAACCTAAACTTAACCTCCATTAATATTAAATCCATGAAATACAAACAATCCTAATGTTCTAACATCAAACTGGCCTAGCGTTACTAAAAACAAACCGTTAACAAAAATTAAATAATACTACCATCACACCGATTTTTTTCCGAACATTGATAGTTATATCCCGAATCACATTTCTGAAAATGTCAACAATAAACAAAAACGTCGGTCAATATAGCTTTTCATGTCCGCATTCAATGGTATTTTAAAAATATAAACTTCTGTTCACTCCGTAATTACCAAATCCATATTAAATATTAACCTACACAACTTAATTAATCATGGAAAACATTCTAATGGCGGTTTCCTATACTACCATACTTAAGAATAACAGCTCAGGTTCCTTACCTATAAAAAAAGTTTATTTACTCACAGTTCCGTTGTAGAGTCCATTTTTACAAAAAAATATTAGAACGTCCTGGAACACTAATGGTTCACAAACTTCGTAGGTCACAAACTCACGTAGTACGACGAAAAATTCCCAAAAATTTTGTCGGAACGTAAGCTCAACACCCTTATAGTTATCTACGTTGCCGTAATTATCCTTGTTGTTGATTTTTATAGCCGACAGGGCAATAAAATCCACGAACACGTAAATCATATTTTCATTGCCTTACCCGCAAATCAAAATTACACCACGACCGCGCGCGACACTACCCCCAAAGCGGGTGACCTTGCTAGATCTACATCCTCAAGTTATTACATTTCGACTTTTTAACTTCTAACTTCGACTTTGACTTCTGTTCTAGTCGATTGTCAAATCGTTTCTTATACACTTTAAATCAAGTTTTCTATAATGTCAAAAAGGAAATTATAAAGACGTTCCGGAACACCAATGGTTCACAAACTTCGTAAGTCACAAACTAAAGTGGTGCGACAAAAAAATCCCAAAAATTTTGTTGGAACGCAAGCTCAACGCCCTTATATTTATTTACGTTGCTGTAATTATCATTGTTGTTGATTTTTATAGCCGACACGGCGGTAATATCCACGAACGCTTGAATCGTATTTTCATTGCCTTACCCGCAAATCAAACTCACACCACGGCCGCGCGCGACACAGCCCTCAAACCGGGTGACCTTGCTAGATCTACATCTTCAAGTTATTACATTTCGATTTCTTAACTTCTAACTTCGACTTCTGTACTAGTCGACTGTCAAATCGTTTCTTCTACACTTTAAGTCAAGTTTTTTATAAATTCAAAAACGAAATTATAAGGACGCCCTGGAAAATCTATGGTTCACAAACTTCGTAGAACACAAACTAACGTCGTACGACAAAAAATTCCCAAAAATTTGGTCGGAACGCAAGCTCAATGCCCTTATATTTATTTACGGTACCGTAATTATCGTTGTTGATTTTTATAGCCGACATGGTGGTAAAATCTACGAACACTTGAATCATATTTTCATTGCTTTATCCGCAAATAAAAATCACACCACAGACGCGCGCGGCACAATCCTCAAACCGGATGACCTTATTAGATCTACATCTTCAAGTTGTTACATTTCGACTTCTTAACTTTTAACTACGACTTCGACTTCTGTACTAGTCGACTGTCAAATCGTTTCTTCTACACTTTAAGTCAAGTTTTCTATAATAACAAAAAGAAAATTATAAGGACGCCCTGGAAAACCAATGGTTCACAAACTTCGTAGAACACAAACTAACGCAGTACGACGAAAAATTTCCAAAAATTTAATCGGAACGCAAGTTCAACGCCCTTATATTTATTTACGTTGCCGTAATTATCATTGTTGCTGATATTTATAGCCGACATGGCGGCAAAATCCACGAATACGTGAGTGATATTTTCATTGCTTTACCCGCAAATAAAAATCACACTACAGCCGCGCGCAGCACAACCCCCAAACCGGGTGACCTTACTAGATCTACATCTTCAAGTTGTTTCATTTCGACATCTTAACTTCTAACTTCGACTTCGACGTTTGTACTAGTCGACTTCCATCCTTTAAGTAAAGTTTTTCATAAGGTCATCCGTCACCTGCGTGTCTTCTTTGTTCGTCTATTATGGTTATTCCTCATGGCTTTAGTACTACTACATTGTAATAATAACATTGTGTTGTTGTGATGTCTGGTTACGCCGCTTGTAACGTTGTTGCATCTTTATAAATTTCACCTGATGTTAGACGCGTTTTAAATACTTTGTATCAAAATTAATTTTATCCCATTCGGTTGCAATTTAAACAACAACTACATTTCTTTGTTTCATTATAATTTTAAAATTAATAATCTTTAATGGAATGTATAGGAAGATTATAAAGTATAACCACATAAAAGCATCTATATATTAACAGGTATTGACAATTCCACTGTTATTTGATCATTAATTATTTTGAAAGCTTTTAATCACAAGGTTTATATACCCTATTCACGTTAAATATGGGATGACGTCATAAACAGTAATAAAGTGCTAGCGATTGTAAAATGTGAACGTAACTAAGAACGTAGGTTTAATGATGTTAGAATTTAGTGTGTAGCAGTTTGCACTTCTGTTCGGTGTTGCAACATTTTTCCCTTCTATTTACTTTAACATTTCTCATTTTATTGTCATTGTTTAGTTTTGTAGTAAATCGTTTGTGCTTTATATTTGCTAAATAAAACAGTTTTTTTCAGTACTAAAACACTTTATACATTACAAGTTTCGAGTATTTGACATTTAGAATGCCTAAACATTTGGATTCGCGTGCACAAGAAATGGCTACTATGATCATAAAATAACATTAACTATGTCAACGCAGCATTTATTTGAATTATGACGTCATCCCATATTTAACGTGAATAGGGTATACAATACAGAGCGTGTTATAGTCTTTGCAATTGCTAAATAGACCTGCGTCTTTGGTTATTAGAGTTCAGTTTAATACTAATATGAGTTGTGAATAGCACTGTTTGAAGCAAAAACCAGCCAAATATCATATATAAAAACGGAAAAATTTAAGAGGTCGTTGACACCAACAAAACAAGGAATGGCATATAACCTAAACAATTTAAAAACCTGACAATTTAAAAATGCCTCACCCAGTTACAACAATGTGAGTGAAGTTGGGTTTTGAGTTGGTGTTTGAATGTGTGTGTTTCCTTTTTGTGTGTGTATGTGGGTGGGTGTATCACAAGTATGAGCGCGTGTATATGCGTGTGCTTTTTCCTGTGTCGTTTTTGTGCTCGCTCTTTAATCAATTTCGACCATCGGCAGCCGAAAATTAGAGACTAAGCTGTCCACAGTTCGTAGGGCACGACCGTCAGCACCCGAAAACCGGGGGTTGCTTGTGCACCGTCCCTGATGCGCGTGTGTGTTATATTATTTTTGTGTTTTGCTTTGTTTGAAATTATTGTTTTATTTTACGCATCCATTGTTCTAATTGAGTTGTTGACAGTTTTATGGTTTGCATACAGCCCGATTTCCTATTTTATATTCATTCTGTGTTAGTATATATTATCCTATTCTACTACAATATTAAATCTATTTTGTAATTAACCTAAATTATCGTATTAATTTAGAGACGATTTGGTGTCCTTCGGTTCTTGCGTTGTGTTGTTTACTGTTCGCCTTTGCAGCGATCAGGGGCAATGCGCTCCTGGAATATCCAATGAATGTTTGTGAATGTGATGTGTTAGTCTCAGCGTGGTCGTCGTTGTAGTGCTTGTCTTTCGAGGTAAAGTTTGTGCATAGTCTTTGTAATGTTATCCGTGTATTTAGGTGTTTAAATGTGTGTTCATTAAACAGTATTTGCCGTATCGGTATGTTTAGTATAGTGCTTCCTTCGTTGCGTGTGTTTAGGAAGCCTTCATAGTCGAAGAGCAGGGGCTCTGGTATTTCACCTTCTCTACGACGACACAAGATATCATTTGTCAAGTGCATCCGGTATGTGTATGTCGGGTATGGCCGTGACCCGTCAAAAAATGACTCAAGTCTTGGCTTGGTTGTATGTGTTTGGCCTTGAGTCTATGTCTTATGTCCGGTATTCATTCCTGTGATCGTTGCCCAGCCGCGCTACTGTCCCATTCAGTTTGTCATTCGGACAGGACCGCTTCCTTAATCCCTTTCTATCAGGTGGAACGGCGTTATCCCTGTAATTATGGATAGGGCATAAGTGGCGATCGTCCTATAGGCGTCAGTTAGTCGTATTACTGTGCCCTTTTAGGTTCTGTTAACTGTATGTCTTGGTTTTAGTATTGCCATTCGGTGTGCCCATGCATCGCAGCGTACGACACCATAGTTACTAGCATACTGCCAAGGTACAGGCGGACGCCGTGTAATGGTATTTTACAGGCGCACGCTGTATAGTGGTGTTTTGTAGTTGCGTTGTGCCAAGCTGGCAATAACTCTTTAGAGCGAGCGGGGACTGAGATAACTTTATCGGCAGTAAAGGGGCACTAATCCATTTCTCTCCCTTTGTCTAGATTTTCTTAAGTCTCTTCTCGAGGAGGTCCAGCGGAATTTGAGGATAGCCATGAATCCACTCTGGAGATTGTTTTGAAGAAACTTGTTTAATAGTCGTATGCCCTTAATTATACGTGTTGGCATTGTATCTACTATGTTGTTAATTGTCATTTTATTTTCGCGAGATTTTTTGTTAAAGATTGCGCAACGAGGTGTAATTCATATTCGTTTATATAGCCGTCAAATCGAAATTTAAATTATAACAATGCAATCTTCCAAATAAACTTGAATTATTAAAATTTATTTATTTTGGAGGCTGTAAACGATTTTATTATTACAAAATGGTCATCTTCCTTAAAGCGGGACAGATCTTTAGAACAACATACTTTTAGTAATAAAAAAAATAGTCAGCACTTTAGAGGTGGTTTTCCCTTAAAGAAATACCATATCCAAGTGAGTATAGAAATTTCAAACATTTGATTCAATTTAAGAAATGGGACTAACCGCAAGAAGCTACTTATAATTGATTAACAAAGTACTCGGTGAGAGTATTAGTAGTTTCAGAGTATGCGCTTGAAAAGCGCTGTCTTTCAAATCGAAAGAGAAAAATAATGCAAACGTAAGGTTGGAAAACTCATGAATACTTATCGTGCGACTTTATAATTCCATTTGATGTAATTATACTCTCATCACTAAGAGTTTTTAGAATGATTGGCTCTTGTTCTTCAGTCGCACTCAAAACGCAAATATAATTTTAAAGATTTTTTTATTGTAGCTTTGATGGTAAGTGCTTTGGAAATATAAAAGCATTTTCAAAAGTAATACAGCGATGAAAAAATCACTTCGCGTCTTTCAATCGAGATCAATGAAAGCAACAAAGTATATCGGCATGTCCATTAACGTCAATTGTGACGCCTGAACAAGCAGTTTTACACCTAAAGCGAACCGAACATGGCAACTGAACCCTTATATTAAGGGTTTGATGTAATATTAACCGAAAAGAAAATATGCCGTATAAAAGAGTGTGACAAAGCGACGCTGGAGTATTTTTGATATAGTAGTATAAGGAACAAGGAGATTCCAAAGGGATATAGCGCATTAAAATATCGTCGGTCTAATAATTTCAGAATGGATTTCGTGAATAAAGTTCGGGCACTACATTGGATTTTTCAGTGGTCCACCCAAAGGTACTACATTGGCCAGGAAGCGAGTTCTTTTATCTAAAAATTTTGAATTTTGCCGAACCCTTGCTGTTGCAAGCAGGCAGGGATATTTAACGTGCGTGACAACACACACACACACACGGGACTTACATTTTACCTCTGATCCGAATGAGGGAGTATTTTTGTGAAAAATACTCGCTTAACATTTTTCAAGCGGGCCCGTGTCGAAAATGAAGTTCGGACAACTACAACATTTCAATTAATGGAAAAAATATAACCAACTCTATGCAAATTCATTCTAGAAAATAATAATTTCGTGCGGAGGACTCAACCCGGCAGCTTTGTGGATCAGATAAGTTCGCGTATGGCTGCTGATTCCAAGGTCCCAGGTTAGATTCCCGGTACGGACCGACCGCTTGAAAATTGTCAGGCAAGCATTTTTTCACAAAAAATACGCCCTCATTCGGATGAGAGGTAATATGTAGGTCCCGTGTGTGAATGTTGTCACGCACGTTAAGGATTCCTACCTTGCTTGAAATAGCCAGGGGTTGGCAAAATTCAAAATTTCCAGGTAAAAGAAACTGGCTTCCTGGCCAATGTAGTATCTTCAGGTGGTGCATTGGGAAATAAATGTAGGGTAGGACTTAACTCATTCTGTAATAAATAAATACTTAGTAATAAAGCCTTCAAATGATTTTTATTATAAACGCAAAAAAAACAGTAGCAAGGAAAAAATTATAGTAAATATTTAAAAGAAAAACATTTTGAGCTAAGTAATACTCTAGTCTGTTGCAACAATTATTTCTTACGTCAACCAATTGCCTCTCAGCAATTATTGCGTATTCAACAACTTGCCTCCCTAAAAGCATTTATATGTGAGTGGTCTTTTGTAAATTTTGTTTTTAAGGTGTCACCACAAGAAGAAGTGGCAATGTGCTAAATCGAGAGATCTTGCTAGCTAATTTATAGTACCAACCTCTACCAATCCAATGATTTAGAAATAAAAGGTTTAAAAAATGTGTAACATATAAACCAAACTGTACAAGACAAGTCCTCTTATTTGAATCAGATATCCTGATTTTGTCTTACAAGCTGTTTCAATGCAGTTTACTGAGAACCATAGCCGATTTTTTGCAAATCGACATGATAAAAATTTTATATATTTTTGGCGTATAGGTGTTAAGGTTGGTAAGTATTTTTTTAAAAAATCAAAGACCACGAACAATCTGTTACCTATATAAAATACCGTTCTGTGCACGATTCTTAAAAACAAAGAATAACGATTGAATTTATTAGATACCCGAAAATTTTATTAAATGGCGAGATATAATTGAAAGTGTAATCCATGTTACAATTAAGTAGTCCGTGTGCAATACGTCTTTCACACGTACACGAAGAGAAAAGGATAATTTTTATGTGTCGCTGATTTGCTAGATACGATGAACCTATGTTGGAATTTCTTTTGAAACCAAAAACCAAAATAAATGCCTTAACCACCAAATTCAAAATGAAATTATAAGCATTATTTCAAATAAAATTAAACGCAAAATTTTAACAGAAATCAGCAATACTTTATATCTATCAATAATTTGTGACAATATTTAAGACATTTCAAAAACGGATCAGCTACTTCAAATAATTCATAAAGTAAAAATCAAGGAAATCATAGTGGTATTCTCATATCAAGAAGAATTTCTGAAACGACAATTGGACTCGAAAAGCAAATTCTAAATATTTTCAATATGGCAATAAATGTGGCTAAATGCAGAAGCAAGAACATGATGGAACAGAAATATGAGTGGAACGTATACTGGTTTACAGAAATTTGTTAAGCAGAAAACTTCTGTTATGCAGCACATAATTTACATTTAGTTAGATTGCTAGATGTTCTTAGTTAATTCACTGCAGTGACGTAAAATGAAATTTCCATATAGATAAGCACATTTAAAAAATTAATAAATTAATAAGAAGTAAATAGCTAAAATATCTTGTTAATCAAGTAACTAAAAGTAAACTGAACTTTACTTCAGTTAGCTGGTTCGAAAGTAATTTTAACCATTAATTATTTTAATTATTAATTTTTTAAATAAGTTTGTCCATATGTACGTATATGTCTACTGTAGTGATTATATTAGGAATATGTAGTAATAGATATTCAGGTCTGTTATCCTCGTTCGAAAATTTATTGTTTTACTACTACCTCCAGCTATCTAATAATTGGACGAACGCTTACCTCTGCAGTTATCGCAACATTTTACCGTTTTCTAGAACATGGGTTCATTATCTAGCTTTTTCATACTTTATGCCTATTCATGTCATTTACATGTTTACAACTAATACGTAAATTCTTTGTAGAGTACTTCATGCATTTGAACATAATCCATTTAATTATTAATTGCAAAATAAAAATCTTTTAGAATGCGTTCTGCATAAACTTGACGTGCATTTACGAGTATTTTATACACACGCTTTTCGTTATTACATAGCATTAATAATTTAAACGTAAACTGAAATGCGAGTTTAGACATAATTGCGTATTTTAAATGTTTTTATTATAAATATGCGGATGAAACTCTTTGATAAACACATGTTTCTGTTAAACGTAATAAATACTTTTATTTAAAACACGATCAAACTATCTAACTATGCATTTATCTATTATACTGAGTATTGCACAAATATTTTCTATACAAATAAATGCCTAGTAATTTGACTTTTTCTCAAATTTTTCGAATTTTCTCGAGTTTACGAAGTCGAATGTTTATCATACTATGCAATATGTACTTTCTAAGACCTTTTATCAAATAATTCTCCCCAAAATTAAAATACAAAATTTGAAATCAATTCCACTAAGTTCACGTTGAGCGCCATAGTTTTTACATTGATGAATAATTTCTTATTTGTGTTTCTAATTATCTACTATACACAATTCTTTATATTAGACTTATAGTACAACCGCGTCAAAATCCAAAATCCAATTCATTCTCATGCTCCTTAAATTTAAAATCTATCTTCCTGCAATCTATCCTTTATCACCTAAAATCTTTCATTACCTTTGTCAATCTACTTATTATTCTTTCATACTAATGCAAAGTTTCATCATACATCAAATTTAATTTCAATAAAATTCTTTCCACAGATACCAAATTCACAAAATGTTGCTGAATACCATCACTACATAGCAACATATATAACACATATTGGATAAAACTTCTTTAAGTGGTCCCAAATTACACTGTGTAGCCTCAACAGATGCTACCGCGTTTATGGACAAACCAAAAGGGACATCATTAAACTGATAAATACACCCATCTACCGAAAATCCTGCGTACGTTCTCGCTAAAAATGAATTTTTCAAATCTATCTTCAAAAAACTTTCCTATTACCTAGCCTGACTAAAATAATATCCACTAACATTGGGCAATTATATTGCTTATTGCTATTAGGCTGATTTATTTGTGCAGCATTTAAAGCTAATTTCATATTACCGTCGCTTTTCTTTACTACAATTAAATGATTTACAAAATATATATTCGATTTCTCTCTGATACCTTATTTTAAATTTTTCTCACCCTCATTCAACCTTTTCTCAATCTCATCTGCTTTTGAACATGGATAAACTTTTGTTTTAAAAGTTTTCGTCTTAACAACTAACTTAGGTTCCTAACTTGTAGAAATTCTAGACTATCTATCTACTAATTCGGAATATTTATTTAGTGATGACTCTACTTTATCTTTATAATCTGATATTTTAATCCAAATGTAGTGCAAATCTGCTATAACTCGTTATTCTGATATAAGACCAATAACGATAAAATTTACAAGAAACGATATTCAGCATTAGTCTTTAACAGCTTATTAGATTTCCTTATTTGTCTGGTAATTTTACACATGTTGGGAAAAGTTTCAATGCAATAGATATTCCACAAATCCCACGCTTAAAAATCGCATGAATAAGAGCACATAACATCAAAAAGAAGATTTTGCTCTGTAATATACAAGTGTCAATAAACCATATGGCACGCTAGTTTGCACAAAAGTAATAACATTGGTGAAATTTATGTATACGTTATATGTTTGCAACCTATGTTAGAAAGTTTTCACCGTTTACACAAAGCTGTGTAATTAAACGTAAGGGTAAGAATTAATTTTAATTCATATTTATACATGTTTAATGAAGCTTTCAATTCTACGTCGGGATTAGTAATATTTTTAATTCTACGTCTGGTTAAGTACTACTTTAAATTTTATGTCTGCTTTAGTACTAAGTTCAATTTCACGTCTGGTTTGATACTATTTATAATTCTATATTTTGTTTTGATACTTTGCTTAGAATTCGTAAACTTATTAAACAATTTTGAATATTAGTTATTTTATTATGTGTTTGTATGGTTAATTTACACTGAGTGGGGTTATACTACCAATACCAGTTAAGAAGTAACTTTTATGCACAAACAATGCTTCAGTATTTTGACAAAGTTTTTAGGAAAGGAAAATTATAAACCACAGTGTACAGAAAACCAATTCTATTCATAATCGTAAGTTTATTAAACTATGCAATAATTTATT